>OY804576.1:19186050-20386050 GCA_963680875.1 Bathymodiolus brooksi
TACGCCTTTACCCATTACATGTTTGGTTCCTCTCAGACAGTAGTAACCTTTACCCATTATCATGTTTGGTTCCCCTCAGACATAGTTAAGCCTTTACCCATTATCATGTTTGGTTCCTCAGACATAGTAAGCCTTTACCCATTTTCATGTTTGGTTCCCTCAGACATAGTAAGCCTTTACCCATTATCATGTTGGTTCCCTCAGACCTAGTAAGCTTTACCCATTATCATGTTTGGTTCCCTCAGATATAGTAAGCCTTTACCCATTATCATGTTTGGTTCCCTCAGATATAGTAAGCCTTTACCCATTATCATGTTTGGTTCCTCAGATATAGTAAGCCTTACCCATTATCATGTTTGGTTCCCTCAGACATATTAAGCCTTTACCCATTATCATGTTTTGGTTCCCTCAGATATAGTAAGCCTTTACCCATTATCATGTTTGGTTCCCTCAGACATAGTAAGCCTTTACCCATTATCATGTTTGGTTCCCTCAGACTAGTAAGCCTTTACCCATTATCATGTTTGGTTCCCTCAGACATAGTAAGCCTTTACCCATTATCATGTTTGGTTCCCTCAGACATAGTAAGCCTTTACCCATTATCATGTTTGGTTCCCTCAGACATAGTAAGCCTTTACCCATTATCATGTTTGGTTCCCTCAGACATAGTAAGCCTTTACCCATTATCATGTTTGGTTCCCTCAGACATAGTAAGCCTTTACCCATTATCATGGTTTGTTCCCTCAGATATAGTAAGCCTTTACCCATTATCATGTTTGGTCCCTCAGACATAGTAAGCCTTTACCCATTATCATGTTTGGT
Organism: Bathymodiolus brooksi; assembly: GCA_963680875.1. NCBI lineage: Eukaryota > Metazoa > Mollusca > Bivalvia > Mytilida > Modiolidae > Bathymodiolus > Bathymodiolus brooksi. The sequence continues at coordinate 19,186,873 of OY804576.1, forward strand.
TCCCTCAGACATAGTAAGCCTTTTACCCATTATCATGTTTGGTTCCCTCAGACATAGTAAGCCTTTACCCATTATCATGTTTGGTTCCCTCAGACATAGTAAGCCTTTACCCATTATCATGTTTGGTTCCCTCAGACATAGTAAGCCTTTACCCATTATCATGTTTGGTTCCCTCAGACATAGTAAGCCTTTACCCATTATCATGTTTGGTTCCCTCAGACATAGTAAGCCTTTACCCATTATCATGTTTGGTTCCCTCAGACATAGTAAGCCTTTACCCATTATCATGTTTGGTTCCCTCAGACATAGTAAGCCTTTACCCATTATCATGTTTGGTTCCCTCAGACATAGTAAGCCTTTACCCATTATCATGTTTGGTTCCCTCAGACATAGTAAGCCTTTACCCATTATCATGTTTGGTTCCCTCAGACATAGTAAGCCTTTACCCATTATCATGTTTGGTTCCCTCAGACATAGTAAGCCTTTACCCATTATCATGTTTGGTTCCCTCAGACATAGTAAGCCTTTACCCATTATCATGTTTGGTTCCCTCAGACATAGTAAGCCTTTACCCATTATCATGTTTGGTTCCCTCAGACATAGTAAGCCTTTACCCATTATCATGTTTGGTTCCCTCAGACATAGTAAGGCCTTTACCCATTATCATGTTTGGTTCCCTCAGACATAGTAAGCCTTTACCCATTATCATGTTTGGTTCCCTCAGACATAGTAAGCCTTTACCCATTATCATGTTTGGTTCCCTCAGACATAGTAAGCCTTTACCCATTATCATGTTTGGTTCCCTCAGACATAGTAAGCCTTTACCCATTATCATGTTTGGTTCCCTCAGACATAGTAAGCCTTTACCCATTATCATGTTTGGTTCCCTCAGACATAGTAAGCCTTTACCCATTATCATGTTTGGTTCCCTCAGACATAGTAAGCCTTTACCCATTATCATGTTTGGTTCCCTCAGACATAGTAAGCCTTTACCCATTATCATGTTTGGTTCCCTCAGACATAGTAAGCCTTTACCCATTATCATGTTTGGTTCCCTCAGACATAGTAAGCCTTTACCCATTATCATGTTTGGTTCCCTCAGACATAGTAAGCCTTTACCCATTATCATGTTTGGTTCCCTCAGACATAGTAAGCCTTTACCCATTATCATGTTTGGTTCCCTCAGACATAGTAAGCCTTTACCCATTATCATGTTTGGTTCCCTCAGACATAGTAAGCCTTTACCCATTATCATGTTTGGTTCCCTCAGATATAGTAAGCCTTTACCCATTATCATGTTTGGTTCCCTCAGACATAGTAAGCCTTTACCCATTATCATGTTTGGTTCCCTCAGACATAGTAAGCCTTTACCCATTATCATGTTTGGTTCCCTCAGACATAGTAAGCCTTTACCCATTATCATGTTGGTTCCCTCAGACATAGTAAGCCTTTACCCATTATCATGTTTGGTTCCCTCAGACATAGTAAGCCTTTTACCCATTATCATGTTTGGTTCCCTCAGACATAGTAAGCCTTTACCCATTATCATGTTTGGTTCCCTCAGACATAGTAAGCCTTTACCCATTATCATGTTTGGTTCCCTCAGACATAGTAAAGCCTTTACCCATTATCATGTTTGGTTCCCTCAGACATAGTAAGCCTTTACCCATTATCATGTTTGGTTCCCTCAGACATAGTAAGCCTTTACCCATTATCATGTTTGGTTCCCTCAGACATAGTAAGCCTTTACCCATTATCATGTTTGGTTCCCTCAGACATAGTAAGCCTTTACCCATTATCATGTTTGGTTCCCTCAGACATAGTAAGCCTTTACCCATTATCATGTTTGGTTCCCTCAGACATAGTAAGCCTTTACCCATTATCATGTTTGGTTCCCTCAGACATAGTAAGCCTTTACCCATTATCATGTTTGGTTCCCTCAGACATAGTAAGCCTTTACCCATTATCATGTTTGGTTCCCTCAGACATAGTAAGCCTTTACCCATTATCATGTTTGTTCCCTCAGACATAGTAAGCCTTTACCCATTATCATGTTTGGTTCCCTCAGACATAGTAAGCCTTTACCCATTATCATGTTTGGTTCCCTCAGACATAGTAAGCCTTTACCCATTATCATGTTTGGTTCCCTCAGACATAGTAAGCCTTTACCCATTATCATGTTTGGTTCCCTCAGACATAGTAAGCCTTTACCCATTATCATGTTTGGTTCCCTCAGACATAGTAAGCCTTTACCCATTATCATGTTTGGTTCCCTCAGACATAGTAAGCCTTTACCCATTATCATGTTTGGTTCCCTCAGACTATAGTAAGCCTTTACCCATTATCATGTTTGGTTCCCTCAGACATAGTAAGCCTTTACCCATTATCATGTTTGGTTCCCTCAGACATAGTAAGCCTTTACCCATTATCATGTTTGGTTCCCTCAGACATAGTAAGCCTTTACCCATTATCATGTTTGGTTCCCTCAGACATAGTAAGCCTTTACCCATTATCATGTTTGGTTCCCTCAGACATAGTAAGCCTTTACCCATTATCATGTTTGGTTCCCTCAGACATAGTAAGCCTTTACCCATTATCATGTTTGGTTCCCTCAGACATAGTAAGCCTTTACCCATTATCATGTTTGGTTCCCTCAGACATAGTAAGCCTTTACCCATTATCATGTTTGGTTCCCTCAGACATAGTAAGCCTTTACCCATTATCATGTTTGGTTCCCTCAGACATAGTAAGCCTTTACCCATTATCATGTTTGGTTCCCTCAGACATAGTAAGCCTTTACCCATTATCATGTTTGGTTCCCTCAGACATAGTAAGCCTTTACCCATTATCATGTTTGGTTCCCTCAGACATAGTAAGCCTTTACCCATTATCATGTTTGGTTCCCTCAGACATAGTAAGCCTTTACCCATTATCATGTTTGGTTCCCTCAGACATAGTAAGCCTTTACCCATTATCATGTTTGGTTCCCTCAGACATAGTAAGCCTTTACCCATTATCATGTTTGTTCCCTCAGACATAGTAAGCCTTTACCCATTATCATGTTTGGTTCCCTCAGACATAGTAAGCCTTTACCCATTATCATGTTTGGTTCCCTCAGACATAGTAAGCCTTTACCCATTATCATGTTTGGTTCCCTCAGATATAGTAAGCCTTTACCCATTATCATGTTTGGTTCCCTCAGACATAGTAAGCCTTTACCCATTATCATGTTTGGTTCCCTCAGACATAGTAAGCCTTTACCCATTATCATGTTTGGTTCCCTCAGACATAGTAAGCCTTTACCCATTATCATGTTTGGTTCCCTCAGACATAGTAAGCCTTTACCCATTATCATGTTTGGTTCCCTCAGATATAGTAAGCCTTTACCCATTATCATGTTTGGTTCCCTCAGACATAGTAAGCCTTTACCCATTATCATGTTTGGTTCCCTCAGATATAGTAAGCCTTTACCCATTATCATGTTTGGTTCCCTCAGATATAGTAAGCCTTTACCCATTATCATGTTTGGTTCCCTCAGACATAGTAAGCCTTTACCCATTATCATGTTTGGTTCCCTCAGATATAGTAAGCCTTTACCCCATTATCATGTTTGGTTCCCTCAGACATAGTAAGCCTTTACCCATTATCATGTTTGGTTCCCTCAGATATAGTAAGCCTTTACCCATTATCATGTTTGGTTCCCTCAGACATAGTAAGCCTTTACCCATTATCATGTTTGGTTCCCTCAGACATAGTAAGCCTTTACCCATTATCATGTTTGGTTCCCTCAGACATAGTAAGCCTTTACCCATTATCATGTTTGGTTCCCTCAGATATAGTAAGCCTTTACCCATTATCATGTTTGGTTCCCTCAGACATAGTAAGCCTTTACCCATTATCATGTTTGGTTCCCTCAGATATAGTAAGCCTTTACCCATTATCATGTTTGGTTCCCTCAGACATAGTAAGCCTTTACCCATTATCATGTTTGGTTCCCTCAGACATAGTAAGCCTTTACCCATTATCATGTTTGGTTCCCTCAGACATAGTAAGCCTTTACCCATTATCATGTTTGGTTCCCTCAGACATAGTAAGCCTTTACCCATTATCATGTTTGGTTCCCTCAGACATAGTAAGCCTTTACCCATTATCATGTTTGGTTCCCTCAGATATAGTAAGCCTTTACCCATTATCATGTTTGGTTCCCTCAGGATATAGTAAGCCTTTACCCATTATCATGTTTGGTTCCCTCAGACATAGTAAGCCTTTACCCATTATCATGTTTGGTTCCCTCAGACATAGTAAGCCTTTACCCATTATCATGTTTGGTTCCCTCAGACATAGTAAGCCTTTACCCATTATCATGTTTGGTTCCCTCAGACATAGTAAGCCTTTACCCATTATCATGTTTGGTTCCTCAGACATAGTAAGCCTTTACCCATTATCATGTTTGGTTCCCTCAGACATAGTAAGCCTTTACCCATTATCATGTTTGGTTCCCTCAGACATAGTAAGCCTTTACCCATTATCATGTTTGGTTCCCTCAGACATAGTAAGCCTTTACCCATTATCATGTTTGGTTTCCCTCAGATATAGTAAGCCTTTACCCATTATCATGTTTGGTTCCCTCAGACATAGTAAGCCTTTACCCATTATCATGTTTGGTTCCCTCAGACATAGTAAGCCTTTACCCATTATCATGTTTGGTTCCCTCAGACATAGTAAGCCTTTACCCATTATCATGTTTGGTTCCCTCAGACATAGTAAGCCTTTACCCATTATCATGTTTGGTTCCCTCAGACATAGTAAGCCTTTACCCATTATCATGTTTGGTTCCCTCAGATATAGTAAGCCTTTACCCATTATCATGTTTGGTTCCCTCAGACATAGTAAGCCTTTACCCATTATCATGTTTGGTTCCCTCAGACATAGTAAGCCTTTACCCATTATCATGTTTGGTTCCCTCAGACATAGTAAGCCTTTACCCATTATCATGTTTGGTTCCCTCAGACATAGTAAGCCTTTACCCATTATCATGTTTGGTTCCCTCAGACTTAGTAAGCCTTTACCCATTATCATGTTTGGTTCCCTCAGACATAGTAAGCCTTTACCCATTATCATGTTTGGTTCCCTCAGACATAGTAAGCCTTTACCCATTATCATGTTTGGTTCCCTCAGACATAGTAAGCCTTTACCCATTATCATGTTTGGTTCCCTCAGATATAGTAAGCCTTTACCCATTATCATGTTTGGTTCCCTCAGACATAGTAAGCCTTTACCCATTATCATGTTTGGTTCCCTCAGACATAGTAAGCCTTTACCCATTATCATGTTTGGTTCCCTCAGACATAGTAAGCCTTTACCCATTATCATGTTTGGTTCCCTCAGACATAGTAAGCCTTTACCCATTATCATGTTTGGTTCCCTCAGACATAGTAAGCCTTTACCCATTATCATGTTTGGTTCCCTCAGACATAGTAAGCCTTTACCCATTATCATGTTTGGTTCCCTCAGACATAGTAAGCCTTTACCCATTATCATGTTTGGTTCCCTCAGACATAGTAAGCCTTTACCCATTATCATGTTTGGTTCCCTCAGACATAGTAAGCCTTTACCCATTATCATGTTTGGTTCCCTCAGACATAGTAAGCCTTTACCCATTATCATGTTTGGTTCCCTCAGATATAGTAAGCCTTTACCCATTATCATGTTTGGTTCCCTCAGACATAGTAAGCCTTTACCCATTATCATGTTTGGTTCCCTCAGACATAGTAAGCCTTTACCCATTATCATGTTTGGTTCCCTCAGACATAGTAAGCCTTTACCCATTATCATGTTTGGTTCCCTCAGACATAGTAAGCCTTTACCCATTATCATGTTTGGTTCCCTCAGACATAGTAAGCCTTTACCCATTATCATGTTTGGTTCCCTCAGATATAGTAAGCCTTTACCCATTATCATGTTTGGTTCCCTCAGACATAGTAAGCCTTTACCCATTATCATGTTTGGTTCCCTCAGACATAGTAAGCCTTTACCCATTATCATGTTTGGTTCCCTCAGATATAGTAAGCCTTTACCCATTATCATGTTTGGTTCCCTCAGACATAGTAAGCCTTTACCCATTATCATGTTTGGTTCCCTCAGACATAGTAAGCCTTTACCCATTATCATGTTTGGTTCCCTCAGACATAGTAAGCCTTTACCCATTATCATGTTTGGTTCCCTCAGATATAGTAAGCCTTTACCCATTATCATGTTTGGTTCCCTCAGATATAGTAAGCCTTTACCCATTATCATGTTTGGTTCCCTCAGACATAGTAAGCCTTTACCCATTATCATGTTTGGTTCCCTCAGACATAGTAAGCCTTTACCCATTATCATGTTTGGTTCCCTCAGATATAGTAAGCCTTTACCCATTATCATGTTTGGTTCCCTCAGATATAGTAAGCCTTTACCCATTATCATGTTTGGTTCCCTCAGATATAGTAAGCCTTTACCCATTATCATGTTTGGTTCCCTCAGATATAGTAAGCCTTTACCCATTATCATGTTTGGTTCCCTCAGACATAGTAAGCCTTTACCCATTATCATGTTTGGTTCCTCAGATATAGTAAGCCTTTACCCATTATCATGTTTGGTTACCTCAGACATAGTAAGCCTTTACCCATTATCATGTTTGGTTCCCTCAGATATAGTAAGCCTTTACCCATTATCATGTTTGGTTCCCTCAGACATAGTAAGCCATTACCCATTATCATGTTTGGTTCCCTCAGACATAGTAAGCCTTTACCCATTATCATGTTTGGTTCCCTCAGACATAGTAAGCCTTTACCCATTATCATGTTTGGTTCCCTCAGATATAGTAAGCCTTTACCCATTATCATGTTTGGTTCCCTCAGACATAGTAAGCCTTTACCCATTATCATGTTTGGTTCCCTCAGACATAGTAAGCCTTTACCCATTATCATGTTTGGTTCCCTCAGACATAGTAAGCCTTTACCCATTATCATGTTTGGTTCCCTCAGACATAGTAAGCCTTTACCCATTATCATGTTTGGTTCCCTCAGACATAGTAAGCCTTTACCCATTATCATGTTTGGTTCCCTCAGACATAGTAAGCCTTTACCCATTATCATGTTTGGTTCCCTCAGATATAGTAAGCCTTTACCCATTATCATGTTTGGTTCCCTCAGATATAGTAAGCCTTTCCCATTATCATGTTTGGTTCCTAGACATAGTAAGCCTTTACCCATTATCATGTTTGGTTCCCTCAGACATAGTAAGCCTTTACCCATTATCATGTTTGGTTCCCTCAGACATAGTAAGCCTTTACCCATTATCATGTTTGGTTCCCTCAGACATAGTAAGCCTTTACCCATTATCATGTTTGGTTCCCTCAGACATAGTAAGCCTTTACCCATTATCATGTTTGGTTCCCTCAGACATAGTAAGCCTTTACCCATTATCATGTTTGGTTCCCTCAGACATAGTAAGCCTTTACCCATTATCATGTTTCGTTCCTCAGATATAGTAAGCCTTTACCCATTATCATGTTTGGTTCCCTCAAAAATAGTAAGCCTTTACCCATTATCATGTTTGGTTCCCTCAGACTATAGTAAGCCTTTACCCATTATCATGTTTGGTTCCCTCAGACATAGTAAGCCTTTACCCATTATCATGTTTGGTTCCCTCAGACATAGTAAGCCTTTACCCATTATCATGTTTGGTTACCTCAGACATAGTAAGCCTTTACCCATTATCATGTTTGGTTCCCTCAGACATAGTAAGCCTTTACCCATTATCATGTTTCGGTTCCCTCAGACATAGTAAGCCTTTACCCATTATCATGTTTGGTTCCCTCAGACATAGTAAGCCTTTACCCATTATCATGTTTGGTTCCCTCAGATATAGTAAGCCTTTACCCATTATCATGTTTGGTTCCCTCAGACATAGTAAGCCTTTACCCATTATCATGTTTGGTTCCCTCAGACATAGTAAGCCTTTACCCATTATCATGTTTGGTTCCCTCAGACATAGTAAGCCTTTACCCATTATCATGTTTGGTTCCCTCAGACATAGTAAGCCTTTACCCATTATCATGTTTGGTTCCCTCAGATATAGTAAGCCTTTACCCATTATCATGTTTGGTTCCCTCAGACATAGTAAGCCTTTACCCATTATCATGTTTGGTTCCCTCAGACATAGTAAGCCTTTACCCATTATCATGTTTGGTTCCCTCAGATATAGTAAGCCTTTACCCATTATCATGTTTGGTTCCCTCAGATATAGTAAGCCTTTACCCATTATCATGTTTGGTTCCCTCAGACATAGTAAGCCTTTACCCATTATCATGTTTGGTTCCCTCAGATATAGTAAGCCTTTACCCATTATCATGTTTGGTTCCCTCAGACATAGTAAGCCTTTACCCATTATCATGTTTGGTTCCCTCAGACATAGTAAGCCTTTACCCATTATCATGTTTGGTTCCCTCAGACATAGTAAGCCTTTACCCATTATCATGTTTGGTTCCCTCAGACATAGTAAGCCTTTACCCATTATCATGTTTCGTTCCCTCAGACATAGTAAGCCTTTACCCATTATCATGTTTGGTTCCCTCAGACATAGTAAGCCTTTACCCATTATCATGTTTGGTTCCCTCAGACATAGTAAGCCTTTACCCATTATCATGTTTGGTTCCCTCAGACATAGTAAGCCTTTACCCATTATCATGTTTCGTTCCCTCAGACATAGTAAGCCTTTACCCATTATCATGTTTCGTTCCCTCAGACATAGTAAGCCTTTACCCATTATCATGTTTGGTTCCCTCAGACATAGTAAGCCTTTACCCATTATCATGTTTGGTTCCCTCAGACATAGTAAGCCTTTACCCATTATCATGTTTGGTTCCCTCAGACATAGTAAGCCTTTACCCATTATCATGTTTGGTTCCCTCAGACATAGTAAGCCTTTACCCATTATCATGTTTGGTTCCCTCAGACATAGTAAGCCTTTACCCATTATCATGTTTGGTTCCCTCAGACATAGTAAGCCTTTACCCATTATCATGTTTGGTTCCCTCAGACATAGTAAGCCTTTACCCATTATCATGTTTCGTTCCCTCAGACATAGTAAGCCTTTACCCATTATCATGTTTGGTTCCCTCAGACATAGTAAGCCTTTACCCATTATCATGTTTGGTTCCCTCAGACATAGTAAGCCTTTACCCATTATCATGTTTGGTTCCCTCAGACATAGTAAGCCTTTACCCATTATCATGTTTCGGTTCCCTCAGACATAGTAAGCCTTTACCCATTATCATGTTTGGTTCCCTCAGACATAGTAAGCCTTTACCCATTATCATGTTTGGTTCCCTCAGACATAGTAAGCCTTTAACCATTATCATGTTTGGTTCCCTCAGACATAGTAAGCCTTTAACCATTATCATGTTTGGTTCCCTCAGACATAGTAAGCCTTTACCCATTATCATGTTTGGTTCCCTCAAACATAGTAAGCCTTTACCCATTATCATGTTTGGTTCCCTCAGATATAGTAAGCCTTTGCCCATTATCATGTTTGGTTCCCTCAGACATAGTAAGCCTTTACCCATTATCATGTTTCGTTCCCTCAGACATAGTAAGCCTTTACCCATTATCATGTTTGGTTACCTCAGACATAGTAAGCCTTTACCCATTATCATGTTTGGTTCCCTCAGACATAGTAAGCCTTTACCCATTATCATGTTTGGTTCCCTCAGATATAGTAAGCCTTTACCCATTATCATGTTTGGTTCCCTCAGACATAGTAAGCCTTTACCCATTATCATGTTTGGTTCCCTCAGATATAGTAAGCCTTTACCCATTATCATGTTTGTTTCCCTCAGACATAGTAAGCCTTTACCCATTATCATGTTTGGTTCCCTCAGACATAGTAAGCCTTTACCCATTATCATGTTTGGTTCCCTCAGACATAGTAAGCCTTTACCCATTATCATGTTTGGTTCCCTCAGACATAGTAAGCCTTTACCCATTATCATGTTTGGTTCCCTCAGATATAGTAAGCCTTTACCCATTATCATGTTTGGTTCCCTCAGATATAGTAAGCCTTTTCCCATTATCATGTTTGGTTCCCTCAGACATAGTAAGCCTTTACCCATTATCATGTTTGGTTCCCTCAGATATAGTAAGCCTTTACCCATTATCATGTTTGGTTCCCTCAGACATAGTAAGCCTTTACCCATTATCATGTTTGGTTCCCTCAGATATAGTAAGCCTTTACCCATTATCATGTTTGGTTCCCTCAGATATAGTAAGCCTTTACCCATTATCATGTTTGGTTCCCTCAGATATAGTAAGCCTTTACCCATTATCATGTTTGGTTCCCTCAGATATAGTAAGCCTTTACCCATTATCATGTTTGGTTCCCTCAGACATAGTAAGCCTTTATCCATTATCATGTTTGGTTCCCTCAGACATAGTAAGCCTTTACCCATTATCATGTTTGGTTCCCTCAGATATAGTAAGCCTTTACCCATTATCATGTTTGGTTCCCTCAGATATAGTAAGCCTTTACCCATTATCATGTTTGGTTCCCTCAGATATAGTAAGCCTTTACCCATTATCATGTTTGGTTCCCTCAGATATAGTAAGCCTTTACCCATTATCATGTTTGGTTCCCTCAGACATAGTAAGCCTTTACCCATTATCATGTTTGGTTTCCTCAGATATAGTAAGCCTTTACCCATTATCATGTTTGGTTACCTCAGACATAGTAAGCCTTTACCCATTATCATGTTTGGTTCCCTCAGATATAGTAAGCCTTTTCCCATTATCATGTTTGGTTCCCTCAGACATAGTAAGCCATTACCCATTATCATGTTTGGTTCCCTCAGACATAGTAAGCCTTTACCCATTATCATGTTTGGTTCCCTCAGACATAGTAAGCCTTTACCCATTATCATGTTTGGTTCCCTCAGATATAGTAAGCCTTTACCCATTATCATGTTTGGTTCCCTCAGACATAGTAAGCCTTTACCCATTATCATGTTTGGTTCCCTCAGACATAGTAAGCCTTTACCCATTATCATGTTTGGTTCCCTCAGACATAGTAAGCCTTTACCCATTATCATGTTTGGTTCCCTCAGACATAGTAAGCCTTTACCCATTATCATGTTTGGTTCCCTCAGACATAGTAAGCCTTTACCCATTATCATGTTTGGTTCCCTCAGACATAGTAAGCCTTTACCCATTATCATGTTTGGTTCCCTCAGATATAGTAAGCCTTTACCCATTATCATGTTTGGTTCCCTCAGATATAGTAAGCCTTTACCCATTATCATGTTTGGTTCCCTCAGATATAGTAAGCCTTTACCCATTATCATGTTTGGTTCCCTCAGACATAGTAAGCCTTTACCCATTATCATGTTTGGTTCCCTCAGACATAGTAAGCCTTTACCCATTATCATGTTTGGTTCCCTCAGATATAGTAAGCCTTTACCCATTATCATGTTTGGTTCCCTCAGACATAGTAAGCCTTTACCCATTATCATGTTTGGTTCCCTCAGACATAGTAAGCCTTTACCCATTATCATGTTTGGTTCCCTCAGATATAGTAAGCCTTTACCCATTATCATGTTTGGTTCCCTCAGATATAGTAAGCCTTTACCCATTATCATGTTTGGTTCCCTCAGATATAGTAAGCCTTTACCCATTATCATGTTTGGTTCCCTCAGATATAGTAAGCCTTTACCCATTATCATGTTTGGTTCCCTCAGATATAGTAAGCCTTTACCCATTATCATGTTTGGTTCCCTCAGACATAGTAAGCCTTTACCCATTATCATGTTTGGTTCCCTCAGATATAGTAAGCCTTTACCCATTATCATGTTTGGTTCCCTCAGAAATAGTAAGCCTTTACCCATTATCATGTTTGGTTCCCTCAGACATAGTAAGCCTTTACCCATTATCATGTTTGGTTCCTTCAGATATAGTAAGCCTTTACCCATTATCATGTTTGGTTCCCTCAGATATAGTAAGCCTTTACCCATTATCATGTTTGGTTCCCTCAGATATAGTAAGCCTTTACCCATTATCATGTTTGGTTCCCTCAGATATAGTAAGCCTTTACCCATTATCATGTTTGGTTCCCTCAGATATAGTAAGCCTTTTCCCATTATCATGTTTGGTTCCCTCAGACATAGTAAGCCTTTACCCATTATCATGTTTGGTTCCCTCAGATATAGTAAGCCTTTACCCATTATCATGTTTGGTTCCCTCAGACATAGTAAGCCTTTACCCATTATCATGTTTGATTCCCTCAGACATAGTAAGCCTTTACCCATTATCATGTTTGGTTCCCTCAGATATAGTAAGCCTTTACCCATTATCATGTTTGGTTCCCTCAGATATAGTAAGCCTTTACCCATTATCATGTTTGGTTCCCTCAGACATAGTAAGCCTTTACCCATTATCATGTTTGGTTCCCTCAGACATAGTAAGCCTTTACCCATTATCATGTTTGGTTCCCTCAGATATAGTAAGCCTTTATCCATTATCATGTTTGGTTCCCTCAGACATAGTAAGCCTTTACCCATTATCATGTTTGGTTCCCTCAGATATAGTAAGCCTTTACCCATTATCATGTTTGGTTCCCTCAGACATAGTAAGCCTTTACCCATTATCATGTTTGGTTCCCTCAGATATAGTAAGCCTTTACCCATTATGTTTGGTTCCCTCAGATATAGTAAGCCTTTACCCATTATCATGTTTGGTTCCCTCAGATATAGTAAGCCTTTACCCATTATCATGTTTGGTTCCCTCAGATATAGTAAGCCTTTACCCATTATCATGTTTGGTTCCCTCAGATATAATAAGCCTTTACCCATTATCATGTTTGGTTCCCTCAGACATAGTAAGCCTTTACCCATTATCATGTTTGGTTTCCTCAGATATAGTAAGCCTTTACCCATTATCATGTTTGGTTCCCTCAGACATAGTAAGCCTTTACCCATTATCATGTTTGGTTCCCTCAGATATAGTAAGCCTTTACCCATTATCATGTTTGGTTCCCTCAGACATAGTAAGCCTTTACCCATTATCATGTTTGGTTTCCTCAGATATAGTAAGCCTTTACCCATTATCATGTTTGGTTCCCTCAGATATAGTAAGCCTTTACCCAGTATCATGTTTGGTTCCCTCAGACATAGTAAGCCTTTACCCATTATCATGTTTGGTTCCCTCAGACATAGTAAGCCTTTACCCATTATCATGTTTGGTTTCCTCAGATATAGTAAGCCTTTACCCATTATCATGTTTGGTTCCCTCAGATATAGTAAGCCTTTACCCATTATCATGTTTGGTTCCCTCAGACATAGTAAGCCTTTACCCATTATCATGTTTGGTTCCCTCAGACATAGTAAGCCTTTACCCATTATCATGTTTGGTTCCCTCAGACATAGTAAGCCTTTACCCATTATCATGTTTGGTTCCCTCAGACATAGTAAGCCTTTACCCATTATCATGTTTGGTTTCCTCAGACATAGTAAGCCTTTACCCATTATCATGTTTGGTTCCCTCAGACATAGTAAGCCTTTACCCATTATCATGTTTGGTTCCCTCAGACATAGTAAGCCTTTACCCATTATCATGTTTGGATTAGTCCCTTTGGTTTACTTGCTCTCAAAGACTTTTAAATTATTTGGCTTTCCAATCTTCGATCATGAGAGTAACTGATGAAGGTTATTCCAGAAAAGCGTTCTGTGCATTAAATGACATATCTAGACTGGTGTTCACTATATAACAGTAATGTTTTAGCAGGAGCATTATACACACATAATCCCTCAAAATATCATTGCTTCTATAATTATGGTTTTTAAAATCATTGTTGGCCTTTGTGGCATTTTCTCGACAATAATTCATTTTTTTAGAAATCCGTTTTACCATTAACATTTTAAATTATTCATATAGATACAATAACAACCGAACATATGTAAATAAACCTTGCGATGAAATATTCAGCAAATATGTGAGAAAAAAACAAACAAAAACAAAAAAACAAAAGCAAAATCACTGTAAAATGTAAACTACATATTTTCCCTTTTTGGTAGAACAGGACTGGGATTTGAAATAAAGAAAATTAACTTTCACTCAAAACCAAGATCTTTAATCTAAAAGACTTTCAGATAGCTTAACTGATAATCTCCAATCAGAATACAGCTTGTGGACTCAGGATGCTCAACTCGAGATTTTCGAATAAGCGGATACACACACAAAAACCTAGAATACAAATACAAAAATAAAACAAAACTGAAAGATAGAATCAAAACACAATACATACTGACAAAAAAACGGGAAGTTGACATTTCCTGATCCATTAGTTAACAAAGAACAAACGTAATATTAACTTATATCAATATATATTAAAAGGTTTATAAACAAATTAATGAAACGTGACGTCATTGGTTTGGGAACTCTGTTAAATATTTCTAACAATTTCACGATAATTCCTAAATGTTGACATTTAGACAAAAGTCATCTGAATTCGAGGGCTCGTCTCACACTTATTTTTGGGTAACAAGCGTGAATAATTTCACTTTTGTTAGCCTTATTTACCCCAGGCATAAGTAACCATACTGATTTCGGAGATACTGTACCTTTGGTTTGTTTGTTCCCAAACACCTTTAAATCATTTGGCTTTCCCATCTTTTGACTACATTGTATTATCATACCTGATGGAGGTTATTCCAGAAACACGCCATGCGCACTAAATTAGATATCTACAATTTCCTTACTCCATTCATTTGTTTGCTAGACAACCGGATTTTCGGCTTAATCAATTACACATATGTAAAACTGGATACTAGTTACTTAGCTGAGGATTTTGTGGGGGTTCAATAAAACTGGTAGGGTGGTAAAGTAATGAGGTGCCGACGTGGCCGCGATCCTTTGATAGTCATTTACATTTATCTACGTAATCAGTGCTTATCACCACTAAAAATTGTGAGTTCTATTCCCGCTAATAGTGAGGTGTACTGGTTACAACATCATGTTATAAAGTGTTTCAGTCACTTTCGGCAGGTTGGTGGTTTTCTCCCGGTATAGCGGTTTCATTCAACAATAAAACTGACTGACACGATATAACTGTAAATATATTAGAAATGACACTAAACACTCATAATGCAACACAACGCCAACTCGTAATAATGTTCACAAAGTTGTTATAAGTATCTAAATCTCTTACAAAGCTACAAGACTACAAAGCTAATTTAAAAATATATTCAGACACATATACAAACGTAGAATGGATTTGTGTTGATAAAATAATTAAAATAGTGTATGACATACCAATTGATGTCGTATGGTAGTTGGATTTAGAATTAACTATGCAAACAGTGCCTATAGCCACTAACGTTGTGAGTTAGAATTCCGCTCATGGCAAGGTGTAGTCGATAGACCAAGCTTTACGGTCATATACTATCAGATATAGTGTTCTGAATGGTTGTTTGTCAAGTACAGGTACAATAGTTATATTCGAAAGTTTGATGACCGAAATGCCAGAAGTAAAAAACGTATCAACTTCTGGGAAATAAAAATTTTAGATTTTTTTTTCATTTTACTAAGTCCGATTATCATCTTGGACCTGTGTTTAATGTAAATTTTGTTTGTTCAACTCCCCTCCTCTCCCCCCCCCTCCCCGGGCTTGGGCCTGATACACCCATAAATTTGAATCTACAATGCAGTCAATTATCATAATGATAAAGTACAGCAAATATTGAATCATTTCAATGAATAAATTGTGAGAGGCTTATTTATAAAGATTAACTGAATTCCCCTCATTAAGTCTCCATTTTCATAATTTCCAGTGATCATCCTTTCTATGTTTTGTTCTGTTGCAGGTCTGCAAGAGAACATTAAAATGTGAACTTAACAACGGATGTCATGTGACTAATTAAAGTTTATATAGGTAGATACATATTATGAATTAGTTTGTTTTGGTTTTTTTATTCATTACATTTATTTTTTAGCCTTGAAAGTTTTCGAGACAGGAAGATTCCTCCATTGTTCGTGAAAAAAATCGTTTCTTTATATAGAAATATCATCTTTATAGCTATTAAAATGATGCTTTTCTACACATGATATCATTTGTATAAAATTGTGTTACTATGGAAATAGACTCATAAGAGACAAAAAAAATTAGAATAATAGATCTAAATTAAAAACATGATCATTTGATGACAGTAACAAATAGATAACTATAATACCATGTGCACTACCAAACTACATATACACATGTAATTAATTATCTGTTGTTCAATGTTTTTGAATTCCCAAAAAATATAACCGGCTACTACACAAACATGTATTAAAATGGTGACACATATTTCGTTGTACTCTGACATTTTGTTTTTGATTCCAAAACAATTTGTTTTAATTTTTTAGCAGGATGTCTTCTTTTAATGTACTTAATGCCGGTTCCTACAATTACTCAATAATTACAATCTCTGGGGATTTTCTAGAGAGAATAGCGTGTCGACTGTTTATATATGGTAAACATCTATATAAAATTGTCGTGTTGGATGACATACATAGTTATGTAGCTAATAGATTCTCTCTGATGTATCTCTTGATCTATCATTCTATTTCCATGTAAGTCGTCGACAACAGCTATTTTAGTTTAAACTAGAAAGGAACTAGGTATCAATATATATCGTTTAAGAATTATGTCACATCCCGATTTCATGTTAATGTCTTATTATTTTATTTTTTATAGTTATTTTCAAATAGCAACTGATTGTCCTTAAAATCACAGGTAAATAGAAAGGATCAAATGAAATAAACAGCCACAACATAATGTGCCAACAATGTGTTCGGATGAAGGAAGACTGGGATATCTTTGGGAAAGCTTATTTTGTCCTATGCCTGGCAAGAATAAAAAAAATAAGTGATTGTTCAAAATCCCTACCCTTTTCCTCCTATATAGAACCTTTTCTTTTAGTACTCGTCTACTGAGTCTGTCCGAACAAGAAATCTCAGCCTCACCCTGATAAAAGAAAATGGCTGATCCCCAAGTATGCTAGCTGCATATGTTTTGTATACGACTCAAAATAATACCGTGAAAGATAATTTGTTTCATTCTGTTTTGCTGGATTTTGGGGTTTGGTCTTTATATTTTTTAATATTTTTAATTGTTTTTTCTTTCTAATTATAGGACATACGTATTATTGACAACATATAGTTCAGCATTGTCAAGTGAGCAGTGTTTCATGTATATTCATGATAAGAACAAGCTTACGAAAAAAACAAATAACTTAGGTCAAATGTACCGTTGTGATGCTTTTATATACGCTTTTGTTGCCACAAGACATGTCAACACCGAATACTTCTAACAAACTGTTGTTTATTAGGACAAGATTCCCACAAGATACAGGACGTTCATGGATAGAGTTGGACTATATTGACTTGCAAAAGGTCACCAACGACTTCCTCTAACACTTAGCTTAGCTTCTGCAAGAGGGGCCGTCGTGATCGTATGGTAGTTGTATTTACATCAGTGCATATCACCACTAACGTTGTGAGTTCGAATGCCGCTCATGATGTGATGTGCTCGATACAACGTTATGTGATAAAGTATGTCAGTAACTTTCGGCAAGTCGGTGTTTTCTCCGGTTTACTCCATCAATAAAACTCACTGCCACAATATAATTGAAATATTATTGAAAGTGGCGTTCAACACCATAACCCTACCCATATAAGTGCAAGAATCGTGACATACTCAAGACATGAGGCACTCATTTACGTTCCGTCACAAGGGTGAGTTGAGTATTTAATTTGTCCCGTACAGCTAATATAATCTTCTTTTGGAGGACTTGTACCCCGCAGTGGAGAAGCAAAGTAGGGGGTTCCACCAATGAGGTTATCGACATGTGAGTATAGAGTGGGTGGATCCATTATTACATTGTTGTAAAATAGAGTGGGTGGATCCATTATTACATTGTTGTAAAATAGAGTGGGTGGATCCATTATTACATTGTCGTAAAATGTAGAATACCAATAGATGCTATATTCCTTTACTTTAAAATTTGATAGTCTCTCGTGTACAATATGTCCACATCCTTTTTCACTAATTAATTATATTGGCCCTATTAATAGACAGTATGAGTTATAAACATTACAATCTAAACAATGGTTTTACAATTACGAACACATCTTTTTCTCCTTCTTTCCATTTTTGGCTTCAGTAGTATATCATATCAAATATAATGTACGAATCAATGTAGGTAAAAGGTTGAAACCGAGACATTTTAATTCATATTTATATATGAAAATGGTTGTTGAGAAGACTTGCATTAAAATGTGTTTTGATTCCTGACAAAATGCACAATGACAACCTAGTAATTGCCATACCATATTTAACCTCTCAGGGAATGTTTCTCATGTGGTAATCACTAGAATGGCCAACCGATGTGAAGAAAGTTTAAAGAGTGGTGGTCAACAAAATATTCTCACATCAACTCTTTGATAAAGAAAAAAGACCACCACATATGACGTAGGGAATCAGGTCCTGGATTCTGACAGGCATAAACATGTGGCAGGGTAAACATGTGGCAGGGTAAGCATGTGGCAGGGTAAACATGTGGCAGGGTAAACATGTGGCAGGATAAACATGTGGCAGGGTAAACATGTGGCAGGGTAAACATGTGGCTGGATAAACATGTGGCAGTGTAAACATGTGGCAGGGTAAGCATGTGGCAGGGAAAGCATGTGGCAGGGAAAGCATGTGGCAGGGTAAACATGTGGCAGGGTAAACATGTGGCAGGGTAAGCATGTGGCAGGGTAAACATGTGGCAGGGTAAACATGTGGCAGGGTAAGCATGTGGCAGGGTAAGCATGTGGCAGGGTAAACATGTGGCAGGGTAAGCATGTGGCAGGGTAAACATGTGGCAGGATAAACATGTGGCAGGGTAAACATGTGGCAGGGTAAGCATGTGGCGGGGTAAACATGTGGCAGGGTAAGCATGTGGCAAGGTAAGCATGTGGCAGGGTAAACATGTGGCAGGGTAAACATGTGGCAGGGTAAGCATGTGGCAGGGTAAACATGTGGCAGGGTAAACATGTGGCAGGGTAAGCATGTGGCAGGGTAAAACCGGTTAAATTTATGCTAACCCTCCACTTTTGATACTTGGATTTTCAACGGCAGTACATTTATAGCAAACGATGAAAAAAACATATACATATTCGCTTCCACTCAAAAAGACCACACATATTCACTTCCACTCTAGAAGACCACATACTATCACAAAAAAGAAATAACAACACAGAGTAAAAGAATGCTCTTAGATAACTGACTACTAGCTAGGAGGATAAAATATGCTAGCTAATTCAAGATTATTGCTATCTTTTGATTTCTGCAGAACAGATCACACCCACACTAATCATCTAGAACAAATTATTGTAACATTGTTATCTTGTCATCCTATACTTATTATTGTAACATTGCTATCTTGTCATCTTATTCTTATTATTGTAACATTTTTATCTTGTCATCCTATACTTATTATTGTAACATTGCTATCTTGTCATCCTATTCTTATTATTGTAACATTGCTATCTTGTCATCTTATTCTTATTATTGTAACATTGTTATCTTGTCATCCTATGCTTATTATTGTAACATTGCTATCTTGTCATCTTATTCTTATTATTGTAACATTGTTATCTTGTCATCCTATACTTATTATTGTAACATTGCTATCTTGTCATCCTATACTTATTATTGTAACATTGTTATCTTGTCATCCTATACTTATTATTGTAACATTGCTATCTTGTCATCCTATGCTTATTATTGTAACATTGCTATCTTGTCATTCTATACTTATTATTGTAACATTGCTATCTTGTCATCCTATACTTATTATTGTAACATTGCTATCTTGTCATCCTATGCTTATTATTGTAACATTGCTATCTTGTCATCCTATGCTTATTATTGTAACATTGCTATCTTGTCATCCTATACTTATTATTGTAACATTGCTATCTTGTCATCCTATGCTTATTATTGTAACATTGTTATCTTGTCATCCTATACTTATTATTGTAACATTGCTATCTTGTCATCCTATTCTTATTATTGTAACATTGCTATCTTGTCATCCTATACTTATTATTGTAACATTACTATCTTGTCATCCTATTCTTATTATTGTAACATTGCTATCTTGTCATCCTATACTTATTATTGTAACATTGTTATCTTGTCATCCTATACTTATTATTGTAACATTGCTATCTTGTCATCCTATGCTTATTATTATAACATTGTTATCTTGTCATCCTTTACTTATTATTGTAACATTGCTATCTTGTCATCCTATACTTATTATTGTAACATTGCTTTTTGTCATCCTATGCGTATTATTGTAACATTGCTATCTTGTCATCCTATTCTTATTATTGTAACATTGCTATCTTGTCATCCTATACTTATTATTGTAACATTGCTATCTTGTCATCCTATGCTTATTATTGTAACATTGCTATCTTGTCATCCTATTCTTATTATTGTAACATTGCTATCTTGTCATCCTATACTTATTATTGTAACATTGCTATCTTGTCATCATATACTTATTATTGTAACATCGTTATCTTGTCATCCTATACTTATTATTGTAACATCGCTATCTTGTCATCCTATGCTTATTATTGTAACATTGATATCTTGTCATCCTATGCTTATTATTGTAACATTGCTATCTTGTCATCTTATTCTTATTATTGTAACATTGCTATCTTGTCATCCTATGCTTATTATTGTAACATTGCTATCTTGTCATCCTATGCTTATTATTGTAACATTGCTATCTTGTCATCCTATACTTATTATTGTAACATTGCTATCTTGTCATCCTATACTTATTATTGTAACATTGCTATCTTGTCATCCTATACTTATTATTGTAACATTGCTATCTTGTCACCCTATACTTATTATTGTAACATTGCTATCTTGTCATCCTATACTTATTATTGTAACATTGCTATCTTGTCATCCTATGCTTATTATTGTAACATTGCTATCTTGTCATCCTATACTTATTATTGTAACATTGTTATCTTGTCATCCTATGCTTATTATTGTAACATTGCTATCTTGTCATCCTATACTTATTATTGTAACATTGCTATCTTGTCATCCTATACTTATTATTGTAACATTGCTATCTTGTCATCCTATACTTATTATTGTAACATTGCTATCTTGTCATCCTATGCTTATTATTGTAACATTGCTATCTTGTCATCCTATGCTTATTATTGTATCATTGCTATCTTGTCATCCTATACTTATTATTGTAACATTGCTATCTTGTCATCCTATGCTTATTATTGTAACATTGCTATCTTGTCATCCTATGCTTATTGTTGTAACATTGCTATCTTATAATCCTATTCTTATTATTGTAGCATTGCTATCTTGTCATCCTATACTTATTATTGTATCATTGCTATCTTGTCATCCTATACTTATTATTGTAACACTGCTATCTTGTCATCCTATGCTTATTATTGTAACATTGCTATCTTGTCATCCTATGCTTATTGTTGTAACATTGCTATCTTATAATCCTATTCTTATTATTGTAGCATTGCTATCTTGTCATCCTATACTTATTATTGTAACATTGCAATCTTGTCATCCTATACTTATTATTATAACATTGCTATCTTGTCATCCTATACTTATTATTGTAACATTGCTATCTTGCCATCCTATACTTATTATTGTAACATTGCTATCTTGTCATCCTATACTTATTATTGTAACATTGCTATCTTGTCATCCTATGCTTATTATTGTAACATTGCTATCTTGTCATCCTATACTTATTGTAACATTGCTATTTTGTCATCATATACTTATTATTGTAACATTGCTATCTTGTCATCCTATACTTATTATTGTAACATTGCTATCTTGTCATCCTATACTTATTATTGTAACATTGCTATCTTGTCATCCTATACTTATTATTGTAACATTGCTATATTGTCATCTTATGCTTATTATTGTAACATTGCTATCTTGTCATCCTATACTTATTGTAACATTGCTATTTTGTCATCATATACTTATTATTGTAACATTGCTATCTTGTCATCCTATACTTATTATTGTAACATTGCTATCTTGTCATCCTATGCTTATTGTTGTAACATTGCTACCTTATAATCCTATTCTTATTATTGTAGCATTGCTATCTTGTCATCCTATACTTATTATTGTAACATTGCAATCTTGTCATCCTATACTTATTGTTATAACATTGCTATCTTGTCATCCTATACTTATTATTGTAACATTGCTATCTTGCCATCCTATACTTATTATTGTAACATTGCTATCTTGTCATCCTATACTTATTATTGTAACATTGCTATCTTGTCATCCTATGCTTATTATTGTAACATTGCTATCTTGTCATCCTATACTTATTGTAACATTGCTATTTTGTCATCATATACTTATTATTGTAACATTGCTATCTTGTCATCCTATACTTATTATTGTAACATTGCTATCTTGTCATCCTATACTTATTATTGTAACATTGCTAACTTGTCATCCTATTTTTATTCTCTATTTAAATGAATATTTATGCTTTCTCTATCTTCTCATTTCTCATATAAATTGTTTGATTTTATTATATTTGCATTGTCACCCTCCCCTACTTACCCTCTGGTACAGATAGCTGTGACTATATATGTATAGAATAGATTTCACCTCTCATATAATCTGTTACAATTTTGTTATCTTGTCATCGCCACCCTCTCTTACGTACCCTCTCATATAAATGGCTAAGATATTTTGTTTTCTTCTCATTATCACTCCTCCCCTACTGACCTTCTCAAATGAATTGTTATAATTTTGTGATTTCTACAGCAGTTTGTCACCCTGTCTGTGCCAATGTTATCAGATACCCTCAATTTATAGTGTTATGTTGGTAAAGATTCTATTAATAATGTATTTCTATGGAGTTTTAATGAGCATCAATAAAATACTAATGTGGTAATCACTAGGATGGTGTGAAGAAAGTTTAATGAGTGGTGGTCAACATTTCCCCCAATATTTACAAAACAAACAATCACCTCTCATTTCAAAAACTCTTTGATAAAAAAAAAGACCACCACATATGACGTTGGAAATTCAGGTTCTGGATTCTGACAGGCATAAACATGTAGCAGGATAAACCGGTTTATGTGATCCTAACCCTCCCCTTTTGATACTTGGATCTCCAACAGCAATACAGATATTAATATAAACAAACGATAAAAAAAACATGCACACCTTCGCTTCCACTCAAAAAGATTACACACCTTCGCTTCCACTCAAAAAGATTACACACCTTCGCTTCCACTCAAAAAGATTACACACCTTCGCTTCCACTCAAAAAGATTACACACCTTCGCTTCCACTCAAAAAGATTACACACCTTCGCTTCCACTCAAAAAGATTACACACCTTCGCTTCCACTCAAAAATATCACACATATTCGCTTCCACTCAAAAATATCACACATATTCGCTTCCACTCTAAAAGACCACATATTATCACAAAAGAAGAATAACAACATAAGCATGGATAGTACAATAATAGGGTCAATGAATGCTCGTAGATAACTGACTACTAACTAGGAAGATATAATATGTTATTTAATTCGTTTACTCTTTGGACAAAACAATATTGCTATCTTTTGTTTTCTGCAGAAAATACCACATGCATACTAATAATCTAGAACAAATTATTGCAACATTGCTAACTTGTCATCTTATACCTATTATCTATTTAAATGAATATTTATGCTTTCTCTATCTTCTCATTTCTACTGTGTAACCCCCATAGATTTCTTTCTCATATAAATTGTATGATTTTATTATCTTGTCATTGTCTCCCCTACTTACCCTTTATATAAATTGCTGTGACTATGTATAGCTTAGGTTTCGATCCCTCTCACATAAATGGTTAAGTTATTTTGTTTTCTTGTCATTATCACCCACCCTTACTTACCTACTCAAATGAATTGTTATAATTTTGTGATTTCTACAACAGTTTGTCACTCTGTCTGTGTCAATGTTATCAGATACCCTCAATTTATAGTGTTATGTTAGTAAAGATCCTATTAATAATGTATTTCTATGGAGTTTTAATGAGCATCAATACACAAATTCTACTTCATTTTCCAATAATGATAACGTTACTGTCTAGAGACATGTTTTATTTTCACAATTAATGGCAGTACAGAAAGTGTGGAAACCCTACTATCTAAGAAGATCAGACTGCGCCTGTTGTTAATATATAAGATCACAAACGACCATAAACAGTACACTTACTAGTAATAAAAACACTTGACAATTGGCAATAAAACCTTTTCAGAGAGATACTAAGAAACATACATAATAAAACGGAAACCCAGCTCATGTTTATTGATAAGGCCAGACAAGCACACATAATTCATAAATATCCCCGTTACGTGAAGTGAGCTTCCAGCACTTATTCTAATGATATAAATCAAGTTCAACATATTTTCCAGTATACCATGCCAACCAGGTTTTGCTATGGTGGAAGCTTGCAAATTATAAACTGAGAAAAGACTATATCAGTAGTAGATAGGGACAGCCAAAGTCGCATTTGCGGAAGATCCAAAGGATCTGACCATTGCGCATGCTTGATCGGAAGTCATGTGACCGGAAGTGACGTCACCGGAAGTCACATGACCGGAAGCGGGTCCTGACCGGAAGAGGTTCTGACCGGAAGTGACGTCATAACCAAAAGTATGTTCTGCACATGCCCTGAAGGGCATTCCCGCGTGTTTTGTTCTTACTATAGTAGTACAATAGTGCAAGTACCATGGCTACCAGAAAGCACGTTACCCCTTGGGTGTGCGCATGCGCAACCGGAAGTTGTGCAATATCCGCCCTAGTGGGACCTTATGACCGGAAGTGTCCCTTTGGGTCCTCTAGGACGTCCGCGTCTATCGTTTTCTAGCCCTGGTTATCTGCCCCTTTCCCGCCATTTTATTTTCATATAATATAATATATTTCAATAATGGTTTTCACCTACCGTGTTTCCGGATATGTTCGCTATGTACTCCAAGTAATCTATCACCTCTGCGTTCTCACTGTAGGGGTACTAAATAACCTGAGAGTCGAATTAATGAAATCGTAAATTTAATCCCTACTTGCATAGTCTCTAGCAAAAAAAAAACTAGTCCAGGATTATTCTTCTCAATTCTGAAAAACAATGTATATACATGTATACAGGGAGGGGGAGGAGGGCGGAGGAGGTGGGGGGTGAGGAGGAGGAGGAGGAGAGCGGCGGCGGCGAAGGAGGAGGAGGTCTCTTTGGGTGTAATTATCACTAACACAGAAATCTTCCATATTTTCCATATCTTTTCACTATTCAACTTACTTTTCCTCTATATTTTCCATATCATTTCACTATTCACACTGGGTTTCTTCCATATTTTTCATATCTTTTCACTATTCGACTTACTTTTCTTCCATATTGTCCATATCTTTTCACTTTTCAACTTACTTTTCTACCATATTTTTCATATCTTTTCCCTATTAGACTTGCCTTTCTTCCATCATGTGTTAGGGTATAACTAGTTACTAATTGACTTTTGATCAACAAAATAGTATTTTGAAGTAAAATCAAACATTCATCAATATTTTTTTCTTTTTAGGCAACATCTAATTCATTCGTAAATGCAAGATATAGCGATATTTCAGTTGATTGTAATGATTTTGAAGCCGGATTCCTTATAACTTATGGAAAAATCTAATTTTACACTACAAAAATAAATGATATTTGGACAAAAAATGAAATTAATGATAATAACGATCATAAAGCATCATAATTCAAAACATTATATACACAGTATATTTATAAATACTTACGATAATTATCCGTGTCTGCTTTAAAAATACCGCTTTAAAATATCCCGGATGTTGACCAAGCATTTTCGATCGGAGCTCTTTGACGACAGTGACCTTTGTGTTACCTTTTTAAATATCCAGACTCCATAATAATTGCTTATATAATATGATAGGCATTGTGCCAACAAAACACTAAGTATTCTACAATTGAATATATCGGATCAATTCAATACTGCATTAATTTGGTGCGCAGTCGCAGTTCTGGAATAAGTCAAAAGATTGGAAAGCCAAATAATATAAAAGTCTTTGGGAGCAAATGGCTTAAACAGAAGCTAAACTTGGGAGCATATAAGTCAAATGGCTTATACAGGAGCTAAACTTGGGAGCATATAAGTCAAATGGCTTATACAGGTGAGCTAAACTTGGGGGCATATAAGTCAAATGGCTTATACAGGTGAGCTAAACTTGGGAGCATATAAGTCAAATGGCTTAGACAGGAGCTAATCTTGGGGAGCATATAAGTCAAATGGCTTAGACAGGAGAGCTAAACTTGGGAGCATATATGTCAAATGGCTTAGACAGGAGAGCTAAACTTCGGAGCATATATGTCAAATGGCTTAAACAGGAGCTAAACTTGGGAGCATATAAGTCAAATGGCTTAAACAGGAGAGCTAAACTTGGGAGCATATAAGTCAAATGGCTTAAACAGGAGCTAAACTTGGGAGCATATAAGTCAAATGGCTTAAACAGGAGCTAAACTTGGGAGCATATAAGTCAAATGGCTTAAACAGGAGCTAAACCTTGGAGCATATAAGTCAAATGGCTTAAACAGGGGCTAAACTTGGGAGCATATAAGTCAAATGGCTTAAACAGGATAGCTAATCTGGGGAGCATATAAATCAAATGGCTTAAAAAGGATAGCTAATCTGGGTTAAAGAAGAGTTTGAAGATATGTAAGTCAAATGGCTGAAACAGGATAGAAAAACTGGGTTAAAGAAGAGTTTGAAGATATGTAAGTCAAATGGCTTAAACAGGACAGACAAACTGGGTTAAAGAAGAGTTTGAAGATATGTAAGTCAAATGGCTTAAACAGGATAGACAAACTGGGTTAAAGAAGAGTTTGAAGATATGTAAGTCAAATGGCTTAAACAGGATAGACAAACTGGGTTAAAGAAGAGTTTGAAGATATGTAAGTCAAATGGCTTAAACAGGGGCTAAACTTGGGAGCATATAAGTCAAATGGCTTAAAAAGGATAGCTAATCTGGGTTAAAGAAGAGTTAGAAGATATATAAGTTAAATGGCTTAAACAGGATAGACAACTGTGTTAAAGAAGAGTTTGAAGATATGTAAGTCAAATGGCTTAAACAGGATAGACAAACTGGGTTAAAGAAGAGTTTGAAGATATGTAAGTCAAATGACTTAAACAGGATAGACAAAGAACCTTTGAGCCGTAATGAAAGCGGGAGGTTTGGCGCTTTAAAATCTGATTCAACCCACCATTTCTTTAGAAATGCCTGTACCAAGTCAGGGTCATTACGGTTTTCACAGTTTTCCGGTTGTTGACTGATCTTGTCCTGTTTATATACTTATGAGTTTTGACTTTCCCTTTGGAAGATTGTTCGGAGTTCGGTAATTTTGTTATTACCCTTATTTATTAAAGAAGAGTTTGAAGATATATAAGTTAAATGGCTTAAACAGGATAGACAAACTGGGTTAAAGAAGAGTTTGAAGATATGTAAGTCAAATGGCTTAAACAGGATAGACAAACTGGGTTAAAGAAGAATTTGAAGATATGTAAGTCAAATGGCTTAAACAGGATAGACAAACTGGGTTAAAGAAGAGTTTGAAGATATATAAGTCAAATGGCTTAAACAGGATAGCTAAACTGGGTTAAAGAAGAGCTTGAAGATATGTAAGTCAAATAGCTTAAACAGGATAGACAAACTGGGTTAAAGAAGAGTTTGAAGATATGTAAGTCAAATGGCTTAAACAGGATAGCTAAACTGGGTTAAAGAAGAGTTTGAAGATAACAAAGGGGTAGATGACCCTTAGTTTTAATAACGATAACATTATTTCAGAACTGTAAATTTCAATAATAAATATATCTTGTAAATCATGTCAGTACTGAAAACTGATTACTGGGAGGTTGTTACCCTCAGGAACTTAATAGTCCACCAACGGAGGTATCAACCCAGTGATAATAAAAAAAAATGTAGATTACTGGGAAGTTGTTATCCTCGGGAATTTAATAGTCCACCAACGGAGGTATCAACTCAGTGATAATAATAAACATGTAGATTACTGGGAGGTTGTTATCCTCAGGAACTTAATAGTCCACCAACGGAGGTATCAACTCAGTGATAATAATAAACATGTAATTACTGGGAGGTTGTTATCCTCAGGAACTTAATAGTCCACCAACGGAGGTATCAACTCGGTGATAATAATAAACATGTAGATTACTGGGAGGTTGTTATCCTCAGAAATTTAATAGTCCACCAACGGAGGTATCAACTCAGTGATAATAATAAACATGTAGATTACTGGGAGGTTGTTATCCTCAGGAACTTAATAGTCCACCAACGGAGGTATCAACTCAGTGATAATAATAAACATGTAGATTACTGGGAGGTTGTTATCCTCAGGAACTTAATAGTCCACCAACGGAAGTATCAACCCAGTGATAATAATAAACATGTAGATTACTGGGATGTTGTTATCCTCAGGAACTTAATAGTCCACCAACAGAGGTATCAACTCAGTGATAATAATAAACATGTAGATTACTGGGAGCTTGTTATCCTCAGGAACTTAATAGTCCACCAACGGAGGTATCAACCCAGTGATAATAATAAACATGTAAATATCTATATATGGTCATTACAATAAATTATAGAAACAACCGTACAAACTGAGTGACACTTGGCATGAAATCAATTTGTATCTATATTTGGTGATGTACAATTACTTTTCTTACACATACCAGACCAAACCAGAACTAGCTAATTTGTGACAATTATTTGTGAATCTGTTCATGATGTATTCTAAGAAAGTTAATTTGTTGTAATTAAATATATCTACAGTTGACTGACATTTGATTAGAAGGGTAAGTGTGAATCCAAATGACAACTGAAAATTTTAACATTTAAGAGTAAAATGCACCATAGGCGTTTATTTTTTTTAAAATTGAATCTTTAAATGCAATATTAAGATATATTATAATACTATAATGGTTGTCTTTTTTCTCTTGGTTATTGTATTGTATGTCCGTCTTCGAGCTACGTCTTCTGATGATCCTTTTGGTATCTTTAAATTTTCTTATACCTAAGTCATCCGTCAACAATTTGTAAATATCTTAATAGACATCAGAAAGCTGGTGTAGCACAGTGAAACCATGTAAAGTAGTCATTTATTTCATCATTGTAATCAACAAACTGTATCACTAAAACTTGATTATGAACATACTTTGTTTGTGGTGACAATATATTACAAGATATGTACAGAAACTGATTAATTATAGCAATGTTATTAATCTAGAGAACATTTTAATTATGTCACGTGTTTGTTTCATCAATATCGTTGCTGTATTACTATTAATGTTTATTACTGAAACCGTCATCTTCACAAGCCCAGTGTTTAATTAAGATTTGTGGGGTTTAAGACATCAAATTAATTACGAACTGTCATGGGTTTAAACGCATTTCCTGGCTTCATTAAGAATGAAATCTGATATACATTTGGACATGACAGCACCTGGTTTGAAATGAACTATTATATATTGGATTTAAAACTATTTTCACATGTGCAAATAATCCTTGACCTTGTTCAACAAATGGGGTTTCCAGTATGTGTGCTATATTTTCAATGCGCCAATTCAAAGTTTGACAACATAGAAAACCACCAATAGCCGGTGTAACCCCGTCACGTTTGAGTGCCTGTTACACGCTAGGACCCGCTGATTCTCCAAAGTCATAGGTGGTGGTTTTTTATATTTGATGATTGATTTGACGTTATTGTTCGTTTTGTTGGTTGGTGGAATAGTTGACTATAATTCTTTCTTTTTATACGAATTCATTAATATGAAATATATTTATATGGTGGAACATTTTTAAGGAATAATTCATGGAAGTCATAATGTGTTGTAAGTTTTAACATGGATTTTATTCCGAGCGACAACGATGGATAAAATTTACTAATATCCTGCAAACCCATGTTAAAACTCACAACATATTATGGCTTCCATGAATTGTTTTAATTCTAATATGCATAATGGTAAAAATACGATAGTACACTTTAAGAAAGACAGTAATTTATGATTACGAATGAGGACAAGGTCGCATACAATTTGTGTAACGCAGTTTGTCGTTCATCTTCAAAATTGTCCAATCCAACAAAGTTTTCACTTGTAAATTAAATTGGAGTGTATAAATGAAAAAAAGAAATATAACAGCTTTATCACTGCATTAGTATTATAATTCCACACAGCGAGCCCATCGAAAGAAGATTTTGAAGATACCAAAGGGAGGTAATCAGAATCTGTAAATCGAAGAGGAACAAACAACACAATGGTCAAAAGAAAAAGTACAAAAGGACAAACAACGATCTATTAAACATACACATAAAACTAAAGATCGAGTAACACGAACTCCACTAAAAACGAGAGCTCACGATTATTGGACACTATGCTGTACGTACAGATTATAATAAACCGGTCAAGTATCTACAGCCGAGATGAGCATACTAGACGAATGTATGTGTTGTATGTTCTGTTGTACATTAATGTTACCAGATTGTGACAAAGAATTATTTATCGCTCGATTTCTGCATGTTACATTGTCCTGTACATTCGAATTGTGATTATTCATTGATTCCAAACCTACTGAGACAAAATATTATTATCTTATTAGGAAAATGTAGTGTAGTCACGATTGAACTGTTGTTATGAGTTTTCAGATATAATAATTACAATCAATGTGTAAAAGTAAACAGTAAAGAAACAACAAAAACTTGTTTACGATCTATATCTGTTAGAAGCTTCAATAAGCCCATCAAGTTTGAGAGCACACTTGTTTACGATCTATATCTGTTAGAAGCTTCAATAAGCCCATCAAGTTTGAGAGCACACTTGTTTACGATCTATATCTGTTAGAAGCTTCAATAAGCCCATCAAGTTTGAGAGCACACTTGTTTACGATCTATATCTGTTAGAAGCTTCAATAAGCCCATCAAGTTTGAGAGCACACTTGTTTACGATCTATATCTGTTAGAAGCTTCAATAAGCCCATCAAGTTTGTGAGCACACTTGTTTACGATCTATATCTGTTAGAAGCTTCAATAAGCCCATCAAGTTTGAGAGCACACTTGTTTACGATCTATATCTGTTAGAAGCTTCAATAAGCCCATCAAGTTTGAGAGCACACTTGTTTACGATCTATATCTGTTTGAAGCTTCAATAAGCCCATCAAATTTGAGAGCACACTTGTTTACGATCTATATCTGTTAGAAGCTTCAATAAGCCCATCAAGTTTGAGAGCACACTTGTTTACGATCTATATCTGTTAGAAGCTTCAATAAGCCCATCAAGTTTTTGAGCACAGTTGTTTACGATCTATATCTGTTAGAAGCTTCAATAAGCCCATCAAGTTTGAGAGCACACTTGTTTACGATTTATATCTGTTAGAAGCTTCAATAAGCCCATCAAGTTTGAGAGCACACTTGTTTACGATCTATATCTGTTAGAAGCTTCAATAAGCCCATCAAGTTTGAGAGCACACTTGTTTACGATCTATATCTGTTAAAAGCTTCAATAAGCCCATCAAGTTTGAGAGCACACTTGTTTACGATTTATATCTGTTAGAAGCTTCAATAAGCCCATCAAGTTTGAGAGCACACTTGTTTACGATCTATATCTGTTAGAAGCTTCAATAAGCCCATCAAGTTTGAGAGCACACTTGTTCACGATCTATATCTGTTTGAAGCTTCAATAAGCCCATCAAGTTTGAGAGCACACTTGTTTACGATCTATATTTGTTAGAAGCTTCAATAAGCCCATCAAGTTTGAGAGCACACTTATTTACGATCTATATCTGTTAGAAGCTTCAATAAGCCCATCAAGTTTGAGAGCACATTTGTTTACGATCTATATCTGTTAGAAGCTTCAATAAGCCCATCAAGTTTGAGAGCACACTTGTTTACGATCTATATCTGTTAGAAGCTTCAATAAGACCATCAAGTTTGAGAGCACACTTGTTTACGATCTATATCTGTTAGAAGCTTCAATAAGCCCATCAAGTTTGAGAGCACACTTGTTTACGATCTATATCTGTTTGAAGCTTCAATAAGGCCATTAAGTTTGAGAGCACACTTGTTTACGATCTATATCTGTTAGAAGCTTCAATAAGCCCATCAAGTTTGAGAGCACAGTTGTTTACGATCTATATCTGTTAGAAGCATCAATAAGCCCATCAAGTTTGAGAGCACACTTGTTTACGATCTATATCTGTTAGAAGCTTCAATAAGCCCATCAAGTTTGAGAGCACACTTGTTTACGATCTATATCTGTTAGAAGCTTCAATAAGCCCATCAAGTTTGAGAGCACACTTGTTTACGATCTATATCTGTTAGAAGCTTCAATAAGCCCATCAAGTTTGAGAGCACACTTGTTTACGATCTATATCTGTTTGAAGCTTCAATAAGCCCATTAAGTTTGAGAGCACACTTGTTTACGATCTATATCTGTTAGAAGCTTCAATAAGCCCATCAAGTTTGAGAGCACAGTTGTTTACGATCTATATCTGTTAGAAGCATCAATAAGCCCATCAAGTTTGAGAGCACACTTGTTTACGATCTATATCTGTTAGAAGCTTCAATAAGCCCATCAAGTTTGAGAGCACACTTGTTTACGATCTATATCTGTTAGAAGCTTCAATAAGCCCATCAAGTTTGAGAGCACACGTGTTTACGATCTATATCTGTTAGAAGCTTCAATAAGCCCATCAAATTTGAGAGCACACTTGTTTACGATCTATATCTGTTAGAAGCTTCAATAAACCCATCAAGTTTGAGAGCACACTTGTTTACGATCTATATCTGTTAGGAGCTTCAATAAGCCCATCAAGTTTTTGAGCACAGTTGTTTACGATCTATATCTGTTAGAAGCTTCAATAAGCCCATCAAGTTTGAGAGCACACTTGTTTACGATCTATATCTGTTAGAAGCTTCAATAAGCCCATCAAGTTTGAGAGCACACTTGTTTACGATCTATATCTGTTAGAAGCTTCAATAAGCCCATCAAGTTTGAGAGCACACTTGTTTACGATCTATATCTGTTAGAAGCTTCAATAAGCCCATCAAGTTTGAGAGCACAGTAGAATATTAGCATCGAATTCTTGACAGTATCATTATAATAAAATTTCAACTTTCAAATTAACTTTCAAATAATTCATCTTGAGTATGTAAATATTTTCATCACTATTAATATGTCTATTCTGTGACATTTTGAGAGAAATTGTGAGACATAACCAAATGGTTTACTCTCTATCAATGCAGTGATACACGGTTGTTGCCATGGGAACATAATAACAACCGTCTATAAGATCATTTTCTTTGTAAATCTTATAATTTGAACCTATTTAAATAGAACATATGCTCGAGAAGAATTATCCATTCTTCACTACAAGAACCAAATCTTTCCTAAGGTACCGTACTAGAAAATGTTATTTACAATAGATATGGAATATTGAGAAACATAGTGGACACGCAATTCAAAGACCTTTTGAGATCCTTGGTCAGCATGGGCCAATATATAATCGCAGAGGGCCATCTACAATTCCAAGTGACCAAAACTGCATGGATGACAAAAACAATCGAAGAGAGACAGAGATTCTTTAAACGATTCCGAAACTTTGTGCCGAAAGACAAAAAGACTGCTACGTCGACAGATGGCCATTTGACTGTCATTCAGCCCAGGGCACTAGGCAAGAAACTTGGACAGAGGAAAAGGAAGATAAACGAAAGGACAACTTCTTTTAAGAAGATCAAAGAAGATATATAGACTGAGTGACTTGTTTATTGAGTCTGTGTCAGATATAGATGATAATTGATGTACACGTATTTATTAATTTAAATGTTTCTGGTATACATGCAGTTATAACTTTTCCATATTATTGAAATTTAAATAATTTGTTTTTTCGCGGACTATAACAGATTTCCCGTGCCCTGTGCAGGTTATCTTAATAGTTATAAAATTATTTGTTTCCTATGTCCATTCTTCAGTTTTAAATAAAACCTAAAAAAAAAAAAAAAAAAAAAAAAAATGTCCTCTTCTGATTAACTAAATTTGCATTTAAGATATGAAAAAATTTACAAATAAACATAAACATGAATACATGTATTTTTACAATTAAATATTGATATATACTCCCTCCCCAAATAAAAACATGTTCCCAGTGTCACATGTTCTCTCCTGATAAACTAAAATTCCATTTTAAATTTAAAAAAAAATTACTCAACCTCCCCCCCCCCCCCCCCAAGCCCACCCCCACATGCTCATCAGCCTTGACGTGGCGTGGGGCTCTTATTATTTACAATACATGTGTAAATAATTTGTCTAATATGAGCACTTTTCACCCATTATATGATACACAACATTTTATGATTTATTGTATCAATTAATATTTGTCAGATTTTATTTAATAAAATGTAATAACAGTACCTATGTTTTAATTATCTATTACATTATTTTGTTATCATTCATTTCTTAAAATAAATTTTATAAATCTTTGATACAACATTTGTAGTAACTGTCTATCTTACAGTACTTAATTATATAAGTACTTTTATAACAGAGTTATCTTTCTTGACGGAGCAGCGCCATCGCCGTTATCTTTATTTTTTTCAATAAATACCGGGTGATCGTAAAAACATTGTTCTACTGCACTCATTCCTGATTAAATATTAATAAAACCATCATATAACCCTAAAACAATGTCATATCTTTCAATTTGAGGGGTTTTTCGCAACTTGCAGTGGGGATTTCGGTCATTTCTACGGGGTTTTCGGCGTTTCAGGGGGATTTCGGCGATTGGAGTTACCCGAATATAGACCGTTTTATGTTGTGCTACTTTCATACATCAATAGTAAACAATCTCATCCTTCGTGTGTTCATGTCCAAATATTTCATATAATGCTGGCAATTGCAATTGAGTTTACCATCATGTTTTTGCATTTTCATCTAGAACTTCCATGCGGATGATGGTTGAAAGAAAAAACAAGTTGGGTGGTGATCTAGATGCTCCTTTCTTTTAATAAATTAGCGGTAATACGCATAAAAGAATATATGATCAAATGCATTTATGGAGTACATATCAAATTAAGTGACATGACATGACATAACTTTTTAGAGCTTTGTTATTCGGGAGGAGTTTTGAAACAAACAGGGTCACTTCATGAAACATGCTTCAACGTCATACAAACTAAGATCATTGATTGATGGAACTGTGGTATATAATTCCGCGTGTCCATACATTCGAACTGGTTCACTTTATTATAAATACACCGTGTACTGGTACCCTTCTAACTGGAAGGAATTTAACCTTTAATTCATATCCTATGTAAATGGTTCTTATTCAAAATATGATTTCTTTGTTTCTTGAAATATTGCAATAAAAGGAAAATTTAATAAAGCATAAAATACAAAGACGATAAAAGACGACTATTGCTTTAAAAATCTATTACTAGTTTACATCGGCCATGGGAAATAGGATTTCGTAGAATCCAATCTCATTCTGTTTTATTTTCCTGTTGTTTTCTATTTTAGATGAGCTTTAATGTATTGTCAGGCGCTTATAATTGCTGGATTCGGCGATGTTCGGTACACCATTCCCACTTTAATTTCCTTACTATTTTGCATTGGGAATTATATTTCATAATCTGGTGTCTAGTTGGAAAATATTATCATAAGCCCACCAGTTAATATAAAAAAAAAAGATAATTCCATAAATGACGCTGCGTCAACGACATATTTCCTTAATCCTTTAATTTAGATATGGTACCGTTAAGGTAATGATATAAATAAAATTGTTTTCAGTTGATATTCTAGTAAAACAGCATGAAATTATTTTCCGTTCGTATAACGTTTGTCTGTTTATCAGGAAGCAAGGTTACTACCTGATTTTAAAACCATAAAAACAAAATTGTCCTAAAAGGTAATAAGGCATTTCTAACAATTATAAACATTTTCAAAATTCACCAGAAGAAACTTAATCCGACAATTTAATGTTAGATTTAACGCAGAACATTGAGATTCCTCTAATATCACTTTTTTCTTTTGTTTTTCTCTAATAGACAATTTAACTACAATACATCTCAATATTACAAATCAATGTCTTCTTTCAGTTGTGTGATCGCACGTAAGATACTTCTTTTTCACAAATATATTTTTATTCCATTTAATATGATACTAGTATAAAACTACTTATTTATAATTTAAATGTATTGATTGTATTTCCAGTATACAATATCCAAAAAGCTTTCCAGTTAAATCATGATAAATATGTAT
The DNA here is from genome assembly GCA_963680875.1 of Bathymodiolus brooksi. Classification (NCBI taxonomy): domain Eukaryota; kingdom Metazoa; phylum Mollusca; class Bivalvia; order Mytilida; family Modiolidae; genus Bathymodiolus; species Bathymodiolus brooksi. The sequence continues at coordinate 19,223,369 of OY804576.1, forward strand.
CTTGGTTAAGTTTATTTCAACAGTTCGCTGTAACAAGATTGCGCGTTGAAATCTACTTTATAATAAATAAAATTTTAACTTACCTCAAAAAGGTCACCACGCCCACTTTAGCAATGTCATCCTTAGCAATTGACCATGTGTCTCTTAATAATTGTTTCTGACGGTCATTTATTGGAGGTGTTTGGACCTCAACGTTGACTGTGTGTACAGACATGTATGTTTCTTGTGTAGGTTTACTAACACAATGAGATATTTCATTCCCCATTACATTGTTAAACCAGGTGTAACGTTAATGACATCTTGACGAGGATTTGGCAGAATCGATTTCCTCTCTAACAATGATAGATTTAAACATTTTCATAATTCACCTATCACTGGCGTTGTATATGATATTGTATACGTTACTGAATCAATCATCTTCTAACAGCTCTCTTTAATATTTCACTGTTTAGTGTTCAATTTTAGTGTTTACTACGTCAATTATATTTACTTTTCTTCCTATAACAGAATATTCCCAAAATTCAGGAGTATTTATATAATCTAATTAGCGTTGCTTGGAGTACAGTGTCATATATAAATCTATATATGACAATATTCCTGTGACAATGTAATTAGACGTAGTTAAACGGAATTCATTGTCGTAAATCGTTAGAATAACTAGACATCTTCATGTGATGTGGCACGTCGGCCTCCGACATCAACTTTCTACTCAATCTCAATGACTACATCTTTTCCTCTCTTAGACAGCAGTAACATGACCAGTATTAACAGTATTCTGTGCATGTTAAGTTATTAACATGATACTATATAAAAACATGTGATTTGCTAGCATTTCAATGTTTCCTGCATCCTAGTTTAAATAATTTATATTTTTCCAGTGACAAAGTTTGATCGATACATCTGCTGGTGAACTAGTAGTCCTGCATCGGCCCAGTACTTAGTCTGTCTTTCAGCACTCAACTGATTTAAAAGATGTTTATAATTGACTTGATTTAATTTGATATAGTTTGATTTATTGTTTTTAACGCCACTTTCAGCAATATTTCAGCTATATCATGGCGTCCAGCTTTAGAGGTGGAGGAAGCAACTGGTAAGCTTTATCACTTACGGCTGCTAGTCGAGTGCACCCTTTTTTGTAACTTACAAAGCCGGGCGCGAACCCACGCCGTATTGGTGACAGGCTTGTATGAGTTGTTAGGTAATCCAACTACCTAACTCATTGAGCCACTCGGGTCCCCTGTTAATAATTGAAATTTACAGCTCTCTAATAATGTAAGTATTATTGAAATTAAGGTTCATCTGCCTCAGATCTAGGTGACCTTAGCTGGTGTTATATATTCACATTTTCTTGCTCCCAAAACATTTAAATTAATTGGCTCTCCAGTCTTTTGACCTTGAGGGTGATAAACGTTATACCAGAAACACGTCGTGCGAACGATATTTGATATCTATTGACCTTGAGGGTACGTATTACACGTTATACCAGAAACACGTCGTGCGAACGATATTTGATATCTTTTGACCTTGAGGGTACGTGATAAACGTTATACCAGAAACACGTCGTACGAACGATATTTGATATCTATTGACCTTGAGGGTGATAAACGTTATACCAGAAACACGTCGTACGAACGATATTTGATATCTATTGACCTTGAGGGTACGTGATAAACGTTATACCAGAAACACGTCGTACGAACGATATTTGATATCTATTGACCTTGAGGGTACGTGATACACGTTATACCAGAAACACGTCGTACGAACGATATTTGATATCTATTGACCTTGAGGGTACGTGATAAACGTTATACCAGAAACACGTCGTACGAACGATATTTGATATCTATTGACCTTGAGGGTGATAAACGTTATACCAGAAACACGTCGTACGAACGATATTTGATATCTATTGACCTTGAGGGTGATAAACGTTATACCAGAAACACGTCGTACGAACGATATTTGATATCTATTGACCTTGAGGGTACGTGATAAACGTTATACCAGAAACACGTCGTACGAACGATATTTGATATCTATTGACCTTGAGGGTACGTGATAAACGTTATACCAGAAACACGTCGTACGAACGATATTTGATATCTATTGACCTTGAGGGTACGTGATACACGTTATACCAGAAACACGTCGTACGAACGATATTTGATATCTATTGACCTTGAGGGTACGTGATAAACGTTATACCAGAAACACGTCGTACGAACGATATTTGATATCTATTGACCTTGAGGGTACGTGGTAAACGTTATACCAGAAACACGTCGTGCGAACGATATTTGATATCTATTGACCTTGAGGGTACGTGATAAACGTTATACCAAAAACACGTCGCACGAACGATATTTGATATCTATTGACCTTGAGGGTGATAAACGTTATACCAGAAACACGTCGTACGAACGATATTTGATATCTTTTGACCTTGAGGGTACGTGATAAACGTTATACCAGAAACACGTCGTGCGAACGATATTTGATATCTATTGACCTTGAGGGTACGTGATAAAGGTTATACCAGAAACACGTCGTACGAACGATATTCGATATCTATTGACCTTGAGGGTGATAAACGTTATACCAGAAACATGTCGTGCGAACGATATTTGATATCTATTGACCTTGAGGGTACGTGATAAAGGTTATACCAGAAACACGTCGTACGAACGATATTTGATATCTATTGACCTTGAGGGTGATAAACGTTATACCAGAAACACGTCGTACGAACGATATTTGATATCTATTGACCTTGAGGGTGATAAACGTTATACCAGAAACACGTCGTACGAACGATATTTGATATCTATTGACCTTGAGGGTACGTGATAAACGTTATACCAGAAACACGTCGTACGAACGATATTTGATATCTATTGACCTTGAGGGTACGTGATAAACGTTATACCAGAAACACGTCGTACGAACGATATTTGATATCTATTGACCTTGAGGGTGATAAACGTTATACCAGAAACACGTCGTGCGAACGATATTTGATATCTTTTGACCTTGAGGGTACGTGATAAACGTTATACCAGAAACACGTCGTACGAACGATATTTGATATCTTTTGACCTTGAGGGTACGTGATAAACGTTATACCAGAAACACGTCGTACGAACGATATTTGATATCTTTTGACCTTGAGGGTGATAAACGTTATACCAGAAACACGTCGTACGAACGATATTTGATATCTATTGACCTTGAGGGTACGTGATAAACGTTATACCAGAAACACGTCGTACGAACGATATTTGATATCTTTTGACCTTGAGGGTGATAAACGTTATACCAGAAACACGTCGTACGAACGATATTTGATATCTATTGACCTTGAGGGTACGTGATAAACGTTATACCAGAAACACGTCGTACGAACGATATTTGATATCTATTGACCTTGAGGGTGATAAACGTTATACCAGAAACACGTCGTACGAACGATATTTGATATCTACGTTTTCAGTTATAGAACTATGGCATTGTGTATATCACAACTTATTTACAATATATAAATATATTATCATAAGTTTAGGATTAGGACTCGATGTACTTAACAAAGCTGCTCACTGAGTTATATGTGAGGGTTGAGAGTCTATTCTAGGACTCGATGTTCTTAACAACGCAGCTCACTGAGTTATATGTGAGGGTTGCGAGTTCAAAGGTGAAAAACACTTGCAGAACACATCATTTTGCTAAGAGAAGGTGGGTGCATAAGAATCCGCCACATTTATTGAAGTGTACGTTCCAAGCCAGGCGAGTGAACGGTCATGTGTTAATGTAATACGGGTATCGATTTGGTCGATTTTCTACGATTTCTCGATTAGATTTTGGAACTGTACTGACCGTGTGGTATTTTTTGTTTTTTCATTGTATTTTCATTTTTATTTTATTTATTTTTTTGGTTTTATCTCGTTTAAAAATATTTGCGACTAGTAGAGCAGGAACAACTGCCTACCCTACCGGGATACATGAGTTCATCACGGTCTTAGAGAGTTTGTATTGCTCAATTCTTAGTTTTCTATGTAGTGTTTTGTAAATCATTGCTTGTCATTGTGTTCTCTACCATTAATAGGTTCTCATTTGATATCGTCAAACTTTTATATATACAATTTATAGGTTCTCATTTGATATCGTCAAACTTTTATATATACAATTTATAGGTTCTCATTTGATATCGTCAAACTTTTATATATACAATTTATAGGTTCTCATTTGATATCGTCAAACTTTTATATATACAATTTATAGGTTCTCATTTGATATCGTCAAACTTTTATATATACAATTTATAGGTTCTCATTTGATATCGTCAAACTTTTATATATACAATTTCAATGTCCAATATTCTGAAATATACATAGAATGCATAGTTCTTTCTTATTTTACAGAAAATTAAGGATTTCACGAAGGTTTTGATGCGTGGAGACAGACAAAAATAACTTTATCTCTTCTAAACGTCTGCTCTCACTTCCGGTGTAATATTTTGTTTTTTCCTGTACAATTGTCATAAGGTTTTTTCATATGGGTAAGTTACCTTTATTGTACAGGAAAAAACAAAATATTACAAAAGTAGATGTATCTTAAATCATCAATTACTGTATTAATATCATCCATGGTTATTCATCGACATATATTTGTTACTGAACGACTATTCAACTGTTGACGAGTTCTAATGTAAATAGATCGCACAATTACAATGGAGTGAGTACATTAACAACAATTGATAGCTAGAATTATGGCAAATCATACATACGTCTAGAAACATAGACATTCAATACAAACATGGTTATAATTGGATAAAAACTGAAAATTGTAATGATGATGAATTAAAACAAAATAACAAGAAAAGGGATACCAAAGAGATAATTAGAAACTGTAAATCTAAGAACAGACAATGTAATGGTCAAAACAAAAAGGAGAAAAGGCAAAAAATGGTCCACAAAGTACTACTCCGAAGCTTTAAAATTGAATAAACTCAACCCCAATAAAAACTGGGGGTAAACTCGTGTTTTCCATACGAGAAAGTGTCCAACCTTATGTCATATTTTCCTTTGTGAAATATGCCAAAATTTATCCATTTGTAATAAGTTCCAAATTTGTTTGTTTGTAAAATATGGTAAGATTGGTCAATTTCAAAACAAAAATGTCAGTGTAATATAGTCAAGATTAAATAATATATATTTGTGCATACCATGTTTGTTTGTAAACGTGGTTAACACATCTGTTATTGGGGAAGCAAAAAAGATACATGTTCCTTTCTGTGCCCGTACATAACATTGACATTGTCTTATGACAGGACATACGTACACTATAACTATAGCCAATCTACAACGTGCTTCTCATGTCACACATACACCTATTAGTAAATCTAAAGCTATTGATGTCACAATCATTAGAAATGACACAAAACATGCTATACCGATTAACACCATTAAAGTTTAGCTGCTAATTGTAATGTCAAACAAATCGATTTTCATCCTACTGTAAATAATCGGATTGATAGATTATACCTATATATATGTGTGTGCAGTTGAACATTTGTTGACTTTTGATTTAGTTTCCAACTGTTCGTCACTAAGGCAGATGGTATGGATTTGACAGTTATTACTTCTTTGTCATAGTCACTATAATCTTCTATGCATGTTAATTGAACCCTGGAAACGAAGGTTTCAATAGCCATTCGGTATGGGAATAGATCCTAGTTTCTCCAATGACGGGGACAACCCCCCAAACGGAGACGGTACATAAATTACACAACTATGGGATTGAGGGTAAAATGAATTCCTGTATTGAAAAACATTTTAACAAACAGGTTACAAGCTGTGTTAATTGAAAGTGAAAAATCACACTATATCCTCGTTGTATTGGATCAGTCCTAGGTCCTAGTCTATTTCTCTATTATATAAACGATATTCCAGTGGGCCTAATCACCATTATACAACTATTTGCTGACGACACAATTGATTACATGGCAATAAAGACCACTAAAGATGCACAACATTTACAACAAAATCTCTATTAATGTTGCAATATAAGAAGACAAATGGAAATGGATGTTCTGACTGGAATTCCTACAATAAAGGTGAAATCGATTAACACGAAATGACCCAACACAGAGCTGCAAGGTTCGTCACCAACAGACAGTGAAATACATCTAGTGTTTCAACGTTTGAACTGGCGCAGTCTTGAAAACAGGCGTAAGGATGCTCGAATTGCCATGATGTATAAGATAGCATATGAAATTGTAGCTATTACTAAAACAGACAGACTTAAGTCACCCTTGAGAGAATCACGGAACATGCACTCCGCGTTCTTCATTAGCTCTACTTAACAAAGACAAGAAGATATTCCCTCGTGCGATATCTGACTGGAACCTGCTGCCGCAGCTCTAGTTATGAGTCGCTCGCTTGAAACAGTCAACGATGCTTTTTATTTTATGAAATAATAATTTATGAATCTGTAAATAGTCTTAACCTTTTTCAATTGCCATGTGCAACCTCTGACATAATCTTCAACTTGTTGAGGACGGTCAGTATTTGGTAGAAGTAGAGGAAGTACAAGGAAGCATTTTCTGACCTTATCCACTACAACCCCTCTTCATCTTTTTCACTGTAAACATCCGCTCACGTGTCCCACCCCGATCGCTATTTTACTTGTTCTCGTCCTGAACAACAATTAATCAGTAATCAATCAATTAATCAACCCCTTTGATCGTAATTTTCCCTATTTAGGTGTTATTTTAGATAGTATAAAAAGCCTCAATGTAATAGTCATATTAGATATTCACATAAAACATTAAAACCTCATTTAGTTGTAGTTAAATGTCACACGACAACTTCTAGAGAAACCAGAATTGATGTAAACATTTAATATGAAAAGAAACTTTTACGTGTACTAAATATGTTTGATGTTTTGTTTACGTATAAAAGGTTCATTTATCTAGTATATAATTATTCAGCTAACGTTCTTGATTATTGTAATGGAATTTACATGTATTTATGTTTATATTATTGCACTTATCGTTCAAGAAATATTATTTCTACTATCTTATTATTTAGTTCCTTTTAACAAACAAAATATATAGACATATCATTTGTATTGTCCTTTCTGAATTATCCAGAGGAGTGCTGTGTCTTTTTACTGAGTAATTTAATCTTGTAAATAACATTGACGTTAATCATATGTCGCTATGAAAACTTACTACTGAGGTAAAACAGAGCATCCATTTAGCTAAACAGTTTATAAGTGCGTTCGGAGGAACACCTAAATTTACTTTACTATGTGCATGTGAAATATCTTGTATGCTATATTTACTATTAAAGCTTCATATATCAATTATAAAAATAGTGTGACGTCATTTGTAATTACCGTCTGGTAAATAGATATGGCAGTTATGCGAGGTTTTTTTCGTGTTGTTATATATGTATCTATCCTAAGACTGTTTCTATCATCGTCTTCTACTTTTATTGTTTATTCTTCAGGTGTCTGATATTGAAATAATGTTTATTCAAGGGGAATAACGTTATAAGTTATTTAATCAACATCACGCTAATATGATTACTTACGTTAAGGAGAAAATAAGTATTTAACTTTATTATCATAATAAACCTAATTGTATATTTAATACAATCAAATTAGAATCGGATGTTTATAGAAAAGAACGTTTAAACAGTGATGATCAACAATTATAGCAATATAAACAAAACGGACAATTACCTCTCACCTCAAATCATTGAAGATAAATCTTTTTTAAAAAGTCCACATACGACGTGGGAAATCCAGATCCTGGCTTTGGACAGTCACAAAAATGTGGCGAGACTAAACCGGTTAATGGGATCCCAATCCTTTCCCTCTTGATAATTAGATCTCTAATGGCAATAAAAATCAAAACAGACTAATAAACAAACGTCTGTACATATTCGCTTCTACTCTAAAAGATTACCACAAAAATGACTGACAACATTAACATGGATAGTACAGAAATCATTAAATGTTCATAGTTAACTGACTACCAACTAGGAAGATATACTCTTTTCATTAAAGACCATTATTCTTAGGACAACACAAAATATTAACTGATACTTATCAATTAGTCATAAACATCTAAGAAATTAATGGTCTTCGTGGATGACCAGAATAAATAGGTCATCAAGTTATTGGAATCAAATATTGAACAATGCTGAGTAATATAAACAAGAATCAAATATAGATTTATCTTTTTAATTGCTAGTTGGATCTACTAGTTGTACCAACAGATATATTTTTCAGTATGGCAACCAGGGGTTCGTGTAACTCGCTCAGTTATTTTCTGTGAGGGGTTTTGTCCTTTTTCATTTGGTCATTGTGTTGTCTGTCCTTATTTGATTTACCCCTTTGGTATATTCCAGCTATTCTTGATCATATCTCTACACGTCGAATTGTATTTATATACAATATCTTTTTCATTATTCTTTTTATTGCGAGGCACTGCCATCGTTAGTGGCCAAAATATGATAATTAATAAGGGATACAACAATCATCTATATTTAATTATATTGTAATTAGGACAACCCATGTATCGTTCCTTTATAGGACAACCCATATATCGTTCCTTTATAGGAAACCCATATATCGTTCCCTTATAGGACAACCCATATATCGTACCTTTATAGGACAACCCATGTATCGTTCCTTTATAGTACAACCCATATATCGTTCCTTTATAGTACAACCCATATATCGTTCCTTTATAGGACAACCCATATATCGTTCCCTTATAGGACAACCCATATATCGTTCCTTTATAGGACAACCCATGTATCGTTCCTTTATAGTACAACCCATGTATCGTACCTTTATAGGACAACCCATTTATCGTTCCTTTATAGGACAACCCATATATCGTTCCTTTATAGGACAACCCACATATCGTTCCCTTATAGGACAACCCATATATCGTTCCTTTATAGGATATCTCATTTCTCGTTCCTTTATAGGACAACCCATATATCGTTCCTTTATAGGACAACCCATATATCGTTCCCTTATAGGACAACCCATATATCGTTCCTTTATAGGACATCTCATATATCGTTCCTTATATATCTTATATATCTCATATATCACGTGACTTTGTCACTTCCGGTCAAAAAGGCCCAACTAGGGCGGATATTGCGCAACTTCCGGTTTTCACATGCGCAGAACATACTTCCGGACAGGGCACGTGACTAACGTCACGTCCGGTCACGTGACTGGAGTCACGTCCGGTCACGTGACTGGCGTCACTTCCGGTCACGTGACTTCCGGTAGCACCACCTCACAGCACCACCTCAAATATGGCTTTGTCCGTCCCCATATACTACTTGCATGAACCATCAACAAACGGTTACCTTTTGTTTTATCGTCAATTATTTATAAACACTCTTTGTTTATGACCTTATGTTTTATCGTCAATTATTTATAAACACTTTGTTTATGACATAAACCATTTTTGATGCAAATTACTATTAATGCTTGTGGCTTCATTTCTGTCCTAACTGATTTTTGAATGCGATCAAAGTATATAAAACGAGATATGTTCAATAATAAGACTATTTTGTTGATATTGGTGGAATTATAATGGATATATACCAATTGATATCCAATTAAAACTGTTTGACTCGATGACAGAACCAATACTATTATATTGTTCTGATGTTTGGGGATTTAATCATCTAAAATTAATTAAACAACAATTAAAATCCACCTGTGATGTAAATCTATTGTCTAAACTCTCCATTATTTTTAAGGAATGGAGAGTTGTGAACAATATGTACAGGGGCGGAGCTAGAGTTTAAAGGTCAAAAACCTCAACCTGTTTAAAATTACAAAAGGGAATAACAAACAATTTATTTAAATTTTTTTGTTACAAGATTAATAATTAATAAAATTATCAAAGTACAATGGGTGGATTTTAAGTTGGAGAATGTCCTCGTATCTCTCCATTCCTTAAAACCAATGGGCCTCGGCTCCATTATTTTTAAGGAATGGAGAGTTACTCGGACATTCTCCTATACGTACGTATGCTACTCGGTTAAAGGCAGAACTTCGAATGACGAACAATAGAAAATATTTTCTATTTAATAGAGTAGACCGCACGAAGAAAAGGGGTCTACCCGTACCATTACAGGTAGAATACTGCATTGCGACATAACGATGTCCAATGAAAAACTTCCTAGTCATTACAAGTGGAATACTGCATTGCGACATAATAATGTCCAATGAAAACTTCTTTACCTATAACCTATATGCTAATACAGGTATGCGACGACGTGTTGATGTAAACATCACCACGTGTCCTACGTAAACAAATACATGTGTTTCCGTACCACTAATAAATATATTTATTTTCACCAACTACCATACATATATAAAAAAAAATTAAAAAAACAAATCTCCCAAGCACTTATGTTTCATCGTGAATTTGGAAGATTTCCTCTTGAGATGAGTTAAACCTAGAAAGGTTTCTAATTGGTGTAAACTCATGAACAATTAAACAAACCTTGTAGATTGCTGTTATCTCTAAATAATGATGGTCATACTATTAATGAAATGACAAACAAAAATAACACACTGTCGGAACAATTACAAAAGTCAAATCGTAGGAAGAGACAAAATCGATAACCATGACTGCTCACTTTCCTGGCTTGGCACAGGTACTTCAATAAAATATGGCGATGTTAAACTCGTTTTACAGGGCCTAAGTCTACCATCTTAGTAAAATGATGCGGTCATGCAAGTGCTTTCCAAATGTGAATAAAATGCCACATATATAACTGGCCCAACAGCGTTACCATAAAGAACGCTTCGTGACACCGAAGTTGTCATATGTATAATATTAGTTATATTAAAAAGAGCGATGGCCTCACCCATTATTTAAATATTAGAAAGTTTACCAGGCCATGGTAAGTCATAATAGTGAGACAATAGTCAACTTGGAACCAAAACATATAATTGCCAATACCATATTTCGTCATCTGTATGCATTAGACAGAATACTGTTCAACAAGGTGTTGATATCTTCGGATAAAACTTGTTGGAAGATGAGATGATTCTTTTAAAAACTACTGATTTAATAGTTTAGTACTAATACTGAGGTAAATGTCAAGAAGAAGCTGTTTCTGTTGTTTCTTTTACAGGGTGGACAATGTACGTCATACATCCGGGTATTTTTTTTATCGAAAACTTTATAATGGCGGCAATTTTTCAACCATCTGACAAAATAAAACTAATTTTTATACTATTTTAACAACGAACCTGTATGATAAAAGCCAGACCAAAGTACCCTACGAACTTGCATGGTACTATTTACATCGATAATATTCAAAAATCTGTTGTCATTTGTCTGATCATTCCGACAATATTTCCTCAGCATCTAAATAGATGCATTGTACAAGCATGCAACATCCCGTCTGTCAGAAACATGATGTGCACAGCGGATCAGGTTGTAAAGTTCTTTGAGTATTCACCAAAGAAACAAACGGTATTCGAGAAGCTAATAGATGAGACTGTTAACGACGATACATCAAGAACTAAACTGAAACAGTTGTGTAGAACCAGGAGGGTGGAAAGGCACGATGTCTTTTCTGTGTTTCTGGATTTTTTTCCTGCTATTGTTCAGACCCTTGAGCACTTTACAAAACTGCCAAACACACGTACACCAGGAGCAGCTGATGCAACTTCTTTGCTATATTCTATTTGCTATTTTGAGTTTGTCGTCGCTATTGTTATTGTGCAAATGTGCTTGGCTTTTATGAAAGGCCTTAATTGATCACTGCAAGAGAGATCACTGGACGTAGGCAGAGCCTTAAAAAACGTTACTTTAGTACAGAGCTCACTAGAAGAATGTAGAGCAAATGTGGAACAATTCAACCGCAAGTGTTATGAGAGAAGCATTAAGATATGTGAACCACTGGACATAGAGATTTAAAAACCTAGAACCTGCGGGAGGCAAACAATGAGAGACAATGTACAGTCTGGGGGTCCGGAAGATTACTTTCGGAAGTCTATAACTGTACCTTTTATAGACTATATGATAAACGGAATGAAGACAAGGTTTACCGACCTACACGCCAGAGCCGCTTTGGGGCTTCAGTTGGTTCCGTCTGTAATAACAATGTTACCAAAGTTAGAAGATTTCTCTTTTTTTTTAACAGACTTGTCATGTAAGGATACTTTACATGCAACACTGGCCCAGTGGTATTCCCTTTGGCAATCCAGAGATCCGGATGATAGACCTTGCACATAACTGCCACCCTTAAGGAATGTGATGAACTATTCTTCAACAACGTCGCAACTATTTTGCGCATTTCGGCTGTGTTCCCCGTCACTAGCAGTGAATGTGAAAGAAGTACAAGTACTCTGCGACTTCTTAAGACGTACTTGCGTTCTACCATGGGCCAAGGTAGGCTTACTTCTTTGGCCTTAATGTACATCCACAGAGATATACCAGTAAACACACACAAGATAGTTGCCGGTTTTGCAAGGAGGCAACCGAGAAGGATTATTATTCCAAGTAATCAACTTAGATACTTGCATTAATTGTATATTATGTAACAACATTTCAAATATGTATAATGTTTATTTATATATTTCTAATTCTTGTATATTAGTTATTATCATACTATAGATACGTTAATACGTTTACATCTCAATAGCACTTCTTTCGTCATTTCGGCTCCATAATAAAGTTTTCGATAAAAAAAAAATACCCGGATGTATGACGTACGTTGTCCACCCTGTTTTATGTCAAGTTTTTAGTCGGATATTAATGGAATCCAGATAGCAAAGATTGGATTTTTAATTGACAGAGCATCATTAATATATGGATTAACTATGTAAAATATGATATTGATGAAAGTAGTCTTTATTTTATGTTTGTAGATCAAACTGGCTTTGTGATGAAAAAAAAATTGAACCAGAGACTCTGTGGTCAGTTTATACAAAAATGGTCTTGTGAATTTACAAACGCATCTCGTAGAGAATTGTATTGCATTTGGATTTTTGTAAGTGGTTAACGAAACATAAATGTATTTGTACTGTGAGCAGAGAACATAAAAGTTATGAATTTTATTTTATGTTTGTTGTAAAAAAAATGTTACTGCTACTATTATTAATCTCTAAGGAAATAAATATATATCTTGTTATTATGCGAGAAATCCAAATTAAGTAAATACAATGTTGAACTGTACAAACGTCTCTCAATGTTTATTACGCCAAAGGTTAGTGATTTCTTCTTAACTTATTCATATTGAATTAAGTTACCGTGTATTTTATTGATGCTGTTCTTCTGTTCATTCTCTGTTCATTCTGTCATGTTGTATATTATGAATGACCTGATGGTACACTGTATATATATATATATATGTCTGAGTGACACACAGGACTCCAGACATGTGTATTTCTTATGATTTTTACAGGTGTGCAAAAGGTTAGTAAAGGTAAATTCTCGGAATAAAATAAAAAAACAGAAATGCAACATTGTCGGGAAATTATTCATAAAAACACTAATAATAATCCCGAAGCCATGGCTGGCGTATTTGCTGACTATTTTTAGAACTTTATCAACCGAATAAAGATGATACCTTTGACAATTCAGCACTAGAAAATATCAAACAACTTTATTCTGATATCACTAAAACATGTAAAGACGAGTCTAATCAATTACCTGGTGGCGCTATAAATTAGAATGAAATTAGAACGATTATAAAAACAACTTAAGAGGAGGAAAGCTGGCAGTCATGATAATATTCAAAATGAATATTTAATTTTTGATGGTGACAAATATGTCAAATGCGTAACCACACTATTTAATATTATCATCAAACAAGGATCTATACAAAATGATTGGGAAAATGGCATTATAGTTCCTATTTACAAAGGAAATGACCAAAAACGTCGCCGGACATCTATCGTCCTATTAGCCTTGTTTTCTTAAAGTATTTGAAAATGTGCTAAAATAAAGACTGAACTGAATACTACACGAAAGTGTCTTCCAAAATCGTCAACAACAAGGGTTTCAAAAGTATCTTGGTTATCTAACCGCGTCATTTACCTTACGTGAAACTATATTTCACAATCTTGAACTATTCAGTTTTTAGACAGTCGAAAGGCCTTCGACACTGTCTGGAGAATAGGTTTAATGTATAAATTACATAAATTAGGCGTAGAAGGTAGAATATGGAATAATATGAATGATTATCATGTAAACACACAAAGCGCCGAGGTGGTAAATCAATGTCGGGTCCAAATATTTTACTGTTTCAGAGGTTGCTCAACAAGGAGATGTACTATCAGGTCCATTATACTGTGCCTGTGCCCCTTCACTTGCTGATGATGTGTCATGTATTAGTACATCACCAAAAACATTACAATGTATGCTCGATGTTTGTAATGAATATTCACGGAATGTTGTTTCCGCCTTAATACAAAATAATGGTAAATATTGCAGTTCTCTCTAACCCACGACGGAAAAACCTGTATGTATATATATATAGGGAGTGGATGTAGTCGAGTGGTCTAGGGCGCTGGACGTAAGGCTAAGCGAATGGTGCTGCAGTGTAACAATGGTGTGGGTTCAAATCCCGTCGAGGGAAGAACAAAAATTTGACAGCTCTAAAATCTAATTCTAACACTGTTTGGTTTAATTTTCAGACGTATATATATATATATATATATAGTTGGCATATAGGCGACGATAAAATACCCTCATCTGATAACTGTTGTCTTCTTGGTATAGAAATTAACTCTTGTTTCAAAGATACAGAACGAACAACTAATGCTTGTGGAAAAAGTCGAAATGCCTTTTGCCGTTAATGGTATCATGTCTAACAAAACAAAACCATGCGTTTTAGTCAAATTAATAAATCTGTCGTCTTACCCAGTGTTTTATACGGCTGTGGAATGGGGAACAATTTAAAATCAGTTGACTTAACGAACCTTAATCGATTCCAACATTTTATTGTAAAAAGAATTCAAAATCTAAGAATTTGTACAAGATCCAACATGTGTCAAAGGTTACTTGGAATCCATCCTATTTCATCCTACATTGACACTAGAAAACTGTTAGTTTTACAGAAATTATGTTCTCTAGATTATAATTTCCTAACGAAAAGAATATTTATGACCAGGTTGTTCTCGTATTTTGCTGCCAACTCTAGAAAACATTTCGGATTTATTCCAGATATAATTGAAATCTTGTACCACTATGAACTGAGCGATCTATCTAGTAGAATACTTACTCGAAGGGATTTTTCCCTCCAAAGCAGTGGTGAAAATCTATCGTTTATGGTGCTGTCATTGGTCTGACAATGATTTCCTTCAACTTAGATACATTCATGGATCTGCTGATTTGTTAATGTATGGAAATATTCGAAATCTTCAAGAGACATAACAAATTATGTTTATCTTATGACATCCCAAATAACACGGAAGGCATATGTGTCGTATGTAACAGACATTTTTACGATATATTTGTTCATGCCTGTTATAGTTGTCCTAGTACCCAAGTCCTACAAGAAGCTTGGTGGGATATGATGTCATAATTGAACATTTTAACCTTGACTTGTATGATGAAATAAGTCAATAAAACAACGAACAAAGATACCAAATCCTACTTGGGAAAAACCTACTACTGACATTAATGAACTTGACTACGAGAGATTTCTAAAGTTGTGTCATTGCCATATTATATATTGCATCACCGAATACAACCGTAATGTTAGCTCCTTTTCATTCCAACTGACCACATCAGTGTATTTATATACATTTGTATTATACAAGGGATATAAAATTGTATCATTAATAATAAATTAATAAATAATAAATTCAGATTTTCTATTTAAAATAAATCTCATTTACAAAACCACTGATATTTGTTCAATTTTTAACGCTGATTTAAGCTTTAGTCGCAACAAATTTTTATTTTTTCTCTTTAAACTGTCGAAACATAACATTTATTTAACTGTAAAATTCACAAATGAAATTTCACCCCCCCCCTCCTTTTCCCTTTTTTCTTGTTTAAAACAATGATCAACAATATTCCAGAATCAAACAAATGAATAAATACAACATAGATTTCTTTTACATGCATCTTTTTACCAATCGGTCATCCAATCAGGACGCTCATTATTCTTGTCCAAGATAAAAAAAAAAAAAAAATACATCGCTAAAATTACCTGTGGGTGTTTCCCCACTTCAACTCGTAAATTTACATAGAAATCAGAGATATTTCGTCATAAAACTTCACACATGGTTTTGTCTATCATATTTCTTGAAGACAAACATAAAATGTTATTGCATTTATCAATATTTTATGAGTATCAACAGTTTTTCAACACCGTATCTGTTTCTCGATACATCCGCCCGATTACAGTGACCCGTGACCCACTTTAGCACGTTCTACCAGTTTTTTCTTAATAATGTTGTTTAACTGCATAGACTGTTATACTTATTTATTTATTTGAATCTTTGTAATTGTTCTTATAATTCGTTATAATATGCCAAATTGTGTCACTAAATGTTTGTAACATTCTGATTATTTAAAGAAGTAGATCATCCCTTAAAGATTGGTCCCTATTTCAATTTTAACTTGTATTATGTTCTGTATAATATCATATACATGGTGTGTTACTTTGTATATACTGTAAATAATACTATTATTAGTTATTGTACAATTGTTTGATTTAATCACACATTTCAAGTTCACAATTGAAGCCTAATCAATATGGTTATTAACTACATTACATTTACCTGTATATCTGGTGTTTATTTTCATGAAGAATAAATAGATATAACTGTTATAGCATTCGTGACAGAATACAATAAATTAATTTAGTTTAAAAACATCGGAACGCTCCCATCTTTTATGTATTCTAGGATTATTTATAATTAATTAGACACTTTATGGTGTTTTTCTGGAATTAAGAGAAATTCAAGATCGATTAGTAACATGCAATTTTGTAAGTTCAGTTCCTTTATGTTCTAAAAATGAATATATCTAATTGGTGAAAATTATGATATTTATGACTTTTTTCAGTATTGCTTGCTTAAAGATACATGTACATTGTCATGTGATCATTTTATGGAGCCTACGTTTGGATCCTATGTCTTGGTTTATATGTATATAAAGTGTTTTAACATATATGCGTTTTTAATCTTCTTAATATAGGCAGTACTTTTCGTCTATTACCTTAATTCAAAAGAGCTGCTTTATTGTACACATATCACTATTTATTATTTAAACAAATCAAAGCTGATAAATAAATGTATTATTATAGCTGAATAAACTTGTCTGACTTAGCAATAGCGAGCCTCGATATGGTTTTAAGACGATTCTTGCATTTTATCAGAAAAATAATAAATTCTTAGAAAACCACAAAATAGAAGATGCACATTTGTAGTTTATGATAAATAAAATGATATTTCTTCAAGATGAATAATGAATGACGTATTTATTTACATTATCTTATACACGATGCTCTATATCTGGAAAAGTTGAATAAGCGATTTACTCTCGCTATATACTACAAGAGAAATCAATCAGCCTTGTCTGACACATATGGCTCTTGACACCGAAACCAATGCTTATATATAATCAGGGGCGGATTTAGAGGGGGGCGTCCGCCCCCCCCCCCCCCCCCCTAAAATTCGCAAAGCATATGTTATGCAACGTTAATTAAGCAGTTCAACAAACAACTTTTTCATGAATGGTTAACTCGTGACCTGTAGTAAAATATTCCTACACATTGTAAATACACGTTGGGTGTGTTCGTTGATTCATATATGGATTCGCCGACAATTTCCGCTTTTGTTTGTCTATAAACAAGAACGGTCGAATCATATGTTTTCAATGAATGAATCAAACGACGAAAAGAAAAGCTCCATCCGGACGAGCAGTATTAACTAGAACCACCCGAAAGGACAAGCACCGAAAGTACAGACCAATTAGTGAAATGAGGAATGCGTTAAAACTAAACCAATAGTTCTTTGAAGGGTTAAAATAATCGTGATCGATCAGTCATGAGTTGAACAATTCGCATCACGGTTGTTCAAAAAAAGTTTTACTTTAGGTTCTTATAATCTGACAAAAATATATTGTTAACAATTATCCGACAAAATTAAGACTCAATTAAAATCAAGTTTTTTTGGTCTGATAAAAATGGTGTGGTTTGGTTCAAAATTGTCGTTCAAATAAATGTCTGTAATTCCTAAAATCCCCAGAGCTTCAGGGGGGCTTAGCCCCCATGGGCCCCCTACCAGGGCTCTACCCTGGACCAGCTGGGGACCTTAAGCGGCCCCCAGACCCCTCGCATACTCACGCCCCCCCCCCCCTAACCACAAATCCTGGATCCGCCCCTGATAATTACTGATTAATAAACAGAGTAAAACACTGCTGTGTTAGATATATACTCTCCAAAATCATCTGAACGCTATGGACTTTAATGTAATAAATTTTGACATTTTAATGAACGTTAAAGTCTGAAAAACCAGTGTGCCAACATTTCTGTGCAATGTAATGCTACATATTTCTGTATTTGAAATGATGTCGAAAATTTGAAGTAAATTGATATTTTTTCACATGTTGCGTTTCTTTTTTTTTGGAGAGTATATGTAGCATGTGGTTACAACATGGAATCAACCAAGTTGAGATTTGTAAGATGATATACATTTTTTTTGTATATCAGTGTTGACTATTCAGAGTACAAGGTTCAGTATAGTTTATATCACTATTCTACAGATAAACTGTAGTATATTTTAGCTTGCTAGAGACCTCAATTGCTGTATAGGTGTCGTTTATATTAAGTAGATTTTGATCACAATGTTTTTCATATTCCAGGAAACTGGCACGAAGCCAATGTTATGAACATGTCATAGTTTCTAGTCGTCTTCGCCTTGGATACTATGCAACTTTCTTGAGCACCACGTGTCCATCCAACCTCCAAAAATCATACCCTTACTCATTTTCTTTGAAATATGCTATGAAAAACTCAATGTATAATAGTACGACAGCGAAATACTAGAAAAGAAAGTTATATCAATCAACGAATGTACATTTATGATTTTGTAATTGAAATATGTATTATTTTCGTCTTTCTAATCACTGCATGGGTATTCGTTATTATATTGTATATGCCTGTAGACTGCACGGTACTGCCATTGTGTGTGAATACATTGGTTCATATAGGCGACTTTTACCTTGATACAAAAGAAATATCTATTCAATTAACCTTTAGAACCCAATATCAACCAGAAAACTTGGTATTTAACACATGTGATGCACAAGACAAATATCTTAATAAGGCTTTTAATGTAAGCAGCTACACCAATCAACACCATCCATCTGTCATGGTACATCACACTATCAAAGGTGCCGTCGGGGTCATGATTGTATGCTGGTTGGATTTACAACGATATGTGCAATCAGTGCCTATTACCACTAAAGTTGTGAGTTCGAATCCCGTTCATGGCCAGGTGTACTCGATACAACATTATGTGATAAAGTTTGTTAGTGACCTGCGATAGGTTTGTGGTTTTCTCTGGGTATTCCGGTTTCTTCCACCAATAAAACTGACCGCCACGATATAATTGAAATATTGTTGAAAGTGGCGTTAAACACCATAACCCCTAACCCTAACTCCACCATCAAAGCATTGGTAAGGTATTGTTGAGAATTGCATCATGGAATAATGAGGTTATCGCCACAATGCTGCATAGCTATTTAAATCAGATTGATATTGCCATTGTCAGGAAGTCTCTATTTTAATGGTAATGTCTTTTTTATATGTTACATACTCTAAAGGGAAATCGAAACGTACATGGCTAATGTAGTACATGTGCACGACGCTGTTCTGGACTGATAACCTTCATCAGATACGTTCAAAGTCATATGATTGTAAACGTTGTATTTTTGTATACGTGATACATGAACATGCTCTTTAAATTTACATTAACCTGTATATATCTGATGTTTGTTCTCGTGCAGGATAAATCAGATAATTTTTTAAATCAACTATTAAACAACATTCGTGACACAAAACAATAAATTAGACAAAAACATAAACAGTGAAGCGCTCCCATCCATTAAATAGTCATTATATAATTAATTAAACACTTTTTAACGATACTTATTGGGTTTTTTATGGAATTAAGAGACATTTGTACCAGGCTCAAGCTAGCGACCAATTTCTAGCGAGCATTAAGCTAGCGAGCAATAAGGCGATATGTCTCAAAACAAAACAAAATAAATAAGAGCAACATGTACTTTTAAAGATTTCTAGCGTCCAATAACATATATATTACTGTAAATGCATAACCAACACAATAAATCGACATCGGGGCATACAGTAAATATATCTAGAGCCCCCCCCCCCCCCCCCCCCCGCCCACACAATGCAAAATAACGAAGACAGAAATATTTTTCGGATGGCGAGCTTACCACTTTAAATAAACACAGAATAAAAAATCATTTACTTTAATGTTTTAAACCGGTAGATAATTTGGACAGCATTTTGTCAAGCAATACAAAGTCATAAGATTCCGGTTCACATGAAGACATCTCATCAATCTAAAAATAGTGTAATTAAAGAACATTAGAAAAATATAACAGTAAGTTTTATGAAGAAATAAACAAAATCTATAAATGGAAAGGTATAAACAATGGTAGTTGCAGGTAAATATGTAAGGTTTATTTGGAACCCAAATTTGGTTACATTTAGTTGTATTGGAATCCTTTATGGAGGTCTTCATGAATGACCCATCAATACGGAAATTCCGGGAATGACGTTATTATTTGTAGAGTAGGGAATATCCCAGAGCATGGTACATCACTGCATATCAAAGTTGATATTTGACACCCTGCTGTGGGCTTGAGGTGCGGAAACCCACCCAGGCATTTAAACCAGTTAAAGACCTGGGCAATATCTTTGATTGAAACCCCAAGTGGGCAAGAACTTTGCCGTCCTTGATATATTTTTCATGAGATATTTATAGAGACCCCCCCCCCCCCTCCACAAAACAAAATTCAAATATCAAAGTTGATATTTGACACCCTGCTGTGGGCTTGAGGTGCAGAAACCCACCCAGGCACTTAAGTCAGTTAAAGACCCGGGCAATACCTTTGACTTAATCTCCAAGTGGTCAAGAACTTTGCCGTCTTTAATATATTTTTCATGGGATATTTATAGAGACACCCCCTCCATAAAAAAAAAATCAAATATCAAAGTTGATATTTGACACCCAGCTGCGGGCTTGAGGTGCAGAAACCCACCCAGCCACTTAAGTCAGTTAAAGGCCCGGGCAATACCTTTGACTTAATCTCCAAGTGGTCAAGAACTTTGCCGTCTTTAATATATTTTTCATCGGATATTTATAGAGACCCCCCTCCATAAAAAAAAATCAAATATCAAAGTTGATATTTGACACCCTGCTGTGGGCTTGATGTGCAGAAACCCACCCAGGCATTTAAGTCAGTTAAAGGCCCGGGAAATACCTTTGATTGACACCCCAAGTGGGCAAGAACTTTGCCGTCCTTAATATATTTTTCATGGGATATTCATAGAGACCCCCCTCCATAGTTTGTTTTCAAATATCAAAGTTGATATTTGACACCCTACTGTGGGATTGATGTGCAGAAACCCACCCAGGCACTTAAGTCTGTATAAGGCCCGGGCAATACCTTTGACTTAAACTCCAAGTGGTCAAGAACTTTGCCGTCCTTAATATATTTTTCATGGGATATTTATAGAGACCCCCCCTCCATAAAAAATAAATCAAATATCAAAGTTGATCTTTGACACCCTGCTGTGGGCTTGAGGTGCAGACACCCACCCAGGCACTTAAGTCAGTTAAAGGCCCAGGAAATACCTTTGATTGAAACCCCAAGTGGACAAGAATTTTGCCGTCTTTAATATATTTTTCATGGAATATTTATAGAGACACCCCCCCATAATTTTTTTATCAAATATCAAAGTTGATATTTGACACCCTGCTGTGGGCTTGATGTGCAGAAACCCACCCAGGCACTTAAGTCAGTTAAAGGCCCGGGAAATACCTTTGATTGACACCCCAAGTGGGCAAGAACTTTGCCGTCCTTAATATATTTTTCATGGGATATTCATAGAGACCCCCCTCCATAATTTGTTTTCAAATATCAAAGTTGATATTTGACACCCTACTGTGGGATTGATGTGCAGAAACCCACCCAGGCACTTAAGTCTGTATAAGGCCTGGGCAATACCTTTGACTTAAACTCCAAGTGGTCAAGAACTTTGCCGTCCTTAATATATTTTTCATGGGATATTTATAGAGACCCCCCCTCCATAAAAAAAAAATCAAATATCAAAGTTGATCTTTGACACCCTGCTGTGGGCTTGAGGTGCAGACACCCACCCAGACACTTAAGTCAGTTAAAGGCCCAGGAAATACCTTTGATTGAAACCCCAGGTGGACAAGAACTTTGCCGTCTTTAATATATTTTTCATGGAATATTTATAGAGACACCCCCCCATAATTTTTTTATCAAATATCAAAGTTGATATTTGACACCCTGCTGTGGGCTTGAGGTGCAGAAACCCACCCAGGCACTTCAATCAGTTAAAGGCCCGGGAAATACCTTTGATTGACATCCCAAGTGGGCAAGAACTTTGCCGTCCTTAATATATTTTTCATGGGATATTAATAGAGACCCCCTCCTCCATAATTTTTTTTTCAAATATCAAAGTTGATATTTGACACCCTACTGTGGGCTTGAGGTGCAGAAACCCACCCAGGCACTTCAGTCAGTTAAAGGTCCGGGCAATACCTTTGACTTAAATCCCAAGTGGTCAAGAACTTTGCCGTCCTTAATATATTTTTCATGGGATATTTATAGAGAACCCCCCTCCATAAAAAAAAAATCAAATATCAAAGTTGATATTTGACACCCTGCTGTGGGCTTGAGGTGCAGAAACCCACACAGGCACTTAAGTCAGTTAAAGGCCCAGGAAATACTTTTGATTGAAGCCCCAAGTGGGCAAGAACTTTGCCGTCCTTGATATATTTTTCATAGGATATTTATAGAGACCCTCCTCCATAATTTTTTTTCAAATATCAAAGTTGATATTTGACACCTTACTGTGGGCTTGAGGTGCAGAAACCCTCCCAGGCACTTCAGTCAGTTAAAGGCCTTGGCTATACATTAGACTTAAACCCCAAGTGGGAAAGAACTATGCCGTCCTTCGATATTTTTTCATGGGTTATCTATAGGGTCCCCCCAAATCCAAATATCAAAGTAGTGTATCGGGACAGCTCAAGGAATATATCGAGGGGAGCAAAGGGGAGCGTGCCATTGCGTATGCGTTACTGGAAGTGACGTCACCGGAAGCGGCCCTGACGTCACATGAAGTCACGTGACCGGAAGTGACGTCATAACCGGAAGTATGTTCTGCACATGCCCGGAAGGGCATTCCCGCGCTTTTTTTCTTACCATAGCAGTAGTACGAAATGTACAATTGTGCATGACCGGAAGTAGCATGGCTAATGGATGTGACATGAACGGAAGTCACGTGACCGGAAGTCACGTCATTTTCCCCGCGCTTTTTTCTTACTATAGTATTAGTATAAAATGTATCATTGCGCATGACCGGAAGTAGTATGGCTACCGGATTTGACGTGACGTCACAGGAAGTGACGTAATAAGACCGAAAGTGGATGATTCCCCTTGGGGTGTGTTCTGATTTGTTCGAGGTGTTGTGTAGTACTCCAAGGGTGTTTTCTATCACGTCTGCGTTCTCACTGTGGTATTTCTACTAAATAACCTAAGAGTCAAATGAATGAAATGGTACATTTGATCCCCTAAGTCACCCAGTAGAAGGTCACTCTGCATTTATCCAGGCTTGTGACTGGCTCTATATAGAGGTTGCATTAACCTTCTTTTTTTTCTTCTTTTTTTTACTTTTTTTTTTTCTTTTTTTTTTTACATAGCACATATTTAACAAGTAACAACACAAATCTCTGTACAATACCCGTCGGTTCCACGGCATTTTCTAAGAGCCTGGTGACATCTCTCGAGCTATGTCCTGCACATTGATGAATGAGGTAAAAAAAATGCAATGAAATCCGCACACGGTAGATCCTTCTTCTTGTACTCGAACCGTATTGTAAGTCCAATGAAGGCAATGTTTGTTCATGAAATTGACATAAGCGGATTCGTGCAGTGGTCGTCCGGTTGGATCGTAGTATTCCCCTCGTGAGTTAGCGTCGATGTATATAGCGATCCAGTGTTGTCCCATTGGATGGTCTGGATCCGTATTTCCCACAAGGGCCGAAGGTACGCTTAATAATCTGGGTAATCTGTTTCTGGCATAGACCCCATTAAACACAGGTCTGGAGTGGGGATGTTTTTTTAATAGAGTGTTGATCTTTAGTGTATTCATTATGCAACGTAGTCAAACAAGACTTATCTGTTTCTACCGATTTCGATCACGTTGTCAAATTCTGCATACAGCACGATGTTGATGGTCCCTGCCAGAGCTTCGTCGAAATGAATCTCCACACGTAAATTGCCCTATCCAGAGTCATATCGAATCCAAATAAGGTGTTTCCTTTAGCGTATTCATCTCTGGAGATGGTATTTCCTTCGTCTTCATGCATCTTTCCCGTACTGGCATAGAGTACCATATAACTGCGAATATAACCTGCGTTTTCAAAGTCGGGTTGTAGCCGTTTGGCGGGAATCTGTCGTCCGTCCACGTTCAGTGCCACAAAATTGATCTTGTAGTGTTTAAAATCGAAAGGGATTTTCGTAATAGTCCCATTTAAGGTATCACTGTCCACGCAACCAATCACCAGTCTTTTCGGCAACTGTCCCAAAAACATGTTGTCCTGGACGTAATTCATGTTGGCACGGGGAACCGTATCTACTTTGACTTCTACACGTCGGATGGGGTATTTACAGCTGGTCTTTTCCAAAGCTTTGACGTGACCCATTCTTACGGCAGGACTTAACTGTACATTTCTCACAAATAGAGCGAGATCCTTGATTATGATCTTATAGTTGTCGGCATCGGCCATTAGAGCGAACACGTCTCGACTTCGTCGTAATTTGATTTTCAGATCGACGTGATTCAGTAAATATTTCTCTTGACAAAATAAATCCAAGTGTAGTTTTCCCATCATCTGTACAGACTTGCTTTGGGCCGTCAATGCTTTCCGGGACGTGAATCCTTTGTTATCGGTTGTTCTCTTATCCTGATGTCCCGGTGTATCCTTGTACCACATGACTCCCGTTAATTGAGATTCTTTGGCAGCTGGGCTATTGCTGAGTAATATTTCTATGTAAGCTCTGTAAGGGTATAAGCTGGTCGGTGGTGAAACCATATTTTCGCTGAGGCTAACACTGACATCACTAAAGAGGGAATGCATCCATAAGTTGACAGATCCAACGTCCTCTCCGCCATCCAATGCAGTATCGTCGTCATCCATGATCTGTGCTTCCACAAACGGGTAAGTATTAGCCAAGTCGATGTAGTCGTCCCCCGCCCCACTGACGGCAAATTCGTAAGGTCCTTGATCCGTCAGAGCCGATGTCAATCCTTTCTGCTCCCAATACCCATAAGCCACACTGGTCTGTGTAGGTGGAACTTCAAATAAATCCAGTTCTGATTTCGTGCATTCGCATGAGTTGGGATGTACAAGTGCCATTTTTATCCGAAATGTCATTCGAAGTGTTCCATTGCTTGGTCTGCCGACGTCTGGTCTTTTTTCGCTTGGCAGGTCATTTTAGAACTCGTTGTCCTGGGGGTCCTACCGTGTCCATAGCATTCTGGAGTAAGTTTTCTCCTATTGATTTCAATCGTGATGTTGCTGCCTGTTTGATATTTATTCCTTGTACGACATCTCCGGCAATATTTAATCCCGTTTTTAAAGCCTCGCGTTCTAAGGTCTTTGTTCCCTTTTTCAACAAAGGCATGGCTGCTTTAAAGAGTCCTCCAAAGATACTGCCAAGTCCATGTCCTCTTTGATATCGTCTTCCCGCAAATACCGAATATCCTTTTCCTGCTTGGTGTATGTAATAATCGTGGTAAGCTTTCGTATCGTAACGATGAGTTGGTTTCATTCTAGAGAGAATTCTTTTCGTTTTCTACAGTGAAGTGTCACCACCACTCGTCCTCTTTCGAATGGCACTTTAGAGCCCGTGTCGTCCCTTAAATCTATTTCCACGGTCTGAAATCGTTTTTGTAACAGGGGACAGTACTGTATCGGATCAAACACTCGGGTGATCATTTCTCCGTCTCTTCCTTCCACCGGTACGATTCTCAATAACGGTACTTGGGCATCTCCCACCATTCTCGATTCCACCAAGGGACAATACACGTACAGAGAATTTAACCCTTTCTTGACGTCCACTACCCAATCTGAAACATACTCCCCCGCCGGGAATATAGCTTGTCTGAATCCTAACATGGATTGTATTAAAGGACTGATGATGACTTGACAATCTTTTTTCACTTTCATATCGATTTTATGATTGATTTTGTTGAAACCCATGTCGAATTTAATCTTGAGTTCCTTCATGTGCTTTTTCGCCTCGATGGGGAATCCTTTGGCCGAGGAATAGTACTCATCCGGTAACAATACCAAATGCTTTTGTAGTTCTGACTCCTTGTAAAAGTGAACCTTCAACCAGGCTTCGTTATTCATGACGCTATACCAACTGTGAGTATACTGTATCTCTGCCAATCCGATTTTCCATGCTCTGTCCAGATCCGTTATTTTCGGCAATTTCGTCGTGTAATGAGTCAACGTATTGTTCGGACAGTAATTCATGGAACTCTTACTAGGCAGTCAGGTAAAACATGCTTCGTCTTGATCGTGGGGTTAGGTAACAGGTATCCCAGACAACTGCTCAACAAGGCCGTCCACAAGGTACTGTTCTCCGATTTGACCGTCAAGTTGTAAATGCTGACTACGATAACCGTGTACAGAATGAGTACTTGACACAAAAATACGACCTCCGAACGTGGAGTCTTCTTTCCACAAGTCACACAAGACGATACACTGTCAGTGTCACTCGGTGCCAATCGCAAGACTGACACTTCAAGTAGGTGTTGTGTGCTTTTGTAGGTCCTGTTTAAGGATCCAGCTGCTGAAGGACTCTGGATATCCGAGCCACTTGACTAAATACTGAACTCTTTGTCCCATTTTTCTCTTTTTAAATATGGGTTCAATCTTGTTTACGTCGTCTGTCTTAATGACTTTCTGTAATTCTTCGACATAGAATGTTCCTTCCAGAATTTCACCGTGATCGTCTTTGACTAAGTATACCGGGGGTTTGGTTTCGATGCATTTCACTACCGCCGCCCAGATTTGAAAATGACCTGAAACGCATATTTTAAAGTCTTCCCCGTCTTGTCTGTGAATAGAACGACCCAAGCATATCGGGATAACACGTTTATACATGTCAACAAGTACTTGAATCCTTTGTTGTAAGAAGACAATTTTGCGAGATCCACTACATCCGCCTGCCACTGGTGGTCAATTCCATAGACTACAACGCGTCTCCTGTGAAATCGTCGTCTAGTTGGTTTATGCAAAGTGTGCGTGTCCTGAGACTGTAACCATTCTCTGACTTGTTTCTTCGTATAACCTTTCGGCTTAAATTTATTAAATCCTCCATAACTGGCGGGAGCTAAAAGGTTGTAATAGGTCGATTCCATGCTTACAACTGCCCCTTCGTGGTCTCAACCTCCGTTAAAAGTCGACCCAGTTCTGGACTTCTTTCCTTCTGTTTCTTGGTGTTTTTGGGGAGTACGGTCTAATAGGGGATGGACTCTGTTGTCGTTTGCGAGATCTCGGTGTTTTTGTGGTCTGAGTGATGTATCTCCAGCGGTCCTCGTGACCAATCAAATCTTGTGAAACATTTGCTTCTCGTAAGGCTTCTCCAAATGGTTCCCATCCTTGTGGGTTGAAATATTTCTTTTTGCTCAGCACGTCGTTGACTAAATCCACCACGTTGTTTCCTTAAACGGTTTCTCCCTTGTATTTCAGTTCCCCTTTTTCGTTCCAGCTAATGTCGGGACTGCTCTTCATTTTTTTCAACAAGAGTTGTACCTTGGCCTTCATTGTTTTTGGTACGCTTTCGAAAATTTCGTTGTCGATCAGGTCTTGTTTCACGGGTTCAGGTGCGACTGCCACGGGTCTGGGTCTGTAATCGTCGTAGACGTTCAAATATCGAGTGAACGATTGGTCGTATAGCTTGAGATGTTTGTCTGCCGACAGGTCTTCTCTTTCTAGTATGGTTTGCATCTTCTTATCCAAGGTGTCCATGACTTTCACGCGTTGTTCCACTGGAGGTTTTGGGCGCTCTTGAGTCTGGTGGTATCTATTTATCAAGGTTAGTTCCTTCATTTAAATAATGTAGAGAGCAACGGTGCTACTACAGATGCAATCGGTGCTAGTAGGGATTCCAAAAATCCACCTTTCTGTAAGATCGCTTTCTTCTGTTTGAGAGAGACCGACTTTTTCGTCAGTGCTCTCAATCCGGCCTTATTTCTCTTGAGTTTTTCCTTCTGCAGTTTAGTTAACGGGACGTTGCCTCTTAAAATATTATCGGCACACTCACACAGACAGTCGACGAGACTGCCATCCGCTTTTGTTATGATGTGCTTACGAATACACGGTTTCGTCTTTTGTAAATATAATATATCACTGCGTGCATTTCCAAGCGCTGAGAGACCATGTTATTCCCTCAGAGTCTCATGCAAGAGTGAGAAGAAACGGGATGTAACATCCTTTTTATGACTCGACATACGCTTTCTGTTCTTCACCGGGAAAGATGAAGGTTCTTAATCTCAGGATATCCGGCGTGTTTTGTTTCATATCGATCACCATGTAGCCATGAGGTCTGGCTGTAGCTCGGGCAAAAGCTTCCAGGAAAAATTCCGTTCTCCTGGGATACAGTTGGTGTGCTAGCGCCATGATCTGCGATACGTCTGTCAGGTTTTGGAATAAAACCATGTAATAGGCATTGAGACTTATGGTGCTATGGTGAAACAGATTCTGAACGATGTACATGACGCTGATGTTTCTGTGGTGACTCTTTTTCGTAAACAGTGAAGCCACCCTTTGATCCGTTTCGTCCATGAGATGGTCCAAAATGATCAAATGTTTTTCTCTTGGATCTAAATTATCCAGATCCGGTAAACCTTGTTGAAATTTTATCCCTTTTACGGTTCCATACAACGTCTGATATTCACCATACCACCTTAAGATCCGATCTGGCTTGGGCGTCATCATGTGTTTGATATTGTGAACGAACCATCGGACAAACATCGATTGTCCACTCTCTGTAGGTCCGGCAATCACACTGGTAAACGGATGTACCCATGGCTTGAAATGATCGGGATCGTGTCCGTCTTGAACCCTCAAAAAACCGGATTATTGGTTTTCAAAATATAATAGGGTTCACCTTCATTACTCTGTGAGTATTGCTGCTGCTGCGGCTACGACGGCACATATCCATCTGTCAGCGGAGGCGGCGGCGGTGTATATCCCTCTGTCAGCGGCGGCGGCTGCGTATAGCCCTAGGTCAGCGGCTCTTAGGTTATTTAGTAGAGATACCACAGTGAGAAAGCGAACGTGATAGAAAACACCATTGGAGTACCACACAACACCTCGAAAAATTAAGAAAACACCCCAAGGGTAATCACCCACTTTCGGTCTTATGACGTCAATTCCTATGACGTCAATTCCCGTGCCGTCACTTTCGGACACGTCACATCCGGTACCCATGCTACTTACGGTCATACGCAATGGTACATTTTGTACTACTACTATGGTAAGAAAAAAGGCGCGGAATACGCAGAATATACTTCCGGTTATGACGTAACTTCCGGTCACGTGACTTCATGTGACGTCATTTCCGGTCAGTTCCGCTTCCGGTGACGTCACTTCCAGCAACCCATACGTAATGGCCTGCTCCCCTTTGCTCCCCCCGAAATATGCCTTGAGCTGTCCCGAAATACTACTTTGATATTTGGATTTGGGGGGGGTCCCTATAAATAACCCATGAAAAAATATCGAAGGACGGCAAAGTTCTTGTTCACTTAGTGTTTCAATCAAAGGTATTGGCCGGGCCTTTAACTGTCTTAAGTGCCTGGGTGGGTTTCTGCACCTCAATCCCACAGCAGGGTGTCAAATATCAACTTTGATATTTGATTTTTTGTTTATGGAGGGGGGTCTCTATAAATATCCCATGAAAAATATATTAAGGACGACAAAGTTCTTGACCACTTGCCGTTTACGTCAAAGGTATTGCCAGGACCTTTAACTGACTTAAGTGCCTGGGTGGGTATCTGCACCTCAAGCCCACAGTAGGGTGTCAAATATCAACTTTGATATTTGAAAAAACATTATGGAGGGGGGTCTCTATAAATATTCCATGAAAAATATTTTAAGGACGGCAAAGTTCTTGCCTACTTGGGGATTCAATCAAAGGTATTTCCTGGGCCTTTAACTGACTGAAGTGCCTGGGTGGGTTTCTGCACCTCAAGCCCACAGCAGGGTGTCAAATATCAACTTTGATATTTGATTTTTTTTTATGGAGAGGGGTCTGTATAAATATCCCATAAAAAATATATTAAGGACGGCAAAGTTCTTGCCCACTTGGGATTTCAATCAAAAGTATTTCCCGGACCTTTAACTGACTGAAGTGCCTGGGTGGGTTTCTGCACCTCAAGCCCACAGTAGGGTGTCAAATATCAACTTTGATATTTGAAAAAAAAATTATGGAGGAGGGGTTCTCTATTAATATCCCATGAAAAATATATTAAGGACGGCAAAGTTCTTGGCCACTTGGGGTGTCAATCAAAGGTATTTCCCGGGCCTTTAACTGATTGAAGTGCCTGGGTGGGTTTCTGCACCTCAAGCCCACAGCAGGATGTCAAATATCAGCTTTGATATTTGATTTTTTTTTTATGGAGGGGGGTCTCTATAAATATCCCATGAAAAATATATTAAGGACGGCAAAGTTCTTGACCACTTGGGGATTAAGTCAAATATATTGCCCGGGCCTTTAACTGACTTAAGTGCCTGGGTGGGTTTCTGCACCTCAAGCCCGCAGCTGGATGTCAAATATCAACTTTGATATTTAATTTTTTTTTATGGAGGGGGAGTCTGTATAAATATCCCATGAAAAATATATTAAGGACGGCAAAGTTCTTGACCACTTGGGGTTTATGTCAAAGGTATTGCCAGGGTCCTTAACTGACTTAAGTGCCTGGGTGGGTTTCTGCACCTCAAGCCCACAGCAGGGTGTCAAATATCAACTTTGATATTTGAATTTTGTTTTGTGGAGGGGGGGTCTCTATAAATATCTCATGAAAAATATATCAAGGACGGCAAAGTTCTTGCCCACTTGGGACTTAAGTCAAATGTATTGCCCGGGCCTTTTACTCTGCACCTCAAGCCCACAGTAGGGTGTCAAATATCAACTTTGATATTTGAAAAAAAAATTATGGAGGGGGGGGGTTCTCTATTAATATCCCATGAAAAATATATTAAGGACGGCAAAGTTCTTGCCCACTTGGGGTGTCAATCAAAGGTATTTCCCGGGTCTTTAACTGATTGAAGAGCCTGGGTGGGTTTCTGCACCTCAAGCCCACAGCAGGATGTCAAATATCAGCTTTGATATTTGATTTTTTTTTATGGAGGGGGGGTCTGTATAAATATCCCATGAAAAATATATTAAGGACGGCAAAGTTCTTGACCACTTGGGGTTTAAGTCAAAGGTATTGCCAGGTTCCTTAACTGACTTAAGTGCCTGGGTGGGTTTCTGCACCTCAAACCCACAGCAGGGTGTCAAATATCAACTTTGATATTTGAATTTGTTTTGTGGAGGGGGGTCTCTATAAATATCTCATGAAAAATATATCAAGGACGGCAAAGTTCTTGCCCACTTGGGATTTCAATCAAAGATATGGCCCAGGTCTTTAACTGATTTAAATGTCTGGGTGGGTTTCTGCACCTCAAACCCACAGCAGGGTGTCAAATATCAACTTTGATATGCAGTGAAGTACCATGCTCTGGGATATTCCCTACTCTACAAATAACAACGTCATTCCCGGAATTTCCGTATTGATGGGTCATTCATGAAGACCTCCATAAAGGATTCCAATACAACTAAATGTAACCAAATTTGGGTTCCAAATAATCCTTACATATTTACCTGCAACTACCATTGTTTATACCTTTCCATTTAGATTTTGTTTATATTTTCATAAAACTTACTGTTATATTTTTCTAATGTTCTTTAATTACACTATTTTTAGATTGATGAGATGTCTTCATGTGAACCGGAATCATATGACTTTATATTGCTTGACAAAACGCTGTCTAAATTATCTACCGGTTTAAAACATTAAAGTAAATGATTTTTTATTCTGTGTTTATTTAAAGTGGTAAGCTCGCCATCCGAAAAATATTTATGTCTTCGTTATTTTGTATTGTGTGGGCGGGGGGATCTAGATATATTTACTGTATGCCCTGATGTCGATTTATTATTTTGGCTATGCATTTACAGTAATATATTTGTTATTGGACGCTAGAAATCTTTAAAAGTACCTGTTGCTCTTATTTTTTGTTTTTTTGTTTTTAGACATATCGCCTTATTGCTCGCTAGCTTAATGCTCGCTAGAAATTGCTCGCTAGCTTGAGCCTGGTGATATTTGTGTGGGAATCAAAGTTCATGGTCGTTTAATAAAATGCAACAACGGTACAACTATACTTTGTGTTCTATACGCAGAAGACTTATATATTACCTTTTCTCCTATGTGTAGTATCGGTACAATTTATAACATACACAGTAAGTTCAACAATACATAAGGATAGCATCTAAAGTTGATACTGGTTGTAAGACGGGTCTCGTTTCATATCAGATATAAATCGTTGAAAATCACACATATAAAATGCATATTTGTAGTTTATGATGAATGATTTCGTTTGAAAATGAGATCGCTTCAAGATGAATCATGACTGACCCATTGCTTTATATCGTCGTATGTACAATGTGTCATGAATCTGAAGCTGTACTTTATGTACTACATGATGAACAAGTTTCAGTAGTAATTTAGCGGGTGTTATATATACAATTGACGGGATCACTTACTTCGCATACTGGATTCGTTGCTCGGAATGAAATGCACTTACGAAGGACAACCGTCTCAGTGGTGTAATGGTTAACCTGTTCTTCTCGAGTGTGGTAGATCGTGGAGTATATCCCTTATCTGACCAAACCACTGTTCTTCTCGAGTGCGGTAGATCGTGGAGTATCTTATCTGACCAAACCACTGTTCTTCTCGAGTGCGGTAGATCGTGGAGTATCTTATCTGACCAAACCACTGTTCTTCTCGAGTGTGGTAGATCGTAGAGTATCTTATCTGACCAAACCACTGTTCTTCTCGAGTGCGGTAGATCGTGGAGTATCTTATCTGACCAAACCACTGTTCTTCTCGAGTGTGGTAGATCGTGGAGTATCTTATCTGACCAAACCACTGTTCTTCTCGAGTGTGGTAGATCGTGGAGTATCTTATCTGACCAAACCACTGTTCTTCTCGAGTGCGGTAGATCGTGGAGTATCTTATTTGACCAAACCACTGTTCTTCTCGAGTGTGGTAGATCGTGGAGTATCTTATCTGACTAAACCACTGTTCTTCTCGAGTGCGGTAGATCGTGGAGTATCTTATCTGACCAAACCACTGTTCTTCTCGAGTGTGGTAGATCGTGGAGTATCTTATCTGACCAAACCACTGTTCTTCTCGAGTGTGGTAGATCGTGGAGTATCTTATCTGACCAAACCACTGTTCTTCTCGAGTGTGGTAGATCGTGGAGTATCTTATCTGACCAAACCACTGTTCTTCTCGAGTGTGGTAGATCGTGGAGTATCTTATCTGACCAAACCACTGTTCTTCTCGAGTGCGGTAGATCGTGGAGTATCTTATCTGACCAAACCACTGTTCTTCTCGAGTGCGGTAGATCGTGGAGTATCTTATCTGACCAAACCACTGTTCTTCTCGAGTGTGGTAGATCGTGGAGTATCTTATCTGACCAAACCACTGTTCTTCTCGAGTGCGGTAGATCGTGGAGTATCCTATCTGACCAAACCACTGTTCTTCTCGAGTGTGGTAGATCGTGGAGTATCTTATCTGACCAAACCACTGTTCTTCTCGAGTGTGGTAGATCGTGGAGTATCTTATCTGACCAAACCACTGTTCTTCTCGAGTGCGGTAGATCGTGGAGTATCTTATCTGACCAAACCACTGTTCTTCTCGAGTGTGGTAGATCGTGGAGTATCTTATCTGACCAAACCACTGTTCTTCTCGAGTGTGGTAGATCGTGGAGTATCTTATCTGACCAAACCACTGTTCTTCTCGAGTGCGGTAGATCGTGGAGTATCTTATCTGACCAAACCACTGTTCTTCTCGAGTGCGGTAGATTGTGGATCCCTTATCTGACCACTAAGAAGTTCGGATTTGTTGCTTCTTCGCTAAGAGGAGTAAGAGCAAACAATAGTAGGCTCAGAATCAGGATAATTACCAGAGTAAATGTAGTGTCTACATATTGAATGTTGCTTCAGTCAGCAAGCACTATTGAAATTCAACACAGCGTATTGGTCTAGTATGACACATGTGTCTTTCATCATTTCAGCAAAGGGAAACATGTTCTCACCATGATATGGCTGGCATGCTGATATTACTCATTTGGCATTAAACAATAATTACTCGCTCAATTTTGATTATTTTAGAGAAGTTGTCATATAAGGGGTTTAATTATCTAAATCAGCATTTCGTATTATAGCGTCTGAATAAAAACAGAGATAAATGCCCAAAAACATCTTTACTGAATTTGTTTTTCATCTGGAAAAAATAATGAACAAAATCACGAGATGTTATTTCCTGTCCTGGTGTATGACGGGATATTTAATTACTCCTACCATTTATGAAAGCTGTAAGTCTGATAAAATTGATAAATTATCATCAAATTATCTACTGTTTGTTGACGTCTTATTATTATCAGACAAATAAAGTTAGAAGGGTATTGTAATAAACGGAAAGTTTCAATAAATAATAACTAGTAATAGCATTACAGCTGATGACTAGTAACTAGCTTACCGTCTTTTGCCAGTAAAATTTCACAATGCAAAGAAACGGGATTGGAAAAATTAACAGAAAAAAGAAAAAAGTTTGAAGATACCAAAGGGGTAATCAGAAGTCGTAAATCTAAGATACCAAAGGGGTAATCAGAAGTCGTAAATCTAAGATACCAAAGGGGTAATCAGAAGTCGTAAATCTAAGATACCAAAGGGGTAATCAGAAGCCGTAAATCTAAGATACCAAAGGGGTAATCAGAAATCGTAAATCTAAGATACCAAAGGGGTAATCAGAAGTCGTAAATCTAAGATAACAAAGGGATAATCAGAAGTCGTAAATCTAAGATACCAAAGGGATAATCAGAGGTCGTAAATCTAAGATACCAAAGGGGTAATCAGAAGCCGTAAATCTAAGATACCAAAGGGGTAATCAGAAATCGTAAATCTAAGATACCAAAGGGGTAATCAGAAGCCGTAAATCTAAGATACCAAAGGGGTAATCAGAAGTCTTAAATCGAAGAAGGACAAACAATTCAATGGCAAAAGAAAAAGGACAAACAATGATCTACAAAACACTACACAGGAAACTAAAGATCACGCAAGACTAATCCCACTGAAAACCGCGGGTGACCTAAGGTGCTCCGTAATGGTAAGCAGTGTCTGCTCCACATGTGGCACCAGTCGTGTCTTATTATAAACCCAGTGATAAAGTCACGAATGAGGACAGGACAAACGGCACATATCATGGTCATTTGTGACACAGATTTTCCGCAACGGCTAATCAAGTCATGGTGGCGTGGTGACTTCAACTTAGCCACTAGGAACCATTGGTACAGTAGCTTCCTTGTTAATCATGCAGGAACCGCAGGCTCTAGAATATCATATTAACTGAGATATATATACTCAATATACAGGTGCTGCTGGAATATTGCTTCATATAAATGAAAATTCACAAGAAAGTTACAAATGATCCTTCAATATTAAAAATTGAAATACCCCGGTTTATCTTTATCTTTTGATTATGAGTTGACAGAAATTCCAGAAACACGTCGTGTGCACTACATTAGATCTATTCGTTGTATTGTTGTCATTGGAACCCCGCGGGAACCCCGGGGTATAGAAATGGGACCGAGAGCTTCTTCGGCTTGAAGGGGCGTCCGTCGGTTGTGCGGGATGCATAAATTCACAACCAACCCCTTCTGCGGATGAAACGTAAATAAAACCGAGGTCCCGTGTTGAGAGATTGCCACCCTCTCCGCACGTTAAAGAACCCAGTGTAACAGCTCATTATGATCATTATGCTCATGATGAGTGGTCCATAAGAGACCTGTTGCATTGGCAAAATTATCCGTCCATACCCATCACCTTTCCTTGTTTCGAGTCCCGTGGCGTTTAAATTTTTAAATGTTCTCGTCCTGAATATAGCTGAAAAATTGCTCGCTGGACGTTAAACACCAATCAATCAATCAATCATGTTGTCATTGGTTCGATACCTCTGCTGGTTGACTATTAGTCCCCGAGAGTATTATTCACCCAGTAGTCAATGCTTCGACACTAACATCAGTGTGAACGTACTAGATGAAGGTTGTTCCAAAAACCTCTGCTGGTTGACTATTAGTCCCCAGAGTATTATTCACCCAGTAGTCAATGCTTCGACACTAATATCAGTGTGAACGTACTAGATGAAGGTTGTTCTAGAAACCTCTGCTGGTTGACTATTAGTCCCCAGAGTATTATTCACCCAGTAGTCAATGCTTCGACACTAACATCAGTGTGAACGTACTAGATGAAGGTTGTTCCAGAAACCTCTGCTGGTGAACGTGAGGCAAATGCAAAGCTTAGCAAAAACAGGATCTACATTGTGGATCAACATGATCGTTGGGTGGAATTAACGGATGTTCTTCGTGTCGAAACAAACGCGGAAGTAGCAAGGATTCTGTTTGACAGGTACGTTAGTCAGATTGATGAAAAATGAAAATGGAAATAAAAATATATTCCGTGTGTACCACATAAGAATAATTGCAAAAAAAAATGGTTCACACGACATGAAACAGACAGATTCGCAATAATCATTGTCAGGAATGTGTGCGTGCTTACCTCAGCATCCATGATTGTTTATCTTTTCTTCACGAGGTCATGATCGGCAATCATCGAAACAATCAGTCTCCACGACGCAATGGCGAGGACGATAAACATGCAAACGGATTTGCAGATTTCTAGTTGCTGGGAACATATTTCGACTTGAAACATGCATGAATAGCTTAGTAAAGGTACCACCGTATTCCAAATTGAATTTTCAGGGGAAAATGTTCTTCACCCAGAACTGGTGTAATATTACTTTAAAGAATTTAAATTTTGAAAAGTAGCAATTATTTAATTTTACCAGTATCAAGTAATATAAATAAATTTCATAATGTGACATTTTTCTAACTGTAACTGTGTATGTTGTTGTTGTTGTTGTTGTTTCAAACGTTCTCTACATCTACCATGTTAAACATGTGAAACAATAGGTAACATCATACCTTATGTTTTGTGAGAGAGGGCTTCATATCTTGTGATAACTTGTGTCTAATCCTTTCATGTTTTCTGAATAAAAAATAATTAAGAAATATTCTTGATTACAATGGGGTTTTTTCTATATTTCTTTATTAAAATATAAATATTTTGGGAATTTATTTCAAACTTCTGGCCCAAGTCCATTTCAACCTTTACATTTCAGAGACCAGGTTATCTGATAGTATGGTAGAAGATAGTCACAAAAAAGTCAAATACCAGGTTTCTATCGGTTATAAAATTTTCACAGCTTAATTACTAAGACTTTATGAGAAATGAGATTACTTTGATTTTGACACTATAAATTTCCTCACCTTGATAGCAATGCATGTATACCAACCGCTCCCGTGTATTGAGTTTATATTTCACAACTCATATATACGTTACGCTCCAGCTTGCAGTTTGTATTCAAACTTTTTATAAAGTCCCCGTTTTCTGAGCCCTAAACTATTAAGTCAAGGATTTTTAAGGAATCGTCTCATTTTCTCTTTCAAAAGGTTTTTCTCAAGATATCAACACTTTGTTGAAAATAATTCAGTACTTTGTATGCAGATTACGATTAGATTTTGGTTCAAAGTTGTCTATATTGTTTCTCTATTATTATTTACGATGGCCTTGTGAACTATCTAATATTTAAATGATGT
This sequence comes from Bathymodiolus brooksi, assembly GCA_963680875.1. Taxonomy (NCBI): domain Eukaryota; kingdom Metazoa; phylum Mollusca; class Bivalvia; order Mytilida; family Modiolidae; genus Bathymodiolus; species Bathymodiolus brooksi. The sequence goes on from OY804576.1 coordinate 19,261,733, forward strand.
TCATTCACATGACCGCATCATTTCACTAAGAAGTAAGGATTGAGCCCAAAAAGTAGTTTAACTCCACCACTTTTTACTGATGAAGATTGTTCCAGAAAAACGTCTTGCGCACTAAATTAGATAAGTACCTTTTCATTATTTATTTAAGTCAGTTAGTTTCTTAGGAGTTTGGTGTAAGCATGGAAAATATTTAAGACATACACGATACCATGGCAAGAGTTGTGTTGAGCTGAAAAGTTTTTGTTCTCTTTTCACCAAGGTATCTTACATAATATTATGAGTCGAAAGGAACGTGGACGGTTTGGTTTCACATCTAACGATTCAAAGCATCAAACGGAAGAATAGATAACATTTTGTCTTGCTACAGTCAAGATGAGATCAGACACATTATAAATGTACTTCAATTAATTGGACAATCATTAATGCCTTTTATCACGCTAATTATCAGATCTAATGAATACCAAGTATTACGATAAATGGTTGGTTTTCCGATTAGAAACCGCAAATAATTACAGGTAGTAAACTCAAGTTTCCGAGAAGCGCCTGGTATACGACTAGCTAGGGGTCGTCTCACACTCACTTTGGTGTATGATTAGACTTCACTGCGACTGTCAGATGAAGAACAACAATGAAATCAGATGTTCTTTCTTTCATGATCACATGTTTAAGAATATAGAAATATAACCACAGAAATTCAGAGCCATAGTAAACACTTGTACACACAATTTGAATGCTACAACTTGGAAATGTGATATAATTGTGGTCTTTCTTGAGAATATAATGAAATAGGAAGAAAGAACTCTTGCTATCTTGTCTCCATTTCGTACTAGATTTACAGAATGTTATATCAAAAAATAACTTAATCGATGTTTTAAAATGTTAAATTGGCATACCTTGAAAGTATAATCACAAAAGGGAAATAATTTGTGGCTATATGAACCATATAATTAGTCTAACACATGCAATCAAAAGGATGTTGTTCCTTGCGTTAAGTTGTTGAAAATAGTATCAAAGTTTATAGAAAGAAATACAGAGAAAATAGAACGGTAAACTACCTAATAATACAAACCAACATTGTTAATGGAAGTTTATATATATCGTTACAGAGGAAATAGAACGGTAAACTACCTAATAATACAAACCAACATTGTTAATGGAAGTTTATATATAGCGTTACAGAGGAAATAGAACGGTAAACTACCTAATAATACAAACCAACATTGTTAATGGAAGTTTATATATATCGTTACAGAGGAAATAGAACGGTAAACTACCTAATAATACAAACCAACATTGTTAATGGAAGTTTATATATAGCGTTACAGAGGAAATAGAACGGTAAACTACCTAATAATACAAACCAACATTGTTAATGGAAGTTTATATATATCGTTACAGAGGAAATAGAACGATTAAACTACCTAATAATACAAACCAACATTGTTAATGGAAGTTTATATATAGCGTTACAGAGGAAATAGAACGGTAAACTACCTAATAATACAAACCAACATTGTTAATGGAAGTTTATATATATCGTTACAGAGGAAATAGAACGGTAAACTACCTAATAATACAAACCAACATTGTTAATGGAAGTTTATATATATCGTTACAGAGGAAATAGAACGGTAAACTACCTAATAATACAAACCAACATTGTTAATGGAAGTTTATATATATCGTTACAGAGGAAATAGAACGGTTAAACTGAACTACTAATAAAATATAACGCTTAAAAAAACAATTGACACACATTATGAAATGTATACATTGTTTTTCCAGTGTACTATTTTCAATAAACAGAAAATATTTATGAGAAAAGAGACAACGTTACACATATGGTGAAGAAATAAACAGGTGTGTAATTGACTGTTTATTTTGTTATACTCTTGAAAGTGAAAACAAACCTAACTTTCAGGCAATTATAGTTAATACTGACTCTTCCCCAAATAAGAAAGTATTGAATATACCAAAGAGGTAATCAGAAGTCGTAAATCAAAGAAGGACAGACAATGCCATTGTCAAAAGAAGGACAGACAATGCCATTGTCAAAAGAAGGACAGACAATGCCATTGTCAAAAGAAGGACAGACAATGCCATTGTCAAAAGAAAAAAGGTTAAAAGGACAACCACTACACAGAAAACTAAAGATCGAACAAGACGAACCCCACTAAAAACAAACAACGATCTACAAAACACTACACAGAAAACTAAAGATCAAACAACACGTACCCCACTAAAAACAAACAACGATCTACAAAACACTACACAGAAAACTAAAGATCGAACAAGACGAACCCCACTAAAAACAAACAACGATCTACAAAACACTACACAGAAAACTAAAGATCAAACAACACGTACCCCACTAAAAACAAACAACGATCTACAAAACACTACACAGAAAACTAAAGATCGAACAAGACGAACCCCACTAAAAACAAACAACGATCTACAAAACACTACACAGAAAACTAAAGATCAAACAACACGTACCCCACTAAAAACAAACAACGATCTACAAAACACTACACAGAAAACTAAAGATCGAACAAGACGAACCCCACTAAAAACAAACAACGATCTACAAAACACTACACAGAAAACTAAAGATCAAACAACACGTACCCCACTAAAAACAAACAACGATCTACAAAACACTACACAGAAAACTAAAGATCAAACAACACGTACCCCACTAAAAACAAACAACGATCTACAAAACATTATACAGAAAACTAAAGATCGAACAAGACGAACCCCACTAAAAACAAACAACGATCTACAAAACACTACACAGAAAACTAAAGATCGAACAACACGAACCCCACTAAAAACAAACAACGATCTACAAAACACTACACAGAAAACTAAAGATCGAACAAGACGAACCCCACTAAAAACAAACAATGATCTACAAAACACTACACAGAAAACTAAAGATCGAACAAGACGTACCCCACTAAAAACAAACAACGATCTACAAAACACTACACAGAAAACTAAAGATCAAACAACACGTACCCCACTATAAACAAACAACGATCTACAAAACACTACACAGAAAACTAAAGATCAAACAACACGTACCCCACTAAAAACAAACAACGATCTACAAAACACTATACAGAAAACTAAAGATCGAACAAGACGAACCCCACTAAAAACAAACAACGATCTACAAAACACTACACAGAAAACTAAAGATCGAACAAGACGAACCCCACTAAAAACAAACAACGATCTACAAAACACTACACAGAAAACTAAAGATCGAACAAGACGAACCCCACTAAAAACAAACAATGATCTACAAAACACTACACAGAAAACTAAAGATCGAACGAGACGTACCCCACTAAAAACAAACAACGATCTACAAAACACTACACAGAAAACTAAAGATCGAACAAGACGAACCCCACTAAAAACAAACAATGATCTACAAAACACTACACAGAAAACTAAAGATCGAACAAGACGAACCCCACTAAAAACAAACAATGATCTACAAAACACTACACAGAAAACTAAAGATCGAACAAGACGAACCCCACTAAAAACAAACAACGATCTACAAAACACTACACAGAAAACTAAAGATCAAACAACACGTACCCCACTAAAAACAAACAACGATCTACAAAACACTACACAGAAAACTAAAGATCAAACAACACGTACCCCACTAAAAACAAACAACGATCTACAAAACACTACACAGAAAACTAAAGATCGAACAAGACGTACCCCACTAAAAACAAACAACGATCTACAAAACACTACACAGAAAACTAAAGATCAAACAACATGAACCCAACTAAAAACAAACAATGATCTACAAAAGACTACACAGAAAACTAAAGATCGAACAAGACGAACCCCACTAAAAACAAACAATGATCTACAAAACACTACACAGAAAACTAAAGATCGAACGAGACGAACCCCACTAAAAACAAACAATGATCTACAAAACACTACACAGAAAACTAAAGATCGAACGAGACGAACCCCACTAAAAACAAACAATGATCTACAAAACACTACACAGAAAACTAAAGATCGAACAAGACGAACCCCACTAAAAACAAACAATAATCTACAAAACACTACACAGAAAACTAAAGATCGAACAAGACGTACCCCACTAAAAACAAACAATGATCTACAAAACACTACACAGAAAACTAAAGATCGAACAAGACGAACCCCACTAAAAACAAACAATGATCTACAAAACACTACACAGAAAACTAAAGATCAAACAACACGTACCCCACTAAAAACAAACAATAATCTACAAAACATACATAGAAAACTAAAGATCGTACAAGACGAACCCCACTAAAAACAAACAATGATCTACAAAACACTACACAGAAAACTAAAGATCGAACAAGACGTACCCCACTAAAAACAAACAATAATCTACAAAACATACATAGAAAACTAAAGATCGTACAAGACGAAACCCACTAAAAACAAACAACTATCTACAAAACACTACACAGAAAACTAAAGATCAAACAACACGTACCCCACTAAAAACAAACAACGATCTACAAAACACTACACAGAAAACTAAAGATCGAACAAGACGAACCCCACTATAAACAAACAACGATCTACAAAACACTACACAGAAAACTAAAGATCAAACAACACGTACCCCACTAAAAACAAACAACGATCTACAAAACACTACACAGAAAACTAAAGATCGAACAAGACGTACCCCACTAAAAACAAACAACGATCTACAAAACACTACACAGAAAACTAAAGATCAAACAACACGTACCCCACTAAAAACAAACAACGATCTACAAAACACTACACAGAAAACTAAAGATCAAACAACACGTACCCCACTAAAAACAAACAACGATCTACAAAACACTATACAGAAAACTAAAGATCGAACAAGACGAACCCCACTAAAAACAAACAATGATCTACAAAACACTACACAGAAAACTAAAGATCGAACAAGACGAACCCCACTAAAAACAAACAATGATCTACAAAACACTACACAGAAAACTAAAGATCGAACAAGACGAACCCCACTAAAAACAAACAATGATCTACAAAACACTACACAGAAAACTAAAGATCGAACAAGACGAACCCCACTAAAAACAAACAACGATCTACAAAACACTACACAGAAAACTAAAGATCAAACAACACGTACCCCACTAAAAACAAACAACGATCTACAAAACACTACACAGAAAACTAAAGATCAAACAACACGTACCCCACTAAAAACAAACAACGATCTACAAAACACTACACAGAAAACTAAAGATCGAACAAGACGTACCCCACTAAAAACAAACAACGATCTACAAAACACTACACAGAAAACTAAAGATCAAACAACATGAACCCAACTAAAAACAAACAATGATCTGCAAAACACTACACAGAAAACTAAAGATCGAACAAGACGAACCCCACTAAAAACAAACAATGATCTACAAAACACTACACAGAAAACTAAAGATCGAACGAGACGAACCCCACTAAAAACAAACAATGATCTACAAAACACTACACAGAAAACTAAAGATCGAACGAGACGAACCCCACTAAAAACAAACAATGATCTACAAAACACTACACAGAAAACTAAAGATCGAACAAGACGAACCCCACTAAAAACAAACAATAATCTACAAAACACTACACAGAAAACTAAAGATCGAACAAGACGTACCCCACTAAAAACAAACAATGATCTACAAAACACTACACAGAAAACTAAAGATCGAACAAGACGAACCCCACTAAAAACAAACAATGATCTACAAAACACTACACAGAAAACTAAAGATCAAACAACACGTACCCCACTAAAAACAAACAATAATCTACAAAACATACATAGAAAACTAAAGATCGTACAAGACGAACCCCACTAAAAACAAACAATGATCTACAAAACACTACACAGAAAACTAAAGATCGAACAAGACGTACCCCACTAAAAACAAACAATAATCTACAAAACATACATAGAAAACTAAAGATAGTACAAGACGAACCCCACTAAAAACAAACAACTATCTACAAAACACTACACAGAAAACTAAAGATCAAACAACACGTACCCCACTAAAAACAAACAACGATCTACAAAACACTACACAGAAAACTAAAGATCGAACAAGACGAACCCCACTATAAACAAACAACGATCTACAAAACACTACACAGAAAACTAAAGATCAAACAACACGTACCCCACTAAAAACAAACAACGATCTACAAAACACTACACAGAAAACTAAAGATCGAACAAGACGTACCCCACTAAAAACAAACAACGATCTACAAAACACTACACAGAAAACTAAAGATCAAACAACACGTACCCCACTAAAAACAAACAACGATCTACAAAACACTACACAGAAAACTAAAGATCAAACAACACGTACCCCACTAAAAACAAACAACGATCTACAAAACACTATACAGAAAACTAAAGATCGAACAAGACGAACCCCACTAAAAACAAACAATGATCTACAAAACACTACACAGAAAACTAAAGATCGAACAAGACGAACCCCACTAAAAACAAACAATGATCTACAAAACACTACACAGAAAACTAAAGATCGAACAAGACGAACCCCACTAAAAACAAACAATGATCTACAAAATACTACACAGAAAACTAAAGATCGAACAAGACGAACCCCACTAAAAACAAACAATGATCTACAAAACACTACACAGAAAACTAAATATCGAACAACACGAACCCCACTAAAAACAAACAATGATCTACAAAACACTACACAGAAAACTAAAGATCGAACAAGACGAACCCCACTAAAAACAAACAATGATCTACAAAACACTACACAGAAAACTAAAGATCGAACAAGACGAACCCCACTAAAAACAAACAATGATCTACAAAACACTACACAGAAAACTAAAGATCGAACAAGACGAACCCCACTAAAAACAAACAATGATCTACAAAACACTACACAGAAAACTAAAGATCGAACAAGACGAACCCCACTAAAAACAAACAATGATCTACAAAACACTACACAGAAAACTAAAGATCGAACAAGACGAACCCCACTAAAAACAAACAATGATCTACAAAACACTACACAGAAAACTAAAGATCGAACAAGACGAACCCCACTAAAAACAAACAACGATCTACAAAACACTACACAGAAAACTAAAGATCGAACAACACGAACCCCACTAAAAACAAACAATGATCTACAAAACACTACACAGAAAACTAAAGATCGAACAAGACGAACCCCACTAAAAACAAACAATGATCTACAAAACACTACACAGAAAACTAAAGATCAAACAACACGTACCCCACTAAAAACAAACAATGATCTACAAAACACTACACAGAAAACTAAAGATCAAACAACACGTACCCCACTAAAAACAAACAATGATCTACAAAACACTACACAGAAAACTAAAGATCGAACAAGACGAACCCCACTAAAAACAAACAATAATCTACAAAACACTACACAGAAAACTAAAGATCGAACAAGACGAACCCCACTAAAAACAAACAATGATCTACAAAACACTACACAGAAAACTAAAGATCGAACAAGACGAACCCCACTAAAAACAAACAATGATCTACAAAACACTACACAGAAAACTAAAGATCGAACAAGACGAACCCCACTAAAAACAAACAACGATCTACAAAACACTACACAGAAAACTAAAGATCAAACAACACGTACCCCACTAAAAACAAACAACGATCTACAAAACACTACACAGAAAACTAAAGATCGAACAAGACGAACCCCACTAAAAACAAACAACGATCTACAAAACACTACACAGAAAACTAAAGATCAAACAACACGTACCCCACTAAAAACAAACAACGATCTACAAAACACTACACAGAAAACTAAAGATCAAACAACACGTACCCCACTAAAAACAAACAACGATCTACAAAACATTATACAGAAAACTAAAGATCGAACAAGACGAACCCCACTAAAAACAAACAACGATCTACAAAACACTACACAGAAAACTAAAGATCGAACAACACGAACCCCACTAAAAACAAACAACGATCTACAAAACACTACACAGAAAACTAAAGATCGAACAAGACGAACCCCACTAAAAACAAACAATGATCTACAAAACACTACACAGAAAACTAAAGATCGAACAAGACGTACCCCACTAAAAACAAACAACGATCTACAAAACACTACACAGAAAACTAAAGATCAAACAACACGTACCCCACTATAAACAAACAACGATCTACAAAACACTACACAGAAAACTAAAGATCAAACAACACGTACCCCACTAAAAACAAACAACGATCTACAAAACACTATACAGAAAACTAAAGATCGAACAAGACGAACCCCACTAAAAACAAACAACGATCTACAAAACACTACACAGAAAACTAAAGATCGAACAAGACGAACCCCACTAAAAACAAACAACGATCTACAAAACACTACACAGAAAACTAAAGATCGAACAAGACGAACCCCACTAAAAACAAACAATGATCTAAAAAACACTACACAGAAAACTAAAGATCGAACGAGACGTACCCCACTAAAAACAAACAACGATCTACAAAACACTACACAGAAAACTAAAGATCGAACAAGACGAACCCCACTAAAAACAAACAATGATCTACAAAACACTACACAGAAAACTAAAGATCGAACAAGACGAACCCCACTAAAAACAAACAATGATCTACAAAACACTACACAGAAAACTAAAGATCGAACAAGACGAACCCCACTAAAAACAAACAACGATCTACAAAACACTACACAGAAAACTAAAGATCAAACAACACGTACCCCACTAAAAACAAACAACGATCTACAAAACACTACACAGAAAACTAAAGATCAAACAACACGTACCCCACTAAAAACAAACAACGATCTACAAAACACTACACAGAAAACTAAAGATCGAACAAGACGTACCCAACTAAAAACAAACAACGATCTACAAAACACTACACAGAAAACTAAAGATCAAACAACATGAACCCAACTAAAAACAAACAATGATCTACAAAACACTACACAGAAAACTAAAGATCGAACAAGACGAACCCCACTAAAAACAAACAATGATCTACAAAACACTACACAGAAAACTAAAGATCGAACGAGACGAACCCCACTAAAAACAAACAATGATCTACAAAACACTACACAGAAAACTAAAGATCGAACGAGACGAACCCCACTAAAAACAAACAATGATCTACAAAACACTACACAGAAAACTAAAGATCGAACAAGACGAACCCCACTAAAAACAAACAATAATCTACAAAACACTACACAGAAAACTAAAGATCGAACAAGACGTACCCCACTAAAAACAAACAATGATCTACAAAACACTACACAGAAAACTAAAGATCGAACAAGACGAACCCCACTAAAAACAAACAATGATCTACAAAGCACTACACAGAAAACTAAAGATCGAACAAGACGTACCACACTAAAAACAAACAATGATCTACAAAACACTACACAGAAAACTAAAGATCGAACAAGACGAACCCCACTAAAAACAAACAATGATCTACAAAACACTACACAGAAAACTAAAGATCAAACAACACGTACCCCACTAAAAACAAACAATAATCTACAAAACATACATAGAAAACTAAAGATCGTACAAGACGAACCCCACTAAAAACAAACAATGATCTACAAAACACTACACAGAAAACTAAAGATCGAACAAGACGTACCCCACTAAAAACAAACAATAATCTACAAAACATACATAGAAAACTAAAGATCGTACAAGACGAACCCCACTAAAAACAAACAACTATCTACAAAACACTACACAGAAAACTAAAGATCAAACAACACGTACCCCACTAAAAACAAACAACGATCTACAAAACACTACACAGAAAACTAAAGATCGAACAAGACGAACCCCACTATAAACAAACAACGATCTACAAAACACTACACAGAAAACTAAAGATCAAACAACACGTACCCCACTAAAAACAAACAACGATCTACAAAACACTACACAGAAAACTAAAGATCGAACAAGACGTACCCCACTAAAAACAAACAACGATCTACAAAACACTACACAGAAAACTAAAGATCAAACAACACGTACCCCACTAAAAACAAACAACGATCTACAAAACACTACACAGAAAACTAAAGATCAAACAACACGTACCCCACTAAAAACAAACAACGATCTACAAAACACTATACAGAAAACTAAAGATCGAACAAGACGAACCCCACTAAAAACAAACAATGATCTACAAAACACTACACAGAAAACTAAAGATCGAACAAGACGAACCCCACTAAAAACAAACAATGATCTACAAAACACTACACAGAAAACTAAAGATCGAACAAGACGAACCCCACTAAAAACAAACAATGATCTACAAAACACTACACAGAAAACTAAAGATCGAACAAGACGAACCCCACTAAAAACAAACAACGATCTACAAAACACTACACAGAAAACTAAAGATCAAACAACACGTACCCCACTAAAAACAAACAACGATCTACAAAACACTACACAGAAAACTAAAGATCAAACAACACGTACCCCACTAAAAACAAACAACGATCTACAAAACACTACACAGAAAACTAAAGATCGAACAAGACGTACCCCACTAAAAACAAACAACGATCTACAAAACACTACACAGAAAACTAAAGATCAAACAACATGAACCCAACTAAAAACAAACAATGATCTACAAAACACTACACAGAAAACTAAAGATCGAACAAGACGAACCCCACTAAAAACAAACAATGATCTACAAAACACTACACAGAAAACTAAAGATCGAACGAGACGAACCCCACTAAAAACAAACAATGATCTACAAAACACTACACAGAAAACTAAAGATCGAACGAGACGAACCCCACTAAAAACAAACAATGATCTACAAAACACTACACAGAAAACTAAAGATCGAACAAGACGAACCCCACTAAAAACAAACAATAATCTACAAAACACTACACAGAAAACTAAAGATCGAACAAGACGTACCCCACTAAAAACAAACAATGATCTACAAAACACTACACAGAAAACTAAAGATCGAACAAGACGAACCCCACTAAAAACAAACAATGATCTACAAAACACTACACAGAAAACTAAAGATCAAACAACACGTACCCCACTAAAAACAAACAATAATCTACAAAACATACATAGAAAACTAAAGATCGTACAAGACGAACCCCACTAAAAACAAACAATGATCTACAAAACACTACACAGAAAACTAAAGATCGAACAAGACGTACCCCACTAAAAACAAACAATAATCTACAAAACATACATAGAAAACTAAAGATCGTACAAGACGAACCCCACTAAAAACAAACAACTATCTACAAAACACTACACAGAAAACTAAAGATCAAACAACACGTACCCCACTAAAAACAAACAACGATCTACAAAACACTACACAGAAAACTAAAGATCGAACAAGACGAACCCCACTATAAACAAACAACGATCTACAAAACACTACACAGAAAACTAAAGATCAAACAACACGTACCCCACTAAAAACAAACAACGATCTACAAAACACTACACAGAAAACTAAAGATCGAACAAGACGTACCCCACTAAAAACAAACAACGATCTACAAAACACTACACAGAAAACTAAAGATCAAACAACACGTACCCCACTAAAAACAAACAACGATCTACAAAACACTACACAGAAAACTAAAGATCAAACAACACGTACCCCACTAAAAACAAACAACGATCTACAAAACACTATACAGAAAACTAAAGATCGAACAAGACGAACCCCACTAAAAACAAACAATGATCTACAAAACACTACACAGAAAACTAAAGATCGAACAAGACGAACCCCACTAAAAACAAACAATGATCTACAAAACACTACACAGAAAACTAAAGATCGAACAAGACGAACCCCACTAAAAACAAACAATGATCTACAAAATACTACACAGAAAACTAAAGATCGAACAAGACGAACCCCACTAAAAACAAACAATGATCTACAAAACACTACACAGAAAACTAAATATCGAACAACACGAACCCCACTAAAAACAAACAATGATCTACAAAACACTACACAGAAAACTAAAGATCGAACAAGACGAACCCCACTAAAAACAAACAATGATCTACAAAACACTACACAGAAAACTAAAGATCGAACAAGACGAACCCCACTAAAAACAAACAATGATCTACAAAACACTACACAGAAAACTAAAGATCGAACAAGACGAACCCCACTAAAAACAAACAATGATCTACAAAACACTACACAGAAAACTAAAGATCGAACAAGACGAACCCCACTAAAAACAAACAATGATCTACAAAACACTACACAGAAAACTAAAGATCGAACAAGACGAACCCCACTAAAAACAAACAATGATCTACAAAACACTACACAGAAAACTAAAGATCGAACAAGACGAACCCCACTAAAAACAAACAACGATCTACAAAACACTACACAGAAAACTAAAGATCGAACAACACGAACCCCACTAAAAACAAACAATGATCTACAAAACACTACACAGAAAACTAAAGATCGAACAAGACGAACCCCACTAAAAACAAACAATGATCTACAAAACACTACACAGAAAACTAAAGATCAAACAACACGTACCCCACTAAAAACAAACAATGATCTACAAAACACTACACAGAAAACTAAAGATCAAACAACACGTACCCCACTAAAAACAAACAATGATCTACAAAACACTACACAGAAAACTAAAGATCGAACAAGACGAACCCCACTAAAAACAAACAATAATCTACAAAACACTACACAGAAAACTAAAGATCGAACAAGACGAACCCCACTAAAAACAAACAATGATCTACAAAACACTACACAGAAAACTAAAGATCGAACAAGACGAACCCCACTAAAAACAAACAATGATCTACAAAACACTACACAGAAAACTAAAGATCGAACAAGACGAACCCCACTAAAAACAAACAATGATCTACAAAACACTACACAGAAAACTAAAGATCGAACAAGACGAACCCCACTAAAAACAAACAATGATCTACAAAACACTACACAGAAAACTAAAGATCGAACAAGACGAACCCCACTAAAAACAAACAACGATCTACAAAACACTACACAGAAAACTAAAGATCGAACAACACGATCCCCACTAAAAACAAACAATGATCTACAAAACACTACACAGAAAACTAAAGATCGAACAAGACGAACCCCACTAAAAACAAACAATATTCTACAAAACACTACACAGAAAACTAAAGATCGAACGAGACGAACCCCACTAAAAACAAACAATAATCTACAAAACACTACACAGAAAACTAAAGATCGAACAAGACGAACCCCACTAAAAACAAACAATGATCTACAAAACACTACACAGAAAACTAAAGATCGAACAAGACGAACCCCACTAAAAACAAACAATGATCTACAAAACACTACACAGAAAACTTAAGATCAAACAAGACGAACCCCACTAAAAACAAACAATGATCTACAAAACACTACACAGAAAACTAAAGATCGAACAAGACGAACCCAACTAAAAACAAACAATGATCTACAAAACACTACACAGAAAACTAAAGATTAAGTAACAGAAACCTCACTAAAAACAAACAATGATCTACAAAACACTACACAGAAAACTAAAGATCGAACAAGACGAACCCCACTAAAAACAAACAATGATCTACAAAACACTACACAGAAAACTAAAGATCGAACAAGACGAACCCCACTAAAAACAAACAATGATCTACAAAACACTACACAGAAAACTAAAGATCGAACAAGACGAACCCCACTAAAAACAAACAATGATCTACAAAACACTACACAGAAAACTAAAGATCGAACAAGACGAACCCCACTAAAAACAAACAATGATCTACAAAGCACTACACAGAAAACTAAAGATCAAACAACACGTACCACACTAAAAACAAACAACGATCTACAAAACACTACACAGAAAACTAAAGATCGAACAAGACGAACCCCACTAAAAACAAACAATGATCTACAAAACATACACAGAAAACTAAAGATCGAACAAGACGAACCCCACTAAAAACAAACAATGATCTACAAAACACTACACAGAAAACTAAAGATCGAACAAGACGAACCCCACTAAAAACAAACAATGATCTACAAAGCACTACACAGAAAACTAAAGATCGAACAACACGTACCCCACTAAAAACAAACAATGATCTACAAAACACTACACAGAAAACTAAAGATCGAACAAGACGAACCCCACTAAAAACAAACAATGATCTACAAAACACTACACAGAAAACTAAAGATCGAACAAGACGAACCCCACTAAAAACAAACAATGATCTACAAAACACTACACAGAAAACTAAAGATCGAACAAGACGAACCCCACTAAAAACAAACAATGATCTACAAAACACTACACAGAAAACTAAAGATCGAACAAGACGAACCCCACTAAAAACAAACAATGATCTACAAAACACTACACAGAAAACTAAAGATCGAACAAGACGAACCCCACTAAAAACAAACAATGATCTACAAAACATTACACAGAAAACTAAAGATCAAACAACACGTACCCCACTAAAAACAAACAATGATCTACAAAACATTACACAGAAAACTAAAGATCGAACAAGACGAACCCCACTAAAAACAAACAATGATCTACAAAACACTACACAGAAAACTAAATATCGAACAACACGAACCCCACTAAAAACAAACAATGATCTACAAAACACTACACAGAAAACTAAAGATCGAACAAGACGAACCCCACTAAAAACAAACAATGATCTACAAACCACTACACAGAAAACTAAATATCGAACAACACGAACCCCACTAAAAACAAACAATGATCTACAAAACACTACACAGAAAACTAAAGATCGAACAAGACGAACCCCACTAAAAAGAAACAATGATCTACAAAACACTACACAGAAAACTAAAGATTAAGTAGCAGAAACCTCACTAAAAACAAACAATGATCTACAAAACACTACACAGAAAACTAAAGATCGAACAAGACGAACCCCACTAAAAACAAACAATGATCTACAAACCACTACACAGAAAACTAAATATCGAACAACACGAACCCCACTAAAAACAAACAATGATCTACAAAACACTACACAGAAAACTAAAGATCGAACAAGACGAACCCCACTAAAAAGAAACAATGATCTACAAAACACTACACAGAAAACTAAAGATTAAGTAGCAGAAACCTCACTAAAAACAAACAACGATCTACAAAACACTACACAGAAAACTAAAGATCGAACAAGACGAACCCCACTAAAAACAAACAATGATCTACAAAACACTACACAGAAAACTAAAGATCGAACAAGACGAACCCCACTAAAAACAAACAATGATCTACAAAACACTACACAGAAAACTAAAGATTAAGTAGCAGAAACCTCACTAAAAACAAACAACGATCTACAAAACACTACACAGAAAACTAAAGATCGAACAAGACGAACCCCACTAAAAACAAACAATGATCTACAAACCACTACACAGAAAACTAAATATCGAACAACACGAACCCCACTAAAAACAAACAATGATCTACAAAACACTACACAGAAAACTAAAGATCGAACAAGACGAACCCCACTAAAAAGAAACAATGATCTACAAAACACTACACAGAAAACTAAAGATTAAGTAGCAGAAACCTCACTAAAAACAAACAACGATCTACAAAACACTACACAGAAAACTAAAGATCGAACAAGACGAACCCCACTAAAAACAAACAATGATCTACAAAACACTACACAGAAAACTAAAGATCGAACAACACGAACCCCACTAAAAACAAACAATGATCTACAAAACACTACACAGAAAACTAAAGATCGAACAAGACGAACCCCACTAAAAAGAAACAATGATCTACAAAACACTACACAGAAAACTAAAGATTAAGTAGCAGAAACCTCACTAAAAACAAACAACGATCTACAAAACACTACACAGAAAACTAAAGATCGAACAAGACGAACCCCACTAAAAACAAACAATGATCTACAAAACACTACACAGAAAACTAAAGATCGAACAAGACGAACCCCACTAAAAACAAACAACGATCTACAAAACACTACACAGAAAACTAAAGATCGAACAAGACGAACCCCACTAAAAACAAACAATGATCTACAAAACACTACACAGAAAACTAAAGATCAAACAACACGTACCCCACTAAAAACAAACAACGATCTACAAAGCACTACACAGAAAACTAAAGATCGAACAAGACGAACCCCACTAAAAACAAACAACGATCTACAAAACACTACACAGAAAACTAAAGATCGAACAAGACGAACCCCACTAAAAACAAACAATGATCTACAAAACACTACACAGAAAACTAAAGATCGAACAAGACGAACCCCACTAAAAACAAACAACGATCTACAAAACACTACACAGAAAACTAAAGATCGAACAAGACGAACCCCACTAAAAACAAACAATGATCTACAAAACACTACACAGAAAACTAAAGATCAAACAACACGTACCCCACTAAAAACAAACAACGATCTACAAAACACTACACAGAAAACTAAAGATCAAACAACACGTACCCCACTAAAAACAAACAACGATCTACAAAACACTACACAGAAAACTAAAGATCGAACAAGACGAACCCCACTAAAAACAAACAATGATCTACAAAACACTACACAGAAAACTAAAGATCAAACAACACGTACCCCACTAAAAACAAACAACGATCTACAAAACACTACACAGAAAACTAAAGATCAAACAACACGTACCCCACTAAAAACAAACAATGATCTACAAAACACTACACAGAAAACTAAAGATCGAACAAGACGAACCCCACTAAAAACAAACAACGATCTACAAAACACTACACAGAAAACTAAAGATCGAACAAGACGAACCCCACTAAAAACAAACAATGATCTACAAAACACTACACAGAAAACTAAAGATCGAACAAGACGAACCCCACTAAAAACAAACAATGATCTACAAAACACTACACAGAAAACTAAAGATCGAACAAGACGTACCCCACTAAAAACAAACAACGATCTACAAAACACTACACAGAAAACTAAAGATCGAACAAGACGAACCCCACTAAAAACAAACAATGATCTACAAAACACTACACAGAAAACTAAAGATCAAACAACACGTACCCCACTAAAAACAAACAACGATCTACAAAACACTACACAGAAAACTAAAGATCAAACAACACGTACCCCACTAAAAACAAACAACGATCTACAAAACACTACACAGAAAACTAAAGATCGAACAAGACGAACCCCACTAAAAACAAACAATGATCTACAAAACACTACACAGAAAACTAAAGATCGAACAAGACGAACCCCACTAAAAACAAACAATGATCTACAAAACACTACACAGAAAACTAAAGATCAAACAACACGTACCCCACTAAAAACAAACAATGATCTACAAAACACTACACAGAAAACTAAAGATCGAACAAGACGAACCCCACTAAAAACAAACAATGATCTACAAAACACTACACAGAAAACTAAAGATCGAACAAGACGAACCCCACTAAAAACAAACAATGATCTACAAACCACTACACAGAAAACTAAATATCGAACAACACGAACCCCACTAAAAACAAACAATGATCTACAAAACACTACACAGAAAACTAAAGATCGAACAAGACGAACCCCACTAAAAAGAAACAATGATCTACAAAACACTACACAGAAAACTAAAGATTAAGTAGCAGAAACCTCACTAAAAACAAACAATGATCTACAAAGCACTACACAGAAAACTAAAGATCGAACAAGACGAACCCCACTAAAAACAAACAACGATCTACAAAGCACTACACAGAAAACTAAAGATCGAACAAGACGAACCCCACTAAAAACAAACAACGATCTACAAAACACTACACAGAAAACTAAAGATCGAACAAGACGAACCCCACTAAAAACAAACAATGATCTACAAAACACTACACAGAAAACTAAAGATCGAACAAGACGAACCCCACTAAAAACAAACAACGATCTACAAAACACTACACAGAAAACTAAAGATCGAACAAGACGAACCCCACTAAAAACAAACAATGATCTACAAAACACTACACAGAAAACTAAAGATCAAACAACACGTACCCCACTAAAAACAAACAACGATCTACAAAACACTACACAGAAAACTAAAGATCAAACAACACGTACCCCACTAAAAACAAACAACGATCTACAAAACACTACACAGAAAACTAAAGATCGAACAAGACGAACCCCACTAAAAACAAACAATGATCTACAAAACACTACACAGAAAACTAAAGATCAAACAACACGTACCCCACTAAAAACAAACAACGATCTACAAAACACTACACAGAAAACTAAAGATCAAACAACACGTACCCCACTAAAAACAAACAATGATCTACAAAACACTACACAGAAAACTAAAGATCGAACAAGACGAACCCCACTAAAAACAAACAACGATCTACAAAACACTACACAGAAAACTAAAGATCGAACAAGACGAACCCCACTAAAAACAAACAATGATCTACAAAACACTACACAGAAAACTAAAGATCGAACAAGACGAACCCCACTAAAAACAAACAATGATCTACAAAACACTACACAGAAAACTAAAGATCGAACAAGACGTACCCCACTAAAAACAAACAACGATCTACAAAACACTACACAGAAAACTAAAGATCGAACAAGACGAACCCCACTAAAAACAAACAATGATCTACAAAACACTACACAGAAAACTAAAGATCAAACAACACGTACCCCACTAAAAACAAACAACGATCTACAAAACACTACACAGAAAACTAAAGATCAAACAACACGTACCCCACTAAAAACAAACAACGATCTACAAAACACTACACAGAAAACTAAAGATCGAACAAGACGAACCCCACTAAAAACAAACAATGATCTACAAAACACTACACAGAAAACTAAAGATCGAACAAGACGAACCCCACTAAAAACAAACAATGATCTACAAAACACTACACAGAAAACTAAAGATCAAACAACACGTACCCCACTAAAAACAAACAATGATCTACAAAACACTACACAGAAAACTAAAGATCGAACAAGACGAACCCCACTAAAAACAAACAATGATCTACAAAACACTACACAGAAAACTAAAGATCGAACAAGACGAACCCCACTAAAAACAAACAACGATCTACAAAACACTACACAGAAAACTAAAGATCGAACAACACGAACCCCACTAAAAACAAACAATGATCTACAAAACGTTACACAGAAAACTAAAGATCAAACAAGACGAACCCCACTAAAAACAAACAATGATCTACAAAACACTACACAGAAAACTAAAGATCGAACAAGACGAACCCCACTAAAAACAAACAACGATCTACAAAACACTACACAGAAAACTAAAGATCAAACAACACGTACCCCACTAAAAACAAACAATGATCTACAAAACACTACACAGAAAACTAAAGATCGAACAAGACGAACCCCACTAAAAACAAACAATGATCTACAAAACACTACACAGAAAACTAAAGATCGAACAAGACGAACCCCACTAAAAACAAACAATGATCTACAAAACACTACACAGAAAACTAAAGATCGAACAAGACGAACCCCACTAAAAACAAACAATGATCTACAAAACACTACACAGAAAACTAAAGATCGAACAAGACGAACCCCACTAAAAACAAACAATGATCTACAAAGCACTACACAGAAAACTAAAGATCAAACAACACGTACCACACTAAAAACAAACAACGATCTACAAAACATTACACAGAAAACTAAAGATCGAACAAGACGAACCCCACTAAAAACAAACAACGATCTACAAAACACTACACAGAAAACTAAAGATCGAACAACACGAACCCCACTAAAAACAAACAATGATCTACAAAACATTACACAGAAAACTAAAGATCAAACAAGACGAACCCCACTAAAAACAAACAATGATCTACAAAACACTACACAGAAAACTAAAGATCGAACAAGACGAACCCCACTAAAAACAAACAACGATCTACAAAACACTACACAGAAAACTAAAGATCAAACAACACGTACCCCACTAAAAACAAACAATGATCTACAAAACACTACACAGAAAACTAAAGATCGAACAAGACGAACCCCACTAAAAACAAACAATGATCTACAAAACACTACACAGAAAACTAAAGATCGAACAAGACGAACCCCACTAAAAACAAACAATGATCTACAAAACACTACACAGAAAACTAAAGATCGAACAAGACGAACCCCACTAAAAACAAACAATGATCTACAAAACACTACACAGAAAACTAAAGATCGAACAAGACGAACCCCACTAAAAACAAACAATGATCTACAAAACACTACACAGAAAACTAAAGATCGAACAAGACGTACCCCACTAAAAACAAACAATGATCTACAAAACACTACACAGAAAACTAAAGATCGAACAAGACGAACCCCACTAAAAACAAACAATGATCTACAAAACACTACACAGAAAACTAAAGATCAAACAACACGTACCCCACTAAAAACAAACAATAATCTACAAAACATACATAGAAAACTAAAGATCGTACAAGACGAACCCCACTAAAAACAAACAATGATCTACAAAACACTACACAGAAAACTAAAGATCGAACAAGACGTACCCCACTAAAAACAAACAATAATCTACAAAACATACATAGAAAACTAAAGATCGTACAAGACGAACCCCACTAAAAACAAACAACTATCTACAAAACACTACACAGAAAACTAAAGATCAAACAACACGTACCCCACTAAAAACAAACAACGATCTACAAAACACTACACAGAAAACTAAAGATCGAACAAGACGAACCCCACTATAAACAAACAACGATCTACAAAACACTACACAGAAAACTAAAGATCAAACAACACGTACCCCACTAAAAACAAACAACGATCTACAAAACACTACACAGAAAACTAAAGATCGAACAAGACGTACCCCACTAAAAACAAACAACGATCTACAAAACACTACACAGAAAACTAAAGATCAAACAACACGTACCCCACTAAAAACAAACAACGATCTACAAAACACTACACAGAAAACTAAAGATCAAACAACACGTACCCCACTAAAAACAAACAACGATCTACAAAACACTATACAGAAAACTAAAGATCGAACAAGACGAACCCCACTAAAAACAAACAATGATCTACAAAACACTACACAGAAAACTAAAGATCGAACAAGACGAACCCCACTAAAAACAAACAATGATCTACAAAACACTACACAGAAAACTAAAGATCGAACAAGACGAACCCCACTAAAAACAAACAATGATCTACAAAATACTACACAGAAAACTAAAGATCGAACAAGACGAACCCCACTAAAAACAAACAATGATCTACAAAACACTACACAGAAAACTAAATATCGAACAACACGAACCCCACTAAAAACAAACAATGATCTACAAAACACTACACAGAAAACTAAAGATCGAACAAGACGAACCCCACTAAAAACAAACAATGATCTACAAAACACTACACAGAAAACTAAAGATCGAACAAGACGAACCCCACTAAAAACAAACAATGATCTACAAAACACTACACAGAAAACTAAAGATCGAACAAGACGAACCCCACTAAAAACAAACAATGATCTACAAAACACTACACAGAAAACTAAAGATCGAACAAGACGAACCCCACTAAAAACAAACAATGATCTACAAAACACTACACAGAAAACTAAAGATCGAACAAGACGAACCCCACTAAAAACAAACAATGATCTACAAAACACTACACAGAAAACTAAAGATCGAACAAGACGAACCCCACTAAAAACAAACAACGATCTACAAAACACTACACAGAAAACTAAAGATCGAACAACACGAACCCCACTAAAAACAAACAATGATCTACAAAACACTACACAGAAAACTAAAGATCGAACAAGACGAACCCCACTAAAAACAAACAATGATCTACAAAACACTACACAGAAAACTAAAGATCAAACAACACGTACCCCACTAAAAACAAACAATGATCTACAAAACACTACACAGAAAACTAAAGATCAAACAACACGTACCCCACTAAAAACAAACAATGATCTACAAAACACTACACAGAAAACTAAAGATCGAACAAGACGAACCCCACTAAAAACAAACAATAATCTACAAAACACTACACAGAAAACTAAAGATCGAACAAGACGAACCCCACTAAAAACAAACAATGATCTACAAAACACTACACAGAAAACTAAAGATCGAACAAGACGAACCCCACTAAAAACAAACAATGATCTACAAAACACTACACAGAAAACTAAAGATCGAACAAGACGAACCCCACTAAAAACAAACAATGATCTACAAAACACTACACAGAAAACTAAAGATCGAACAAGACGAACCCCACTAAAAACAAACAATGATCTACAAAACACTACACAGAAAACTAAAGATCGAACAAGACGAACCCCACTAAAAACAAACAACGATCTACAAAACACTACACAGAAAACTAAAGATCGAACAACACGATCCCCACTAAAAACAAACAATGATCTACAAAACACTACACAGAAAACTAAAGATCGAACAAGACGAACCCCACTAAAAACAAACAATATTCTACAAAACACTACACAGAAAACTAAAGATCGAACGAGACGAACCCCACTAAAAACAAACAATAATCTACAAAACACTACACAGAAAACTAAAGATCGAACAAGACGAACCCCACTAAAAACAAACAATGATCTACAAAACACTACACAGAAAACTAAAGATCGAACAAGACGAACCCCACTAAAAACAAACAATGATCTACAAAACACTACACAGAAAACTTAAGATCAAACAAGACGAACCCCACTAAAAACAAACAATGATCTACAAAACACTACACAGAAAACTAAAGATCGAACAAGACGAACCCAACTAAAAACAAACAATGATCTACAAAACACTACACAGAAAACTAAAGATTAAGTAACAGAAACCTCACTAAAAACAAACAATGATCTACAAAACACTACACAGAAAACTAAAGATCGAACAAGACGAACCCCACTAAAAACAAACAATGATCTACAAAACACTACACAGAAAACTAAAGATCGAACAAGACGAACCCCACTAAAAACAAACAATGATCTACAAAACACTACACAGAAAACTAAAGATCGAACAAGACGAACCCCACTAAAAACAAACAATGATCTACAAAACACTACACAGAAAACTAAAGATCGAACAAGACGAACCCCACTAAAAACAAACAATGATCTACAAAGCACTACACAGAAAACTAAAGATCAAACAACACGTACCACACTAAAAACAAACAACGATCTACAAAACACTACACAGAAAACTAAAGATCGAACAAGACGAACCCCACTAAAAACAAACAATGATCTACAAAACATACACAGAAAACTAAAGATCGAACAAGACGAACCCCACTAAAAACAAACAATGATCTACAAAACACTACACAGAAAACTAAAGATCGAACAAGACGAACCCCACTAAAAACAAACAATGATCTACAAAGCACTACACAGAAAACTAAAGATCGAACAACACGTACCCCACTAAAAACAAACAATGATCTACAAAACACTACACAGAAAACTAAAGATCGAACAAGACGAACCCCACTAAAAACAAACAATGATCTACAAAACACTACACAGAAAACTAAAGATCGAACAAGACGAACCCCACTAAAAACAAACAATGATCTACAAAACACTACACAGAAAACTAAAGATCGAACAAGACGAACCCCACTAAAAACAAACAATGATCTACAAAACACTACACAGAAAACTAAAGATCGAACAAGACGAACCCCACTAAAAACAAACAATGATCTACAAAACACTACACAGAAAACTAAAGATCGAACAAGACGAACCCCACTAAAAACAAACAATGATCTACAAAACATTACACAGAAAACTAAAGATCAAACAACACGTACCCCACTAAAAACAAACAATGATCTACAAAACATTACACAGAAAACTAAAGATCGAACAAGACGAACCCCACTAAAAACAAACAATGATCTACAAAACACTACACAGAAAACTAAATATCGAACAACACGAACCCCACTAAAAACAAACAATGATCTACAAAACACTACACAGAAAACTAAAGATCGAACAAGACGAACCCCACTAAAAACAAACAATGATCTACAAACCACTACACAGAAAACTAAATATCGAACAACACGAACCCCACTAAAAACAAACAATGATCTACAAAACACTACACAGAAAACTAAAGATCGAACAAGACGAACCCCACTAAAAAGAAACAATGATCTACAAAACACTACACAGAAAACTAAAGATTAAGTAGCAGAAACCTCACTAAAAACAAACAATGATCTACAAAGCACTACACAGAAAACTAAAGATCGAACAAGACGAACCCCACTAAAAACAAACAACGATCTACAAAGCACTACACAGAAAACTAAAGATCGAACAAGACGAACCCCACTAAAAACAAACAACGATCTACAAAACACTACACAGAAAACTAAAGATCGAACAAGACGAACCCCACTAAAAACAAACAATGATCTACAAAACACTACACAGAAAACTAAAGATCGAACAAGACGAACCCCACTAAAAACAAACAACGATCTACAAAACACTACACAGAAAACTAAAGATCGAACAAGACGAACCCCACTAAAAACAAACAATGATCTACAAAACACTACACAGAAAACTAAAGATCAAACAACACGTACCCCACTAAAAACAAACAACGATCTACAAAACACTACACAGAAAACTAAAGATCAAACAACACGTACCCCACTAAAAACAAACAACGATCTACAAAACACTACACAGAAAACTAAAGATCGAACAAGACGAACCCCACTAAAAACAAACAATGATCTACAAAACACTACACAGAAAACTAAAGATCAAACAACACGTACCCCACTAAAAACAAACAACGATCTACAAAACACTACACAGAAAACTAAAGATCAAACAACACGTACCCCACTAAAAACAAACAATGATCTACAAAACACTACACAGAAAACTAAAGATCGAACAAGACGAACCCCACTAAAAACAAACAACGATCTACAAAACACTACACAGAAAACTAAAGATCGAACAAGACGAACCCCACTAAAAACAAACAATGATCTACAAAACACTACACAGAAAACTAAAGATCGAACAAGACGAACCCCACTAAAAACAAACAATGATCTACAAAACACTACACAGAAAACTAAAGATCGAACAAGACGTACCCCACTAAAAACAAACAACGATCTACAAAACACTACACAGAAAACTAAAGATCGAACAAGACGAACCCCACTAAAAACAAACAATGATCTACAAAACACTACACAGAAAACTAAAGATCAAACAACACGTACCCCACTAAAAACAAACAACGATCTACAAAACACTACACAGAAAACTAAAGATCAAACAACACGTACCCCACTAAAAACAAACAACGATCTACAAAACACTACACAGAAAACTAAAGATCGAACAAGACGAACCCCACTAAAAACAAACAATGATCTACAAAACACTACACAGAAAACTAAAGATCGAACAAGACGAACCCCACTAAAAACAAACAATGATCTACAAAACACTACACAGAAAACTAAAGATCAAACAACACGTACCCCACTAAAAACAAACAATGATCTACAAAACACTACACAGAAAACTAAAGATCGAACAAGACGAACCCCACTAAAAACAAACAATGATCTACAAAACACTACACAGAAAACTAAAGATCGAACAAGACGAACCCCACTAAAAACAAACAACGATCTACAAAACACTACACAGAAAACTAAAGATCGAACAACACGAACCCCACTAAAAACAAACAATGATCTACAAAACGTTACACAGAAAACTAAAGATCAAACAAGACGAACCCCACTAAAAACAAACAATGATCTACAAAACACTACACAGAAAACTAAAGATCGAACAAGACGAACCCCACTAAAAACAAACAACGATCTACAAAACACTACACAGAAAACTAAAGATCAAACAACACGTACCCCACTAAAAACAAACAATGATCTACAAAACACTACACAGAAAACTAAAGATCGAACAAGACGAACCCCACTAAAAACAAACAATGATCTACAAAAGACTACACAGAAAACTAAAGATCGAACAAGACGAACCCCACTAAAAACAAACAATGATCTACAAAACACTACACAGAAAACTAAAGATCGAACAAGACGAACCCCACTAAAAACAAACAATGATCTACAAAACACTACACAGAAAACTAAAGATCGAACAAGACGAACCCCACTAAAAACAAACAATGATCTACAAAGCACTACACAGAAAACTAAAGATCAAACAACACGTACCACACTAAAAACAAACAACGATCTACAAAACATTACACAGAAAACTAAAGATCGAACAAGACGAACCCCACTAAAAACAAACAACGATCTACAAAACACTACACAGAAAACTAAAGATCGAACAACACGAACCCCACTAAAAACAAACAATGATCTACAAAACATTACACAGAAAACTAAAGATCAAACAAGACGAACCCCACTAAAAACAAACAATGATCTACAAAACACTACACAGAAAACTAAAGATCGAACAAGACGAACCCCACTAAAAACAAACAACGATCTACAAAACACTACACAGAAAACTAAAGATCAAACAACACGTACCCCACTAAAAACAAACAATGATCTACAAAACACTACACAGAAAACTAAAGATCGAACAAGACGAACCCCACTAAAAACAAACAATGATCTACAAAACACTACACAGAAAACTAAAGATCGAACAAGACGAACCCCACTAAAAACAAACAATGATCTACAAAACACTACACAGAAAACTAAAGATCGAACAAGACGAACCCCACTAAAAACAAACAATGATCTACAAAACACTACACAGAAAACTAAAGATCGAACAAGACGAACCCCACTAAAAACAAACAATGATCTACAAAACACTACACAGAAAACTAAAGATCGAACAAGACGAACCCCACTAAAAACAAACAATGATCTACAAAACACTACACAGAAAACTAAAGATCGAACAAGACGAACCCCACTAAAAACAAACAATGATCTACAAAACACTACACAGAAAACTAAAGATCAAACAACACGTACCCCACTAAAAACAAACAATGATCTACAAAACACTACACAGAAAACTAAAGATCGAACAAGACGAACCCCACTAAAACCCGCAAGAACTCAAGTGCTCTGGAAGAGTAAGCAGTCCCTGTTGCACCAGTGACAGCCGTCGTGAGTTAAACATTTGTAAAGATATACAAGTGACTTTTCAGGTGGAAAGATAGGTACTTCATGGACATAAGTATAATAAGTGTAATAAGTATCTGTATTATTCGAATTCTTGGATATTCTAAATTATTTTATGGACTATTCAACAACGCCTAGGATATTACCACAATAACTTTATTTCAGGGATCATTAATTTTAATTCAATTATGAGTAAAAATTACTAATTTAATATATGTTCATAATAAATTCATGTAAAACTCTCACAAGTGTTGGTTTCATTACTTTTCTGTGACTTAACATAATCCTATTTACAACAAATGAATTGCCCCTAAATATGGAGAGACAAAAAAGTGTATTCCATCAGAACATATACTTTCTAATCTATTATTTATGTTTCGGCTAAAACAGTATTCCGAGCAAGAGTACCCTAGCTGAAAGATGCCCTTACAATATCATTCTAATAAACATCTTATTAAGTGAGATACTTACCATGTATACACAGGAGATGAAGGAATGTTGATGAAACCAAAAATGAAATAAAAATTGACTATTCGAAAATTGAAATCATTATATGGAGCTTATCTATCATAATCAGCTATATCTTTAATTTTAATGCACTTAGAAATATTAGATACTTTTGGCTACTAAAACTAGGGTTAAATAACACATAATTAAAAAAAAACGAAATCAAAGTTTCTTAATGATCATTTGCGTGCAGTTTGGCTTCATAAAGGTCAAATGGGTTCAGAATTAAAAAAAAAACTATTCTAGGAAAAGTTTGAAGATACCAAAGGTATAATCAGTAGATGTAAGTCGAGGAAGGACAACGGTATAATCAGTAGATGTAAGTCGAGGAAGGACAAAGGTATAATCAGTAGATGTAAGTCGAGGAAGGACAACGGTATAATCAGTAGATGTAAGTCGAGGAAGGACAACGGTATAATCAGTAGATGTAAGTCGAGGAAGGACAACGGTATAATCAGTAGATGTAAGTCGAGGAAGGACAACGGTATAATCAGTAGATGTAAGTCGAGGAAGGACAACGGTATAATCAGTAGATGTAAGTCGAGGAAGGACAACGGTATAATCAGTAGATGTAAGTCGAGGAAGGACAACGGTATAATCAGTAGATGTAAGTCGAGGAAGGACAAAGGTATAATCAGTAGATGTAAGTCGAGGAATCAGTAGATGTAAGTCGAGGAAGGACAACGGTATAATCAGTAGATGTAAGTCGAGGAAGGACAACGGTATAATCAGTAGATGTAAGTCGAGGACGGACAACGGTATAATCAGTAGATGTAAGTTGAGGAAGGACAAAGGTATAATTAGTAGATGTAAGTCGAGGAATCAGTAGATGTAAGTCGAGGAAGGACAAAGGTATAATCGGTAGATGTAAGTCGAGGAAGGACAACGGTATAATCAGTAGATGTAAGTCGAGGAAGGACAACGGTATAATCAGTAGATGTAAGTCGAGGAATCAGTAGATGTAAGTCGAGGAAGGACAACGGTATAATCAGTAGATGTAAGTCGAGGAAGGACAACGTATAATCAGTAGATGAAAGTCGAAGAAGGACAACGGTATAATCAATAGATGTAAGTCGAGGAAGGACAACGGTATAATCAGTAGATGTAAGTCGAGGAAGGACAACGGTATAATCAGTAGATGTAAGTCGAGGAAGGACAAAGGTATAATCAGTAGATGTAAGTCGAGGAAGGACAACGGTATAATCAGTAGATGTAAGTCGAGGAAGGACAACGGTATAATCAGTAGATGTAAGTCGAGGAAGGACAACGGTATAATCAGTAGATGTAAGTCGAGGAAGGACAACGGTATAATCAGTAGATGTAAGTCGAGGAAGGACAAAGGTATAATCAGTAGATGTAAGTCGAGGAAGGACAACGGTATAATCAGTAGATGTAAGTCGAGGAAGGACAACGGTATAATCAGTAGATGTAAGTCGAGGAAGGACAAAGGTATAATCAGTAGATGTAAGTCGAGGAATCAGTAGATGTAAGTCGAGGAAGGACAACGGTATAATCAGTAGATGTAAGTTGAGGAAGGACAACGGTATAATCAGTAGATGTAAGTCGAGGAAGGACAACGGTATAATCAGTAGATGTAAGTCGAGGAAGGACAACGGTATAATCAGTAGATGTAAGTCGAGGAAGGACAACGGTATAATCAGTAGATGTAAGTCGAGGAAGGACAACGGTATAATTAGTAGATGTAAGTCGAGGAAGGACAAAGGTATAATCAGTAGATGTAAGTCGAGGAAGGACAACGGTATAATTAGTAGATGTAAGTCGAGGAAGGACAACGGTATAATCAGTAGATGTAAGTCGAGGAAGGACAACGGTATAATCAGTAGATGTAAGTCGAGGAAGGACAACGGTATAATCAGTAGATGTAAGTCGAGGAAGGACAACGGTATAATCAGTAGATGTAAGTCGAGGAAGGACAACGGTATAATCAGTAGATGTAAGTCGAGGAAGAACAAAGGTATAATCAGTAGATGTAAGTCGAGGAAGGACAACGGTATAATCAGTAGATGTAAGTCGAGGAAGGACAACAGTATAATCAGTAGATGTAAGTCGAGGAAGGACAACGGTATAATCAGTACATGTAAGTCGAGGAAGGACAACGGTATAATCAGTAGATGTAAGTCGAGGAAGGACAACGGTATAATCAGTAGATGTAAGTCGAGGAAGGACAACGGTATAATCAGTAGATGTAAGTCGAGGAAGGACAACGGTATAATCAGTAGATGTAAGTCGAGGAAGGACAAAGGTATAATCAGTAGATGTAAGTCGAGGAAGGACAAAGGTATAATCAGTAGATGTAAGTCGAGGAAGGACAACGGTATAATCAGTAGATGTAAGTCGAGGAAGGACAACGGTATAATCAGTAGATGTAAGTCGAGGAAGGACAAAGGTATAATCAGTAGATGTAAGTCGAGGAAGGACAACGGTATAATCAGTAGACGTAAGTCGAGGAAGGACAACGGTATAATCAGTAGATGTAAGTCGAGGAAGGACAACGGTATAATCAGTAGATGTAAGTCGAGGAAGGACAACGGTATAATCAGTAGATGTAAGTCGAGGAAGGACAACGGTATAATCAGTAGATGTAAGTCGAGGAATCAGTAGATGTAAGTCGAGGAAGGACAAAGGTATAATCAGTAGATGTAAGTCGAGGAAGGACAACGGTATAATCAGTAGATGTAAGTCGAGGAAGGACAACGGTATAATCAGTAGATGTAAGTCGAGGAATCAGTAGATGTAAGTTGAGGAAGGACAAAGGTATAATTAGTAGATGTAAGTCGAGGAATCAGTAGATGTAAGTCGAGGAAGGACAAAGGTATAATCAGTAGATGTAAGTCGAGGAATCAGTAGATGTAAGTCGAGGAATCAGTAGATGTAAGTTGAGGAAGAACAAAGGTATAATTAGTAGATGTAAGTCGAGGAATCAGTAGATGTAAGTCGAGGAAGGACAACGGTATAATCAGTAGATGTAAGTCGAGGAAGGACAACGGTATAATCAGTAGATGTAAGTCGAGGAAGGACAACGGTATAATCAGTAGATGTAAGTCGAGGAAGGACAACGGTATAATCAGTAGATGTAAGTCGAGGAAGGACAAAGGTATAATCAGTAGATGTAAGTCGAGGAATCAGTAGATGTAAGTCGAGGAAGGACAACGGTATAACCAGTAGATGTAAGTCGAGGAAGGACAACGGTATAGTCAGTAGATGTAAGTCGAGGAAGGACAACGGTATAATCAGTAGATGTAAGTCGAGGAATCAGTAGATGTAAGTCGAGGAAGGACAACGGTATAATCAGTAGATGTAAGTCGAGGAAGGACAACGATATAATCAGTAGATGTAAGTCGAGGAAGGACAACGGTATAATCAGTAGATGTAAGTCGAGGAAGGACAACGGTATAATCAATAGATGTAAGTCGAGGAAGGACAACGGTATAATCAGTAGATGTAAGTCGAGGAAGGACAACGGTATAATCAGTAGATGTAAGTCGAGGAAGGACAAAGGCATAATCAGTAGATGTAAGTCGAGGAATCAGTAGATGTAAGTCGAGGAAGGACAACGGTATAACCAGTAGATGTAAGTCGAGGAAGGACAACGGTATAGTCAGTAGATGTAAGTCGAGGAAGGACAACGGTATAATCAGTAGATGTAAGTCGAGGAATCAGTAGATGTAAGTCGAGGAAGGACAACGGTATAATCAGTAGATGTAAGTCGAGGAATCAGTAGATGTAAGTTGAGGAAGGACAAAGGTATAATTAGTAGATGTAAGTCGAGGAATCAGTAGATGTAAGTCGAGGAAGGACAAAGGTATAATCAGTAGATGTAAGTCGAGGAATCAGTAGATGTAAGTTGAGGAAGGACAAAGGTATAATTAGTAGATGTAAGTCGAGGAATCAGTAGATGTAAGTCGAGGAAGGACAACGGTATAATCAGTAGATGTAAGTCGAGGAACGACAACGGTATAATAAGTAGATGTAAGTCGAGGAAGGACAACGGTATAATCAATAGATGTAAGTCGAGGAAGGACAACGGTATAATCAGTAGATGTAAGTCGAGGAAGGACAACGGTATAATCAGTAGATGTAAGTCGAGGAAGGACAAAGGTATAATCAGTAGATGTAAGTCGAGGAATCAGTAGATGTAAGTCGAGGAAGGACAACGGTATAACCAGTAGATGTAAGTCGAGGAAGGACAACGGTATAGTCAGTAGATGTAAGTCGAGGAAGGACAACGGTATAATCAGTAGATGTAAGTCGAGGAATCAGTAGATGTAAGTCGAGGAAGGACAACGGTATAATCAGTAGATGTAAGTCGAGGAAGGACAACGGTATAATCAGTAGATGTAAGTCGAGGAAGGACAACGGTATAATCAATAGATGTAAGTAGAGGAAGGACAACGGTATAATCAGTAGATGTAAGTCGAGGAAGGACAACGGTGTAATCAGTAGATGTAAGTCGAGGAAGGACAAAGGTATAATCAGTAGATGTAAGTCGAGGAATCAGTAGATGTAAGTCGAGGAAGGACAACGGTATAACCAGTAAATGTAAGTCGAGGAAGGACAACGGTATAATCAGTAGATGTAAGTTGAGGAAGGACAACGGTATAATCAGTAGATGTAAGTCGAGGAAGGACAACGGTATAATCAGTAGATGTAAGTCGAGGAAGGACAACGGTATAATCAGTAGATGTAAGTCTAGGAAGGACAACGGTATAATCAGTAGATGTAAGTCGAGCAAGGACAACGGTATAATCAGTAGAGTATAATCAGTAGATGTAAGTCGAGGAAGGACAAAGGTATAATCAGTAGATGTAAGTCGAGGAAGGACAAAGGTATAATCAGTAGATGTAAGTCGAGGAAGGACAACGGTATAATTAGTAGATGTAAGTCGAGGAAGGACAACGGTATAATCAGTAGATGTAAGTCGAGGAAGGACAAAGGTATAATCAGTAGATGTAAGTCGAGGAAGGACAACGGTATAATCAGTAGATGTAAGTCGAGGAAGGACAACGGTATAATCAGTAGATGTAAGTCGAGGAAGGACAACGGTATAATCAGTAGATGTAAGTCGAGGAAGGACAACGGTATAATCAGTAGATGTAAGTCGAGGAAGGACAACGGTATAATCAGTAGATGTAAGTCGAGGAAGGACAACGGTATAATCAGTAGATGTAAGTCGAGGAAGGAAAACGGTATAATCAGTAGATGTAAGTCGAGGAAGGACAACGGTATAATCAGTAGATGTAAGTCGAGGAAGGACAACGGTATAATCAGTAGATGTAAGTCGAGGAAGGACAACGGTATAATCAGTAGATGTAAGTCGAGGAAGGACAACGGTATAATCAGTAGATGTAAGTCGAGGAAGGACAAAGGTATAATCAGTAGATGTAAGTCGAGGAAGGACAAAGGTATAATCAGTAGATGTAAGTCGAGGAAGGACAACGGTATAATCAATAGATGTAAGTCGAGGAAGGACAACGGTATAATCAGTAGATGTAAGTCGAGGAAGGACAAAGGTATAATCAGTAGATGTAAGTCGAGGAAGGACAACGGTATAATCAGTAGATGTAAGTCGAGGAAGGACAACGGTATAATCAGTAGATGTAAGTCGAGGAAGGACAACGGTATAATCAGTAGATGTAAGTCGAGGAAGGACAACGGTATAATCAGTAGATGTAAGTCGAGGAAGGACAACGGTATAATCAGTAGATGTAAGTCGAGGAATCAGTAGATGTAAGTCGAGGAAGGACAAAGGTATAATCAGTAGATGTAAGTCGAGGAAGGACAACGGTATAATCAGTAGATGTAAGTCGAGGAAGGACAACGGTATAATCAGTAGATGTAAGTCGAGGAATCAGTAGATGTAAGTTGAGGAAGGACAAAGGTATAATTAGTAGATGTAAGTCGAGGAATCAGTAGATGTAAGTCGAGGAAGGACAAAGGTATAATCAGTAGATGTAAGTCGAGGAATCAGTAGATGTAAGTCGAGGAAGGACAACGGTATAATCAGTAGATGTAAGTCGAGGAAGGACAACGGTATAATCAGTAGATGTAAGTCGAGGAAGGACAACGGTATAATCAATAGATGTAAGTCGAGGAAGGACAACGGTATAATCAGTAGATGTAAGTCGAGGAAGGACAAAGGTATAATCAGTAGATGTAAGTCGAGGAAGGACAACGGTATAATCAGTAGATGTAAGTCGAGGAAGGACAACGGTATAATCAGTAGATGTAAGTCGAGGAATCAGTAGATGTAAGTTGAGGAAGGACAAAGGTATAATTAGTAGATGTAAGTCGAGGAATCAGTAGATGTAAGTCGAGGAAGGACAAATGTATAATCAGTAGATGTAAGTCGAGGAATCAGTAGATGTAAGTTGAGGAAAGACAAAGGTATAATTAGTAGATGTAAGTCGAGGAATCAGTAGATGTAAGTCGAGGAAGGACAACGGTATAATCAATAGATGTAAGTCGAGGAAGGACAACGGTATAATCAATAGATGTAAGTCGAGGAAGGACAACGGTATAATCAGTAGATGTAAGTCGAGGAAGGACAAAGGTATAATCAGTAGATGTAAGTCGAGGAAGGACAACGGTATAATCAGTAGATGTAAGTCGAGGAATCAGTAGATGTAAGTCGAGGAAGGACAAAGGTATAATCAGTAGATGTAAGTCGAGGAAGGACAACGGTATAATCAGTAGATGTAAGTCGAGGAAGGACAACGGTATAATCAGTAGATGTAAGTCGAGGAATCAGTAGATGTAAATTGAGGAAGGACAAAGGTATAATTAGTAGATGTAAGTCGAGGAATCAGTAGATGTAAGTCGAGGAAGGACAAAGGTATAATCAGTAGATGTAAGTCGAGGAATCAGTAGATGTAAGTTGAGGAAGGACAAAGGTATAATTAGTAGATGTAAGTCGAGGAATCAGTAGATGTAAGTCGAGGAAGGACAACGGTATAATCAGTAGATGTAAGTCGAGGAAGGACAACGGTATAATCAGTAGATGTAAGTCGAGGAAGGACAACGGTATAATCAATAGATGTAAGTCGAGGAAGGACAACGGTATAATCAGTAGATGTAAGTCGAGGAAGGACAACGGTATAATCAGTAGATGTAAGTCGAGGAAGGACAAAGGTATAATCAGTAGATGTAAGTCGAGGAATCAGTAGATGTAAGTCGAGGAAGGACAACGGTATAACCAGTAGATGTAAGTCGAGGAAGGACAACGGTATAGTCAGTAGATGTAAGTCGAGGAAGGACAACGGTATAATCAGTAGATGTAAGTCGAGGAATCAGTAGATGTAAGTCGAGGAAGGACAACGGTATAATCAGTAGATGTAAGTCGAGGAAGGACAACGGTATAATCAGTAGATGTAAGTCGAGGAAGGACAACGGTATAATCAATAGATGTAAGTCGAGGAAGGACAACGGTATAATCAGTAGATGTAAGTCGAGGAAGGACAACGGTATAATCAGTAGATGTAAGTCGAGGAAGGACAACGGTATAATCAGTAGATGTAAGTCGAGGAATCAGTAGATGTAAGTCGAGGAAGGACAACGGTATAACCAGTAAATGTAAGTCGAGGAAGGACAACGGTATAATCAGTAGATGTAAGTCGAGGAAGGACAACGGTATAATCAGTAGATGTAAGTCGAGGAAGGACAACGGTATAATCAGTAGATGTAAGTCGAGGAAGGACAAAGGTATAATCAGTAGATGTAAGTCGAGGAAGGACAACGGTATAATCAGTAGATGTAAGTCGAGGAAGGACAACGGTATAATCAGTAGATGTAAGTCGAGGAAGGACAAAGGTATAATCAGTAGATGTAAGTCGAGGAAGGACAACGATATAATCAGTAGATGTAAGTCGAGGAAGGACAACGGTATAATCAGTAGATGTAAGTCGAGGAAGGACAACGGTATAATCAGTAGATGTAAGTCGAGGAAGGACAACGGTATAATCAGTAGATGTAAGTCGAGGAAGGACAACGGTATAATCAGTAGATGTAAATCGAAGAAGGACAACGGTATAATCAGTAGATGTAAGTCGAGGAAGGACAACGGTATAATCAGTAGATGTAAGTCCAGGAAGGACAAAGGTATAATCAGTAGATGTAAGTCGAGGAAGGACAAAGGTATAATCAGTAGATGTAAATCGAGGAAGGACAACGGTATAATCAGTAGATGTAAGTCGAGGAAGGACAACGGTATAATCAGTAGATGTAAGTCGAGGAAGGACAAAGGTATAATCAGTAGATGTAAGTCGAGGAAGGACAACGGTATAATCAGTAGATGTAAGTCGAGGAAGGAAAACGGTATAATCAGTAGATGTAAGTCGAGGAAGGACAACGGTATAATCAGTAGATGTAAGTCGAGGAAGGACAACGGTATAATCAGTAGATGTAAGTCGAGGAAGGACAACGGTATAATCAGTAGATGTAAGTCGAGGAAGGACAACGGTATAATCAGTAGATGTAAGTCGAGGAAGGACAACGGTATAATCAGTAGATGTAAGTCGAGGAATCAGTAGATGTAAGTCGAGGAAGGACAAAGGTATAATCAGTAGATGTAAGTCGAGGAAGGACAACGGTATAATCAGTAGATGTAAGTCGAGGAAGGACAACGGTATAATCAGTAGATGTAAGTCGAGGAATCAGTAGATGTAAGTTGAGGAAGGACAAAGGTATAATTAGTAGATGTAAGTCGAGGAATCAGTAGATGTAAGTCGAGGAAGGACAAAGATATAATCAGTAGATGTAAGTCGAGGAATCAGTAGATGTAAGTTGAGGAAGGACAAAGGTATAATTAGTAGATGTAAGTCGAGGAATCAGTAGATGTAAGTCGAGGAAGGACAACGGTATAATCAGTAGATGTGAGTCAAGGAAGGACAACGGTATAATCAGTAGATGTAAGTCGAGGAAGGACAACGGTATAATCAATAGAT
The DNA here is from genome assembly GCA_963680875.1 of Bathymodiolus brooksi. Classification (NCBI taxonomy): domain Eukaryota; kingdom Metazoa; phylum Mollusca; class Bivalvia; order Mytilida; family Modiolidae; genus Bathymodiolus; species Bathymodiolus brooksi. The sequence continues at coordinate 19,298,920 of OY804576.1, forward strand.
GTAAGTCGAGGAAGGACAACGGTATAATCAGTAGATGTAAGTTGAGGAAGGACAAAGGTATAATTAGTAGATGTAAGTCGAGGAATCAGTAGATGTAAGTCGAGGAAGGACAACGGTATAATCAGTAGATGTAAGTCGAGGAAGGAAAACGGTATAATCAGTAGATGTAAGTCGAGGAATCAGTAGATGTAAGTCGAGGAAGGACAACGGTATAACCAGTAGATGTAAGTCGAGGAAGGACAAAGGTATAAACAGTAGATGTAAGTCGAGGAAGGACAACGGTATAATCAGTAGATGTAAGTCGAGGAATCAGTAGATGTAAGTCGAGGAAGGACAAAGGTATAATCAGTAGATGTAAGTCGAGGAAGGACAAAGGTATAATCAGTAGATGTAAGTCGAGGAAGGACAACGGTATAATCAGTAGATGTAAGTCGAGGAATCAGTAGATGTAAGTTGAGGAAGGACAAAGGTATAATTAGTAGATGTAAGTCGAGGAATCAGTAGATGTAAGTCGAGGAAGGACAAAGGTATAATCAGTAGATGTAAGTCGAGGAATCAGTAGATGTAAGTTGAGGAAGGACAAAGGTATAATTAGTAGATGTAAGTCGAGGAATCAGTAGATGTAAGTCGAGGAAGGACAACGGTATAATCAGTAGATGTAAGTCGAGGAAGGACAACGGTATAATCAGTAGATGTAAGTCGAGGAAGGACAACGGTATAATCAATAGATGTAAGTCGAGGAAGGACAACGGTATAATCAGTAGATGTAAGTCGAGGAAGGACAACGGTATAATCAGTAGATGTAAGTCGAGGAAGGACAAAGATATAATCAGTAGATGTAAGTCGAGGAATCAGTAGATGTAAGTCGAGGAAGAACAACGGTATAACCAGTAGATGTAAGGCGAGGAAGGACAACGGTATAATCAGTAGATGTAAGTCGAGGAAGGACAAAGGTATAATCAGTAGATGTAAGTCGAGGAATCAGTAGATGTAAGTCGAGGAAGGACAACGGTATAATCAGTAGATGTAAGTCGAGGAAGGACAACGGTATAATCAGTAGATGTAAGTCGAGGAAGGACAACGGTATAATCATTAGATGTAAGTCGAGGAAGGACAACGGTATAATCAGTAGATGTAAGTCGAGGAAGGACAAAGGTATAATCAGTAGATGTAAGTCAAGGAATCAGTAGATGTAAGTCGAGGAAGGACAACGGTATAATCAGTAGATGTAAGTCGAGGAAGGACAAAGGTATAATCAGTAGATGTAAGTCGAGGAAGGACAACGGTATAATCAGTAGATGTAAGTCGAGGAATCAGTAGATGTAAGTCGAGGAAGGACAACGGTATAATCAGTAGATGTAAGTCGAGGAAGGACAACGGTATAATCAGTAGATGTAAGTCGAGGAAGGACAACGGTATAATCAGTAGATGTAAGTCGAGGAAGGACAACGGTATAATCAGTAGATGTAAGTCGAGGAATCAGTAGATGTAAGTCGAGGAAGGACAAAGGTATAATCAGTAGATGTAAGTCGAGGAAGGACAACGGTATAATCAGTAGATGTAAGTCGAGGAAGGACAACGGTATAATCAGTAGATGTAAGTCGAGGAATCAGTAGATGTAAGTTGAGGAAGGACAAAGGTATAATTAGTAGATGTAAGTCGAGGAATCAGTAGATGTAAGTCGAGGAAGGACAAAGGTATAATCAGTAGATGTAAGTCGAGGAATCAGTAGATGTAAGTCGAGGAAGGACAACGGTATAATCAGTAGATGTAAGTCGAGGAAGGACAACGGTATAATCAGTAGATGTAAGTCGAGGAAGGACAACGGTATAATCAATAGATGTAAGTCGAGGAAGGACAACGGTATAATCAGTAGATGTAAGTCGAGGAAGGAAAACGGTATAATCAGTAGATGTAAGTCGAGGAAGGACAAAGGTATAATCAGTAGATGTAAGTCGAGGAAGGACAACGGTATAATCAGTAGATGTAAGTCGAGGAATCAGTAGATGTAAGTGGAGGAAGGACAAAGGTATAATCAGTAGATGTAAGTCGAGGAAGGACAAAGGTATAATCAGTAGATGTAAGTCGAGGAAGGACAACGGTATAATCAGTAGATGTAAGTCGAGGAATCAGTAGATGTAAGTTGAGGAAGGACAAAGGTATAATTAGTAGATGTAAGTCGAGGAATCAGTAGATGTAAGTCGAGGAAGGACAAAGGTATAATCAGTAGATGTAAGTCGAGGAATCAGTAGATGTAAGTTGAGGAAGGACAAAGGTATAATTAGTAGATGTAAGTCGAGGAATCAGTAGATGTAAGTCGAGGAAGGACAACGGTATAACCAGAAAATGTAAGTCGAGGAAGGACAACGGTATAATCAGTAGATGTAAGTCGAGGAAGGACAACGGTATAATCAATAGATGTAAGTCGAGGAAGGACAACGGTATAATCAGTAGATGTAAGTCGAGGAAGGACAAAGGTATAATCAGTAGATGTAAGTCGAGGAAGGACAACGGTATAATCAGTAGATGTAAGTCGAGGAAGGACAACGGTATAATCAATAGATGTAAGTCGAGGAAGGACAACGGTATAATCAGTAGATGTAAGTCGAGGAAGGAAAACGGTATAATCTGTAGATGTAAGTCGAGGAAGGACAAAGGTATAATCAGTAGATGTAAGTCGAGGAAGGACAACGGTATAATCAGTAGATGTAAGTCGAGGAAGGACAAAGGTATAATCAGTAGATGTAAGTCGAGGAAGGACAACGGTATAATCAGTAGATGTAAGTCGAGGAATCAGTAGATGTAAGTCGAGGAAGGACAAAGGTATAATCAGTAGATGTAAGTCGAGGAATCAGTAGATGTAAGTTGAGGAAAGACAAAGGTATAATTAGTAGATGTAAGTCGAGGAATCAGTAGATGTAAGTCGAGGAAGGACAACGGTATAATCAATAGATGTAAGTCGAGGAAGGACAACGGTATAATCAGTAGATGTAAGTCGAGGAAGGACAACGGTATAATCAGTAGATGTAAGTCGAGGAAGGACAAAGGTATAATCAGTAGATGTAAGTCGAGGAAGGACAACGGTATAATCAGTAGATGTAAGTCGAGGAATCAGTAGATGTAAGTCGAGGAAGGACAAAGGTATAATCAGTAGATGTAAGTCGAGGAAGGACAACGGTATAATCAGTAGATGTAAGTCGAGGAAGGACAACGGTATAATCAGTAGATGTAAGTCGAGGAATCAGTAGATGTAAGTTGAGGAAGGACAAAGGTATAATTAGTAGATGTAAGTCGAGGAATCAGTAGATGTAAGTCGAGGAAGGACAAAGGTATAATCAGTAGATGTAAGTCGAGGAATCAGTAGATGTAAGTTGAGGAAGGACAAAGGTATAATTAGTAGATGTAAGTCGAGGAATCAGTAGATGTAAGTCGAGGAAGGACAACGGTATAATCAGTAGATGTAAGTCGAGGAAGGACAACGGTATAATCAGTAGATGTAAGTCGAGGAAGGACAACGGTATAATCAATAGATGTAAGTCGAGGAAGGACAACGGTATAATCAGTAGATGTAAGTCGAGGAAGGACAACGGTATAATCAGTAGATGTAAGTCGAGGAAGGACAAAGGTATAATCAGTAGATGTAAGTCGAGGAATCAGTAGATGTAAGTCGAGGAAGGACAACGGTATAACCAGTAGATGTAAGTCGAGGAAGGACAACGGTATAGTCAGTAGATGTAAGTCGAGGAAGGACAACGGTATAATCAGTAGATGTAAGTCGAGGAAGGACAACGGTATAATCAATAGATGTAAGTCGAGGAAGGACAACGGTATAATCAGTAGATGTAAGTCGAGGAAGGACAACGGTATAATCAGTAGATGTAAGTCGAGGAAGGACAAAGGTATAATCAGTAGATGTAAGTCGAGGAATCAGTAGATGTAAGTCGAGGAAGGACAACGGTATAACCAGTAAATGTAAGTCGAGGAAGGACAACGGTATAATCAGTAGATGTAAGTCGAGGAAGGACAACGGTATGATCAGTAGATGTAAGTCGAGGAAGGACAAAGGTATAATCAGTAGATGTAAGTCGAGGAAGGACAACGGTATAATCAGTAGATGTAAGTCGAGGAAGGACACCGGTATAATCAGTAGATGTAAGTCGAGGAAGGACAAAGGTATAATCAGTAGATGTAAGTCGAGGAAGGACAACGATATAATCAGTAGATGTAAGTCGAGGAAGGACAACGGTATAATCAGTAGATGTAAGTCGAGGAAGGACAACGGTATAATCAGTAGATGTAAGTCGAGGAAGGACAACGGTATAATCAGTAGATGTAAGTCGAGGAAGGACAACGGTATAATCAGTAGATGTAAATCGAGGAAGGACAACGGTATAATCAGTAGATGTAAGTCGAGGAAGGACAACGGTATAATCAGTAGATGTAAGTCCAGGAAGGACAAAGGTATAATCAGTAGATGTAAGTCGAGGAAGGACAAAGGTATAATCAGTAGATGTAAATCGAGGAAGGACAACGGTATAATCAGTAGATGTAAGTCGAGGAAGGACAACGGTATAATCAGTAGATGTAAGTCGAGGAAGGACAAAGGTATAATCAGTAGATGTAAGTCGAGGAAGGACAACGGTATAATCAGTAGATGTAAGTCGAGGAAGGAAAACGGTATAATCAGTAGATGTAAGTCGAGGAAGGAAAACGGTATAATCAGTAGATGTAAGTCGAGGAAGGACAACGGTATAATCAGTAGATGTAAGTCGAGGAAGGACAACGGTATAATCAGTAGATGTAAGTCGAGGAAGGACAACGGTATAATCAGTAGATGTAAGTCGAGGAAGGACAACGGTATAATCAGTAGATGTAAGTCGAGGAATCAGTAGATGTAAGTCGAGGAAGGACAAAGGTATAATCAGTAGATGTAAGTCGAGGAAGGACAACGGTATAATCAGTAGATGTAAGTCGAGGAAGGACAACGGTATAATCAGTAGATGTAAGTCGAGGAATCAGTAGATGTAAGTCGAGGAATCAGTAGATGTAAGTCGAGGAAGGACAACGGTATAATCAGTAGATGTAAGTCGAGGAAGGACAACGGTATAATCAGTAGATGTAAGTCGAGGAATCAGTAGATGTAAGTCGAGGAAGGACAAAGATATAATCAGTAGATGTAAGTCGAGGAATCAGTAGATGTAAGTTGAGGAAGGACAAAGGTATAATTAGTAGATGTAAGTCGAGGAATCAGTAGATGTAAGTCGAGGAAGGACAACGGTATAATCAGTAGATGTGAGTCAAGGAAGGACAACGGTATAATCAGTAGATGTAAGTCGAGGAAGGACAACGGTATAATCAATAGATGTAAGTCGAGGAAGGACAACGGTATAATCAGTAGATGTAAGTCGAGGAAGGAAAACGGTATAATCAGTAGATGTAAGTAGAGGAATCAGTAGATGTAAGTCGAGGAAGGACAACGGTATAACCAGTAGATGTAAGTCGAGGAAGGACAAAGGTATAAACAGTAGATGTAAGTCGAGGAAGGACAACGGTATAATCAGTAGATGTAAGTCGAGGAAGGACAAAGGTATAATCAGTAGATGTAAGTCGAGGAAGGACAACGGTATAATCAGTAGATGTAAGTCGAGGAAGGACAACGGTATAATCAGTAGATGTAAGTCGAAGAATCAGTAGATGTAAGTTGAGGAAGGACAAAGGTATAATTAGTAGATGTAAGTCGAGGAATCAGTAGATGTAAGTCGAGGAAGGACAAAGGTATAATCAGTAGATGTAAGTCGAGGAATCAGTAGATGTAAGTTGAGGAAGGACAAAGGTATAATTAGTAGATGTAAGTCGAGGAATCAGTAGATGTAAGTCGAGGAAGGACAACGGTATAATCAGTAGATGTAAGTCGAGGAAGGACAACGGTATAATCAGTAGATGTAAGTCGAAGAAGGACAACGGTATAATCAATAGATGTAAGTCGAGGAAGGACAACGGTATAATCAGTAGATGTAAGTCGAGGAAGGACAACGGTATAATCAGTAGATGTAAGTCGAGGAAGGACAAAGATATAATCAGTAGATGTAAGTCGAGGAATCAGTAGATGTAAGTCGAGGAAGGACAACGGTATAACCAGTAGATGTAAGTCGAGGAAGGACAACGGTATAATCAGTAGATGTAAGTCGAGGAATCAGTAGATGTAAGTCGAGGAAGGACAACGGTATAATCAGTAGATGTAAGTCGAGGAAGGACAACGGTATAATCAGTAGATGTAAGTCGAGGAAGGACAACGGTATAATCATTAGATGTAAGTCGAGGAAGGACAACGGTATAATCAGTAGATGTAAGTCGAGGAAGGACAACGGTATAATCAGTAGATGTAAGTCAAGGAATCAGTAGATGTAAGTCGAGGAAGGACAACGGTATAATCAGTAGATGTAAGTCGAGGAAGGACAAAGGTATAATCAGTAGATGTAAGTCGAGGAAGGACAACGATATAATCAGTAGATGTAAGTCGAGGAATCAGTAGATGTAAGTCGAGGAAGGACAACGGTATAATCAGTAGATGTAAGTCGAGGAATCAGTAGATGTAAGTCGAGGAAGGACAACGGTATAATCAGTAGATGTAAGTCGAGGAATCAGTAGATGTAAGTCGAGGAAGGACAAAGGTATAATCAGTAGATGTAAGTCGAGGAAGGACAACGGTATAATCAGTAGATGTAAGTCGAGGAAGGACAACGGTATAATCAGTAGATGTAAGTCGAGGAATCAGTAGATGTAAGTTGAGGAAGGACAAAGGTATAATTAGTAGATGTAAGTCGAGGAATCAGTAGATGTAAGTCGAGGAAGGACAAAGGTATAATCAGTAGATGTAAGTCGAGGAATCAGTAGATGTAAGTCGAGGAAGGACAACGGTATAATCAGTAGATGTAAGTCGAGGAAGGACAACGGTATAATCAGTAGATGTAAGTCGAGGAAGGACAACGGTATAATCAATAGATGTAAGTCGAGGAAGGACAACGGTATAATCAGTAGATGTAAGTCGAGGAAGGAAAACGGTATAATCAGTAGATGTAAGTCGAGAAAGGACAAAGGTATAATCAGTAGATGTAAGTCGAGGAAGGACAACGGTATAATCAGTAGATGTAAGTCGAGGAATCAGTAGATGTAAGTGGAGGAAGGACAAAGGTATAATCAGTAAATGTAAGTCGAGGAAGGACAACGGTATAATCAGTAGATGTAAGTCGAGGAAGGACAACGGTATAATCAGTAGATGTAAGTCGAGGAATCAGTAGATGTAAGTTGAGGAAGGACAAAGGTATAATTAGTAGATGTAAGTCGAGGAATCAGTAGATGTAAGTCGAGGAAGGACAAAGGTATAATCAGTAGATGTAAGTCGAGGAATCAGTAGATGTAAGTTGAGGAAGGACAAAGGTATAATTAGTAGATGTAAGTCGAGGAATCAGAAGGACAACGGTATAATCAATAGATGTAAGTCGAGGAAGGACAACGGTATAATCAGTAGATGTAAGTCGAGGAAGGACAACGGTATAATCAGTAGATGTAAGTCGAGGAAGGACAAAGGTATAATCAGTAGATGTAAGTCGAGGAAGGACAACGGTATAATCAGTAGATGTAAGTCGAGGAAGGACAAAGGTATAATCAGTAGATGTAAGTCGAGGAAGGACAACGGTATAATCAGTAGATGTAAGTCGAGGAAGGACAACGGTATAATCAGTAGATGTAAGTCGAGGAATCAGTAGATGTAAGTTGAGGAAGGACAAAGGTATAATTAGTAGATGTAAGTCGAGGAATCAGTAGATGTAAGTCGAGAAAGGACAAAGGTATAATCAGTAGATGTAAGTCGAGGAATCAGTAGATGTAAGTTGAGGAAGGACAAAGGTATAATTAGTAGATGTAAGTCGAGGAATCAGTAGATGTAAGTCGAGGAAGGACAACGGTATAATCAGTAGATGTAAGTCGAGGAAGGACAACGGTATAATCAGTAGATGTAAGTCGAGGAAGGACAACGGTATAATCAATAGATGTAAGTCGAGGAAGGACAACGGTATAATCAGTAGATGTAAGTCGAGGAAGGACAACGGTATAATCAGTAGATGTAAGTCGAGGAAGGACAAAGGTATAATCAGTAGATGTAAGTCGAGGAATCAGTAGATGTAAGTCGAGGAAGAACAACGGTATGACCAGTAGATGTAAGTCGAGGAAGGACAACGGTATAGTCAGTAGATGTAAGTCGAGGAAGGACAACGGTATAATCAGTAGATGTAAGTCGAGGAAGGACAACGGTATAATCAGTAGATGTAAGTCGAGGAAGGACAACGGTATAATCAGTAGATGTAAGTCGAGGAAGGACAACGGTATAATCAATAGATGTAAGTCGAGGAAGGACAACGGTATAATCAGTAGATGTAAGTCGAGGAAGGAAAACGGTATAATCAGTAGATGTAAGTCCAGGAAGGACAAAGGTATAATCAGTAGATGTAAGTCGAGGAAGGACAACGGTATAATCAGTAGATGTAAGTCGAGGAATCAGTAGATGTAAGTGGAGGAAGGACAAAGGTATAATCAGTAGATGTAAGTCGAGGAAGGACAACGGTATAATCAGTAGATGTAAGTCGAGGAAGGACAACGGTATAATCAGTAGATGTAAGTCGAGGAATCAGTAGATGTAAGTTGAGGAAGGACAAAGGTATAATTAGTAGATGTAAGTCGAGGAATCAGTAGATGTAAGTCGAGGAAGGACAAAGGTATAATCAGTAGATGTAAGTCGAGGAATCAGTAGATGTAAGTTGAGGAAGGACAAAGGTATAATTAGTAGATGTAAGTCGAGGAATCAGTAGATGTAAGTCGAGGAAGGACAACGGTATAATCAATAGATGTAAGTCGAGGAAGGACAACGGTATAATCAGTAGATGTAAGTCGAGGAAGGACAACGGTATAATCAGTAGATGTAAGTCGAGGAAGGACAAAGGTATAATGAGTAGATGTAAGTCGAGGAAGGACAACGGTATAATCAGTAGATGTAAGTCGAGGAAGGACAAAGGTATAATCAGTAGATGTAAGTCGAGGAAGGACAACGGTATAATCAGTAGATGTAAGTCGAGGAAGGACAACGGTATAATCAGTAGATGTAAGTCGAGGAATCAGTAGATGTAAGTTGAGGAAGGACAAAGGTATAATTAGTAGATGTAAGTCGAGGAATCAGTAGATGTAAGTCGAGGAAGGACAAAGGTATAATCAGTAGATGTAAGTCGAGGAATCAGTAGATGTAAGTTGAGGAAGGACAAAGGTATAATTAGTAGATGTAAGTCGAGGAATCAGTAGATGTAAGTCGAGGAAGGACAACGGTATAATCAGTAGATGTAAGTCGAGGAAGGACAACGGTATAATCAGTAGATGTAAGTCGAGGAAGGACAACGGTATAATCAATAGATGTAAGTCGAGGAAGGACAACGGTATAATCAGTAGATGTAAGTCGAGGAAGGACAACGGTATAATCAGTAGATGTAAGTCGAGGAAGGACAAAGGTATAATCAGTAGATGTAAGTCGAGGAATCAGTAGATGTAAGTCGAGGAAGAACAACGGTATAACCAGTAGATGTAAGTCGAGGAAGGACAACGGTATAGTCAGTAGATGTAAGTCGAGGAAGGACAACGGTATAATCAGTAGATGTAAGTCGAGGAAGGACAACGGTATAATCAGTAGATGTAAGTCGAGGAAGGACAACGGTATAATCAGTAGATGTAAGTCGAGGAAGGACAACGGTATAATCAATAGATGTAAGTCGAGGAAGGACAACGGTATAATCAGTAGATGTAAGTCGAGGAAGGACAACGGTGTAATCAGTAGATGTAAGTCGAGGAAGGACAAAGGTATAATCAGTAGATGTAAGTCGAGGAATCAGTAGATGTAAGTCGAGGAAGGACAACGGTATAACAAGAAAATGTAAGTCGAGGAAGGACAACGGTATAATCAGTAGATGTAAGTCGAGGAAGGACAACGGTATAATCAGTAGATGTAAGTCGAGGAAGGACAACGGTATAATCAGTAGATGTAAGTCGAGGAAGGACAAAGGTATAATCAGTAGATGTAAGTCGAGGAATCAGTAGATGTAAGTTGAGGAAGGACAAAGGTATAATTAGTAGATGTAAGTCGAGGAATCAGTAGATGTAAGTCGAGGAAGGACAACGGTATAATCAGTAGATGTAAGTCGAGGAAGGACAACGGTATAATCAGTAGATGTAAGTCGAGGAAGGACAACGGTATAATCAATAGATGTAAGTCGAGGAAGGACAACGGTATAATCAGTAGATGTAAGTCGAGGAAGGACAACGGTATAATCAGTAGATGTAAGTCGAGGAAGGACAAAGGTATAATCAGTAGATGTAAGTCGAGGAATCAGTAGATGTAAGTCGAGGAAGAACAACGGTATAACCAGTAGATGTAAGTCGAGGAAGGACAACGGTATAGTCAGTAGATGTAAGTCGAGGAAGGACAACGGTATAATCAGTAGATGTAAGTCGAGGAAGGACAACGGTATAATCAGTAGATGTAAGTCGAGGAAGGACAACGGTATAATCAGTAGATGTAAGTCGAGGAAGGACAACGGTATAATCAATAGATGTAAGTCGAGGAAGGACAACGGTATAATCAGTAGATGTAAGTCGAGGAAGGACAACGGTGTAATCAGTAGATGTAAGTCGAGGAAGGACAAAGGTATAATCAGTAGATGTAAGTCGAGGAATCAGTAGATGTAAGTCGAGGAAGGACAACGGTATAACAAGAAAATGTAAGTCGAGGAAGGACAACGGTATAATCAGTAGATGTAAGTCGAGGAAGGACAACGGTATAATCAGTAGATGTAAGTCGAGGAAGGACAACGGTATAATCAGTAGATGTAAGTCGAGGAAGGACAAAGGTATAATCAGTAGAAGTAAGTCGAGGAAGGACAACGGTATAATCAGTAGATGTAAGTCGAGGAAGGACAACGGTATAATCAGTAGATGTAAGTCGAGGAAGGACAACGGTATAATCAGTAGATGTAAGTCGAGGAAGGACAACGGTATAATCAGTAGATGTAAGTCGAGGAAGGACAAAGGTATAATCAGTAGATGTAAGTCGAGGAAGGACAACGGTATAATCAGTAGATGTAAGTCGAGGAAGGACAACGGTATAATCAGTAGATGTAAATCGAGGAAGGACAACGGTATAATCAGTAGATGTAAGTCGAGGAAGGACAACGGTATAATCAGTAGATGTAAGTCGAGGAAGGACAAAGGTATAATCAGTAGATGTAAGTCGAGGAAGGACAAAGGTATAATCAGTAGATGTAAATCGAGGAAGGACAACGGTATAATCAGTAGATGTAAGTCGAGAAAGGACAACGGTATAATCAGTAGATGTAAGTCGAGGAAGGACAAAGGTATAATCAGTAGATGTAAGTCGAGGAAGGACAACGGTATAATCAGTAGATGTAAGTCGAGGAAGGAAAACGGTATAATCAGTAGATGTAAGTCGAGGAAGGACAACGGTATAATCAGTAGATGTAAGTCGAGGAAGGACAACGGTATAATCAGTAGATGTAAGTCGAGGAAGGACAACGGTATAATCAGTAGATGTAAGTCGAGGAAGGACAACGGTATAATCAGTAGATGTAATTCGAGGAAGGACAACGGTATAATCAGTAGATGTAAGTCGAGGAATCAGTAGATGTAAGTCGAGGAAGGACAAAGGTATAATCAGTAGATGTAAGTCGAGGAAGGACAACGGTATAATCAGTAGATGTAAGTCGAGGAAGGACAACGGTATAATCAGTAGATGTAAGTCGAGGAATCAGTAGATTTAAGTTGAGGAAGGACAAAAGGTATAATTAGTAGATGTAAGTCGAGGAATCAGTAGATGTAAGTCGAGGAAGGACAAAGGTATAATCAGTAGATGTAAGTCGAGAAATCAGTAGATGTAAGTTGAGGAAGGACAAAGGTATAATTAGTAGATGTAAGTCGAGGAATCAGTAGATGTAAGTCGAGGAAGGACAACGGTATAATCAGTAGATGTGAGTCGAGGAAGGACAACGGTATAATCAGTAGATGTAAGTCGAGGAAGGACAACGGTATAATCAATAGATGTAAGTCGAGGAAGGACAACGGTATAATCAGTAGATGTAAGTTGAGGAAGGACAAAGGTATAATTAGTAGATGTAAGTCGAGGAATCAGTAGATGTAAGTCGAGGAAGGACAACGGTATAATCAGTAGATGTAAGTCGAGGAAGGACAACGGTATAATCAGTAGATGTAAGTCGAGGAAGGAAAACGGTATAATCAATAGATGTAAGTCGAGGAAGGACAACGGTATAATCAGTAGATGTAAGTCGAGGAAGGAAAACGGTATAATCAGTAGATGTAAGTCGAGGAATCAGTAGATGTAAGTCGAGGAAGGACAACGGTATAACCAGTAGATGTAAGTCGAGGAAGGACAACGTATAATCAGTAGATGTAAGTCGAGGAAGGACAACGGTATAATCAGTAGATGTAAGTCGAGGAAGGACAACGGTATAATCAGTAGATGTAAGTCGAGGAATCAGTAGATGTAAGTCGAGGAAGGACAACGGTATAATCAGTAGATGTAAGTCGAGGAAGGACAACGGTATAATCAGTAGATGTAAGTCGAGGAAGGAAAACGGTATAATCAGTAGATGTAAGTCGAGGAATCAGTAGATGTAAGTTGAGGAAGGACAAAGGTATAATTAGTAGATGTAAGTCGAGGAATCAGTAGATGTAAGTCGAGGAAGGACAACGGTATAATCAGTAGATGTGAGTCGAGGAAGGACAACGGTATAATCAGTAGATGTAAGTCGAGGAAGGACAACGGTATAATCAATAGATGTAAGTCGAGGAAGGACAACGGTATAATCAGTAGATGTAAGTTGAGGAAGGACAAAGGTATAATTAGTAGATGTAAGTCGAGGAATCAGTAGATGTAAGTCGAGGAAGGACAACGGTATAATCAGTAGATGTAAGTCGAGGAAGGACAACGGTATAATCAGTAGATGTAAGTCGAGGAAGGAAAACGGTATAATCAATAGATGTAAGTCGAGGAAGGACAACGGTATAATCAGTAGATGTAAGTCGAGGAAGGAAAACGGTATAATCAGTAGATGTAAGTCGAGGAATCAGTAGATGTAAGTCGAGGAAGGACAACGGTATAACCAGTAGATGTAAGTCGAGGAAGGACAACGTATAATCAGTAGATGTAAGTCGAGGAAGGACAACGGTATAATCAGTAGATGTAAGTCGAGGAAGGACAACGGTATAATCAGTAGATGTAAGTCGAGGAAGGACAACGGTATAATCAGTAGATGTAAGTCGAGGAAGGACAACGGTATAATCAGTAGATGTAAGTCGAGGAAGGACAACGGTATAATCAGTAGATGTAAGTCGAGGAAGGACAAAGGTATAATCAGTAGATGTAAGTCGAGGAAGGACAACGGTATAATCAGTAGATGTAAGTCGAGGAAGGACAACGGTATAATCAGTAGATGTAAGTCGAGGAATCAGTAGATGTAAGTTGAGGAAGGACAAAGGTATAATTAGTAGATGTAAGTCGAGGAATCAGTAGATGTAAGTCGAGGAAGGACAAAGGTATAATCAGTAGATGTAAGTCGAGGAATCAGTAGATGTAAGTTGAGGAAGGACAAAGGTATAATTAGTAGATGTAAGTCGAGGAATCAGTAGATGTAAGTCGAGGAAGGACAACGGTATAATCAGTAGATGTGAGTCGAGGAAGGAGAACGCTATAATCAGTAGATGTAAGTCGAGGAAGGACAACGGTATAATCAATAGATGTAAGTCGAGGAAGGACAACGGTATAATCAGTAGATGTAAGTTGAGGAAGGACAAAGGTATAATTAGTAGATGTAAGTCGAGGAATCAGTAGATGTAAGTCGAGGAAGGACAACGGTATAATCAGTAGATGTAAGTCGAGGAAGGACAACGGTATAATCAGTAGATGTAAGTCGAGGAAGGACAACGGTATAATCAATAGATGTAAGTCGAGGAAGGACAACGGTATAATCAGTAGATGTAAGTCGAGGAAGGAAAACGGTATAATCAGTAGATGTAAGTCGAGGAATCAGTAGATGTAAGTCGAGGAAGGACAACGGTATAACCAGTAGATGTAAGTCGAGGAAGGACAACGTATAATCAGTAGATGTAAGTCGAGGAAGAACAACAGTATAATCAGTAGATGTAAGTCGAGGAAGGACAAAGGTATAAACAGTAGATGTAAGTCGAGGAATCAGTAGATGTAAGTTGAGGAAGGACAAAGGTATAATTAGTAGATGTAAGTCGAGGAATCAGTAGATGTAAGTCGAGGAAGGACAACGGTATAATCAGTAGATGTAAGTCGAGGAAGGACAACGGTATAATCAGTAGATGTAAGTCGAGGAAGGACAACGGTATAATCAATAGATATAAGTCGAGGAAGGACAACGGTATAATCAGTAGATGTAAGTCGAGGAAGGACAACGGTATAATCAGTAGATGTAAGTCGAGGAAGGACAAAGATATAATCAGTAGATATAAGTCGAGGAATCAGTAGATGTAAGTCGAGGAAGGACAACGGTATAACCAGTAGATGTAAGTCGAGGAAGGACAACGGTATAATCAGTAGATGTAAGTCGAGGAAGGACAAAGGTATAATCAGTAGATGTAAGTCGAGGAATCAGTAGATGTAATTCGAGGAAGGACAACGGTATAATCAGTAGATGTAAGTCGAGGAAGGACAACGGTATAATCAGTAGATGTAAGTCGAGGAAGGACAACGGTATAATCATTAGATGTAAGTCGAGGAAGGACAACGGTATAATCAGTAGATGTAAGTCGAGGAAGGACAACGGTATAATCAGTAGATGTAAGTCGAGGAAGGACAAATGTATAATCAGTAGATGTAAGTCGAGGAAGGACAACGGTATAATCAGTAGATGTAAGTCAAGGAATCAGTAGATGTAAGTCGAGGAAGGACAACGGTATAATCAGTAGATGTAAATCGAGGAAGGACAAAGGTATAATCAGTAGATGTAAGTCGAGGAAGGACAACGGTATAATCAGTAGATGTAAGTCGAGGAAGGAAAACGGTATAATCAGTAGATGTAAGTCGAGGAATCAGTAGATGTAAGTCGAGGAAGGACAACGGTATAACCAGTAGATGTAAGTCGAGGAAGGACAACGTATAATCAGTAGATGTAAGTCGAGGAAGAACAACAGTATAATCAGTAGATGTAAGTCGAGGAAGGACAAAGGTATAAACAGTAGATGTAAGTCGAGGAAGGACAACGGTATAATCAGTAGATGTAAGTCGAGGAATCAGTAGATGTAAGTCGAGGAAGGACAAAGGTATAATCAGTAGATGTAAGTCGAGGAAGGACAACGGTATAATCAGTAGATGTAAGTCGAGGAAGGACAACGGTATAATCAGTAGATGTAAGTCGAGGAATCAGTAGATGTAAGTTGAGGAAGGACAAAGGTATAATTAGTAGATGTAAGTCGAGGAATCAGTAGATGTAAGTCGAGGAAGGACAAAGGTATAATCAGTAGATGTAAGTCGAGGAATCAGTAGATGTACGTTGAGGAAGGACAAAGGTATAATTAGTAGATGTAAGTCGAGGAATCAGTAGATGTAAGTCGAGGAAGGACAACGGTATAACCAGTAGATGTAAGTCGAGGAAGGACAACGGTATAATCAGTAGATGTAAGTCGAGGAAGGACAAAGGTATAATCAGTAGATGTAAGTCGAGGAATCAGTAGATGTAAGTCGAGGAAGGACAACGGTATAATCAGTAGATGTAAGTCGAGGAAGGACAACGGTATAATCAGTAGATGTAAGTCGAGGAAGGACAACGGTATAATCATTAGATGTAAGTCGAGGAAGGACAACGGTATAATCAGTAGATGTAAGTCGAGGAAGGACAACGGTATAATCAGTAGATGTAAGTCGAGGAAGGACAAATGTATAATCAGTAGATGTAAGTCGAGGAATGACAACGGTATAATCAGTAGATGTAAGTCAAGGAATCAGTAGATGTAAGTCGAGGAAGGACAACGGTATAATCAGTAGATGTAAATCGAGGAAGGACAAAGGTATAATCAGTAGATGTAAGTCGAGGAAGGACAACGGTATAATCAGTAGATGTAAGTCGAGGAAGGACAAAGGTATAATCAGTAGATGTAAGTCGAGGAATCAGTAGATGTAAGTCGAGGAAGGACAACGGTATAATCAGTAGATGTAAGTCGAGGAATCAGTAGATGTAAGTTGAGGAAGGACAAAGGTATAATTAGTAGATGTAAGTCGAGGAATCAGTAGATGTAAGTCGAGGAAGGACAAAGGTATAATCAGTAGATGTAAGTTGAGGAAGGACAAAGGTATAATTAGTAGATGTAAGTCGAGGAATCAGTAGATGTAAGTCGAGGAAGGACAACGGTATAATCAGTAGATGTAAGTCGAGGAAGGACAACGGTATAATCAGTAGATGTAAGTCGAGGAAGGACAACGGTATAATCAGTAGATGTAAGTCGAGGAAGGACAACGGTATAATCAGTAGATGTAAGTCGAGGAAGGAAAACGGTATAATCAATAGATGTAAGTCGAGGAAGGACAACGGTATAATCAGTAGATGTAAGTCGAGGAAGGAAAACGGTATAATCAGTAGATGTAAGTCGAGGAATCAGTAGATGTAAGTCGAGGAAGGACAACGGTATAACCAGTAGATGTAAGTCGAGGAAGGACAACGTATAATCAGTAGATGTAAGTCGAGGAAGGACAACGGTATAATCAGTAGATGTAAGTCGAGGAAGGACAACGGTATAATCAGTAGATGTAAGTCGAGGAATCAGTAGATGTAAGTCGAGGAAGGACAACGGTATAATCAGTAGATGTAAGTCGAGGAAGGACAACGGTATAATCAGTAGATGTAAGTCGAGGAAGGAAAACGGTATAATCAGTAGATGTAAGTCGAGGAATCAGTAGATGTAAGTTGAGGAAGGACAAAGGTATAATTAGTAGATGTAAGTCGAGGAATCAGTAGATGTAAGTCGAGGAAGGACAACGGTATAATCAGTAGATGTGAGTCGAGGAAGGACAACGGTATAATCAGTAGATGTAAGTCGAGGAAGGACAACGGTATAATCAATAGATGTAAGTCGAGGAAGGACAACGGTATAATCAGTAGATGTAAGTTGAGGAAGGACAAAGGTATAATTAGTAGATGTAAGTCGAGGAATCAGTAGATGTAAGTCGAGGAAGGACAACGGTATAATCAGTAGATGTAAGTCGAGGAAGGACAACGGTATAATCAGTAGATGTAAGTCGAGGAAGGAAAACGGTATAATCAATAGATGTAAGTCGAGGAAGGACAACGGTATAATCAGTAGATGTAAGTCGAGGAAGGAAAACGGTATAATCAGTAGATGTAAGTCGAGGAATCAGTAGATGTAAGTCGAGGAAGGACAACGGTATAACCAGTAGATGTAAGTCGAGGAAGGACAACGTATAATCAGTAGATGTAAGTCGAGGAAGGACAACGGTATAATCAGTAGATGTAAGTCGAGGAAGGACAACGGTATAATCAGTAGATGTAAGTCGAGGAAGGACAACGGTATAATCAGTAGATGTAAGTCGAGGAAGGACAACGGTATAATCAGTAGATGTAAGTCGAGGAAGGACAACGGTATAATCAGTAGATGTAAGTCGAGGAAGGACAAAGGTATAATCAGTAGATGTAAGTCGAGGAAGGACAACGGTATAATAAGTAGATGTAAGTCGAGGAAGGACAACGGTATAATCAGTAGATGTAAGTCGAGGAATCAGTAGATGTAAGTTGAGGAAGGACAAAGGTATAATTAGTAGATGTAAGTCGAGGAATCAGTAGATGTAAGTCGAGGAAGGACAAAGGTATAATCAGTAGATGTAAGTCGAGGAATCAGTAGATGTAAGTTGAGGAAGGACAAAGGTATAATTAGTAGATGTAAGTCGAGGAATCAGTAGATGTAAGTCGAGGAAGGACAACGGTATAATCAGTAGATGTGAGTCGAGGAAGGAGAACGCTATAATCAGTAGATGTAAGTCGAGGAAGGACAACGGTATAATCAATAGATGTAAGTCGAGGAAGGACAACGGTATAATCAGTAGATGTAAGTTGGGGAAGGACAAAGGTATAATTAGTAGATGTAAGTCGAGGAATCAGTAGATGTAAGTCGAGGAAGGACAACGGTATAATCAGTAGATGTAAGTCGAGGAAGGACAACGGTATAATCAGTAGATGTAAGTCGAGGAAGGACAACGGTATAATCAATAGATGTAAGTCGAGGAAGGACAACGGTATAATCAGTAGATGTAAGTCGAGGAAGGAAAACGGTATAATCAGTAGATGTAAGTCGAGGAATCAGTAGATGTAAGTCGAGGAAGGACAACGGTATAACCAGTAGATGTAAGTCGAGGAAGGACAACGTATAATCAGTAGATGTAAGTCGAGGAAGAACAACAGTATAATCAGTAGATGTAAGTCGAGGAAGGACAAAGGTATAAACAGTAGATGTAAGTCGAGGAATCAGTAGATGTAAGTTGAGGAAGGACAAAGGTATAATTAGTAGATGTAAGTCGAGGAATCAGTAGATGTAAGTCGAGGAAGGACAACGGTATAATCAGTAGATGTAAGTCGAGGAAGGACAACGGTATAATCAGTAGATGTAAGTCGAGGAAGGACAACGGTATAATCAATAGATATAAGTCGAGGAAGGACAACGGTATAATCAGTAGATGTAAGTCGAGGAAGGACAACGGTATAATCAGTAGATGTAAGTCGAGGAAGGACAAAGATATAATCAGTAGATATAAGTCGAGGAATCAGTAGATGTAAGTCGAGGAAGGACAACGGTATAACCAGTAGATGTAAGTCGAGGAAGGACAACGGTATAATCAGTAGATGTAAGTCGAGGAAGGACAAAGGTATAATCAGTAGATGTAAGTCGAGGAATCAGTAGATGTAATTCGAGGAAGGACAACGGTATAATCAGTAGATGTAAGTCGAGGAAGGACAACGGTATAATCAGTAGATGTAAGTCGAGGAAGGACAACGGTATAATCATTAGATGTAAGTCGAGGAAGGACAACGGTATAATCAGTAGATGTAAGTCGAGGAAGGACAACGGTATAATCAGTAGATGTAAGTCGAGGAAGGACAAATGTATAATCAGTAGATGTAAGTCGAGGAAGGACAACGGTATAATCAGTAGATGTAAGTCAAGGAATCAGTAGATGTAAGTCGAGGAAGGACAACGGTATAATCAGTAGATGTAAATCGAGGAAGGACAAAGGTATAATCAGTAGATGTAAGTCGAGGAAGGACAACGGTATAATCAGTAGATGTAAGTCGAGGAAGGAAAACGGTATAATCAGTAGATGTAAGTCGAGGAATCAGTAGATGTAAGTCGAGGAAGGACAACGGTATAACCAGTAGATGTAAGTCGAGGAAGGACAACGTATAATCAGTAGATGTAAGTCGAGGAAGAACAACAGTATAATCAGTAGATGTAAGTCGAGGAAGGACAAAGGTATAAACAGTAGATGTAAGTCGAGGAAGGACAACGGTATAATCAGTAGATGTAAGTCGAGGAATCAGTAGATGTAAGTCGAGGAAGGACAAAGGTATAATCAGTAGATGTAAGTCGAGGAAGGACAACGGTATAATCAGTAGATGTAAGTCGAGGAAGGACAACGGTATAATCAGTAGATGTAAGTCGAGGAATCAGTAGATGTAAGTTGAGGAAGGACAAAGGTATAATTAGTAGATGTAAGTCGAGGAATCAGTAGATGTAAGTCGAGGAAGGACAAAGGTATAATCAGTAGATGTAAGTCGAGGAATCAGTAGATGTACGTTGAGGAAGGACAAAGGTATAATTAGTAGATGTAAGTCGAGGAATCAGTAGATGTAAGTCGAGGAAGGACAACGGTATAACCAGTAGATGTAAGTCGAGGAAGGACAACGGTATAATCAGTAGATGTAAGTCGAGGAAGGACAAAGGTATAATCAGTAGATGTAAGTCGAGGAATCAGTAGATGTAAGTCGAGGAAGGACAACGGTATAATCAGTAGATGTAAGTCGAGGAAGGACAACGGTATAATCAGTAGATGTAAGTCGAGGAAGGACAACGGTATAATCATTAGATGTAAGTCGAGGAAGGACAACGGTATAATCAGTAGATGTAAGTCGAGGAAGGACAACGGTATAATCAGTAGATGTAAGTCGAGGAAGGACAAATGTATAATCAGTAGATGTAAGTCGAGGAATGACAACGGTATAATCAGTAGATGTAAGTCAAGGAATCAGTAGATGTAAGTCGAGGAAGGACAACGGTATAATCAGTAGATGTAAATCGAGGAAGGACAAAGGTATAATCAGTAGATGTAAGTCGAGGAAGGACAACGGTATAATCAGTAGATGTAAGTCGAGGAAGGACAAAGGTATAATCAGTAGATGTAAGTCGAGGAATCAGTAGATGTAAGTCGAGGAAGGACAACGGTATAATCAGTAGATGTAAGTCGAGGAATCAGTAGATGTAAGTTGAGGAAGGACAAAGGTATAATTAGTAGATGTAAGTCGAGGAATCAGTAGATGTAAGTCGAGGAAGGACAAAGGTATAATCAGTAGATGTAAGTTGAGGAAGGACAAAGGTATAATTAGTAGATGTAAGTCGAGGAATCAGTAGATGTAAGTCGAGGAAGGACAACGGTATAATCAGTAGATGTAAGTCGAGGAAGGACAACGGTATAATCAGTAGATGTAAGTCGAGGAAGGACAACGGTATAATCAATAGATGTAAGTCGAGGAAGGACAACGGTATAATCAGTAGATGTAAGTCGAGGAAGGACAACGGTATAATCAGTTGATGTAAGTCGAGGAAGGACAAAGGTATAATCAGTAGATGTAAGTCGAGGAAGGACAACGGTATAACCAGTAGATGTAAGTCGAGGAAGGACAACGGTATAATCAGTAGATGTAAGTCGAGGAAGGACAAAGGTATAATCAGTAGATGTAAGTCGAGGAATCAGTAGATGTAAGTCGAGGAAGGACAACGGTATAATCAGTAGATGTAAGTCGAGGAAGGACAACGGTATAATCAGTAGATGTAAGTCGAGGAAGGACAACGGTATAATCATTAGATGTAAGTCGAGGAAGGACAACGGTATAATCAGTAGATGTAAGTCGAGGAAGGACAACGGTATAATCAGTAGATGTAAGTCGAGGAAGGACAAATGTATAATCAGTAGATGTAAGTCGAGGAAGGACAACGGTATAATCAGTAGATGTAAGTCAAGGAATCAGTAGATGTAAGTCGAGGAAGGACAACGGTATAATCAGTAGATGTAAGTCGAGGAAGGACAAAGGTATAATCAGTAGATGTAAGTCGAGGAAGGACAACGGTATAATCAGTAGATGTAAGTCGAGGAATCAGTAGATGTAAGTCGAGGAAGGAAAACGGTATAATCAGTAGATGTAAGTCGAGGAATCAGTAGATGTAAGTCGAGGAAGGACAACGGTATAATCAGTAGATGTAAGTCGAGGAAGGACAAAGGTATAATCAGTAGATGTAAGTCGAGGAAGGACAACGGTATAATCAGTAGATGTAAGTCGAGGAAGGACAAAGGTATAATCAGTAGATGTAAGTCGAGGAAGGACAACGGTATAATCAGTAGATGTAAGTCGAGGAATCAGTAGATGTAAGTCGAGGAAGGACAAAGGTATAATCAGTAGATGTAAGTCGAGGAAGGACAACGGTATAATCATTAGATGTAAGTCGAGGAAGGACAACGGTATAATCAGTAGATGTAAGTCGAGGAAGGACAACGGTATAATCAGTATATGTAAGTCGAGGAAGGACAAATGTATAATCAGTAGATGTAAGTCGAGGAAGGACAACGGTATAATCAGTAGATGTATGTCAAGGAATCAGTAGATGTAAGTCGAGGAAGGACAACGGTATAATCAGTAGATGTAAGTCGAGGAAGGACAAAGGTATAATCAGTAGATGTAAGTCGAGGAAGGACAACGGTATAATCAGTAGATGTAAGTCGAGGAATCAGTAGATGTAAGTCGAGGAAGGACAACGGTATAATCAGTAGATGTAAGTCGAGGAATCAGTAGATGTAAGTCGAGGAAGGACAACGGTATAATCAGTAGATGTAAGTCGAGGAAGGACAAAGGTATAATCAGTAGATGTAAGTCGAGGAAGGACAACGGTATAATCAGTAGATGTAAGTCGAGGAAGGACAAAGGTATAATCAGTAGATGTAAGTCGAGGAAGGACAACGGTATAATCAGTAGATGTAAGTCGAGGAAGGACAAAGGTATAATTAGTAGATGTAAGTCGAGGAATCAGTAGATGTAAGTCGAGGAAGGACAAAGGTATAATCAGTAGATGTAAGTCGAGGAATCAGTAGATGTAAGTTGAGGAAGGACAAAGGTATAATTAGTAGATGTAAGTCGAGGAATCAGTAGATGTAAGTCGAGGAAGGACAACGGTATAATCAGTAGATGTGAGTCGAGGAAGGACAACGCTATAATCAGTAGATGTAAGTCGAGGAAGGACAACGGTATAATCAATAGATGTAAGTCGAGGAAGGACAACGGTATAATCAGTAGATGTAAGTTGAGGAAGGACAAAGGTATAATTAGTAGATGTAAGTCGAGGAATCAGTAGATGTAAGTCGAGGAAGGACAACGGTATAATCAGTAGATGTAAGTCGAGGAAGGACAACGGTATAATCAGTAGATGTAAGTCGAGGAAGGACAACGGTATAATCAGTAGATGTAAGTCGAGGAAGGACAACGGTATAATCAATAGATGTAAGTCGAGGAAGGACAACGGTATAATCAGTAGATGTAAGTCGAGGAAGGAAAACGGTATAATCAGTAGATGTAAGTCGAGGAATCAGTAGATGTAAGTCGAGGGAGGACAACGGTATAACCAGTAGATGTAAGTCGAGGAAGGACAACGTATAATCAGTAGATGTAAGTCGAGAAAGAACAACAGTATAATCAGTAGATGTAAGTCGAGGAAGGACAAAGGTATAAACAGTAGATGTAAGTCGAGGAAGGACAACGGTATAATCAGTAGATGTAAGTCGAGGAATCAGTAGATGTAAGTCGAGGAAGGACAAAGGTATAATCAGTAGATGTAAGTCGAGGAAGGACAACGGTATAATCAGTAGATGTAAGTCGAGGAAGGACAACGGTATAATCAGTAGATGTAAGTCGAGGAATCAGTAGATGTAAGTTGAGGAAGGACAAAGGTATAATTAGTAGATGTAAGTCGAGGAATCAGTAGATGTAAGTCGAGGAAGGACAAAGGTATAATCAGTAGATGTAAGTCGAGGAATCAGTAGATGTACGTTGAGGAAGGACAAAGGTATAATTAGTAGATGTAAGTCGAGGAATCAGTAGATGTAAGTCGAGGAAGGACAACGGTATAATCAGTAGATGTAAGTCGAGGAAGGACAACGGTATAATCAGTAGATGTAAGTCGAGGAAGGACAACGGTATAATCAATAGATGTAAGTCGAGGAAGGACAACGGTATAATCAGTAGATGTAAGTCGAGGAAGGACAACGGTATAATCAGTAGATGTAAGTCGAGGAAGGACAAAGATATAATCAGTAGATGTAAGTCGAGGAATCAGTAGATGTAAGTCGAGGAAGGACAACGGTATAACCAGTAGATGTAAGTCGAGGAAGGACAACGGTATAATCAGTAGATGTAAGTCGAGGAAGGACAAAGGTATAATCAGTAGATGTAAGTCGAGGAATCAGTAGATGTAAGTCGAGGAAGGACAACGGTATAATCAGTAGATGTAAGTCGAGGAAGGACAACGGTATAATCAGTAGATGTAAGTCGAGGAAGGACAACGGTATAATCATTAGATGTAAGTCGAGGAAGGACAACGGTATAATCAGTAGATGTAAGTCGAGGAAGGACAACGGTATAATCAGTATATGTAAGTCGAGGAAGGACAAATGTATAATCAGTAGATGTAAGTCGAGGAAGGACAACGGTATAATCAGTAGATGTAAGTCAAGGAATCAGTAGATGTAAGTCGATGAAGGACAACGGTATAATCAGTAGATGTAAATCGAGGAAGGACAAAGGTATAATCAGTAGATGTAAGTCGAGGAAGGACAACGGTATAATCAGTAGATGTAAGTCGAGTCGAGGAAGGACAAAGGTATAATCAGTAGATGTAAGTCGAGGAATCAGTAGATGTAAGTCGAGGAAGGACAACGGTATAATCAGTAGATGTAAGTCGAGGAATCAGTAGATGTAAGTTGAGGAAGGACAAAGGTATAATTAGTAGATGTAAGTCGAGGAATCAGTAGATGTAAGTCGAGGAAGGACAAAGGTATAATCAGTAGATGTAAGTCGAGGAATCAGTAGATGTAAGTTGAGGAAGGACAAAGGTATAATTAGTAGATGTAAGTCGAGGAATCAGTAGATGTAAGTCGAGGAAGGACAACGGTATAATCAGTAGATGTAAGTCGAGGAAGGACAACGGTATAATCAATAGATGTAAGTCGAGGAAGGACAACGGTATAATCAGTAGATGTAAGTCGAGGAAGGACAACGGTATAATCAGTAGATGTAAGTCGAGGAAGGACAAAGGTATAATCAGTAGATGTAAGTCGAGGAATCAGTAGATGTAAGTCGAGGAAGGACAACGGTATAACCAGTAGATGTAAGTCGAGGAAGGACAACGGTATAATCAGTAGATGTAAGTCGAGGAAGGACAAAGGTATAATCAGTAGATGTAAGTCGAGGAATCAGTAGATGTAAGTCGAGGAAGGACAACGGTATAATCAGTAGATGTAAGTCGAGGAAGGACAACGGTATAATCAGTAGATGTAAGTCGAGGAAGGACAACGGTATAATCATTAGATGTAAGTCGAGGAAGGACAACGGTATAATCAGTAGATGTAAGTCGAGGAAGGACAACGGTATAATCAGTAGATGTAAGTCGAGGAAGGACAAATGTATAATCAGTAGATGTAAGTCGAGGAAGGACAACGGTATAATCAGTAGATGTAAGTCAAGGAATCAGTAGATGTAAGTCGAGGAAGGACAACGGTATAATCAGTAGATGTAAGTCGAGGAAGGACAAAGGTATAATCAGTAGATGTAAGTCGAGGAAGGACAACGGTATAATCAGTAGATGTAAGTCGAGGAATCAGTAGATGTAAGTCGAGGAAGGACAACGGTATAATCAGTAGATGTAAGTCGAGGAATCAGTAGAAGTAAGTCGAGGAAGGACAACGGTATAATCAGTAGATGTAAGTCGAGGAAGGACAAAGGTATAATCAGTAGATGTAAGTCGAGGAAGGACAACGGTATAATCAGTAGATGTAAGTCGAGGAAGGACAAAGGTATAATCAGTAGATGTAAGTCGAGGAAGGACAACGGTATAATCAGTAGATGTAAGTCTAGGAAGGACAACGGTATAATCAGTAGATGTAAGTCGAGGAAGGACAAAGGTATAATCAGTAGATGTAAGTCGAGGAAGGACAACGGTATAATCAGTAGATGTAAGTCGAGGAAGGACAACGGTATAATCAGTAGATGTAAGTCGAGGAAGGACAACGGTATAACCAGTAGATGTAAGTCGAGGAAGGACAACGTATAATCAGTAGATGTAAGTCGAGGAAGGACAAAGGTATAATCAGTAGATGTAAGTCGAGGAAGGACAACGGTATAATCAGTAGATGTAAGTCGAGGAAGGACAACGGTATAATCAGTAGATGTAAGTCGAGGAAGGACAACGGTATAATCAGTAGATGTAAGTCGAGGAAGGACAAAGGTATAATCAGTAGATGTAAGTCGAGGAAGGACAACGGTATAATCAGTAGATGTAAGTCAAGGAATCAGTAGATGTAAGTCGAGGAAGGACAACGGTATAATCAGTAGATGTAAGTCGAGGAAGGACAAAGGTATAATCAGTAGATGTAAGTCGAGGAAGGACAACGGTATAATCAGTAGATGTAAGTCGAGGAAGGACAACGGTATAATCAGTAGATGTAAGTCGAGGAATCAGTAGATGTAAGTCGAGGAAGGACAACGGTATAATCAGTAGATGTAAGTCGAGGAAGGACAACGGTATAATCAGTAGATGTAAGTCGAGGAAGGACAACGGTATAATCAGTAGATGTAAGTCGAGGAAGGACAAAGGTATAATCAGTAGATGTAAGTCGAGGAAGGACAACGGTATAATCAGTAGATGTAAGTCGAGGAAGGACAAAGGTATAATTAGTAGATGTAAGTCGAGGAATCAGTAGATGTAAGTCGAGGAAGGACAAAGGTATAATCAGTAGATGTAAGTCGAGGAAGGACAACGGTATAATCATTAGATGTAAGTCGAGGAAGGACAACGGTATAATCAGTAGATGTAAGTCGAGGAAGGACAACGGTATAATCAGTAGATGTAAGTCGAGGAAGGACAAAGGTATAATCAGTAGATGTAAGTCGAGGAAGGACAACGGTATAATCAGTAGATGTAAGTCGAGGAATCAGTAGATGTAAGTCGAGGAAGGACAACGGTATAATCAGTAGATGTAAGTCGAGGAATCAGTAGATGTAAGTCGAGGAAGGACAACGGTATAATCAGTAGATGTAAGTCGAGGAAGGACAAAGGTATAATCAGTAGATGTAAGTCGAGGAAGGACAACGGTATAATCAGTAGATGTAAGTCGAGGAAGGACAAAGGTATAATCAGTAGATGTAAGTCGAGGAAGGACAACGGTATAATCAGTAGATGTAAGTCGAGGAAGGACAAAGGTATAATTAGTAGATGTAAGTCGAGGAATCAGTAGATGTAAGTCGAGGAAGGACAAAGGTATAATCAGTAGATGTAAGTCGAGGAATCAGTAGATGTAAGTTGAGGAAGGACAAAGGTATAATTAGTAGATGTAAGTCGAGGAATCAGTAGATGTAAGTCGAGGAAGGACAACGGTATAATCAGTAGATGTGAGTCGAGGAAGGACAACGCTATAATCAGTAGATGTAAGTCGAGGAAGGACAACGGTATAATCAATAGATGTAAGTCGAGGAAGGACAACGGTATAATCAGTAGATGTAAGTTGAGGAAGGACAAAGGTATAATTAGTAGATGTAAGTCGAGGAATCAGTAGATGTAAGTCGAGGAAGGACAACGGTATAATCAGTAGATGTAAGTCGAGGAAGGACAACGGTATAATCAGTAGATGTAAGTCGAGGAAGGACAACGGTATAATCAATAGATGTAAGTCGAGGAAGGACAACGGTATAATCAGTAGATGTAAGTCGAGGAAGGAAAACGGTATAATCAGTAGATGTAAGTCGAGGAATCAGTAGATGTAAGTCGAGGAAGGACAACGGTATAACCAGTAGATGTAAGTCGAGGAAGGACAACGTATAATCAGTAGATGTAAGTCGAGGAAGAACAACAGTATAATCAGTAGATGTAAGTCGAGGAAGGACAAAGGTATAAACAGTAGATGTAAGTCGAGGAAGGACAACGGTATAATCAGTAGATGTAAGTCGAGGAATCAGTAGATGTAAGTCGAGGAAGGACAAAGGTATAATCAGTAGATGTAAGTCGAGGAAGGACAACGGTATAATCAGTAGATGTAAGTCGAGGAAGGACAACGGTATAATCAGTAGATGTAAGTCGAGGAATCAGTAGATGTAAGTTGAGGAAGGACAAAGGTATAATTAGTAGATGTAAGTCGAGGAATCAGTAGATGTAAGTCGAGGAAGGACAAAGGTATAATCAGTAGATGTAAGTCGAGGAATCAGTAGATGTACGTTGAGGAAGGACAAAGGTATAATTAGTAGATGTAAGTCGAGGAATCAGTAGATGTAAGTCGAGGAAGGACAACGGTATAATCAGTAGATGTAAGTCGAGGAAGGACAACGGTATAATCAGTAGATGTAAGTCGAGGAAGGACAACGGTATAATCAATAGATGTAAGTCGAGGAAGGACAACGGTATAATCAGTAGATGTAAGTCGAGGAAGGACAACGGTATAATCAGTAGATGTAAGTCGAGGAAGGACAAAGATATAATCAGTAGATGTAAGTCGAGGAATCAGTAGATGTAAGTCGAGGAAGGACAACGGTATAACCAGTAGATGTAAGTCGAGGAAGGACAACGGTATAATCAGTAGATGTAAGTCGAGGAAGGACAAAGGTATAATCAGTAGATGTAAGTCGAGGAATCAGTAGATGTAAGTCGAGGAAGGACAACGGTATAATCAGTAGATGTAAGTCGAGGAAGGACAACGGTATAATCAGTAGATGTAAGTCGAGGAAGGACAACGGTATAATCAGTAGATGTAAGTCGAGGAAGGACAACGGTATAATCATTAGATGTAAGTCGAGGAAGGACAACGGTATAATCAGTAGATGTAAGTCGAGGAAGGACAACGGTATAATCAGTATATGTAAGTCGAGGAAGGACAAATGTATAATCAGTAGATGTAAGTCGAGGAAGGACAACGGTATAATCAGTAGATGTAAGTCAAGGAATCAGTAGATGTAAGTCGATGAAGGACAACGGTATAATCAGTAGATGTAAATCGAGGAAGGACAAAGGTATAATCAGTAGATGTAAGTCGAGTCGAGGAAGGACAAAGGTATAATCAGTAGATGTAAGTCGAGTCGAGGAAGGACAAAGGTATAATCAGTAGATGTAAGTCGAGGAATCAGTAGATGTAAGTCGAGGAAGGACAACGGTATAATCAGTAGATGTAAGTCGAGGAATCAGTAGATGTAAGTTGAGGAAGGACAAAGGTATAATTAGTAGATGTAAGTCGAGGAATCAGTAGATGTAAGTCGAGGAAGGACAAAGGTATAATCAGTAGATGTAAGTCGAGGAATCAGTAGATGTAAGTTGAGGAAGGACAAAGGTATAATTAGTAGATGTAAGTCGAGGAATCAGTAGATGTAAGTCGAGGAAGGACAACGGTATAATCAGTAGATGTAAGTCGAGGAAGGACAACGGTATAATCAATAGATGTAAGTCGAGGAAGGACAACGGTATAATCAGTAGATGTAAGTCGAGGAAGGACAACGGTATAATCAGTAGATGTAAGTCGAGTAAGGACAAAGGTATAATCAGTAGATGTAAGTCGAGGAATCAGTAGATGTAAGTCGAGGAAGGACAACGGTATAACCAGTAGATGTAAGTCGAGGAAGGACAACGGTATAATCAGTAGATGTAAGTCGAGGAAGGACAAAGGTATAATCAGTAGATGTAAGTCGAGGAATCAGTAGATGTAAGTCGAGGAAGGACAACGGTATAATCAGTAGATGTAAGTCGAGGAAGGACAACGGTATAATCAGTAGATGTAAGTCGAGGAAGGACAACGGTATAATCATTAGATGTAAGTCGAGGAAGGACAACGGTATAATCAGTAGATGTAAGTCGAGGAAGGACAACGGTATAATCAGTAGATGTAAGTCGAGGAAGGACAAATGTATAATCAGTAGATGTAAGTCGAGGAAGGACAACGGTATAATCAGTAGATGTAAGTCAAGGAATCAGTAGATGTAAGTCGAGGAAGGACAACGGTATAATCAGTAGATGTAAGTCGAGGAAGGACAACGGTATAATCAGTAGATGTAAGTCGAGGAATCAGTAGAAGTAAGTCGAGGAAGGACAACGGTATAATCAGTAGATGTAAGTCGAGGAAGGACAAAGGTATAATCAGTAGATGTAAGTCGAGGAAGGACAACGGTATAATCAGTAGATGTAAGTCGAGGAAGGACAAAGGTATAATCAGTAGATGTAAGTCGAGGAAGGACAACGGTATAATCAGTAGATGTAAGTCTAGGAAGGACAACGGTATAATCAGTAGATGTAAGTCGAGGAAGGACAAAGGTATAATCAGTAGATGTAAGTCGAGGAAGGACAACGGTATAATCAGTAGATGTAAGTCGAGGAAGGACAACGGTATAATCAGTAGATGTAAGTCAAGGAATCAGTAGATGTAAGTCGAGGAAGGACAACGGTATAACCAGTAGATGTAAGTCGAGGAAGGACAACGTATAATCAGTAGATGTAAGTCGAGGAAGGACAACGGTATAATCAGTAGATGTAAGTCGAGGAAGGACAACGGTATAATCAGTAGATGTAAGTCGAGGAAGGACAACGGTATAATCAGTAGATGTAAGTCGAGGAAGGACAACGGTATAATCAGTAGATGTAAGTCGAGGAAGGACAACGGTATAATCAGTAGATGTAAGTCGAGGAATCAGTAGATGTAAGTCGAGGAAGGACAAAGGTATAATCAGTAGATGTAAGTCGAGGAAGGACAACGGTATAATCAGTAGATGTAAGTCGAGGAAGGACAACGGTATAATCAGTAGATGTAAGTCGAGGAATCAGTAGATGTAAGTTGAGGAAGGACAAAGGTATAATTAGTAGATGTAAGTCGAGGAATCAGTAGATGTAAGTCGAGGAAGGACAAAGGTATAATCAGTAGATGTAAGTCGAGGAATCAGTAGATGTAAGTTGAGGAAGGACAAAGGTATAATTAGTAGATGTAAGTCGAGGAATCAGTAGATGTAAGTCGAGGAAGGACAACGGTATAATCAGTAGATGTGAGTCGAGGAAGGACAACGGTATAATCAGTAGATGTAAGTCGAGGAAGGACAACGGTATAATCAATAGATGTAAGTCGAGGAAGGACAACGGTATAATCAGTAGATGTAAGTTGAGGAAGGACAAAGGTATAATTAGTAGATGTAAGTCGAGGAATCAGTAGATGTAAGTCGAGGAAGGACAACGGTATAATCAGTAGATGTAAGTCGAGGAAGGACAACGGTATAATCAGTAGATGTAAGTCGAGGAAGGACAACGGTATAATCAATAGATGTAAGTCGAGGAAGGACAACGGTATAATCAGTAGATGTAAGTCGAGGAAGGAAAACGGTATAATCAGTAGATGTAAGTCGAGGAATCAGTAGATGTAAGTCGAGGAAGGACAACGGTATAACCAGTAGATGTAAGTCGAGGAAGGACAACGTATAATCAGTAGATGTAAGTCGAGGAAGAACAACGGTATAATCAGTAGATGTAAGTCGAGGAAGGACAAAGGTATAAACAGTAGATGTAAGTCGAGGAAGCACAACGGTATAATCAGTAGATGTAAATCGAGGAATCAGTAGATGTAAGTCGAGGAAGGACAAAGGTATAATCAGTAGATGTAAGTCGAGGAAGGACAACGGTATAATCAGTAGATGTAAGTCGAGGAAGGACAACGGTATAATCAGTAGATGTAAGTCGAGGAATCAGTAGATGTAAGTTGAGGAAGGACAAAGGTATAATTAGTAGATGTAAGTCGAGGAATCAGTAGATGTAAGTCGAGGAAGGACAACGGTATAATCAGTAGATGTAAGTCGAGGAAGGACAAAGGTATAATCAGTAGATGTAAGTCGAGGAAGGACAACGGTATAATCAGTAGATGTAAGTCGAGGAATCAGTAGATGTAAGTCGAGGAAGGACAACGGTATAATCAGTAGATGTAAGTCGAGGAAGGACAACGGTATAATCAGTAGATGTAAGTCGAGGAAGGACAACGGTATAATCAGTAGATGTAAGTCGAGGAAGGACAAAGGTATAATCAGTAGATGTAAGTCGAGGAAGGACAACGGTATAATCAGTAGATGTAAGTCGAGGAAGGACAAAGGTATAATCAGTAGATGTAAGTCGAGGAAGGACAACGGTATAAACAGTAGATGTAAGTCGAGGAAGGACAACGGTATAATCAGTAGATGTAAGTCGAGGAAGGACAAAGGTATAATCAGTAGATGTAAGTCGAGGAAGGACAACGGTATAATCAGTAGATGTAAGTCGAGGAAGGACAACGGTATAATCAGTAGATGTAAGTCGAGGAATCAGTAGATGTAAGTCGAGGAAGGACAGAAAACACAATGGCCAAAAGAAAGGGGACAAAGAAAATATCTACAAAACATTACAAAAAAACTAAAGATTCAACAAGACGACTCCTATTAAAAACTTGAGGTGAACTATCTCCCTTTTCTATCTAAATAAAACAAATCGTCACAGAACTATCAATGGTTCCGTAAAAAATATTTAAACAAATATGGAAATCAGAAAAGGTATGACTCGGTATGTTATGTCTGAATTGGATCTCAACCAAAAACAAAATGTTCTGCGAAATAATCTTCGGAACCTCCTAACAAGTTTGATCCTATTTGATCCGATTGGCTTTTGGAGAATTCATGACTTTGTCACTGAATTCATTCCCGTTTTTTTAGCGGGGTTCGCATTGCTCAATCTTTAGTTTTCTATGTAGTGTTTTGTCGACCATTTTATCTTTTTCTGGTGACAATCGTAGTCTGTACGTCTTCGACGGCTTCTGATTACTCCTTTGTTCTGGTGACAATCGTAGTCTGTACGTCTTCGACGGCTTCTGATTACTCCTTTGTTCTGGTGACAATCGTATTGTCTGTACGTCTTCGACGGCTTCTGATTACTCCTTTGTTCTGGTGACAATCGTATTGTCTGTACGTCTTCGACGGCTTCTGATTACTCCTTTGTTCTGGTAACAATCGTAGTCTGTACGTCTTCGACGGCTTCTGATTACTCCTTTGTTCTGGTGACAATCGTAGTCTGTACGTCTTCGACGGCTTCTGATTACTCCTTTGTTCTGGTGACAATCGTAGTCTGTACGTCTTCGACGGCTTCTGATTACTCCTTTGTTCTGGTAACAATCGTAGTCTGTACGTCTTCGACGGCTTCTGATTACTCCTTTGTTCTGGTAACAATCGTATTGTCTGTACGTCTTCGACGGCTTCTGATTACTCCTTTGTTCTGGTGACAATCGTAGTCTGTACGTCTTCGACGGCTTCTGATTACTCCTTTGTTCTGGTGACAATCGTAGTCTGTACGTCTTCGACGGCTTCTGATTACTCCTTTGTTCTGGTGACAATCGTAGTCTGTACGTCTTCGACGGCTTCTGATTACTCCTTTGTTCTGGTAACAATCGTAGTCTGTACGTCTTCGACGGCTTCTGATTACTCCTTTGTTCTGGTAACAATCGTATTGTCTGTACGTCTTCGACGGCTTCTGATTACTCCTTTGTTCTGGTGACAATCGTATTGTCTGTACGTCTTCGACGGCTTCTGATTACTCCTTTGTTCTGGTGACAATCGTAGTCTGTACGTCTTCGACGGCTTCTGATTACTCCTTTGTTCTGGTAACAATCGTAGTCTGTACATCTTCGACGGCTTCTGATTACTCCTTTGTTCTGGTGACAATCGTAGTCTGTACGTCTTCGACGGCTTCTGATTACTCCTTTGTTCTGGTAACACTCGTAGTCTGTACGTCTTCGACGGCTTCTGATTACTCCTTTGTTCTGGTGACAATCGTATTGTCTGTACGTCTTCGACGGCTTCTGATTACTCCTTTGTTCTGGTAACAATCGTAGTCTGTACGTCTTCGACGGCTTCTGATTACTCCTTTGTTCTGGTGACAATCGTATTGTCTGTACGTCTTCGACGGCTTCTGATTACTCCTTTGTTCTGGTGACAATCGTAGTCTGTACGTCTTCGACGGCTTCTGATTACTCCTTTGTTCTGGTGACAATCGTAGTCTGTACGTCTTCGACGGCTTCTGATTACTCCTTTGTTCTGGCAACAATCGTAGTCTGTACGTCTTCGACGGCTTCTGATTACTCCTTTGTTCTGGTGACAATCGTAGTCTGTACGTCTTCGACGGCTTCTGATTACTCCTTTGTTCTGGTGACAATCGTAGTCTGTACGTCTTCGACGGCTTCTGATTACTCCTTTGTTCTGGTGACAATCGTAGTCTGTACGTCTTCGACGGCTTCTGATTACTCCTTTGTTCTGGTAACAATCGTAGTCTGTACGTCTTCGACGGCTTCTGATTACTCCTTTGTTCTGGTGACAATCGTAGTCTGTACGTCTTCGACGGCTTCTGATTACTCCTTTGTTCTGGTGACAATCGTAGTCTGTACGTCTTCGACGGCTTCTGATTACTCCTTTGTTCTGGTGACAATCGTAGTCTGTACGTCTTCGACGGCTTCTGATTACTCCTTTGTTCTGGTGACAATCGTAGTCTGTACGTCTTCGACGGCTTCTGATTACTCCTTTGTTCTGGTGACAATCGTAGTCTGTACGTCTTCGACGGCTTCTGATTACTCCTTTGTTCTGGTAACAATCGTAGTCTGTACGTCTTCGACGGCTTCTGATTACTCCTTTGTTCTGGTAACAATCGTATTGTCTGTACGTCTTCGACGGCTTCTGATTACTCCTTTGTTCTGGTGACAATCGTAGTCTGTACGTCTTCGACGCTTCTGATTACTCCTTTGTTCTGGTGACAATCGTAGTCTGTACGTCTTCGACGGCTTCTGATTACTCCTTTGTTCTTGTGACAATCGTAGTCTGTACGTCTTCGACGGCTTCTGATTACTCCTTTGTTCTGGTGACAATCGTATTGTCTGTACGTCTTCGACGGCTTCTGATTACTCCTTTGTTCTGGTGACAATCGTAGTCTGTACGTCTTCGACGGCTTCTGATTACTCCTTTGTTCTGGTGACAATCGTAGTCTGTACGTCTTCGACGGCTTCTGATTACTCCTTTGTTCTGGTGACAATCGTAGTCTGTACGTCTTCGACGGCTTCTGATTACTCCTTTGTTCTGGTAACAATCGTAGTCTGTACGTCTTCGACGGCTTCTGATTACTCCTTTGTTCTGGTGACAATCGTATTGTCTGTACGTCTTCGACGGCTTCTGATTACTCCTTTGTTCTGGTGACAATCGTATTGTCTGTACGTCTTCGACGGCTTCTGATTACTCCTTTGTTCTGGTGACAATCGTATTGTCTGTACGTCTTCGACGACTTCTGATTACTCCTTTGTTCTGGTAACAATCGTAGTCTGTACGTCTTCGACGGCTTCTGATTACTCCTTTGTTCTGGTAACAATCGTAGTCTGTACGTCTTCGACGGCTTCTGATTACTCCTTTGTTCTGGTGACAATCGTAGTCTGTACGTCTTCGACGGCTTCTGATTACTCCTTTGTTCTGGTAACAATCGTAGTCTGTACGTCTTCGACGGCTTCTGATTACTCCTTTGTTCTGGTGACAATCGTATTGTCTGTACGTCTTCGACGGCTTCTGATTACTCCTTTGTTCTGGTGACAATCGTAGTCTGTACGTCTTCGACGGCTTCTGATTACTCCTTTGTTCTGGTGACAATCGTATTGTCTGTACGTCTTCGACGGCTTCTGATTACTCCTTTGTTCTGGTGACAATCGTAGTCTGTACGTCTTCGACGGCTTCTGATTACTCCTTTGTTCTGGTGACAATCGTAGTCTGTACGTCTTCGACGGCTTCTGATTACTCCTTTGTTCTGGTGACAATCGTATTGTCTGTACGTCTTCGACGGCTTCTGATTACTCCTTTGTTCTGGTGACAATCGTATTGTCTGTACGTCTTCGACGGCTTCTGATTACTCCTTTGTTCTGGTGACAATCGTATTGTCTGTACGTCTTCGACGGCTTCTGATTACTCCTTTGTTCTGGTGACAATCGTATTGTCTGTACGTCTTCGACGGCTTCTGATGACTCCTTTGTTCTGGTGACAATCGTATTGTCTGTACGTCTTCGACGGCTTCTGATTACTCCTTTGTTCTGGTAACAATCGTAGTCTGTACGTCTTCGACGGCTTCTGATTACTCCTTTGTTCTGGTAACAATCGTAGTCTGTACGTCTTCGACGGCTTCTGATTACTCCTTTGTTCTGGTGACAATCGTAGTCTGTACGTCTTCGACGGCTTCTGATTACTCCTTTGTTCTGGTAACAATCGTAGTCTGTACGTCTTCGACGGCTTCTGAATACTCCTTTGTTCTGGTGACAATCGTATTGTCTGTACGTCTTCGACGGCTTCTGATTACTCCTTTGTTCTGGTGACAATCGTAGTCTGTACGTCTTCGACGGCTTCTGATTACTCCTTTGTTCTGGTGACAATCGTATTGTCTGTACGTCTTCGACGGCTTCTGATTACTCCTTTGTTCTGGTGACAATCGTAGTCTGTACGTCTTCGACGGCTTCTGATTACTCCTTTGTTCTGGTGACAATCGTAGTCTGTACGTCTTCGACGGCTTCTGATTACTCCTTTGTTCTGGTGACAATCGTAGTCTGTACGTCTTCGACGGCTTCTGATTACTCCTTTGTTCTGGTGACAATCGTAGTCTGTACGTCTTCGACGGCTTCTGATTACTCCTTTGTTCTGGTGACAATGGTATTGTCTGTACGTCTTCGACGGCTTCTGATTACTCCTTTGGTATCTTCAAACTGTTCTTACAATAGATGTCGACAGCAAACGATAACAATAACCGTGAGTCACAAAATAACCATTTTTATATTACCATTTATAATCATATTGCATGTATAAACTTGGATGTATGATCCAGTGATTTTAGTTTCTCACAATTTATCTTTGATACACGATACTTTTAGCAATGAATTACATTGGGTAATCTTTTGAATAAATTCTGTTTTACGTTATTTTCACGTTTTGAGAGCAAGAACTGATCAAATCGTCAATTGTTTTCCTAAGTATCGTCAATGTTCTTTGACATGACAAGTCAATTACCATTCTGTGGTATATCCCTAATTAATCTATTATTTAGAATAATGTCTTTTCTAAGATCAATGAAGAAATTATTAACTGTCTGTCAAGGGATACATCATGAACTGTCTTCTTTATTCCATTTCGTTTTTTGGTTAATTTATTTTAAATGACATTCATTTCAACAAAAATGTTCGTGGAGAGCCATTTATATGATAAAATACAACTGAGAAACGAAAAAACAGAGCACACTATGATTTTTTTATATTTGTCGTCTGTGATTGTACAACAATTGTAAGGAACAAGGAGATACGTATCAAGTGTACCCCCACGAGTTGGAATCGAATTCACAAAGTTTAGTGGTGATTGACAGATTTCATTTGTACATCAAATGTAGTCCCGACGGTCCCACTTGCCACAGACAGTGTTCGTGGCCGTTTGCCACAGACACTGTAAGTGGCATAACAATTCTTAAAGGAGGTGTACTCACAAATTATGTATTAAGGGGTATAATGAATACCAAAGGCCCCAAGCAGATCTGGGCTGGCACTGGGGTTAGGCATTTCAGAACTTCACATGGATGACGCTGATTACTTTACTCTTTACAATGGGAGTCGAGACGAATCGACCATCGTTTTTACGCGGAAATCAGAACAGACATCACAACATGGAACTAAAAACATGAAGACATATGATTTGACAACATGAACAATGCGAACACCACTAACACAAGTAAATAAAACGAACTTAGGTGCTCCGGAAGGGTAATATCGAATTAACTGAGAGATATATACTCCATATGCAGGTTTGTCGTAAAATTTCGTTCTAAAGCGGCCCTCACTCTCAATTTGGAGGTTGAAGTCAAGGTATGACGCAGACTTGGCTGTATATGTGGTATCCTTTATTTCAAGTTCAACTTGATAGATGCTATCAACATAATCACCAATCAAGTCGGCGAGAAGGGGAGCACAGTTGGTACACGTCGGAATGCAGACTGTCTGTTGAAAGACACGTCAACCAAACATAATAAATATGTTGTCCATCAAAAACTCCCGAGTTCAGAATGTAGCAACGAGAAGGTAACTGTACCAAAGTTCAACTACAGCAACGTAATAATAACACAATGATGACTATAATTAAGATCTTGCATGAGGAGATAAAAATGGCAAGAAACTAACTAGATCTAAATAATGTGGGGACAATAATGACAAAAAAGCAATTAGAGCAAACATTTACTGTGTGAAGGTAGTAACAATAAGGTAACTAGAACATAGCTCTACTATGAGGTGCCGGCAATAAAAAAGGTACATAAATTAAAACTCTACGGAGAAGACCTCGTAAGTTTATAACTTGTGTCTGATCCATTGTCTGTATAATAGCTTGACAATAAAACATGTTTAAAGTACTAAGCTCTACTGTGAGTTGGCAGTATTGATAAAAAGCTCTACTGAGAGGATAAACCAATGAAGTTTACTGGATGAAAACTCTACTGTGAGGATAAACCAATGAAGGTTACTGGAAGAAAACTCCACTGTGAGGATAAACCAATGAAATTTACTGGATGAAAACTCTACTGTGAGGATAAACCAATGAAGATTACAGGACCAAAACTCTACTGTGAGGATAAACCAATGAATTTTACTGGAAGAAAACTCTACTGAGAGGATAAACCAATGAAGTTTACTGGACGAAAACTCTACTGAGAGGATAAACCAATGAAGGTTTACTGGACGAAAACTCTACTGTGAGGATAAACCAATGAAATTTACTGGATGAAAACTCTACTGTGAGGATAAACCAATGTAGTTTACTGAACGAAAACTCTACTGAGAGGATAAATCAATGAAGTTTACTGGACGAAAACTCTACTGAGAGGATAAACCAATGAAGGTTACTGGATGAAAACTCTACTATGAGGATAAACCAATGAAGTTTACTGGATGAAAACTCTACTGAGAGGATAAACCAATGAAGTTTACTGGAAGAAAACTCTACTGAGAGGATAAACCAATGAGGTTTACTGGAAGAAAACTCTACTATGAGGATAAACCAATTAAGTTTACTGGAAGAAACTCTACTGAGAGGATAAACCAATGAAGGTTACTGGACAAAAACTCTACTGAGAGGATAAACCAATGAAGTTTACAGGACGAAAACTCTACTGAGAGGATAAACCAATGAAGGTTACTGGACGAAAACTCTACTGAGAGGATAAACCAATGAAGTTTACAGGACGAAAACTCTACTAAGAGGATAAACCAATGAAGGTTACTGGACAAAAACTCTACTGAGAGGATAAACCAATGAAGGTTAGTGGACAACAACTCTACTGTGAGGATAAACCAATGAAAGTTACTGGACAAAAACTCTACTGAGAGGATAAACCAATGAAGTTTACCTGACAAAAACTCTACTGAGAGGATAAACCAATGAAAGTTACTGGACGAAAACTCTACTGAGAGGATAAACCATTGAAGTTTACTCAACGAAAACTCTACTGTGAGGATAAACCAATGAAGTTTACAGGACGAAAACTCTACTGAGAGGATAAACCAATGAAGGTTACTGGACAAAAACTCTACTGAGAGGATAAACCAATGAAGTTTACTGGACAAAAACTCTACTGAGAGGATAAACCAATGAAGTTTACTGGACAAAACCTCTACTGAGAGGATAAACCAATGAAGTTTACTGGACGAAAACTCTACTGAGAGGATAAACCAATGAAGTTTACTGGACAAAAACTCTACTGAGAGGATAAACCAATGAAGGTTACTGGACGAAAACTCTACTGAGAGGATAAACCAATGAAGGTTACTGGACGAAAACTCTACTGAGAGGATAAACCAATGAAGTTTACTGGACAAAAACTCTACTGAGAGGATAAACCAATGAAGGTTACTGGATGAAAACTCTACTGAGAGGATAAACCAATGAAGTTTACTGGACAAAAACTCTACTGAGAGGATAAACCAATGAAGGTTACTGGATGAAAACTCTACTGAGAGGATAAACCAATGAAGGTTACTGGATGAAAACTCTACTGTGAGGATAAACCAATGAAGTTTACTGGACAAAAACTCTACTGTGAGGATAAACCAATGAAGGTTACTGGACGAAAACTCTACTGAGAGGATAAACCAATGAAGGTTACTGGACAAAAACTCTACTGTGAGGATAAACCAATGAGTTACTGGACAAAAACTCTACTGAGAGGATAAACCAATGAAGGTTACTGGACAACCACTCTACTGAGAGGATAAACCAATGAAGGTTAGTGGACAAAAACTCTACTAAGAGGATAAACCAATGAAGTTTACTGGACAAAACTCTACTGTGAGGATAAACCAATGAAAGTTACTGGACAAAAACTCTACTGAGAGGATAAACCAATGAAGTTTACTGGACGAAAACTCTACTGAGAGGATAAACCAATGAAGGTTATTGGACAAACACTCTACTGTGAGGATAAACCAATGAAAGTTACTGGACAAAAACTCAACTGAGAGGATAAACCACTGACGTTTACAGGACGAAAACTCTACTGAGAGGATAAACCAATGAAGTTTACTGGACAAAAACTCTACTAAGAGGATAAACCAATGAAAGTTACTGGACAAAAACTCTACTGAGAGGATAAACCAATGAAGTTTACCTGACAAAAACTCTACTGAGAGGATAAACCAATGAAGGTTACAGGACCAAAACTCTACTGAGAGGATAAACCATTGAAGTTTACTCAACGAAAACTCTACTGTGAGGATAAACCATTGAAGTTTACAGGACGAAAACTCTACTGAGAGGATAAACCAATGAAGGTTACTGGACAAAAACTCTACTGAGAGGATAAACCAATGAAGTTTACTGGACGAAAACTCTACTGAGAGGATAAACCAATGAAGTTTACTGGACAAAACTCTACTGTGAGGATAAACCAATGAAGGTTACTGGATGAAAACTCTACTGTGAGGATAAACCAATGAAGTTTACTGGACAAAAACTCTACTGTGAGGATAAACCAATGAAGGTTACTGGACGAAAACTCTACTGTGAGGATAAACCAATGAAGGTTACTGGACGAAAACTCTACTGAGAGGATAAACCAATGAAGATTACTGGACAAAAACTCTACTATGAGGATAAACCAATGAGTTACTGGACAAAAACTCTACTGAGAGGATAAACCAATGAAGGTTACTGGACAACCACTCTACTGAGAGGATAAACCAATGAAGGTTAGTGGACAAAAACTCTACTAAGAGGATAAACCAATGAAGTTTACTGGACAAAACTCTACTGTGAGGATAAACCAATGAAAGTTACTGGACAAAAACTCTACTGAGAGGATAAACCAATGAAGTTTACTGGACGAAAACTCTACTGAGAGGATAAACCAATGAAGGTTATTGGACAAAAACTCTACTGTGAGGATAAACCAATGAAAGTTACTGGACAAAAACTCAACTGAGAGGATAAACCACTGACGTTTACAGGACGAAAACTCTACTGAGAGGATAAACCAATGAAGTTTACTGGACAAAAACTCTACTAAGAGGATAAACCAATGAAAGTTACTGGACAAAAACTCTACTGAGAGGATAAACCAATGAAGTTTACCTGACAAAAACTCTACTGAGAGGATAAACCAATGAAGGTTACAGGACCAAAACTCTACTGAGAGGATAAACCATTGAAGTTTACTCAACGAAAACTCTACTGTGAGGATAAACCATTGAAGTTTACAGGACGAAAACTCTACTGAGAGGATAAACCAATGAAGGTTACTGGACAAAAACTCTACTGAGAGGATAAACCAATGAAGTTTACTGGACGAAAACTCTACTGAGAGGATAAACCAATGAAGTTTACTGGACAAAAACTCTACTGAGAGGATAAACCAATGAAGGTTACTGGATGAAAACTCTACTGAGAGGATAAACCAATGAAGGTTACTGGATGAAATCTCTACTGTGAGGATAAACCAATGAAGTTTACTGGACAAAAACTCTACTGTGAGGATAAACCAATGAAGGTTACTGGATGAAAACTCTACTGAGAGGATAAACCAATGAAGTTTACTCAACGAAATCTCTACTGTGAGGATAAACCAATGAAGGTTACTGGACGAAAACTCTACTGTGAGGATAAACCAATGAAGGTTACTGGACGAAACCTCTACTGAGAGGATAAACCAATGAAGGTTACTGGACAAAACTCTACTGTGAGGATAAACCAATGAGTTACTGGACAAAAACTCTACTGAGAGGATAAACCAATGAAGGTTACTGGACAACCACTCTACTGAGAGGATAAACCAATGAAGGTTAGTGGACAAAAACTCTACTAAGAGGATAAACCAATGAAGTTTACTGGACGAAAACTCTACTGAGAGGATAAACCAATGAAGGTTATTGGACAAAAACTCTACTGAGAGGATAAACCAATGAAGGTTACTGGACAACCACTCTACTGAGAGGATAAACCAATGAAGGTTAGTGGACAAAAACTCTACTAAGAGTATAAACCAATGAAGTTTACTGGACGAAAACTCTACTGTGAGGATAAACCAATGACGTTTACTGGACAAAACTCTACTGTGAGGATAAACCAATGAAAGTTACTGGACAAAAACTCTACTGAGAGGATAAACCACTGACGTTTACAGGACGAAAACTCTACTGAGAGGATAAACCAATGAAGTTTACTAGACAAAAACTCTACTGAGAGGATAAACCAATGAAGTTTACTGGACGAAAACTCTACTGAGAGGATAAACCAATGAAATTTACTGGATGAAAACTCTACTGTGAGGATAAACCAATGAAGTTTACTGGACAAAAACTCTACTGTGAGGATAAACCAATGAAGGTTACTGGATGAAAACTCTACTGAGAGGATAAACCAATGAAGTTTACTGGACAAAAACTCTACTGTGAGGATAAACCAATGTAGTTTACTGGACAAAAACTCTACTGAGAGGATAAACCAATGAAGTTTACTGGACAAAAACTCTACTGTGAGGATAAACCAATGAAGGTTACTGGACAAAAACTCTACTGAGAGGATAAACCAATGAAGTTTACCTGACAAAAACTCTACTGAGAGGATAAACCAATGAAAGTTACTGGACGAAAACTCTACTGAGAGGATAAACCATTGAAGTTTACTCAACGAAAACTCTACTGTGAGGATAAACCAATGAAGTTTACAGGACGAAAACTCTACTGAGAGGATAAACCAATGAAGGTTACTGGACAAAAACTCTACTGAGAGGATAAACCAATGAAGTTTACTGGACAAAAACTCTACTGAGAGGATAAACCAATGAAGTTTACTGGACAAAACC
This sequence comes from Bathymodiolus brooksi, assembly GCA_963680875.1. NCBI lineage: Eukaryota > Metazoa > Mollusca > Bivalvia > Mytilida > Modiolidae > Bathymodiolus > Bathymodiolus brooksi. The sequence continues at coordinate 19,341,979 of OY804576.1, forward strand.
TCTACTGAGAGGATAAACCAATGAAGTTTACTGGACGAAAACTCTACTGAGAGGATAAACCAATGAAGTTTACTGGACAAAAACTCTACTGAGAGGATAAACCAATGAAGGTTACTGGACGAAAACTCTACTGAGAGGATAAACCAATGAAGTTTACTGGACGAAAACTCTACTGAGAGGATAAACCAATGAAGTTTACTGGACAAAAACTCTACTGAGAGGATAAACCAATGAAGGTTACTGGATGAAAACTCTACTGAGAGGATAAACCAATGAAGTTTACTGGACAAAAACTCTACTGAGAGGATAAACCAATGAAGGTTACTGGATGAAAACTCTACTGAGAGGATAAACCAATGAAGGTTACTGGATGAAAACTCTACTGTGAGGATAAACCAATGAAGTTTACTGGACAAAAACTCTACTGTGAGGATAAACCAATGAAGGTTACTGGACGAAAACTCTACTGTGAGGATAAACCAATGAAGGTTACTGGACGAAAACTCTACTGAGAGGATAAACCAATGAAGGTTACTGGACAAAAACTCTACTGTGAGGATAAACCAATGAGTTACTGGACAAAAACTCTACTGAGAGGATAAACCAATGAAGGTTACTGGACAACCACTCTACTGAGAGGATAAACCAATGAAGGTGAGTGGACAAAAACTCTACTAAGAGGATAAACCAATGAAGTTTACTGGACAAAACTCTACTGTGAGGATAAACCAATGAAAGTTACTGGACAAAAACTCTACTGAGAGGATAAACCAATGAAGTTTACTGGACGAAAACTCTACTGAGAGGATAAACCAATGAAGGTTATTGGACAAAAACTCTACTGTGAGGATAAACCAATGAAAGTTACTGGACAAAAACTCAACTGAGAGGATAAACCACTGACGTTTACAGGACGAAAACTCTACTGAGAGGATAAACCAATGAAGTTTACTGGACAAAAACTCTACTAAGAGGATAAACCAATGAAAGTTACTGGACAAAAACTCTACTGAGAGGATAAACCAATGAAGTTTACCTGACAAAAACTCTACTGAGAGGATAAACCAATGAAGGTTACAGGACCAAAACTCTACTGAGAGGATAAACCATTGAAGTTTACTCAACGAAAACTCTACTGTGAGGATAAACCATTGAAGTTTACAGGACGAAACCTCTACTGAGAGGATAAACCAATGAAGGTTACTGGACAAAAACTCTACTGAGAGGATAAACCAATGAAGTTTACTGGACGAAAACTCTACTGAGAGGATAAACCAATGAAGTTTACTGGACAAAAACTCTACTGAGAGGATAAACCAATGAAGGTTACTGGATGAAAACTCTACTGAGAGGATAAACCAATGAAGGTTACTGGATGAAAACTCTACTGTGAGGATAAACCAATGAAGTTTACTGGACAAAAACTCTACTGTGAGGATAAACCAATGAAGGTTACTGGATGAAAACTCTACTGAGAGGATAAACCAATGAAGTTTACTGGACAACCACTCTACTGAGAGGATAAACCAATGAAGGTTAGTGGACAAAAACTCTACTAAGAGGATAAACCAATGAAGTTTACTGGACGAAAACTCTACTGAGAGGATAAACCAATGAAGGTTATTGGACAAAAACTCTACTGAGAGGATAAACCAATGAAGGTTACTGGACAACCACTCTACTGAGAGGATAAACCAATGAAGGTTAGTGGACAAAAACTCTACTAAGAGTATAAACCAATGAAGTTTACTGGACGAAAACTCTACTGTGAGGATAAACCAATGACGTTTACTGGACAAAACTCTACTGTGAGGATAAACCAATGAAAGTTACTGGACAAAAACTCTACTGAGAGGATAAACCACTGACGTTTACAGGACGAAAACTCTACTGAGAGGATAAACCAATGAAGTTTACTAGACAAAAACTCTACTGAGAGGATAAACCAATGAAGTTTACTGGACGAAAACTCTACTGAGAGGATAAACCAATGAAATTTACTGGATGAAAACTCTACTGTGAGGATAAACCAATGAAGTTTACTGGACAAAAACTCTACTGTGAGGATAAACCAATGAAGGTTACTGGATGAAAACTCTACTGAGAGGATAAACCAATGAAGTTTACTGGACAAAAACTCTACTGTGAGGATAAACCAATGTAGTTTACTGGACAAAAACTCTACTGAGAGGATAAACCAATGAAGTTTACTGGACAAAAACTCTACTGTGAGGATAAACCAATGAAGGTTACTGGACAAAAACTCTACTGAGAGGATAAACCAATGAAGTTTACCTGACAAAAACTCTACTGAGAGGATAAACCAATGAAAGTTACTGGACGAAAACTCTACTGAGAGGATAAACCATTGAAGTTTACTCAACGAAAACTCTACTGTGAGGATAAACCAATGAAGTTTACAGGACGAAAACTCTACTGAGAGGATAAACCAATGAAGGTTACTGGACAAAAACTCTACTGAGAGGATAAACCAATGAAGTTTACTGGACAAAAACTCTACTGAGAGGATAAACCAATGAAGTTTACTGGACAAAACCTCTACTGAGAGGATAAACCAATGAAGTTTACTGGACGAAAACTCTACTGAGAGGATAAACCAATGAAGTTTACTGGACAAAAACTCTACTGAGAGGATAAACCAATGAAGGTTACTGGACGAAAACTCTACTGAGAGGATAAACCAATGAAGTTTACTGGACGAAAACTCTACTGAGAGGATAAACCAATGAAGTTTACTGGACAAAAACTCTACTGAGAGGATAAACCAATGAAGGTTACTGGATGAAAACTCTACTGAGAGGATAAACCAATGAAGTTTACTGGACAAAAACTCTACTGAGAGGATAAACCAATGAAGGTTACTGGATGAAAACTCTACTGAGAGGATAAACCAATGAAGGTTACTGGATGAAAACTCTACTGTGAGGATAAACCAATGAAGTTTACTGGACAAAAACTCTACTGTGAGGATAAACCAATGAAGGTTACTGGACGAAAACTCTACTGTGAGGATAAACCAATGAAGGTTACTGGACGAAAACTCTACTGAGAGGATAAACCAATGAAGGTTACTGGACAAAAACTCTACTGTGAGGATAAACCAATGAGTTACTGGACAAAAACTCTACTGAGAGGATAAACCAATGAAGGTTACTGGACAACCACTCTACTGAGAGGATAAACCAATGAAGGTGAGTGGACAAAAACTCTACTAAGAGGATAAACCAATGAAGTTTACTGGACAAAACTCTACTGTGAGGATAAACCAATGAAAGTTACTGGACAAAAACTCTACTGAGAGGATAAACCAATGAAGTTTACTGGACGAAAACTCTACTGAGAGGATAAACCAATGAAGGTTATTGGACAAAAACTCTACTGTGAGGATAAACCAATGAAAGTTACTGGACAAAAACTCAACTGAGAGGATAAACCACTGACGTTTACAGGACGAAAACTCTACTGAGAGGATAAACCAATGAAGTTTACTGGACAAAAACTCTACTAAGAGGATAAACCAATGAAAGTTACTGGACAAAAACTCTACTGAGAGGATAAACCAATGAAGTTTACCTGACAAAAACTCTACTGAGAGGATAAACCAATGAAGGTTACAGGACCAAAACTCTACTGAGAGGATAAACCATTGAAGTTTACTCAACGAAAACTCTACTGTGAGGATAAACCATTGAAGTTTACAGGACGAAAACTCTACTGAGAGGATAAACCAATGAAGGTTACTGGACAAAAACTCTACTGAGAGGATAAACCAATGAAGTTTACTGGACGAAAACTCTACTGAGAGGATAAACCAATGAAGTTTACTGGACAAAAACTCTACTGAGAGGATAAACCAATGAAGGTTACTGGATGAAAACTCTACTGAGAGGATAAACCAATGAAGGTTACTGGATGAAAACTCTACTGTGAGGATAAACCAATGAAGTTTACTGGACAAAAACTCTACTGTGAGGATAAACCAATGAAGGTTACTGGATGAAAACTCTACTGAGAGGATAAACCAATGAAGTTTACTCAACGAAATCTCTACTGTGAGGATAAAACAATGAAGGTTACTGGACGAAAACTCTACTGTGAGGATAAACCAATGAAGGTTACTGGACGAAACCTCTACTGAGAGGATAAACCAATGAAGGTTACTGGACAAAACTCTACTGTGAGGATAAACCAATGAGTTACTGGACAAAAACTCTACTGAGAGGATAAACCAATGAAGGTTACTGGACAACCACTCTACTGAGAGGATAAACCAATGAAGGTTAGTGGACAAAAACTCTACTAAGAGGATAAACCAATGAAGTTTACTGGACGAAAACTCTACTGAGAGGATAAACCAATGAAGGTTATTGGACAAAAACTCTACTGAGAGGATAAACCAATGAAGGTTACTGGACAACCACTCTACTGAGAGGATAAACCAATGAAGGTTAGTGGACAAAAACTCTACTAAGAGTATAAACCAATGAAGTTTACTGGACGAAAACTCTACTGTGAGGATAAACCAATGACGTTTACTGGACAAAACTCTACTGTGAGGATAAACCAATGAAAGTTACTGGACAAAAACTCTACTGAGAGGATAAACCACTGACGTTTACAGGACGAAAACTCTACTGAGAGGATAAACCAATGAAGTTTACTGGACAAAAACTCTACTGAGAGGATAAACCAATGAAGTTTACTGGACGAAAACTCTACTGAGAGGATAAACCAATGAAGTTTACTGGACAAAAACTCTACTGAGAGGATAAACCAATGAAGGTTACTGGATGAAAACTCTACTGAGAGGATAAACCAATGAAGGTTACTGGATGAAAACTCTACTGTGAGGATAAACCAATGAAGTTTACTGGACAAAAACTCTACTGTGAGGATAAACCAATGAAGGTTACTGGACGAAAACTCTACTGTGAGGATAAACCAATGAAGGTTACTGGACGAAAACTCTACTGAGAGGATAAACCAATGAAGGTTACTGGACAAAAACTCTACTGTGAGGATAAACCAATGAGTTACTGGACAAAAACTCTACTGAGAGGATAAACCAATGAAGGTTACTGGACAACCACTCTACTGAGAGGATAAACCAATGAAGGTTAGTGGACAAAAACTCTACTAAGAGGATAAACCAATGAAGTTTACTGGACAAAACTCTACTGTGAGGATAAACCAATGAAAGTTACTGGACAAAAACTCTACTGAGAGGATAAACCAATGAAGTTTACTGGACGAAAACTCTACTGAGAGGATAAACCAATGAAGGTTATTGGACAAAAACTCTACTGTGAGGATAAACCAATGAAAGTTACTGGACAAAAACTCAACTGAGAGGATAAACCACTGACGTTTACAGGACGAAAACTCTACTGAGAGGATAAACCAATGAAGTTTACTGGACAAAAACTCTACTAAGAGGATAAACCAATGAAAGTTACTGGACAAAAACTCTACTGAGAGGATAAACCAATGAAGTTTACCTGACAAAAACTCTACTGAGAGGATAAACCAATGAAGGTTATAGGACCAAAACTCTACTGAGAGGATAAACCATTGAAGTTTACTCAACGAAAACTCTACTGTGAGGATAAACCATTGAAGTTTACAGGACGAAAACTCTACTGAGAGGATAAACCAATGAAGGTTACTGGACAAAAACTCTACTGAGAGGATAAACCAATGAAGTTTACTGGACGAAAACTCTACTGAGAGGATAAACCAATGAAGTTTACTGGACAAAAACTCTACTGAGAGGATAAACCAATGAAGGTTACTGGATGAAAACTCTACTGAGAGGATAAACCAATGAAGGTTACTGGATGAAAACTCTACTGTGAGGATAAACCAATGAAGTTTACTGGACAAAAACTCTACTGTGAGGATAAACCAATGAAGGTTACTGGATGAAAACTCTACTGAGAGGATAAACCAATGAAGTTTACTCAACGAAATCTCTACTGTGAGGATAAACCAATGAAGGTTACTGGACGAAAACTCTACTGTGAGGATAAACCAATGAAGGTTACTGGACGAAACCTCTACTGAGAGGATAAACCAATGAAGGTTACTGGACAAAACTCTACTGTGAGGATAAACCAATGAGTTACTGGACAAAAACTCTACTGAGAGGATAAACCAATGAAGGTTACTGGACAACCACTCTACTGAGAGGATAAACCAATGAAGGTTAGTGGACAAAAACTCTACTAAGAGGATAAACCAATGAAGTTTACTGGACGAAAATTCTACTGAGAGGATAAACCAATGAAGGTTATTGGACAAAAACTCTACTGAGAGGATAAACCAATGAAGGTTACTGGACAACCACTCTACTGAGAGGATAAACCAATGAAGGTTAGTGGACAAAAACTCTACTAAGAGTATAAACCAATGAAGTTTACTGGACGAAAACTCTACTGTGAGGATAAACCAATGACGTTTACTGGACAAAACTCTACTGTGAGGATAAACCAATGAAAGTTACTGGACAAAAACTCTACTGAGAGGATAAACCACTGACGTTTACAGGACGAAAACTCTACTGAGAGGATAAACCAATGAAGTTTACTAGACAAAAACTCTACTGAGAGGATAAACCAATGAAGTTTACTGGACGAAAACTCTACTGAGAGGATAAACCAATGAAATTTACTGGATGAAAACTCTACTGTGAGGATAAACCAATGAAGTTTACTGGACAAAAACTCTACTGTGAGGATAAACCAATGAAGGTTACTGGATGAAAACTCTACTGAGAGGATAAACCAATGAAGTTTACTGGACAAAAACTCTACTGTGAGGATAAACCAATGTAGTTTACTGGACAAAAACTCTACTGAGAGGATAAACCAATGAAGTTTACTGGACAAAAACTCTACTGCGAGGATAAACCAATGAAGGTTACTGGATGAAAACTCTACTGAGAGGATAAACCAATGAAGTTTACTCAACGAAAACTCTACTGTGAGGATAAACCAATGAAGGTTACTGGACGAAAACTCTACTGTGAGGATAAACCAATGAAGGTTACTGGACGAAACCTCTACTGAGAGGATAAACCAATGAAGGTTACTGGACAAAAACTCTACTGTGAGGATAAACCAATGAGTTACTGGACAAAAACTCTACTGAGAGGATAAACCAATGAAGGTTACTGGACAACCACTCTACTGAGAGGATAAACCAATGAAGGTTAGTGGACAAAAACTCTACTAAGAGGATAAACCAATGAAGTTTACTGGACGAAAACTCTACTGAGAGGATAAACTAATGAAAGTTATTGGACAAAAACTCTACTGAGAGGATAAACCAATGAAGGTTACTGGACAACCACTCTACTGAGAGGATAAACCAATGAAGGTTAGTGGACAAAAACTCTACTAAGAGGATAAACCAATGAAGTTTACTGGACGAAAACTCTACTGTGAGGATAAACCAATGACGTTTACTGGACAAAACTCTACTGTGAGGATAAACCAATGAAAGTTACTGGACAAAAACTCTACTGAGAGGATAAACCACTGACGTTTACAGGACGAAAACTCTACTGAGAGGATAAACCAATGAAGTTTACTAGACAAAAACTCTACTGAGAGGATAAACCAATGAAGTTTACTGGACGAAAACTCTACTGAGAGGATAAACCAATGAAATTTACTGGATGAAAACTCTACTGTGAGGATAAACCAATGAAGTTTACTGGACAAAAACTCTACTGTGAGGATAAACCAATGAAGGTTACTGGATGAAAACTCTACTGAGAGGATAAACCAATGAAGTTTACTGGACAAAAACTCTACTGTGAGGATAAACCAATGAAGTTTACTGGACAAAAACTCTACTGTGAGGATAAACCAATGAAGTTTACTGGACGAAAACTCTACTAAGAGGATAAACCAATGAAGTTTACTGGACAAAACCTCTACTGAGAGGATAAACCAATGAAGTTTACTGGACGAAAACTCTACTGAGAGGATAAACCAATGAAGTTTATTGGACAACAACTCTACTAAGAGGATAAACCAATGAAGTTTACTGGACAAAAACTCTACTGTGAGGATAAACCAGTGAAGGTTACTGGATGAAAACTCTACTGAGAGGATAAACCAATGAAGTTTACTGGACAAAAACTCTACTGTGAGGATAAACCAATGAAGTTTCCTGGACAAAAACTCTACTGTGAGGATAAACCAATGAAGGTTACTGGACGAAAACTCTACCGAGAGGATAAACCAATGAAGTTTACTGGACAAAAACTCTACTGTGAGGATAAACCAATGAAGTTTACTGGACGAAAACTCTACTGAGAGGATAAACCATTGAAGTTTACTGGACAAAAACTCTACTGTGAGGATAAACCAATGAAGTTTACTGGACAAAAACTCTACTGTGAGGATAAACCAATGTAGTTTACTGGACGAAAACTCTACTGAGAGGATAAACCAATGAAGTTTACTGGACAAAAACTCTACTGAGAGGATAAACCAATGAAGTTTACTGGACAAAAACTCTACTGAGAGGATAAACCAATGTAGTTTACTGGACGAAAACTCTACTGAGAGGATAAACCAATGAAGTTTACTGGACGAAAACTCTACTGAGAGGATAAACCAATGAAGGTTAGTGGACAAAAACTCTACTGTGAGGATAAACCAATGAAGTTTACTGGACAAAAACTCTACTGTGAGGATAAACCAATGAAGGTTACTGGACGAAAACTCTACTGAGAGGATAAACCAGTGAGGTTTACAGGACGAAAACTCTACTGAGAGGATAAACCAATGAAGGTTAGTGGACAAAAATTCTACTGAGAGGATAAACCAATGAAGGTTAGTGGACCAAAACTCTACTGAGAGGATAAACCAATGAAGATTACCTGACAAAAACTCTACTGAGAGGATAAACCAATGAAGGTTAGTGGACAAATATTCTACTGAGAGGATAAACCATTGAAGGTTAGTGGACCAAAACTCTGCTGTGGGGATAAACCAATGAGGGTTACCTGTCTAAAACTCTACTGAGGATAAACCAATGAATGCTACTGGACGAAATATCTACAGAGAGGATAAACCAATGAAGTTTACTGGACCAAACCTCTACTGAGAGGATAAACTAACGGGGGAATATAACAAGATTAAAGCTATACCTTGCAGAGGTAGCAATGACAATAATGTAACTAGAGCGTGGCCTTCCTGTGATGAGGTAGCACTGACACACTTAACCAGCCTAAAAATCTACTGTGATGAGGTAGCACTGACAGACACTTAACCAGCCTAAAACTCTACTGTGATCAGGTAGCACTGACAGACACTTAACCAGTCTAAAACTCTACTGTGATGAGGTAGCACTGACAGAAACTTAACCAGCCTAAAACTCTACTGTGATGAGGTAGCACTGACACACTTAACCGGCCTAAAACTCTACTGTGATGAGGTAGCACTGACAGACACTTAACCAACCTAAAACTCTACAGTGATGCGGTAGCACTGACAGACACTTAAACAGCCTAAAACTCTACTGTGATGAGGTAGCATTGACAGACACTTAACCAGCCTAAAACTCTACTGTGATGAGGTAGCACTGACAGACACTTAACCAGTCTAAAACTCTACTGTGATGAGGTAGCACTGACAGACACTTAACCAGTCTAAAACTCTACTGTGATGAAGTAGTACTGACAGACACTTAACCAGCCTAAAACTCTACTGTGATCAGGTAGCACTGACAGAAACTTAACCAGCCTAAAACTCTACTGTGATGAGGTAGCACTGACAGACACTTAACCAGCCTAAAACTCTACTGTGATGAGGTATCACTAACAGACACTTAACCAGCCTAAAACTCTACTGTGATGAGGTAGCACTAACAGACACTTAACCAGCCTAAAACTCTACTGTGATGAGGTAGCACTGACAGACACTTAACCAGCCTAAAACTCTACTGTGATGCGGTAGCACTGACAGACACTTAACCAGTCTAAATCTCTACTGTGATGAGGTAGCACTGACAGACACTTAACCAGCCTAAAACTCTACTGTGATCAGGTAGCACTGACAGACACTTAACCAGTCTAAAACTCTACTGTGATGAGGTAGCACTGACAGACACTTAACCAGCCTAAAACTCTACTGTGATGAGGTAGCACTGACAGACACTTAACCAGCCTAAAACTCTACTGTGATGAGGTAGCACTGACAGACACTTAACCAGACTAAAACTCTACTGTGATGAGGTAGCACTGACAGACACTTAACCAGCCTAAAACTCTACTGTGATGAGGTAGCACTGACAGACACTTAACCAGCCTAAAACTCTACTGTGATGAGGTAGCACTGACAGACACTTAACCAGACTAAAACTCTACTGTGATGAGGTAGCACTGACAGACACTTAACCAGCCTAAAACTCTACTGTGATGAGGTAGCACTGACAGACACTTAACCAGCCTAAAACTCTACTGTGATGCGGTAGCACTAACAGACACTTAACCAGTCTAAATCTCTACTGTGATGAGGTAGCACTGACAGACACTTAACCAGCCTAAAACTCTACTGTGATCAGGTAGCACTGACAGACACTTAACCAGTCTAAAACTCTACTGTGATGAGGTAGCACTGACAGACACTTAACCAGCCTAAAACTCTACTGTGATGAGGTAGCACTGACAGACACTTAACCAGCCTAAACCTCTACTGTGATGAGGTAGCACTGACACACTTAACCAGTCTAAAACTCTACTGTGATCAGGTAGCACTGACACACTTAACCAGCTTAAAACTCTACTGTGATGAGGTAGCACTGACAGACACTTAACCAGCCTAAAACTCTACTGTGATGAGGTAGCACTGACACACTTAATCAGTCTAAAACTCTACTGTGATCAGGTAGCACTGACAGACACTTAACCAGACTAAAACTCTACTGTGATGAGGTATCACTGACACACTTAACCAGCCTAAAACTCTACTGTGATAAGGTAGCACTGACAGACACTTAACCAGCTTAAAACTCTACTGTGATGAGGTAGCACTGACAGACACTTAACCAGCCTAAAACTCTACTGTGATAAGGTAGCACTGACAGACACTTAACCAGCCTAAAACTCTACTGTGATGAGGTAGCACTGACAGACACTTAACCAGCCTAAAACTCTACTGTGATGAGGTAGCACTGACAGAAACATAACCAGCCTAAAACTCTACTGTGATGAGGTAGCACTGACAGACACTTAACCAGCCTAAAACTCTACTGTGATGCGGTATCACTTACAGACACTTAACCAGCCTAAAACTCTACTGTGATGAGGTAGCACTGACAGAAACTTAACCAGTCTAAAACTCTACTGTGATGAGGTAGCACTGACAGACACTTAACCAGCCTAAAACTCTACTGTGATGAAGTAGCACTGACAGACACTTAACCAGCCTAAAACTCTACTGTGATGAGGTAGCACTGACAGACACTTAACCAGCCTATAACTCTACTGTGATGAGGTAGCACTGACAGACACTTAACCAGCCTATAACTCTACTGTGATGAGGTAGCACTGACAGACACTTAACCAGCCTATAACTCTACTGTGATGAGGTAGCACTGACAGACACTTAACCAGCCTATAACTCTACTGTGATGAGGTAGCACTGACAGACACTTAATCAGCCTAAATCTCTACTGTGATGAGGTAGCACTGACAGACACTTAACCAGCCTATAACTCTACTGTGATGAGGTAGCACTGACAGACACTTAACCAGCCTATAACTCTACTGTGATGAGGTAGCACTGACAGACACTTAACCAGCCTAAAACTCTACTGTGATGAAGTAGCACTGACAGACACTTAACCAGCCTAAAACTCTACTGTGATGAGGTAACACTAACAGACACTTAACCAGCCTAAAACTCTACTGTGATGAGGTAGCACTAACAGACACTTAACCAGCCTAAAACTCTACTGTGATGAGGTAGCACTGACAGACACTTAACCAGCCTATATCTCTACTATGATGAGGTAGCACTGACACACTTCACCAGCCTAAAACTATACTGTGATGAGGTAGCACTGACAGACACTTAACCAGCCTAAAACTCTACTGTGATGAGGTAGCACTGACAGACACTTAACCAGCTTAAAACTCTACTGTGATGCGGTAGCACTGACAGACACTTAACCAGTCTAAATCTCTACTGTGATGAGGTAGCACTGACAGACACTTAACCAGCCTAAAACTCTACTGTGATCAGGTAGCACTGACAGACACTTAACCAGTCTAAAACTCTACTGTGATGAGGTAGCACTGACAGACACTTAACCAGCCTAAAACTCTACTGTGATGAGGTAGCACTGACAGACACTTAACCAGCCTAAAACTCTACTGTGATGAGGTAGTACTGACAGACATTTAACCAGACTAAAACTCTACTGTGATGAGGTATCACTGACAGACACTTAACCAGCCTAAAACTCTACTGTGATGAGGTAGCACTGACAGACACTTAACCAGCCTAAAACTCTACTGTGATGCGGTAGCACTGACAGACAATTAACCAGTCTAAATCTCTACTGTGATGAGGTAGCACTGACAGACACTTAACCAGCCTATAACTCTACTGTGATGAAGTAGCACTGACAGACACTTAACCAGCCTATAACTCTACTGTGATGAGGTAGCACTGACAGACACTTAACCAGCCTATAACTCTACTGTGATGAGGTAGCACTGACAGACACTTAACCAGCCTAAATCTCTACTGTGATGAGGTAGCACTGACAGACACTTAACCAGCCTAAAACTCTACTGTGATGAGGTAGCACTGACAGACACTTAACCAGCCTATAACTCTACTGTGATGAGGTAGCACTGACAGACACTTAACCAGCCTATAACTCTGTGATGAGGTAGCACTGACAGACACTTAACCAGCCTATAACTCTACTGTGATGAGGTAGCACTGACAAGACACTTAACCAGCCTATAACTCTACTGTGATGAGGTAGCACTGACAGACACATAACCAGCCTATAACTCTACTGTGATGAGGTAGCACTGACAGACACTTAACCAGCCTATAACTCTACTGTGATGAGGTAGCACTGACAGACACTTAACCAGCCTATAACTCTACTGTGATGAGGTAGCACTGACAGACACTTAACCAGCCTATAACTCTACTGTGATGAGGTAGCACTGACAGACACTTAACCAGCCTAAATCTCTACTGTGATGCGGTAGCACTGACAGACACTTAACCAGCCTAAAACTCTACTGTGATGAGGTAGCACTGACAGACACTTAACCAGCCTATAACTCTACTGTGATGAGGTAGCACTGACAGACACTTAACCAGCCTATAACTCTACTGTGATGAGGTAGCACTGACAGACACTTAACCAGCCTATAACTCTACTGTGATGAGGTAGCACTGACAGACACTTAACCAGCCTATAACTCTACTGTGATGAGGTAGCACTGACAGACACTTAACCAGCCTAAATCTCTACTGTGATGAGGTAGCACTGACAGACACTTAACCAGCCTATAACTCTACTGTGATGAGGTAGCACTGACAGACACTTAACCAGCCTATAACTCTACTGTGATGAGGTAGCACTGACAGACACTTAACCAGCCTAAATCTCTACTGTGATGAGGTAGCACTGACAGACACTTAACCAGCCTAAAACTCTACTGTGATGAGGTAGCACTGACAGACACTTAACCAGCCTAAATCTCTACTGTGATGAGGTAGCACTGACAGACACTTAACCAGCCTAAATCTCTACTGTGATGAGGTAGCACTGACAGACACTTAACCAGCCTAAAACTCTACTGTGATGAGGTAGCACTGACAGACACTTAACCAGCCTATATCTCTACTGTGATGAGGTAGCACTGACAGACACTTAACCAGCCTATAACTCTACTGTGATGAGATAGCACTGACAGACACTTAACCAGCCTAAATCTCTACTGTGATGAGGTAGCACTGACAGACACTTAACCAGCCTAAAACTCTACTGTGATGAGGTAGCACTGACAGACACTTAACCAGCCTAAATCTCTACTGTGATGAGGTAGCACTGACAGACACTTAACCAGCCTAAAACTCTACTGTGATGAGGTAGCACTGACAGACACTTAACCAGCCTATAACTCTACTGTGATGAGGTAGCACTGACAGACACTTAACCAGCCTAAATCTCTACTGTGATGAGGTAGCACTGACAGACACTTAACCAGCCTATAACTCTACTGTGATGAGGTAGCACTGACAGACACTTAACCAGCCTAAATCTCTACTGTGATGAGGTAGCACTGACAGACACTTAACCAGCCTAAAACTCTACTGTGATGAGGTAGCACTGACAGACACTTAACCAGCCTAAAACTCTATTGTGATGAGGTAGCACTGACAGACACTTAACCAGCCTAAATCTCTACTGTGATGAGGTAGCACTGACAGACACTTAACCAGCCTAAAACTCTACTGTGATGAGGTAGCACTGACAGACACTTAACCAGCCTATAACTCTACTGTCAGAGTGTAAAAATGACAATAAAGGACTACACCGAACCAACCAAACTGTGATCACAGCAAGTCAACAAGGGCTTCCTCCTACACCTGTATTATTGAAATCAAGCTTAGCCCCAAAACCATAACTGATAGAGGAAATCTGCTGGAATACTACCTAATGTCCTTGTCGCAATCAGTTCAAACAAAAATGCTTCAAAATTAGATGCAAAATGAAAATTGTCCATTTCATCTAAGTATGTGAAATTTCATAATTTGGGCCTCCTTGAGCGTCTTTTCGTTATTGACTCATAAATAACTCATTGAGATGAGCATTTTGCAAAACAAAAACTGCATTAAAATGGGATGAAAAATAAAACTGTTCCAATTTTGGCCCCTTTCAGTCTAGTTTATCTCTAACCATATATAACTAGACTAAGGTTCTACTGTGAAAACTAGAAAGTTCTAGTTCATTCAGTAATTCATATTTGTAAACTCTTTCATCTATATAAGTCTTTGAAATGAGAGGAAATATTACCTGTAATACTAAATGAGGCATAAAGATGACAAGAATATCAAAATTCAAAATGTATATTGCACCAAGTATAACATGACAATTAGAACAAATTACTCTCCTATTTATAATAAATAATAACTTTTAATATGTCTTTAACAATAAACATAACTCAATGCATTTCTGTGAAAATATAGAATCTATATAAATATTACAGAAATGTCACCAATAAGACTGTGTGTCTCTTTAGTTATAATCTTTACATCTTTCAGAGTCAAATGTTATAATATGATCATATATTAACAAATAACTTTATTTTGAATAGGTCTATAAAGAACCCAATGTTGAAATTAGTTATTCTATTGACCATTATTGTTTAACTTTCTATCTTTAATTTCCATTTTAACATCATCACAGATCTTGTTAATTTCCATCACTGAAGTAAAAGAAATGAAACCAGTCTTCATGGAGCCTCAATAAGATCATCTAATAAAACCAGAGTCTTCATGGAGCCTTAATAAGATCATCTAATAGATAGTTACATAAATTTGTTAGTTTAAAACTTGGTAGTATTGAAATCCTATATAAATAAATTTTACACATGAAACATCAACAAATATGTTACATAATAAAAATACCAAATTGCATTGTATAATATTTATTATTATACCTTACATAATAAAGAATCAATTCTATTGGTTAAAAGATAATCACATGACATAAAATAATCTGGATGTTTTTTCTTCTGATCGCCGCCAACGATGAATAACCTCAAGAATTACACACGTCCATTGAATAGCCCTATTATTCAACAGTGAATAACCCTAGAAAATTACAACATCCAGTGAATAACCCTAATGAAATAATACTTTAACAATTCAAATATTAAACAGTATATTTCAACTGTTTGTTCGGTATAATAAAACAGTTACGGCCCTCTGAATCGGTGAATATCCAAAATTGTCAACCCCACTAGGGTTATTTCCCCCGGGGAAATAACCCTAGTGGGGTTGACAATTTTGGATACTCACCTCTTCCGAGGGCCGTAATTGTATAAAGTAACAATAACTTATTGTCGTGATATTTGTGGAGCTCAGAGTCATGCCTGCTTTCTTGGATTACAACAGTTGCCCATTTGACTATAGGCTTAGGTTTAGGTTTATGGTGTTTAATGCCACTTTCAACAATATTTCAGGTATACCGTGGTGGTCAGTTTTATTGGTAGAGGAAAATGGAGTACCCTGAGAAAACCACTGACCTGTGCCTTTTGACTATAAACAAGGGAGATATATCTGCATTTTTAAAGCCCCTGCTATTTCTGAAGATAGTTATAAAGAATGACTTTCTATGATACCATAAATTACACCTCATAAAGCAACAGTTCAAATCAGCCTATTCGAAGCATAACAAGAGGCCATTTTGGGCTTTTGAAGAGGATTTTTAGTTAAATTTTCATAATCATCTGTAATCTTTCACAGAAAAACACAATATATATATATATATATTTAACAACCCATAATAATGTAGCTACAGCATACATTTCAGATCATTCAAGTTTAAAATGTGTTTGTCATTTTAAATAAGTCCTATTTTTAGCAACAATGTCTATTTTGAATGAGGACAGGTACATTTTGAGAGAGAACCATCTAATAACAATCCCTGCAAAGGTTTGTTTAATTTTGCTTTCAGAGAAGATTTTTATAAAATTTTTGTCCAAATAGGTCTAATTTGCATAATAGTCAAAAATGAGTAAATAATATATTTCACAGAAAAAAAAGGAATATATTATTACCAGTAAAAAACCTCTTGACATGTAGCTAGTTAAAATGTCAATGCATCCTAGCATCAAATGCATAAGTCATTTATAGAAATTTCTATTTTAAGTAAAGGTGTCCATCTTGGATGAATGTCAATGCTATCAGAAGAGTTTGAAGATATTACCAAAGAGGTAATCAGATATATTTCTAAAATGAGATTACTTAAAGGCATACAGGCTGTCTGAATTGAATTTTTTTGTTTATATTAAAAGTTGCCAATATTCGATGCTTTATACTAATAAAATGTTCTGAACAAAAAGCCAGGTTTAAAAAATATGCTATAATGTCGTAATTAGTAAAGAGAATTTGAATGTCTTTTGGTGAAATTGCCATTAACACGACCTAATTATAAGTCGTTTGCTGTTCTGGAGTTTGCCGAACACTCATTAGAGCTTGTGTTATATGTATGATTTATATCAACTTTAAATAAAACTTTGAATTGAATTGAATTGATAACTGCTATAAATAACCAGGAAGCATGTTGCATGTAAATTCGTTAGAATTAATATAATTTAAGAAATATATCTATGAAATTGGATCCCGGGGTAATCAGTTAATATTATATAATGGTATTTAGTAAGAATGACACTTAAAATCGGAAATATGTGATGAAATCAACAAAAATAAACCCAAACTCTGCAAAGGGGCCTGATAAAGGTAAAATTGTAAACAAATTGTATTGTATATTATTGACAACACTTGAGTTGTCTTAATTATATTGTTTTTAGAAAAAAAAAACAGACATGAAGTTCATTAATTTAGTCTCTAATTTTTCCTGAAAAAAAGAATATATAAAAAACTACGATGCAATTCTACGATTCGGCCGAAAAAAGATACTATATTATGCTTACTGTATATGTGTTGAAAAATGGAGTAGGTCGGTATAACATCTTTTTTTTTTTTTACACAAAGCTTGCTAAATCCTTTTTGTGTCGTTTTCGTGTAGAATCAGTCAATGTTCTTGCACGATTTGATTTGAGCACGTTTTCTTCATCAACAAACAATTTCGCACATGCACAAATGCTTTCCCAAATGAGTTCACTGTCAGGTCGTATGAATATTGCACGTGTCAACATTGAAATTTTACTGGATACTAGAAAATCAAAGAGCGACGTATTTCCTTCGTTCTAGGCTATTTACATATGATATTATGAAAAATTTCAACTGCAATTAGTATAAAACATCGAATATTGGCAACTTTTAATAAAAAAAAAATTTAATTCTGACAGCCTGTATTAGTTAAGAGTAAGGTTAAGTAGTAATAGTTTTATTTCTAGAAATGTGATTCCCAACATAGCCCATTTTATTTGCAGAAACTTTGCCCATGTTGTTTGGGTAAGAGATGATTCATTCCACTTTCAACATTATCTCAGTTATATAATGGCATGAAGTTTTTTTGTATCAAGTACAACTTGCCATGGCCAGGAATAAAGCTCATAATTTTAGATGTAACACTGTTCCAAATACTTTTTGACCTTTGGAACAGTTTCATTAGCCTGCCTTTGCAGCACTGTTCTTTTGACAATTAACTGTTGACAGCTGTTAATTTCCTCTACAACGACTATTCTGGATCAAAATTTATCTGATTCATTTAAACTCAATAAATGTACATTTTCTAGATTGGTTGATAATGTGTATTGTGTTGATAACTGATGCTTGAATTAACAGGAACTTACACAGTGACGTCACAACCTTTGTCAATATGGCAGCTGCCTTGCCGACTGGAAATTTATGATATTTGATTTAAGATTACCCAAATTACATTTCAATTATTGTACAATAAAACATTTAAATCTTGTTTTTAAAGTAAAGTGGAATAACTAGGAGAGGACAAAATTGAAAATAATGAAAAAAAGATCTCTTCCATTAATAAATCTCAACAACATGCACAATTTCAAAAATAATAATCAACAGAAACTTTAGTAATAATATAACAAGCCACATTTGGTAGCATTCTTCACAAATAAAAAACAAACAAAATTAAAAATCAACAATATATCTTCTGAGGTAAAGATACATTGAATGCTGAGGAAAACAGTTTTAAGAGAGTTTTAAATATATAAACAAACTGGATACAAAAGTACAAACATAAAGATAAAACTATATCAACAACAATAAACAAAAGAGCAGGGCTCACCAAACCAGGCGAAGTGGGTGAAATTCTAGCCCTATATCAGCTGAAATCGCCCTCCCTCGACTCCAAAGCGAAGTTATAGAGTCACCTTGTTTCTTTTTGCAAGTCGCTCCTTTCTTTCAAATAATCTGCGTTTTATGATAAAGATGATTGACAAAGCAATTGTAATCAATGTTAAAATACATAATAATAAGAGAAAAAGGCTTTATTCAAGCAATAAAGAAAATTTAACTTGTTAAGACAAAAGTATCATGACAAATTTCTAAATTTGTACTGACGAAATACCAGGTGAAAATTAAATCCCAAATCTAATAATAATCAAACCAAATGCATTGTTGGATTGTGTTATATTTTTATTATTTTAACACAACTTGAGTTATTTGGAGCCTTTTCAAAAAGTAAACAATCAACTTGTAAAGTTTTAAACATGGCGGCATTTTAATTGAGACAAGGGGAGGGAACTCACATTTTGATGTAATATATATCTTATAGATTTCAATGCAAAATGAATAAAATCTAAAATTGACAAATATAAGATCAACAACAATAATACAAGTACAAAACATGAATTTAAAGTTAAATATGAAGGATATGAACAAGATATTAGCAAAGGCACACTTCAAATGCAATTTTTTTTAAATGATGCAAAGAAACAACACATTTTTGCAGAAACATGTCCCTATGAAGCTGTTGGAAGTCTCCCTCGTGTTCTCTGAGGGAGAAGTCAAGTCTCCCTGTTTTTTGCAAGTGCGGTGAGCCCTGAAGAGTCACGATTTTCTGCCCCATTTAAGTCATCCTTTATGTACTGTAGACGACATGAACATGAACATTTTTAGGTGGGGAAAATATGTATACGATAATAGATTAATAACAAACATCATAGCATAAAAAGAGAATAATCTTAATATACAATTACTACAATCAGAACATGTTACACAACATATGTTAGGCCTTGAAGTAAAAAAAATTACAAAATTGAGCAAAAACTACCGGTATGTAATTTTCAAATTTGTGTATGATATAAAAATGAAGCTGAGAAAAAACTATAAGAATAACAATAAGATATGAGGTGGGAGAAGACAACATTAAGGTACATTGGCCAATTACAATACATCTTAATACAATAGTATTTTCCTTCACATCCTTTTATATTAAGTTCTTTAGATTGGTTACCAGACAATTATTATAGCAGGATTCTGGACCAGCCAGACAGGTTACTAGACAATCTTTATAGCAGGATTCTGGACCAGCCAGACAATCAAGCTACAAAACTACCATTAAGGATGCATCTGTTCTAAAGAATAAATATGCGTAGTTCTTTAAAGTACTACAAATTTGGATTTTGAATTACGGCTAAAATCATGAATAAGGAAAATGTGAATATCATTAATTTTTGATTAAAACAATTGTTTCCTGTGACAGTGTAACTGTATATATCATTCTAAAACTTTCTTTTAACAAATTTTGATATAGTGAAATTTCTGCTATAACTTATTCAATATCTGACTTTATTTTTTTCAATATACATTTTCTTTTCATAGAGTTGAGTACCTGACAAATAAAAAGATATAAACAACCTGGATACTTTACTTATTGTAAAGATTTGCCAAAAAAATTAATTATGTTTTACAAAAGAAACATAACATATCAACATTTATAGATTAATTATCAGTGTCAATACTTGAAACAGGATTACTTAACCTATATAAACTGTTGAAGTAAAATAATGATATACAGTACAGACAATTAATATCATGGTAAATGTACAATTCTCAATGATATACAGTACAGACAATTAATATCATGGTAAATGTACAATTCTCAATGATATACAGTACAGACAATTAATATCATGGTAAATGTACAATTCTCAATGATATACAGTACAGACAATTAATATCATGGTAAATGTACAATTCTCAATGATATACAGTACAGACAATTAATACATGATGGTGGAGATACATAAAAACACTTACAATACTGTCTTAAAATACAACTAAGTAAGAATCATGAAATATCACTTTCACTTTGTGTCACAATTCAAATGAACATTATTGATATTAGAGTAAAGACCTTCAGTGACTTCACTATTAATTTTAGATACTGTAAAATATTTGTCTACCTCATAGAATTTCACATTATCAAAGTCTTACTGTAACGATAAAATAGCCTGGAGTGGAGTGATTGGACACATGTGAATATCACAGTACATTTATAACATTTCTCAGTCTCATGTGGCAAATATTTAATGACTATTATTTTAATTAAATCGTAACTTTGTTTACAAGTTTATCACAGAATTTTTTTAATTTTATTTATTTTTTCACACCAGAGATTTCATTCTAACTCATTTTCAGTTGCTTGCAGTTGATTCCACAAAGAAAACAAATAATATCAATATTCCCTGATAGTTCCAGACAAGAATGAATGACCATTTATGTCTTGGCAAATCTATATTAACTTTTCCAACTGGTTCCAGTTGATTCCACAGAAGAATGGATGAGCTTTAATGTCTTCACTTCCATTGATACCGGAACCCAGTCTCTCTTTAGGATTATAACATAACAACTGTAAACAACAATTTGAATCATATTACCATAGAAATCAATTTTCTTCCTGCTTTTTTTTATTTAGTTGCTTTTTTAAGATTATTTTTTAGCTTGGGTTTTTTTAATTTATTTTTGTTAACTTGTCGATCGGCTTTGATGAAAAGTGGGTGGAAAGGCATATATCTATCATCTTCATTACCACACTAATAACTATATCTCTTCACAGATTTTAACCAAATTTATATACAAGCTAAATATCAAAATAGCCATTCTAATTAAAATTATATCTTTAATTATGTCCCCTTTTCTGATATGTTGCACATAAAATTTCAAGAAACTCAATAAGCTGACCTTTTAGAATGAAGCCTTACTTAAAAGACAGTACAGTGCTCCCTCGTTAAACTGCCACCTTCTGTGCAGTCGGTAGTTTGGCGGTATAACGAGTTTGGCGATAAAATGAGGGACACTTGCCACGTGGGTTCTTGTTCAGATCTCTACACAGTCCTCCTTTTTTGCATGTATTTCTTAGCTATTTTAGTTTGTAACTTTGCATGTGACTTGTGTTGTTTTATTGTTAATGTATATTCAGTAAAAAGCTCCGTAAAGCTTATGTTGTACTGTTTTATTATGTGCCGAATCAAAATAAAGTTTTCTTATCTTATCTTATCTTATTGAAAACCGGAAGTTATGTGTTCATATGAAAAGATAAACTTTCAACTCGACTGACATGCATTTTGCACTTGTACAAATACATAAGTATAAATGATACATGTTTAATAATTAAATAAATTAGAATAATTATATTCACATCGGAAATGTCCTGTACAGTTTGCAGATCTTTGTCAATGTTGACAAATTCTTGAAACGTCATTTGTAGCTCGGAACATCAAGGTCATTATAAACATGTGACAACAACAGTTCATCTTCATTTGTGGGGTTATTGGAAGATCCCATTTAATTGTCAAATTATCGACAATTTGTTGTTATGTTAATTTTGGATTTTCCTTTGCATAACTTATAATTGCACGTTTTTGTTTATCGTCTAATTAATTACGCTTTCTCTTCAAGCACGACATTTTTATGACAACTAAATAAATTACAAATTTTACTCAGGATTAAAAGTACAAATGTAATCACTAGAAAAGTAAACACAGGTAATTATTCTAATCAAAACAACTGATCACCTGTTCCGACCCTCAACTATGAGATCAATGACCGTGTCTGATGACCAGTTTTGACATTCCATAATTACCGATCAATACACAGCTGTCAAAAGTTAGTTGTGGGCAGTACTAATGGGGGAATTTAAATTGGTTTTACGACTTTTGTGTCTGAAAACCTGTGGTGGATGGCGGTAGCTGAGTTTGGCAGTATAATGGGGTATTTTTAATGGGGGAAATCCGGACAGACGAGAATATTGGCGATAGGCGAGGTTGGCGATAAAATGGGGGGCGATAGACCGAGGGAGCACTGTATATGCATTCTAGTTTTCTTTTCATTTTTCCTCTACAGTTAAATGCACTATTATTGGATTCAATGCTGATATGTCAGATAAGACTGGCCTCCCTAGATATATATTGTAATTGGCAGGTTTCCCTACACATACATACCTGATGTAATAAACTATCAACCTCTGTAGAAACATTACTTGACAGAAAGAGTTGAGTGTGGGGTGTAATACCTCCTGGATGACAACTCTTTAAACTCTACAAAACAGTAAAACAAATTTAGTATACTTAGTATTGGTATGTCTTTAGTATACTTAGTATTGGTATGTCTTTAGTATACTTAGTATTGGTATGTCTTTAGTATACTTAGTATTGGTATGTCTTTAGTATACTTAGTATTGGTATGTCTTTAGTATACTTAGTATTGGTATGTCTTTAGTATACTTAGTATTGGTATGTCTTTAGTATACTTAGTATTGGTATGTCTTTAGTATACTTAGTATTGGTATGTCTTTAGTATACTTAGTATTGGTATGTCTTTAGTATACTTAGTATTGGTATGTCTTTAGTATACTTAGTATTGGTATGTCTTTAGTATACTTAGTATTGGTATGTCTTTTGTGTATTCAGATTTCACCTAAAATATTTTTTTTATGTCTTAAATAATACTTTGGTCATCAAAATTGTCTTATACAGTAAAGCCTTTCTTGAGTAAATTATTTTGTGGGGCCATTTTATAATGTCATATATCTTTATAATATTATATAAATTACATTATATAAAACAGAACTTTGCAATGATAGTATATAATGAACTAACCCTACAGAGAACAAGCTCATACAATAAAGTTCCAACACTCCACCAATCACAAACCTGTGTAAAATTATCAATACCAGTAACTTCTGGAAAAAAATATATGTATTCAACAAATTTGTGGGCAAAAAATAAGAGCACATTAGAGTTAACGAATATAATAAATCAAAAATAAATAACATTAAAAAAGTACCTATTAAAAATTTAAATAAAGTTGAAGCCAAATAAAGATGGTTTCCTTCAATTAAGTAGTGCTGACTGTACCAGCATAATCCTCCAATTGGTATTTCATGGTACACTGAATTTCATGGTTTGGTGGTGCCAATGAAATCCTCAAATTGATATGAAGATAAATATTAATGATTTCACAGTATTACAGTTCAATGGGTATTTTGTATGGAGGAATCGTAACTAGTATAATACATGGAACCTATAATGTAATTCAATACTCAGAAAAATGCCTCTAATTCAGATCCATCAGAATATGGTTTTGTCTTTATACTTATTTATTTTGCTTTAAAAATCTACATAAAAAATCCTACCTCTGTTGTTTTGATTTAATGGTTCCAAATTAGACAAGTTTGACTGTATATTAGCTAATATCTCCATCAGTGAATTGCTGTAGTTGTTCTGTTATTTATTTCCGATGTTTGGAATGCAATTTATTACATAGATTTTCCATATTTTGTTTGCAGTATTAGGCATTTAAAACTTGTTTTTCATTATCGAACATTCAATGAGTTTCGTTTTTCATGAAAAAGGTACTGTGATGTCACAGTGAAATAAATGACTATTGTGACTGCAGTCTGAACAAACTTATTTACTATAAACCAACATGACAAACCTGGAGCTATATATAATTGTTCTTCTGCACTTGGATTTAAAACATGGTCTGTAAGGCTGATCTGACAGAAATAAGACAGTAAAATATGGCCATTTTCTCCCAGTAATATGTTATCTGGTCGTAGATCCCTATAAAAAAAAAAATCAAATCATCTTTTTTGTCTTCTGTTTAACATCAACAATAGTTGTTATATGTCTGGCAATCAAAAGATATACTGTAATGTTATATTTGTGGTTTAATTTCTGAAGAAATCCAGTTACATATCTTGTAGCTGACCATTTTAAATTGCATTTTTGAGAAAAGAAATAACTGCACATTGAGGGTTATATATATACAGCAGACATTTTGATAGTTGACTCATTTACATGAATATGAATGAATTATCATCGTTGTTTGGTAACAAGAGTAGTTATAATTCCTTACAACTGATGTATGTGCATGTCCGTAGTATTTCAGCTTAACATAATGTAGTCTGCTTTGTTCCAAAGTTTGGTAGGATTAGTCACAAATTATATGTATTGTGTCATCAGGTAAACATTCTTGGATAACTAAATCTAGTTTATGTTCTTTATCAAATAATTTTCACATCTTTAAAAATCTCATAAAAATAATCATAATGTACATTTATATCTGACAATAGATTTGTCATTGTTTTGTTGCCAACATTGTGAGACCTATAGTGAACTTTTTTTTTTAATTTATCCCATCTACAATTATATTTTTTGTCACTATAAATCAATAATTGATCTTCTTGAAGACATTTATAGAACACAGTATAAATGGGTTATTTCACGGGAGGCAAATTTCGTGATTTTCTTTCAAATTGGTGGCATTTTTTTTAGCGGTATTTAATTTTCACGAGTTTTTACCAAAATCAAATTTTAGCAGATTTACAGTTATATTAGAATAACATTATCTGAACTGTTTGACCAACAATTCAAAATAGGAAATGTTTTAAAATAAATTGAGTAAGAGCTTTTTGTATGCGATCTGCGGTATTTTAGAATTGTATACATGTTCATTAGAAAATTGTGCATGGGCATTTAATATAATTTTAACATATATATGTATTATTACAACACATTTACAAAAGTTAAACACAGATAAGTGTCATTAACAGACTCTGAAACAGAATGTGATCAATTAATTAACACAAAAAATTGTCAACTTATAGGTAATTCAAAATCACTGAATGGAAATGATAATATTAATTAAAAATGTATGTTTACACAGCAACAACTATTCATGGTAATTAGTGTTTTAATGATAAAAGGGAAATTAATGACATGTAAAATAATTTACCTATTACATTGTATTTGTCACCATTGTTTTCGGGAAGTATTTTTTCCCCTTTGTTAGATATTTTAAAAGCGTCATTTCAACAATTTTCAGAATGGCAGTGACCATATAACTGTTAAATATTCGTTATATACAGTCATACAAGGGGAGACCAATCTTGTACAATTATTTAAGAAAATAAGGATATTTATGAAGTAAAGGACAACAATTTACGCTGGTTCATTTTTTCGCTGATCCATGACTATCGCAAATAAAGCGAAAATTATGTACCCACGGAAAAAAAAACCTTATACAGTATTAAGTTCTAGTTGAGAATAGCAAACAAACAGATGACTGATATTATTACAATGTAACATTAAGGTAAAACTTCAGACAATCTCAAAAGTTATAGCCTGTTATATTTTATTAGCTTGTTAGCAGAGATAGCTTGTTATATTTTATTAGCTTACTAACCTACAAACTAATCCTTCAGCATGTAATCGTGACACTGCAATAATGATTTCTGCTATCCACTGCCGTATACAAGTCTCTGGTATTTTAACTTGGTCTGGGCTAGACATCGCTAGATCTAGTTGTTTGAACACATCAGAAAGTGTTCGTTGTCTAGTTAAATGTGGAGATTTTAATTCATTTTCAAATGATCGACTTAGCTCTTTTGAATTCATTCTGGACAGTTTTTGTGGCTTTGACCTTGTTTGATCTGTAAGTGTAGACGATCTTGACATTTTCAGACTTCCTGTTTTGTCTGATATTGTTTCTGATGATGAATATTGCACTGTATTATTTCTATTTTTAGAATTTAAATCATGTGATTTGCATTGTTTACTATCATTATCACTATTAGTGTCTGACGAAGACCTATCTATATCATATATACTAAGTTCTTCATGGTCTGTTATTGTATCACAGCTATCGTTAAGTTCATCTTTCTTCTTTGATATAAGAGTTTTGTTTTGTACATGATCTCTTACAGTATCAGGATGAATACATTTGTTAACCTCTGAATCAGTTTGTGACAATGTCCTTTCTACAGTCTTCAATAAATCTTTGGCATTTTGAACAATGGCATCTGCCTCCTGGTCAACTAAGGAATTTTCAGAGTCTGAATGCTGTTGATCATTTATCTGTTTATTAATATCACAACTTGAATCTGAGTTTTTCTTCTCAACATCCACGACAAAATCTGAATGATTTTCTGTATTTGTGTTTAATCCATTAAGTATGTCATTATGAGAGTTTACAGTGGTTGGTGGATCATACATGTGTTGGTTATGTTCGTTCTCCTCCGGTATACTTTCTATATTATCAGATATAAAGCTATCTATTCTAGGTCTACTATCGTTACTATCAATACTATTGATACTAAAATTTTCTAAAGTTGTCCGATGACTATTGAAAAGTAATTCCTGAAATACATCCTCTCTTTGTTCAGATAAATCCAAGTTGTCATTCAAGTCAGGATTTTCCTCTGACGATAAACTTTCAAAACGATTATAATCTGGTTTATCGGAGACACCATTATCTATTTTATCGTCTGATATGTCACTAATATCACTCACTGTGTCGGGTAATTTATTATCTTCAAAATTATTCTGATTAGAAGTATGACCTACTTCGTCACAAATATCATCTTGTGATTGGTCTTGTGTGTTTTGACAACGTTCTACAACCTCTTTGGTAGCATTTGCATAGACATTAAAACCAGAGTATACATTTGTTGATGATGTAGGAATATTATCTACATTTATTGATGAATTAGATTTATTGATTTGTAGATACTCTCCAATATAGTTCCACAGTTTTCCACCGGTCGCATGTTGTAGTACTAAATACACTGCATTTTCTGTCTCATAAAATTTATGTAAATTGACCATATATGGACATGATAATGGCATAATAGTTCTATAGTATTTACTGCACACGCTGGATTTGTGAATAGTCTGTAGATATAAAACAGAACAGTTAAAGACAATAATGATCATTAGGGGTTAGGGTTATGGTGTTTAATGCCACTTTCAACAATATTTCAGCTATATAGTGGCGGTCAGTTTTATTGGTGGAGGAAACCGGAGTACCCAGAGAAAACCACCAACCTGTTGCAAGTTGCTGACAAACTTTATCATATAATGCTGTATCGAGTACACCTCTCCAAGAGCAGGCTTTGAACTCACAATTTTAGTGGTGATGGGCACTGATTGCACAAGTAGTTGTAAATCCAACTACCATATGATCATGACCTTAATAATCATTAGGATTACAGTCAACAAGTCATTGGATCAAAATTACCCATCTTAATTTCTCAACATTACACAAACTCAAGGACCAGGAACATCAGATACAGTTTGAAAGTACATAACCTAAGGATGAGTCAGGTCAAATTTGGTTCAAACTGATCCAGTGGTTTTGAAGGAGAATTTACAAAAAGTTCACACACAGATGGACACTAAGTGATGGCAATAATCATGTCAGGTGAGCGAAAGAGGAATTCCATTTTTAAGGTTATCAAATTCCACCCTTGTATTGGATTTTTTAACAAGCTGAAATTATGTAATAAGAAAAATAGTGTGTTAATTTTTTTTTACTAAAATTTAAAAAAAATGGCAGATAAAATACCTTGATAACATAAGTCTCATCAGATAAATACCTTTATAACATAAGTCTCATCAGATAAATACCTTTATAACATAAGTCTCATCAGATAAATGCCTTTATAACATAAGTCTCATCAGATAAATACCTTTATAACATAAGTCTCATCAGATAAATACCTTTATAACATAAGTCTCATCAGATAAATACCTTTATAACATAAGTCTCATCAGATAAATACCTTTATAACATAAGTCTCATCAGATAAATACCTTTATAACATAAGTCTCATCAGATAAATACCTTTATAACATAAGTCTCATCAGATAAATACCTTTATAACATAAGTCTCATCAGATAAATACCTTTATAACATAAGTCTCATCAGATAAATACCTTTATAACATAAATCTCATCAGATAAATACCTTGATAACATAAGTCTCATCAGATAAATACCTTTATAACATAAGTCTCATCAGATAAATACCTTTATAACATAAGTCTCATCAGATGTTTTATCCATCACCAGCAACACTTTGTCTATTATTCCTAAAACTTTAAAATTCTTCATTTCTGAGACAGGTGCTTTTATAAGGTTCAAGGTGGGGTCAAGGTCACCAGATGGAGACAACATATTGTTAGTAGTCTACAACAACAAAATAACAAAGAATTATATTCTTCATCTATACTATATTTTGGAATACACTAAACCATACTTAATATGCTGGATATCATATCCTAAAGTCAGAAACTAAACATAGCTAAATTTGTTATGAAGTTTTTAATAAGAAACGCTGAGTTTTTCAGCATAATTTAGTATGAATGTTGAAATTATTTTATACAAATATAAGCTGTCTCGCTATTCCAATTCAATTGTAAATGTCATTTTTATTGATGGAGGAGATAGTAAATCATACTTATATCAAGTTTGTTTAACAAGGTAATAATAGTCACTCATTTAAAACATGATGAAATAGATTAAATCTAAACTAAGGCCAAAGTTGTGTTTTTCTTTGTTTTGCGTCCGCGTGTGGGTAGGTTTTAAGACAGTTTTGGTGAAAAACAAACACAAGTTTTATTTTTCTATTCGGTCTAAAAATCTGGTTTTCTCTACCTTGGTTTTGTATTTTAGTCTAGTATATCGATAGAGCGCTTTAAATAATGGGTGCAATGGGTGCACTGTATATTTGAAACGTCTTAGTGACTTAGATTTCGATGTTTTGATACATGTGAGCCATCATGGAATGGAAGGAAAGTTTCAGTGGTTTGTTCAAGTTTGACCTGTATTAAAGATGGCTAGTAACTTTTTGCCGGCGAGAGAAATTGTCTGTGTTTCTTTACACAAAGATAAACGTACTATCTTAGCTCTGTATGCATTTGAACTTGCCGGAAATGAAACATTTTCATAACTTTTGGAAAGTTTGTACATCGCAAATGTGAAAGACAAACTGAACACACGATTCAGTGAACCAATGACAATTTCCGACAAAATTTTAGTAAAATGTTATATTTCCAATAAATGTGTTTATTCAAAACCAAAATTTTAATGAATACAAGACTAAAATGCAAAATCTCAAAAGTACATGAAGACCATGGGGTGACATCTGGGTGACTTTTATTTGATTGGGTATCTATCAAATGTATCTCTTCTTTTTCTATATACCATCAAAGTACTCCAAACATATGACATGATGTTTTGTTTGGTTTGATGTCCTTTCAGATAAGCTGTTCTGTTGCAGATTTGTCGTAAATTAGTCAAATAGTTGAATAAGACTTTTGTGTTTTTTTAGTTGTGTGTGGTTTTTTCCTGGCTGGCTGGTAGGTTTTCACAGATTCAGTTGACACAAAACAAAGACAAAAACAGACACAGCCTAATTAATAAGATATGATGCCACAGATAACATATTATGTCTTTAATTGTACATAAATAAATAGAAAATTATAAATATTTGTAAAAATCAAGGAATAATCATTTTGACTGAGTGAATGTGTCAGTGATTACTGTTTAATGACAAATGAGTAAATTCTTCAGCTATATCATGGTGAGAGTAAATTCTTCAGCTATATCATGGTGACAGTAAATTCTTCAGCTATATCATGGTGACAGTAAATTTTTCAGCTCTATCATGGTGAGAGAAAATTCTTCAGCTATATCATGGTGACAGTAAATTCTTCAGCTATATCATGGTGAGAGTAAATTCTTCAGCTATATCATGGTGAGAGTAAATTCTTCAGCTATATCATGGTGAGAGTAAATTCTTCAGCTATATCATGGTGACAGTAAATTCTTCAGCTCTATCATGGTGAGAGTAAATTCTTCAGCTCTATCATGGTGAGAGTAAATTCTTCAGCTATATCATGGTGACAGTAAATTCTTCAGCTATATCATGGGGAGAGTAAATTCTTCAGCTATATCATGGTGACAGTAAATTCTTCAGCTATATCATGGTGAGAGTAAATTCTTCAGCTATATCATGGTGACAGTAAATTCTTCAGCTATATCATGGTGAGAGTAAATTCTTCAGCTATATCATGGTGACAGTAAATTCTTCAGCTCTATCATGGGGAGAGTAAATTCTTCAGTTATATCATGGTGAGAGTAAATTCTTCAGCTATATCATGGTGAGAGTAAATTCTTCAGCTATATCCTGGTGAGAGTAAATTCTTCAGCTATATCATGGGGAGAGTAAATTCTTCAGCTATATCATGGTGACAGTCAATTCTTCAGCTATATCATGGTGACAGTAAATTCTTCAGCTATATCATGGTGAGAGTAAATTCTTCAGCTATATCATGGTGACAGTAAATTCTTCAGCTATATCATGGTGACAATAAATTCTTCAGCTATATCATGGTGAGAGTACGTTCTTCAGCTATATCATGGGGAGAGTAAATTCTTCAGCTATATCATGGGGAGAGTAAATTCTTCAGCTATATCATGGTGAGAGTAAATTCTTCAGCTATATCATGGGGAGAGTAAATTCTTCAGCTATATCATGGTGACAGTAAATTCTTCAGCTATATCATGGTGACAGTAAATTCTTCAGCTCTATCATGGTGACAGTAAATTCTTCAGCTATATCATGGAGAGAGTAAATTCTTCAGTTATATCATGGGGAGAGTAAATTCTTCAGCTATATCATGGGGAGAGTAAATTCTTCAGTTATATCCTGGTGACAGTAAATTCTTCAGCTATATCATGGTGAGAGTAAATTCTTCAGCTATATCATGGTGAGAGTAAATTCTTCAGCTATATCATGGTGACAGTAAATTCTTCAGCTATATCATGGTGACAGTAAATTCTTCAGCTATATCATGGTGAGAGTAAATTCTTTAGCTATATCATGGTGACAGTAAATTCTTCAGCTATATCATGGTGACAGTAAATTCTTCAGCTATATCCTGGTGAGAGTAAATTCTTCAGCTATATCCTGGTGAGAGTAAATTCTTCAGCTATATCATGGTGAGAGTAAATTCTTCAGCTATATCATGGTGACAGTAAATTCTTCAGCTATATCATGGTGACAGTAAATTCTTCAGCTATATCATGGTGAGAGTAAATTCTTCAGCTATATCATGGGGAGAGTAAATTCTTCAGCTATATCATGGTGACAGTAAATTCTTTAGCTATATCATGGGGAGAGTAAATTCTTCAGCTATATCATGGTGAGAGTAAATTCTTCAGCTATATCATGGTGACAGTAAATTCTTCAGCTATATCCTGGTGAGAGTAAATTCTTCAGCTATATCCTGGTGAGAGTAAATTCTTCAGCTATATCATGGTGATAGTAAATTCTTCAGCTATATCATGGTGACAGTAAATTCTTCAGCTATATCCTGGTGACAGTAAATTCTTCAGCTATATCATGGTGAGAGTAAATTCTTCAGTTATATCATGGGGAGAGTAAATTCTTCAGCTATATCATGGTGAGAGTAAATTCTTCAGCTATATCATGGTGACATTAAATTCTTCAGCTATATCATGGTGACAGTAAATTCTTCAGCTATATCATGGTGACAGTAAATTCTTCAGCTATATCATGGTGACATTAAATTCTTCAGCTATATCATGGTGAGAGTAAATTCTTCAGTTATATCATGGTGACAGTAAATTCTTCAGCTATATCATGGTGAGAGTAAATTCTTCAGCTATATCATGGTGACAGTAAATTCTTCAGCTATATCATGGTGACAGTAAATTCTTCAGCTCTATCATGGTGAGAGAAAATTCTTCAGCTATATCATGGTGACAGTAAATTCTTCAGCTATATCATGGTGAGAGTAAATTCTTCAGCTATATCATGGTGAGAGTAAATTCTTCAGCTATATCATGGTGACAGTAAATTCTTCAGCTCTATCATGGTGAGAGTAAATTCTTCAGCTCTATCATGGTGAGAGTAAATTCTTCAGCTATATCATGGTGACAGTAAATTCTTCAGCTATATCATGGGGAGAGTAAATTCTTCAGCTATATCATGGTGACAGTAAATTCTTCAGCTATATCATGGTGAGAGTAAATTCTTCAGCTATATCATGGTGACAGTAAATTCTTCAGCTATATCATGGTGAGAGTAAATTCTTCAGCTATATCATGGTGACAGTAAATTCTTCAGCTATATCATGGTGAGAGTAAATTCTTCAGCTATATCATGGTGACAGTAAATTCTTCAGCTATATCATGGTGAGAGTAAATTCTTCAGCTATATCATGGTGAGAGTAAATTCTTCAGCTATATCCTGGTGAGAGTAAATTCTTCAGCTATATCATGGCGACAGTAAATTCTTCAGCTATATCATGGGGAGAGTAAATTCTTCAGCTATATCATGGTGACAGTAAATTCTTCAGCTATATCATGGTGACAGTAAATTCTTCAGCTATATCATGGTGAGAGTAAATTCTTCAGCTATATCATGGTGACAGTAAATTCTTCAGCTATATCATGGTGACAATAAATTCTTCAGCTATATCATGGTGAGAGTACGTTCTTCAGCTATATCATGGGGAGAGTAAATTCTTCAGCTATATCATGGGGAGAGTAAATTCTTCAGCTATATCATGGTGAGAGTAAATTCTTCAGCTATATCATGGGGAGAGTAAATTCTTCAGCTATATCATGGTGACAGTAAATTCTTCAGCTATATCATGGTGACAGTAAATTCTTCAGCTCTATCATGGTGACAGTAAATTCTTCAGCTATATCATGGTGACAGTAAATTCTTCAGCTATATCATGGTGACAGTAAATTCTTCAGTTATATCCTGGTGAGAGTAAATTCTTCAGCTATATCATGGCGACAGTAAATTCTTCAGCTATATCATGGTGATAGTAAATTCTTCAGCTATATCATGGTGACAGTAAATTCTTCAGCTATATCATGGTGACAGTAAATTCTTCAGCTATATCATGGTGACAATAAATTCTTCAGCTATATCATGGTGAGAGTACGTTCTTCAGCTATATCATGGGGAGAGTAAATTCTTCAGCTATATCATGGGGAGAGTAAATTCTTCAGCTATATCATGGTGAGAGTAAATTCTTCAGCTATATCATGGGGAGAGTAAATTCTTCAGCTATATCATGGTGACAGTAAATTCTTCAGCTATATCATGGTGACAGTAAATTCTTCAGCTCTATCATGGTGACAGTAAATTCTTCAGCTATATCATGGAGAGAGTAAATTCTTCAGTTATATCATGGGGAGAGTAAATTCTTCAGCTATATCATGGGGAGAGTAAATTCTTCAGTTATATCCTGGTGACAGTAAATTCTTCAGCTATATCATGGTGAGAGTAAATTCTTCAGCTATATCATGGTGAGAGTAAATTCTTCAGCTATATCATGGTGACAGTAAATTCTTCAGCTATATCATGGTGACAGTAAATTCTTCAGCTATATCATGGTGAGAGTAAATTCTTTAGCTATATCATGGTGACAGTAAATTCTTCAGCTATATCATGGTGACAGTAAATTCTTCAGCTATATCCTGGTGAGAGTAAATTCTTCAGCTATATCCTGGTGAGAGTAAATTCTTCAGCTATATCATGGTGAGAGTAAATTCTTCAGCTATATCATGGTGACAGTAAATTCTTCAGCTATATCATGGTGACAGTAAATTCTTCAGCTATATCATGGTGAGAGTAAATTCTTCAGCTATATCATGGGGAGAGTAAATTCTTCAGCTATATCATGGTGACAGTAAATTCTTTAGCTATATCATGGGGAGAGTAAATTCTTCAGCTATATCATGGTGAGAGTAAATTCTTCAGCTATATCATGGTGACAGTAAATTCTTCAGCTATATCCTGGTGAGAGTAAATTCTTCAGCTATATCCTGGTGAGAGTAAATTCTTCAGCTATATCATGGTGATAGTAAATTCTTCAGCTATATCATGGTGACAGTAAATTCTTCAGCTATATCCTGGTGACAGTAAATTCTTCAGCTATATCATGGTGAGAGTAAATTCTTCAGTTATATCATGGGGAGAGTAAATTCTTCAGCTATATCATGGTGAGAGTAAATTCTTCAGCTATATCATGGTGACATTAAATTCTTCAGCTATATCATGGTGACAGTAAATTCTTCAGCTATATCATGGTGACAGTAAATTCTTCAGCTATATCATGGTGACATTAAATTCTTCAGCTATATCATGGTGAGAGTAAATTCTTCAGTTATATCATGGTGACAGTAAATTCTTCAGCTATATCATGGTGAGAGTAAATTCTTCAGCTATATCATGGTGACAGTAAATTCTTCAGCTATATCATGGTGACAGTAAATTCTTCAGCTCTATCATGGTGAGAGAAAATTCTTCAGCTATATCATGGTGACAGTAAATTCTTCAGCTATATCATGGTGAGAGTAAATTCTTCAGCTATATCATGGTGAGAGTAAATTCTTCAGCTATATCATGGTGACAGTAAATTCTTCAGCTCTATCATGGTGAGAGTAAATTCTTCAGCTCTATCATGGTGAGAGTAAATTCTTCAGCTATATCATGGTGACAGTAAATTCTTCAGCTATATCATGGGGAGAGTAAATTCTTCAGCTATATCATGGTGACAGTAAATTCTTCAGCTATATCATGGTGAGAGTAAATTCTTCAGCTATATCATGGTGACAGTAAATTCTTCAGCTATATCATGGTGAGAGTAAATTCTTCAGCTATATCATGGTGACAGTAAATTCTTCAGCTATATCATGGTGAGAGTAAATTCTTCAGCTATATCATGGTGACAGTAAATTCTTCAGCTATATCATGGTGAGAGTAAATTCTTCAGCTATATCATGGTGAGAGTAAATTCTTCAGCTATATCCTGGTGAGAGTAAATTCTTCAGCTATATCATGGCGACAGTAAATTCTTCAGCTATATCATGGGGAGAGTAAATTCTTCAGCTATATCATGGTGACAGTAAATTCTTCAGCTATATCATGGTGACAGTAAATTCTTCAGCTATATCATGGTGAGAGTAAATTCTTCAGCTATATCATGGTGACAGTAAATTCTTCAGCTATATCATGGTGACAATAAATTCTTCAGCTATATCATGGTGAGAGTACGTTCTTCAGCTATATCATGGGGAGAGTAAATTCTTCAGCTATATCATGGGGAGAGTAAATTCTTCAGCTATATCATGGTGAGAGTAAATTCTTCAGCTATATCATGGGGAGAGTAAATTCTTCAGCTATATCATGGTGACAGTAAATTCTTCAGCTATATCATGGTGACAGTAAATTCTTCAGCTCTATCATGGTGACAGTAAATTCTTCAGCTATATCATGGTGACAGTAAATTCTTCAGCTATATCATGGTGACAGTAAATTCTTCAGTTATATCCTGGTGAGAGTAAATTCTTCAGCTATATCATGGCGACAGTAAATTCTTCAGCTATATCATGGCGAGAGTAAATTCTTCAGCTATATCATGGGGAGAGTAAATTCTTCAGTTATATCATGGGGAGAGTAAATTCTTCAGCTATATCATGGGGAGAGTAAATTCTTCAGCTATATCCTGGTGACAGTAAATTCTTCAGCTATATCATGGTGAGAGTAAATTCTTCAGCTATATCATGGTGAGAGTAAATTCTTCAGCTATATCATGGTGACAGTAAATTCTTCAGCTATATCATGGTGACAGTAAATTCTTCAGCTATATCATGGTGAGAGTAAATTCTTTAGCTATATCATGGTGACAGTAAATTCTTCAGCTATATCATGGTGACAGTAAATTCTTCAGCTATATCCTGGTGAGAGTAAATTCTTCAGCTATATCCTGGTGAGAGTAAATTCTTCAGCTATATCATGGTGAGAGTAAATTCTTCAGCTATATCATGGTGACAGTAAATTCTTCAGCTATATCATGGTGACAGTAAATTCTTCAGCTATATCATGGTGAGAGTAAATTCTTCAGCTATATCATGGGGAGAGTAAATTCTTCAGCTATATCATGGTGACAGTAAATTCTTTAGCTATATCATGGGGAGAGTAAATTCTTCAGCTATATCATGGTGAGAGTAAATTCTTCAGCTATATCATGGTGACAGTAAATTCTTCAGCTATATCCTGGTGAGAGTAAATTCTTCAGCTATATCCTGGTGAGAGTAAATTCTTCAGCTATATCATGGTGATAGTAAATTCTTCAGCTATATCATGGTGACAGTAAATTCTTCAGCTATATCCTGGTGACAGTAAATTCTTCAGCTATATCATGGTGAGAGTAAATTCTTCAGTTATATCATGGGGAGAGTAAATTCTTCAGCTATATCATGGTGAGAGTAAATTCTTCAGCTATATCATGGTGACATTAAATTCTTCAGCTATATCATGGTGACAGTAAATTCTTCAGCTATATCATGGTGACAGTAAATTCTTCAGCTATATCATGGTGACATTAAATTCTTCAGCTATATCATGGTGAGAGTAAATTCTTCAGTTATATCATGGTGACAGTAAATTCTTCAGCTATATCATGGTGAGAGTAAATTCTTCAGCTATATCATGGTGACAGTAAATTCTTCAGCTATATCATGGTGACAGTAAATTCTTCAGCTCTATCATGGTGAGAGAAAATTCTTCAGCTATATCATGGTGACAGTAAATTCTTCAGCTATATCATGGTGAGAGTAAATTCTTCAGCTATATCATGGTGAGAGTAAATTCTTCAGCTATATCATGGTGACAGTAAATTCTTCAGCTCTATCATGGTGAGAGTAAATTCTTCAGCTCTATCATGGTGAGAGTAAATTCTTCAGCTATATCATGGTGACAGTAAATTCTTCAGCTATATCATGGGGAGAGTAAATTCTTCAGCTATATCATGGTGACAGTAAATTCTTCAGCTATATCATGGTGAGAGTAAATTCTTCAGCTATATCATGGTGACAGTAAATTCTTCAGCTATATCATGGTGAGAGTAAATTCTTCAGCTATATCATGGTGACAGTAAATTCTTCAGCTCTATCATGGGGAGAGTAAATTCTTCAGTTATATCATGGTGAGAGTAAATTCTTCAGCTATATCATGGTGAGAGTAAATTCTTCAGCTATATCCTGGTGAGAGTAAATTCTTCAGCTATATCATGGCGACAGTAAATTCTTCAGCTATATCATGGGGAGAGTAAATTCTTCAGCTATATCATGGTGACAGTAAATTCTTCAGCTATATCATGGTGACAGTAAATTCTTCAGCTATATCATGGTGAGAGTAAATTCTTCAGCTATATCATGGTGACAGTAAATTCTTCAGCTATATCATGGTGACAATAAATTCGTCAGCTATATCATGGTGAGAGTACGTTCTTCAGCTATATCATGGGGAGAGTAAATTCTTCAGCTATATCATGGGGAGAGTAAATTCTTCAGCTATATCATGGTGAGAGTAAATTCTTCAGCTATATCATGGGGAGAGTAAATTCTTCAGCTATATCATGGTGACAGTAAATTCTTCAGCTATATCATGGTGACAGTAAATTCTTCAGCTCTATCATGGTGACAGTAAATTCTTCAGCTATATCATGGTGACAGTAAATTCTTCAGCTATATCATGGTGACAGTAAATTCTTCAGTTATATCATGGTGAGAGTAAATTCTTCAGCTATATCATGGCGACAGTAAATTCTTCAGCTATATCATGGCGAGAGTAAATTCTTCAGCTATATCATGGGGAGAGCAAATTCTTCAGTTATATCATGGGGAGAGTAAATTCTTCAGCTATATCATGGGGAGAGTAAATTCTTCAGCTATATCCTGGTGACAGTAAATTCTTCAGCTATATCATGGTGAGAGTAAATTCTTCAGCTATATCATGGTGAGAGTAAATTCTTCAGCTATATCATGGTGACAGTAAATTCTTCAGCTATATCATGGTGACAGTAAATTCTTCAGCTATATCATGGTGAGAGTAAATTCTTTAGCTATATCATGGTGACAGTAAATTCTTCAGCTATATCATGGTGACAGTAAATTCTTCAGCTATATCCTGGTGAGAGTAAATTCTTCAGCTATATCATGGTGACAGTAAATTCTTCAGCTATATCCTGGTGAGAGTAAATTCTTCAGCTATATCCTGGTGAGAGTAAATTCTTCAGCTATATCATGGTGAGAGTAAATTCTTCAGCTATATCATGGTGACAGTAAATTCTTCAGCTATATCATGGTGACAGTAAATTCTTCAGCTATATCATGGTGAGAGTAAATTCTTCAGCTATATCATGGGGAGAGTAAATTCTTCAGCTATATCATGGTGACAGTAAATTCTTTAGCTATATCATGGGGAGAGTAAATTCTTCAGCTATATCATGGTGAGAGTAAATTCTTCAGCTATATCATGGTGACAGTAAATTCTTCAGCTATATCCTGGTGAGAGTAAATTCTTCAGCTATATCCTGGTGAGAGTAAATTCTTCAGCTATATCATGGTGATAGTAAATTCTTCAGCTATATCATGGTGACAGTAAATTCTTCAGCTATATCATGGTGACAGTAAATTCTTCAGCTATATCATGGTGAGAGTAAATTCTTCAGTTATATCATGGGGAGAGTAAATTCTTCAGCTATATCATGGTGAGAGTAAATTCTTCAGCTATATCATGGTGACATTAAATTCTTCAGCTATATCATGGTGACAGTAAATTCTTCAGCTATATCATGGTGACAGTAAATTCTTCAGCTATATCATGGTGACATTAAATTCTTCAGCTATATCATGGTGAGAGTAAATTCTTCAGTTATATCATGGTGACAGTAAATTCTTCAGCTATATCATGGTGAGAGTAAATTCTTCAGCTATATCATGGTGACAGTAAATTCTTCAGCTATATCATGGTGACAGTAAATTCTTCAGCTATATCATGGTGAGAGTAAATTCTTCAGCTATATCATGGTGAGAGTAAATTCTTCAGCTCTATCATGGTGAGAGTAAATTCTTCAGCTATATCATGGTGACAGTAAATTCTTCAGCTATATCATGGTGAGAGTAAATTCTTCAGCTATATCATGGTGAGAGTAAATTCTTCAGCTATATCCTGGTGACAGTAAATTCTTCGGCTATATCCTGGTGACAGTAAATTCTTCAGCTATATCATGGTGAGAGTAAATTCTTCAGCTATATCATGAGGAGAGTAAATTCTTCAGCTATATCATGGTGAGAGTAAATTCTTCAGCTATATCATGGGGAGAGTAAATTCTTCAGCTCTATCCTGGTGAGAGTAAATTCTTCAGCTATATCATGGTGACAGTAAATTCTTTAGCTATATCATGGGGAGAGTAAATTCTTCAGCTATATCCTGGTGAGAGTAAATTCTTCAGCTATATCCTGGTGAGAGTAAATTCTTCAGCTATATCATGGTGACAGTAAATTCTTCAGCTCTATCATGGTGACAGTAAATTCTTCAGCTATATCATGGCGACAGTAAATTCTTCAGTTATATCCTGGTGAGAGTAAATTCTTCAGCTATATCATGGCGACAGTAAATTCTTCAGCTATATCATGGCGAGAGTAAATTCTTCAGCTATATCATGGGGAGAGTAAATTCTTCAGTTATATCATGGGGAGAGTAAATTCTTCAGCTATATCATGGGGAGAGTAAATTCTTCAGCTATATCCTGGTGACAGTAAATTCTTCAGCTATATCATGGTGAGAGTAAATTCTTCAGCTATATCATGGTGAGAGTAAATTCTTCAGCTATATCATGGTGACAGTAAATTCTTCAGCTATATCATGGTGACAGTAAATTCTTCAGCTATATCATGGTGAGAGTAAATTCTTTAGCTATATCATGGCGACAGTAAATTCTTCAGCTATATCATGGTGACAGTAAATTCTTCAGCTATATCCTGGTGAGAGTAAATTCTTCAGCTATATCATGGTGACAGTAAATTCTTCAGCTATATCATGGTGACAGTAAATTCTTCAGCTATATCATGGTGACAGTAAATTCTTCAGCTATATCATGGTGACAGTAAATTCTTCAGCTATATCATGATGAGGGTAAATTCTTCAGCTATGTCATGGGGAGAGTAAATTCTTCAGCTATATCATGGTGACAGTAAATTCTTTAGCTATATCATGGGGAGAGTAAATTCTTCAGCTATATCCTGGTGAGAGTAAATTCTTCAGCTATATCATGGTGACAGTAAATTCTTCAGCTATATCCTGGTGAGAGTAAATTCTTCAGCTATATCCTGGTGAGAGTAAATTCTTCAGCTATATCATGGTGATAGTAAATTCTTCAGCTATATCATGGTGACAGTAAATTCTTCAGCTATATCCTGGTGACAGTAAATTCTTCAGCTATATCATGGTGAGAGTAAATTCTTCAGTTATATCATGAGGAGAGTAAATTCTTCAGCTATATCATGGTGAGAGTAAATTCTTCAGCTATATCATGGTGACATTAAATTCTTCAGCTATATCATGGTGACAGTAAATTCTTCAGCTATATCATGGTGACAGTAAATTCTTCAGCTATATCATGGTGACATTAAATTCTTCAGCTATATCATGGTGAGAGTAAATTCTTCAGTGATATCATGGTGACAGTAAATTCTTCAGCTATATCATGGTGAGAGTAAATTCTTCAGCTATATCATGGTGACAGTAAATTCTTCAGCTATATCATGGTGACAGTAAATTCTTCAGCTATATCATGGTGAGAGTAAATTCTTCAGCTATATCATGGTGAGAGTAAATTCTTCAGCTATATCATGGTGACAGTAAATTCTTCAGCTATATCATGGTGACAGTAAATTCTTCAGCTATATCATGGTGAGAGTAAATTCTTCAGCTATATCATGGTGAGAGTAAATTCTTCAGCTATATCATGGTGACAGTAAATTCTTCGGCTATATCCTGGTGACAGTAAATTCTTCAGCTATATCATGGTGAGAGTAAATTCTTCAGCTATATCATGGGGAGAGTAAATTCTTCAGCTATATCATGGCGACAG
The DNA here is from genome assembly GCA_963680875.1 of Bathymodiolus brooksi. Lineage (NCBI taxonomy): Eukaryota > Metazoa > Mollusca > Bivalvia > Mytilida > Modiolidae > Bathymodiolus > Bathymodiolus brooksi. Next base: position 19,383,986 of record OY804576.1, read on the forward strand.
TAAATTCTTCAGCTATATCATGGTGAGAGTAAATTCTTCAGCTATATCATGGTGACAGTAAATTCTTTAGCTATATCATGGGGAGAGTAAATTCTTCAGCTATATCCTGTGAGAGTAAATTCTTCAGCTATATCCTGGTGAGAGTAAATTCTTCAGCTATATCATGGTGACAGTAAATTCTTCAGCTCTATCATGGTGACAGTAAATTCTTCAGCTATATCATGGCGACAGTAAATTCTTCAGCTATATCATGGTGACATTAAATTCTTCAGCTATATCATGGTGAGAGTAAATTCTTCAGTTATATCATGGGGAGAGTAAATTCTTCAGCTATATCCTGGTGAGAGTAAATTCTTCAGCTATATCATGGCGAGAGTAAATTCTTCAGCTATATCCTGGTGACAGTAAATTCTTCAGCTATATCATGGTGAGAGTAAATTCTTCAGCTATATCATGGTGAGAGTAAATTCTTCAGCTATATCATGGTGACAGTAAATTCTTCAGCTATATCATGGTGACAGTAAATTCTTCAGCTATATCATGGTGAGAGTAAATTCTTCAGTTATATCATGGGGAGAGTAAATTCTTCAGCTATATCCTGGTGAGAGTAAATTCTTCAGCTATATCATGGTGAGAGTAAATTCTTCAGCTATATCATGGTGACAGTAAATTCTTCAGCTATATCATGGTGAGAGTAAATTCTTCAGCTATATCATGGTGAGAGTAAATTCTTCAGCTATATCATGGGGAGAGTAAATTCTTTAGCTCTATCATGGTGACAGTAAATTCTTCAGCTATATCATGGTGAGAGTAAATTCTTCAGCTATATCATGGTGACAGTAAATTCTTCAGCTATATCATGGTGAGAGTAAATTCTTCAGCTATATCATGGTGACAGTAAATTCTTCAGCTATATCATGGTGACAGTAAATTCTTCAGCTATATCATGGTGACAGTAAATTCTTCAGCTATATCCTGGTGACATTAAATTCTTCAGCTATATCATGGTGAGAGTAAATTCTTCAGTTATATCATGGGGAGAGTAAATTCTTCAGCTATATCATGGTGACAGTAAATTCTTCAGCTATATCATGGTGACAGTAAATTCTTCAGCTATATCATGGTGACAGTAAATTCTTCAGCTATATCATGACGACAGTAAATTCTTCAGCTATATCATGGTGACAGTAAATTCTTCAGCTATATCATGGTGAGAGTAAATTCTTCAGCTATATCATGGCGACAGTAAATTCTTCAGCTATATCATGGTGAGGGTAAATTCTTCAGCTATATCATGGTGAGAGTAAATTCTTCAGCTATATCATGGGGAGAGTAAATTCTTTAGCTATATCATGGCGACAGTAAATTCTTCAGCTATATCATGGTGAGAGTAAATTCTTCAGCTATATCATGGTGACAGTAAATTCTTCAGCTATATCATGGTGAGAGTAAATTCTTCAGCTATATCATGGTGAGAGTAAATTCTTCAGCTATATCATGGTGAGAGTAAATTCTTCAGCTATATCATGGGGAGAGTAAATTCTTTAGCTATATCATGGTGACAGTAAATTCTTCAGCTATATCATGGTGAGAGTAAATTCTTCAGCTATATCCTGGTGAGAGTAAAGTCTTCAGCTATATCATGGTGAGAGTAAATTCTTCAGCTATATCATGGTGAGAGTAAATTCTTCAGCTATATCATGGTGAGAGTAAATTCTTCAGCTATATCATGGTGACAGTAAATTCTTCAGCTATATCATGGTGACAGTAAATTCTTCAGCTATCATGGCGACAGTAAATTCTTCAGCTATATCATGGTGAGAGTAAATTCTTCAGCTATATCATGGGGAGAGTAAATTCTTTAGCTATATCATGGTGAGAGTAAATTCTTCAGCTATATCATGGTGAGAGTAAATTCTTCAGCTATATCCTGGTGAGAGTAAATTCTTCAGCTATATCATGGTGAGAGTAAATTCTTCAGCTATATCATGGTGAGAGTAAATTCTTCAGCTATATCATGGTGAGAGTAAATTCTTCAGCTATATCCTGGTGAGAGTAAATTCTTCAGCTATATCATGGTGAGAGTAAATTCTTCAGCTATATCATGGTGAGAGTAAATTCTTCAGCTATATCATGGTGAGAGTAAATTCTTCAGCTATATCATGGGGAGAGTAAATTCTTTAGCTATATCATGGTGACAGTAAATTCTTCAGCTATATCATGGTGACAGTAAATTCTTCAGTTATATCCTGGTGACAGTAAATTCTTCAGCTATATCATGGTGACAGTAAATTCTTCAGCTATATCATAGTGAGAGTAAATTCTTCAGCTATATCATGGTGAGAGTAAATTCTTCAGCTATATCATGGTGAGAATAAATTCTTCAGCTATATCCTGGTGAGAGTAAATTCTTCAGCTATATCCTGGTGAGAGTAAATTCTTCAGCTATATCATGGTGACAGTAAATTCTTCAGCTATATCATGGTGAGAGTAAATTCTTCAGCTATATCATGGTGACAGTAAATTCTTCAGCTATATCATGGTGACAGTAAATTCTTCAGCTATATCCTGGTGAGAGTAAATTCTTCAGCTATATCATGGTGACAGTAAATTCTTCAGCTATATCATGGTGACAGTAAATTCTTCAGCTATATCCTGGTGAGAGTAAATTCTTCAGCTATAGTAAATTCTTCAGCTATATCATGGTGAGAGTAAATTCTTCAGCTATATCATGGCGACATTAAATTCTTCAGCTCTATCATGGTAAGAGTAAATTCTTCAGCTATATCCTCGTGAGAGTAAATTCTTCAGCTATATCATGGTGACAGTAAATTCTTCAGCTATATCATGGTGAAAGTAAATTCTTCAGCTATATCATGGTGACAGTAAATTCTTCAGCTATATCATGGTGAGAGTAAATTCTTCAGCTATATCATGGCGACAGTAAATTCTTCAGCTCTATCATGGTGAGAGTAAATTCTTCAGCTATATCCTGGTGAGAGTAAATTCTTCAGCTATATCATGGCGACAGTAAATTCTTCAGCTATATCATGGTGAGAGTAAATTCTTCAGCTATATCATGGTGAGAGTAAATTCTTCAGCTATATCATGGTGAGAGTAAATTCTTCAGCTATATCATGGTGACAGTAAATTCTTCAGCTATATCATGGTAACAGTAAATTCTTCAGCTATATCATGGTGACAGTAAATTCTTCAGTTATATCCTGGTGACAGTAAATTCTTCAGCTATATCCTGGTGAGAGTAAATTCTTCAGCTATATCATGGGGAGAGTAAATTCTTCAGCTATATCCTGGTGAGAGTAAATTCTTCAGCTATATCATGGTGACAGTAAATTCTTCAGCTATATCATGGCGACAGTAAATTCTTCAGCTCTATCATGGTGAGAGTAAATTCTTCAGCTATATCCTGGTGAGAGTAAATTCTTCAGCTATATCCTGGTGAGAGTAAATTCTTCAGCTATATCATGGTGACAGTAAATTCTTCAGCTATATCATGGCGACAGTAAATTCTTCAGCTCTATCCTGGTGAGAGTAAATTCTTCAGCTATATCCTGGTGAGAGTAAATTCTTCAGCTATATCCTGGTGAGAGTAAATTCTTCAGCTATATCATGGTGACAGTAAATTCTTCAGCTATATCATGGTGAGAGTAAATTCTTCAGCTATATCATGGTGAGAGTAAATTCTTCAGCTATATCATGGTGAGAGTAAATTCTTCAGCTATATCATGGTGAGAGTAAATTCTTCAGCTATATCCTGGTGAGAGTAAATTCTTCAGCTATATCCTGGTGACATTAAATTCTTCAGCTATATCATGGTGACAGTAAATTCTTCAGCTATATCATGGTGAGAGTAAATTCTTCAGCTATATCATGGTGACAGTAAATTCTTCAGCTATATCATGGTGACAGTAAATTCTTCAGCTATATCATGGTGACAGTAAATTCTTCAGCTATATCATGGTGAGAGTAAATTCTTCAGCTATATCATGGTGACAGTAAATTCTTCAGCTATATCATGGTGACAGTAAATTCTTCAGCTATATCATGGTGACATTAAATTCTTCAGCTATATCATGGTGACAGTAAATTCTTCAGCTATATCATGGTGAGAGTAAATTCTTCAGCTATATCATGGTGAGAGCAAATTCTTCAGCTATATCATGGTGAGAGTAAATTCTTCAGCTATATCCTGGTGACAGTAAATTCTTCAGCTATATCATGGCGACAGTAAATTCTTCAGCTATATCATGGTGAGAGTAAATTCTTCAGCTATATCATGGTGACAGTAAATTCTTTAGCTATATCATGGGGAGAGTAAATTCTTCAGCTATATCCTGTGAGAGTAAATTCTTCAGCTATATCCTGGTGAGAGTAAATTCTTCAGCTATATCATGGTGACAGTAAATTCTTCAGCTCTATCATGGTGACAGTAAATTCTTCAGCTATATCATGGCGACAGTAAATTCTTCAGCTATATCATGGTGACATTAAATTCTTCAGCTATATCATGGTGAGAGTAAATTCTTCAGTTATATCATGGGGAGAGTAAATTCTTCAGCTATATCCTGGTGAGAGTAAATTCTTCAGCTATATCATGGCGAGAGTAAATTCTTCAGCTATATCCTGGTGACAGTAAATTCTTCAGCTATATCATGGTGAGAGTAAATTCTTCAGCTATATCATGGTGAGAGTAAATTCTTCAGCTATATCATGGTGACAGTAAATTCTTCAGCTATATCATGGTGACAGTAAATTCTTCAGCCATATCATGGTGAGAGTAAATTCTTCAGTTATATCATGGGGAGAGTAAATTCTTCAGCTATATCCTGGTGAGAGTAAATTCTTCAGCTATATCATGGTGAGAGTAAATTCTTCAGCTATATCATGGTGACAGTAAATTCTTCAGCTATATCATGGTGAGAGTAAATTCTTCAGCTATATCATGGTGAGAGTAAATTCTTCAGCTATATCATGGGGAGAGTAAATTCTTTAGCTCTATCATGGTGACAGTAAATTCTTCAGCTATATCATGGTGAGAGTAAATTCTTCAGCTATATCATGGTGACAGTAAATTCTTCAGCTATATCATGGTGAGAGTAAATTCTTCAGCTATATCATGGTGACAGTAAATTCTTCAGCTATATCATGGTGACAGTAAATTCTTCAGCTATATCATGGTGACAGTAAATTCTTCAGCTATATCCTGGTGACATTAAATTCTTCAGCTATATCATGGTGAGAGTAAATTCTTCAGTTATATCATGGGGAGAGTAAATTCTTCAGCTATATCATGGTGACAGTAAATTCTTCAGCTATATCATGGTGACAGTAAATTCTTCAGCTATATCATGGTGACAGTAAATTCTTCAGCTATATCATGACGACAGTAAATTCTTCAGCTATATCATGGTGACAGTAAATTCTTCAGCTATATCATGGTGAGAGTAAATTCTTCAGCTATATCATGGCGACAGTAAATTCTTCAGCTATATCATGGTGAGGGTAAATTCTTCAGCTATATCATGGTGAGAGTAAATTCTTCAGCTATATCATGGGGAGAGTAAATTCTTTAGCTATATCATGGCGACAGTAAATTCTTCAGCTATATCATGGTGAGAGTAAATTCTTCAGCTATATCATGGTGACAGTAAATTCTTCAGCTATATCATGGTGAGAGTAAATTCTTCAGCTATATCATGGTGAGAGTAAATTCTTCAGCTATATCATGGTGAGAGTAAATTCTTCAGCTATATCATGGGGAGAGTAAATTCTTTAGCTATATCATGGTGACAGTAAATTCTTCAGCTATATCATGGTGAGAGTAAATTCTTCAGCTATATCCTGGTGAGAGTAAAGTCTTCAGCTATATCATGGTGAGAGTAAATTCTTCAGCTATATCATGGTGAGAGTAAATTCTTCAGCTATATCATGGTGAGAGTAAATTCTTCAGCTATATCATGGTGACAGTAAATTCTTCAGCTATATCATGGTGACAGTAAATTCTTCAGCTATCATGGCGACAGTAAATTCTTCAGCTATATCATGGTGAGAGTAAATTCTTCAGCTATATCATGGGGAGAGTAAATTCTTTAGCTATATCATGGTGAGAGTAAATTCTTCAGCTATATCATGGTGAGAGTAAATTCTTCAGCTATATCCTGGTGAGAGTAAATTCTTCAGCTATATCATGGTGAGAGTAAATTCTTCAGCTATATCATGGTGAGAGTAAATTCTTCAGCTATATCATGGTGAGAGTAAATTCTTCAGCTATATCCTGGTGAGAGTAAATTCTTCAGCTATATCATGGTGAGAGTAAATTCTTCAGCTATATCATGGTGAGAGTAAATTCTTCAGCTATATCATGGTGAGAGTAAATTCTTCAGCTATATCATGGGGAGAGTAAATTCTTTAGCTATATCATGGTGACAGTAAATTCTTCAGCTATATCATGGTGACAGTAAATTCTTCAGTTATATCCTGGTGACAGTAAATTCTTCAGCTATATCATGGTGACAGTAAATTCTTCAGCTATATCATAGTGAGAGTAAATTCTTCAGCTATATCATGGTGAGAGTAAATTCTTCAGCTATATCATGGTGAGAATAAATTCTTCAGCTATATCCTGGTGAGAGTAAATTCTTCAGCTATATCCTGGTGAGAGTAAATTCTTCAGCTATATCCTGGTGAGAGTAAATTCTTCAGCTATATCATGGTGACAGTAAATTCTTCAGCTATATCATGGTGACAGTAAATTCTTCAGCTATATCCTGGTGAGAGTAAATTCTTCAGCTATAGTAAATTCTTCAGCTATATCATGGTGAGAGTAAATTCTTCAGCTATATCATGGCGACATTAAATTCTTCAGCTCTATCATGGTAAGAGTAAATTCTTCAGCTATATCCTCGTGAGAGTAAATTCTTCAGCTATATCATGGTGACAGTAAATTCTTCAGCTATATCATGGTGAAAGTAAATTCTTCAGCTATATCATGGTGACAGTAAATTCTTCAGCTATATCATGGTGAGAGTAAATTCTTCAGCTATATCATGGCGACAGTAAATTCTTCAGCTCTATCATGGTGAGAGTAAATTCTTCAGCTATATCCTGGTGAGAGTAAATTCTTCAGCTATATCATGGCGACAGTAAATTCTTCAGCTATATCATGGTGAGAGTAAATTCTTCAGCTATATCATGGTGAGAGTAAATTCTTCAGCTATATCATGGTGAGAGTAAATTCTTCAGCTATATCATGGTGACAGTAAATTCTTCAGCTATATCATGGTAACAGTAAATTCTTCAGCTATATCATGGTGACAGTAAATTCTTCAGTTATATCCTGGTGACAGTAAATTCTTCAGCTATATCCTGGTGAGAGTAAATTCTTCAGCTATATCATGGGGAGAGTAAATTCTTCAGCTATATCCTGGTGAGAGTAAATTCTTCAGCTATATCATGGTGACAGTAAATTCTTCAGCTATATCATGGCGACAGTAAATTCTTCAGCTCTATCATGGTGAGAGTAAATTCTTCAGCTATATCCTGGTGAGAGTAAATTCTTCAGCTATATCCTGGTGAGAGTAAATTCTTCAGCTATATCATGGTGACAGTAAATTCTTCAGCTATATCATGGCGACAGTAAATTCTTCAGCTCTATCCTGGTGAGAGTAAATTCTTCAGCTATATCCTGGTGAGAGTAAATTCTTCAGCTATATCCTGGTGAGAGTAAATTCTTCAGCTATATCATGGTGACAGTAAATTCTTCAGCTATATCATGGTGAGAGTAAATTCTTCAGCTATATCATGGTGAGAGTAAATTCTTCAGCTATATCATGGTGAGAGTAAATTCTTCAGCTATATCATGGTGAGAGTAAATTCTTCAGCTATATCCTGGTGAGAGTAAATTCTTCAGCTATATCCTGGTGACATTAAATTCTTCAGCTATATCATGGTGACAGTAAATTCTTCAGCTATATCATGGTGAGAGTAAATTCTTCAGCTATATCATGGTGACAGTAAATTCTTCAGCTATATCATGGTGACAGTAAATTCTTCAGCTATATCATGGTGACAGTAAATTCTTCAGCTATATCATGGTGAGAGTAAATTCTTCAGCTATATCATGGTGACAGTAAATTCTTCAGCTATATCATGGTGACAGTAAATTCTTCAGCTATATCATGGTGACATTAAATTCTTCAGCTATATCATGGTGACAGTAAATTCTTCAGCTATATCATGGTGAGAGTAAATTCTTCAGCTATATCATGGTGAGAGCAAATTCTTCAGCTATATCATGGTGAGAGTAAATTCTTCAGCTATATCCTGGTGACAGTAAATTCTTCAGCTATATCATGGTGAGAGTAAATTCTTCAGCTATATCCTGGTGACAGTAAATTCTTCAGCTCTATCATGGTGAGAGTAAATTCTTCAGCTATATCATGGTGAGAGTAAATTCTTCAGCTATATCATGGTGAGAGTAAATTCTTCAGCTATATCATGGTGACAGTAAATTCTTCAGCTATATCATGGTGAGAACAAGTTCCATTTCGATGAGATAATGATGATGTCCTCTTTGTAATACGCCAACATCCTTAGTTGGATTTTTATAGTGCTAGCTCACTGAAACAACAGTTTTGGATAGACATTTCGCTCCACTAGGACACATTATCCTGATTCCGAGCCAACCAGTCTTTGCTCTATCTCCTTTATGCTGTGTGCTTAGCGGAGAAGCTGGAAACATAAGTTTTGTTTTTGGTTTGACCTAATCGAGGCTCGCATCCATGATCTACCATACTCGAGGCCATTACACCAACGATGTAGTTTAATTTCTATTGTAGTAAACTCATGTGACAAAAATTGTATATCAAACCTAGCATTAATCTGACGATCGTCCTAATGATTCCAAAGTAACAATGCTGTAGTCAAGGATTATCTAGCATGTGTTACTGCTGTTACACCATTTACATCACAATAAATCAATATGAATTTTCATGGTTTCTGATCAGAGCATATAGACATGTCAATCAATAAAGTCACACAAAGTAACATTTTATACGATTGCACTCTTCGAGCAACATAGAGTACTGTTTATTGTCATAGGTCAGTAATGTTCCTGTCACTTTGTGTGTATTCAATGATCGACAGTCATCAAAACCATAAAAGTGTAAATTAATTATGTTGTGACACTAGTAGCACAGACTATATGATCATTGACTATAACATTGTCAGTTTGGAGCAGCTAGGATTAGCCAGAGAATTTCAAGTTTTACACTCACCGACCAACGTTTGTCATCCACTGTATCATTTGCCAAATGTCTGTTGTATAAATCTTCAGCTTTCATCAGGTATTGAGCTGTTTTTCTACGTACAGCGTCTCTTCGTGCTTTATTTTTGTCACCTTTAGATGTAAGAATTATTCTCATTATTCTCAAATCACATTACATTTCCGTTTTAAATGAAAAAACTTCAAAAGAAAGAAATCAATAGTTATCAATTTATTTTATTTGAAATTGGAAATAAGAAATAATTAAAACAAAGGCAAGAAGTTGTCTTTAATGAATTGTTGAAAACATTAAACTACTTTAATTCTATAGGTAATTCATAATAACATATAAGAAATCAATTCATAAAAATATTCCCCACCACTTACTTTGTACTTCTTGTAAAAATATCACCCCACCACTTACTTTGTACTTCTTGTAAAAATATCACCCCACCACTTACTTTGTACTTCTTGTAAAAATATCACCCCACCACTTACTTTGTACTTCTTGTAAAAATATCACCCCACCATTTACTTTGTACTTCTTGTAAAAATATCACCCCACCACTTACTTTGTACTTCTTGTAAAAATATCACCCCACCACTTACTTTGTACTTCTTGTAAAAATATCACCCCACCACTTACTTTGTACTTCTTGTAAAAATATCACCCCACCACTTACTTTGTACTTCTTGTAAAAATATCACCCCACCACTTACTTTGTACTTCTTGTAAAAATATCACCCCACCACTTACTTTGTACTTCTTGTAAAAATATCACCCCACCACTTACTTTGTACTTCTTGTAAAAATATCACCCCACCACTTACTTTGTACTTCTTGTAAAAATATCACCCCACCACTTACTTTGTACTTCTTGTAAAAATATCATCCCACCACTTACTTTGTACTTCTTGTAAAAATATCACCCCACCACTTACTTTGTACTTCTTGTAAAAATATCACCCCACCACTTACTTTGTACTTCTTGTAAAAATATCACCCCACCACTTACTTTGTACTTCTTGTAAAAATATCACCCCACCACTTACTTTGTACTTCTTGTAAAAATATCACCCCACCACTTACTTTGTACTTCTTGTAAAAATATCACCCCACCACTTACTTTGTACTTCTTGTAAAAATATCACCCCACCACTTACTTTGTACTTCTTGTAAAAATATCACCCCACCACTTACTTTGTACTTCTTGTAAAAATATCACCCCACCACTTACTTTGTACTTCTTGTAAAAATATCACCCCACCACTTACTTTGTACTTCTTGTAAAAATATCACCCCACCACTTACTTTGTACTTCTTGTAAAAATATCACCCCACCACTTACTTTGTACTTCTTGTAAAAATATCATCCCACCACTTACTTTGTACTTCTTGTAAAAATATCACCCCACCACTTACTTTGTACTTCTTGTAAAAATATCACCCCACCACTTACTTTGTACTTCTTGTAAAAATATCACCCCACCACTTACTTTGTACTCCTTTCAGAAGTATTCCCACTCCACATTTATAGTATGAGAAAGCAAGTTCAAATTTAGAACTAGCTTCACATTCTTGTGCCAAACATATCTGATCTGCTGCACAGTAAATATAGTCTTCTTTGCCTCCAAGATCCATAGTGGACACACTGTCATTGGTGCCTGATCTGAATCGATGGGATGGACTCCTTTTGGCTACGTGACGTGGAGATGATGTACTACTTGATGCTCTACTAGATGATGATGAAGTTCGACTACGCCATGAGAGGTCAAGGTCACCTTTTCCACATTCCACTGAAGATGGTGTCCTTGGTTTAAATGGGTCAAAATCACTAATATCTGGTTCTTGTGTTTGTTCAGTAACAGTGTCAATGTCAGGCTGAGAATCTGTCCTAGAGGAACTCTCTAATTTGAAATAAGAAGGCTGAAATATATAACATTTAGATGGTTGGTTTAGGTTGGTTTTTGGTTTACAGTGCTTAGTGCTATTTTCAACAATATTTCAGTTATATCATGGCGGTCAGTTTTATTGGTGGAGCAAACCGGAGGACCTGGAGAAAACCACCGACCTGTCGCAGGTTACTGACAAACTTTATCATGTAATGTTGTATCGAGTACACCTCTCATGAGTGGAATTCGAACTCATAATGTTAGCAATGATAGGCACTGATTGCATAGGTAGTCATAAATCCAACTACCATATGATCATGACCATGACGACCCCTAAAACATTTAGAATAAATATAATAGTAAATAGCATACAGACACACTTCTAAAAGCATCAAAAGATGAACAAGCTGAGTTGTCTTATATTAAAAAACTTAAAACCCAAGTACAGGCAAATATCAAATTCTTGATTAAAGAAATAATATTTTCTAAGTAATACCTTACACAGTTCTAAGGACAATACCTCAGATGTCAAGTGTTCATGGTAAATAAAACAAGGTAAAAATCATTGTTTTGTGATGTCATCAAATATAATTTATGGCCAATTTTATATGCTTTAACAATATGCTGATATACAGAAATTTTGTGCTGTTTGGCTGTTTATAGCAAAATAACAATTTCAGCTTTTACAGATGTCAATAATAGTGAACATCTTAACTGATTTTTTTTCTGATAAATATTCTCAAGATGTCATTTTTTTATTCAGGCAAGACCTTCGTCTATGAATTTTCTGTAATGATTTATTAATTTAGAATCTACAAACATTCCATTATATAATGTGGTGTATACAGATAATAAGTGTTGTTCTAGACTTTAGAAATAAAGTGTTCATATACCTGATCATCATTGTCCATCTGATTATTATCATTACTATTGTACCCATGTTCTGTTTCATTCTCTAAACCTATAATATAAAAGTCTAATTATTTTCTCTTGTTAGTCTTGTATTCTATTAAAGTTTTCTCATGATTAAATATTATACACTATTTGTAGGATAACAAGACATTTTCTACTATTAAAACAAAATTCACCACAGTCCTCTTTAAACAATGAGGGCCATCATGGTCGTAATTTTATGGTAGTTGGATTTACAATTACCTATGCAATCAGCCCATCACCACTAAAATTGTGAGTTCGAATCCTGCTCATGGCGATGTGTACTCAATACAATGCAGTGATTTTCCTACTCATTTGTATCTGGGGCCCAGGTCCCTTATAATTGGGAAAATTAGCGTGTAAATGATGTGAATTGGGAAAAGATGGGAAGAGCAATAAATTTATTAGTTTGGATGTCCATGGCGGAAAGAAAGGAAATTACGTTCCATTGGTATTTGTGCTTCTGCCATGTAAATCTGAGATGTGTTACCAGAAAATGTAGAAATTTATCACTGATTATTGTACAGAGAGAAATGTAGTGTTATCTCCTAGGATAATACATATCGATTTTGAAAAAGCTATGCACAATGCAGTTTTGTCAACATTTCCAAACACAAATATCATGTGCAGTAGGTTTCACTTGGGCCAAAACTTTTGGGAAAAGATCCAGTCTCTAGGACTTAGTCCTATGTATAAGGATAAATCATCAGATATTGGAAAATGGTTATCCAAGTTCTTTGGTCTACCATTCTTATCTCATGATGAAGTAGAAAATAGCTTCGTGGAAGATATTATGTTCGATGCACCAAATGACGATAAATGCAGTAAATTTGCTGATTACGTATTAGAGAACTACATTTTGGACACGTCCAGTTTCCGCCATGCATGTGGGCATCAGTTCCGGATCGAAATTGTTCAAGGACAAACAATGGACCAGAAAGCTTTCATGGGCATTTCAATGCACAGTTTTATGCAAGACATCCCAACATTTTCATTTTTCTTGACATGCTGAAACAGATTCAGACGTCAACTTACATCAAAATCAGGTCTTTAGACACACCAGCTTTGCAGAGAAGAACCGAGGTTGATAAGATTAATTCTAGTGTAGACAAGTACCAGGACTATCGATCGGGAACAACCAGCAGACTCACTTACATTTCCTCTCTGGGATACAAGTTCTCCGCAAGAACAGACATGTGAATGCATCAAACTTTCACGTTTACCAGTGCTAAGTGTACATAGTTTTAACTTATTTTTAAAATAAATTGACATAATATATACTGCTCAAAATCCTACTTCCACCTCCCCGTGGTGAACAGGGGTCAACAGGTGAAAGACACCTGGCGAACGGAAGAGGTACTTTTGTATTAAAACTTTATAATTTATTTCTCCCGGAAATGATATATCCTACTTCAAATTTTACATGAAAAAAATCCCGGAAAAGATATATAAAAATTCCTAGTAATGAAAACTTGTTTTCCCCGAAATGATATACTAATTCCCGGAAATGATAATCTCCCTTAATTAGATATACTAATTGCAAAAACAACAAATTAACTGTAACAACATCTATTGTTATTTGTAAGTGGGAATAGCTGGAATAGGTATTTTTAAAAAGTGGGATTAGATAGAAGACACCACCGTTATAGCATAGTGGGTCGAACTCACTTCAAAGTACAAACAGTTTAACTAGCTTTATTAACATCATCAACCTCATTGCTCTCGGGAAATAAAAACTTTTTTTTATTAATCAAAAGGATTCAAGTTACCTGTACTTGCTTCCATTATTACTGGTAAATTTTTTTAAATATTATTTAGAATTATGCAACACCGTGACATTTTTAATTCGTGTATTGCACTTCATCAACTGTTTTCCGTTTTTAATTCCCAATGAATTGACAAAATATCAAGCAACGTAAATCACAGGACATACTCACTATTTTTGTGTTAAATTTATTTAATTAAACATCTATAATATAAAATTTATTCAAAAACTACAATTTCCACTTTCGTTTTTCTGAAGTTTTATCGCAGTCCGGTCAACGACACTTTAAACAAATCAAGCGACCCAATATATTGCACTGGTTCCCGGTATCTTGTGCATTGTATTTCTTTCGCTTGCACAATCAAAACAAACAGTAATCAGGTCATAAACGTGAAAACGTTCCGACTTTTAATTTCATTTTAAAAAGCTTTCTTTACCGATTTTCACGAGTAATTTTATCACCAAGGCAATTGGGAATTTTAAACCATGAAATTGGGGAAAAAAAAGCTTTTTTCACATTGGGACTGGGGCCGATATTCTGCCCCAAAAACGCAGTAGGAAAATCACTGCAATTTTATGTGATAAAGTTTGTCAGTGACTTATGGCAGATCTGTGGTTTCCTCCCTATACTCTGGTTTCCTTCACCATAAAACTGACAGTCGCGATATAACTGAGATATTGTTGAAAGTGGCGCTAAACACCATGACCCTAACCCCTCTTAACAATGTGGTAAGTCTAGTGATTTTTTAATTCATTCATTTAAAGTTGAACCTTGAAAGTCAGATAACTTGTGTTCTTGCATAGTAGTTCTTATAATGTAGTAATGATAAGTTTTATATACAATAAGATAACTAGAGGTTCTTATAATGTAGTAATGATAAGTTTTATATACAATAAGATAACTAGAAGACTCAAGTAATCTGAGTTCAAGTTGTTGGTTCCTTAAACAATAACAAGGTCATAAGGTGCAATATATCTAAGAAAATATATTCCTTGAATTATTTACTACATTTTTTTTTGTATATACAAATGTACATTAAATCAGATATCGTAGAAGCAAAAGCCAAGTTGTTTTTGTAATCCTAAAACCATAAAAATTCTACGGAAAATATGTACACAAGCTATATATCAACCGGTATAGATATTAGTATTATAAAATCTGTCAAGGAATTTATTTGATAGTGTACATACAAGGTCAATATTCATCATTTAAGTATCTTCAAGGGACATTACTCATTAGTCCTTATAGTCTGCAGTGTTTTCATTAAGAGCCGACAGCCGGCGAATTTCGCCGTCTATTGAGGTATTTTTTCTGGCTATTTTATTTCCGACAAAAATAGATCGGTACTTTTCCGGGACCAGTTGTACGTTTTTTGGGATTGTCTTTATTCTGATTCCGTATTTGATAGTGTGTGCTTTAGCCTATTTTTCAGATTTGAAACGGGAAACCAGTCATTACTCGATCTAAATCATTTCCGCGATTTAACCCTGGTGAGTTTTATGTGTTAAATATGTACAATTATTTGACACCGCAGAATAGAACAACGTGAGAAACGGTTGAAATATCATTAATGTCTAAAAAGTAGTCTGAGGATACTGAACTTCTTCCAGTCAGTTAAGCAGTCTAGAGGTTTGTATTTCATAAATTTATGAAGTGAATAAATAAAATAATGGCACTCAACTGGCGACTATCAATGTAAATTTTGCAAACATGTACAGTTTCCAACTACCGGAAATTCAGGTCAAACTCAAATGAAAATAGACATGAAAACATGTGTAAATGTGTTACAAAACAATCAAACTGTAAATTCAATGTAAGCTTAGCTATTCCAACACCCCAGTTCTCAAAGCCACTAAAGTGCATAAACATCTATAAAGCAAACAATTCACTATTCATATTTAAGCACAGAAAAAAAATTGTTAAAATTTTCATTTGTACATGACTAGGAGCCATCTTCAGTGTGCTGTCAATATAGTGTATGATATTATACTCATGCTTGAAGAACTTAAAAGATGAAGAGCAGCAATCAAAGTGTTTGTATCCTTCATGTTTATCATGTGTGATTTTGTCAATTGCACATTTACCCCATATCCATTTACATGTTATTATTTTTTACTATAAATTAGTATTGGCAGCTTTTGAAAGGTACCTTTTTATATGTTGTAGAGTAAATAGAACAGATAACCCTAACATATCTGTCTGGGGGATTTTTAATCAATTTACTATTAACTGTCATATCTGTAATACAGTATGCAAACATGCCAGTTTTATGGAAAAAAAGCATGGCCAGAAAAAAAAACAATATCTTAGTACATTGACTTTGTTTTTAAAAAATCCATTATGCCATACATTCCTCAGAAAATGTATTTTCATCAGATTGTCTCACTCAGACAAGTCTGTCAATACACCTGAAAATGTTTCATTAACAATACACTATAATTATTATTTGGGAGTTTTAATGATTCTCCAAGTCCTTTTCAAACCAATGATGCTTGCAGATAAACTTTATCCAAAAAGCAATATTTCTTTACATAAAAAAAACATTACAATTTCCAATATGAAATCAGACTTTCCTAGTGAAACAGAAATATCTGTTAGTTCCCTGTTTTACTATCATTTATTTGCTATAACTTTTAAGAATCCTTTTTTCTGCAGGGACAAAAGTTTCAAGACAGTCTAATCCTACTGTTAGTGTAACAATGGAGGCAGAAACTCAGACAGAGGAAGAACAAGTTAATATTATTGAGCCAAGTGATCCGATTAATTACTCCAATGGACATTGGACATTTTGCTCCTGGCACTGATTCTATGGAGTCTGATGCTGAAACTGAAAACCATGAAAGACAGTTAGAACAGACTTTACTTCAGCTAAAGATTGCCAAGCAGTTCTGCACAACTGACCTAGATGACTTGATTATGAGGAAGATGATTTTGAGGATTTCTTTGAATAAAAGATATAAACAAATCGAATGTCTATTAACAAAAAAATAATCCTGATTAGGGCTAGTCAGTATATCAAAATATAATCCACTGAAAACCTTTATAAAAAAAAAAAAAAAAAAAAAGTGTGTAGAAAGTGACAAATTAAAAGCTTTATTTAGCTCCCAGGAAATGCCCAGATGCCAGGATTTTGCATCATTTTGTCATCAGCTTCCTCGCCTGAAGAGTCGCTCGCTCCATTTTCTGCCCATTCTAAAATAAATTCCTTCTATTCAAAATCTTAATGAAACCACTGGTCTGGATGTTGAACTTGTCAGATATTGACCATATATAGCTTGTACATAAAGGTAATAACAAAATTACCGAACTCCGAACAATCTTACAAAGGGAAAGTCAAAACTCATAATTATATAAACAGACAAAATCAGTCAACAACCGGAAAACTGTGAAAACCGTAATGACCCTGACTTGGTACAGGCATTTCTAAAGAAATGGTGGGTTGAATCAGATTTTAAGGCGCCAAACCTCCCGCTCTCACTACGGTTCAAAGGTTTCGGCTGTCACTGTAACAGTATTTAAATACAGGAACAAAATAGGTAAAATAGTTGTCATAAGAGGAAGAAATATCAGTGTAAAAAATTAGAGAAAAGGATTATCACATGCATTTAATAGCTTTTATTAAATCTCTTCTTCTACTTCTACTACATACTGACCACCTTCAACAAGATTAATCTTATGTAAGGTTGTGCACATAAAAATAGAAAAAATGTAAAAAAAAGTTTAAAAAAATATATATATATATATATATATATATATATATATATATATTGTTTTGTATAGTTACAGGTAATAAACAATTATTTGACATAAGGGAAATAGCAATGTTTACCCATAAAAAACCATCAGATATTGTGTGTGAGGAAGCGGTATGTTTATTAAGCTACAAACTATTTACTTGTGACATCAGTTTAGTATGCCTTCACATTAAACATTAGTAATATTTTCTATGTGATTTAGCATCATTGATTCTTTAGTATCTCACCTTCATCAAACTGATCTTAAATAAATCACAAATCTCAATCTAATAATTTGACAAAAAATCATCTAATAACATCCTACACTTCATCTGAAAAACTTAACCAATTGTCCAGATGAAATATATTATTTTCTCAGGTTTTTCTTTTAACTGAACCTACTGTCAAGATTTTACCAGTAGAGTTTTCATTCATTAATCGAGTGACGTGAAATACAGTCTTCTTTAAATATTAATGTTAACTATTTCCTCATTGTTTAAAAATGTTTCATTCTCTTTGTGATTGGTTTTTTTCTGTTATATCATGATGATAAGTCACTTGAGATTATGATGATGTTTAACAAAAAGTTTGTCATCATAAAAAAAAAAAAAAAAAATTAAGAAACAGTTTCATTTAAATATGTAAACATCTGTTAACTGAGTGAATAGGATTATGGTGTTTAACACCACTTTCAACAATATTTTAGTTACCGGGTATATCGTGGCAGTCAGTTTTATTGGTTGAGGAAACCAGGGTACCAGGAGAAAACCACCGACCTGCCACAAGTCACTGACAAACTTTATCACATAATGTTGTATCGAGTACACCTCGCCTGAGTGTGATTCCAACTCATAACATTAGTGGTGATAGGCACTGATTACATAGGTAGTTTCAAATCCAACTACCATACAATCACGACCACGAAGGCCTCGCTAACCAAGTCAATACAAATTATCAGTAATATAAAATAAACATTACCTGCACAGGTATCCATGGCTTCAAATAGCCAACTACTGCTGGTCTTCAGCCCTGGGGTTTGTGGTCCCCTTTCATCTGATTTAAGTGGGTCAAATAAGTTCATATCTGGGAGTGAAGTACTGAGAAGTGACTCTGCATCAACGAGTTCAGAATCATCTGTATCATCAAATGAATTCAGACTGATATTATCTGGTACCCTTGGAAAGTTCCATACTCCCTCTAAACCATTATCTCTGTAGGACAAAATAACTTCAGTTATCATCATAAAATACATGAATTGTAGAAAACATAAAATCTAAGATAAATTCAATCTAATTTTTAAAGGGCTGTATTTGAACCATAATTGATTATCTAATTAAAATTGGCTGTTTTTATTAGATATTTTGTTCTTTTCCCTTTTTTGTGATCTACTAACATCTGACAACATCCCGTATGGCATCATATTTCAGACTTATAAGTGATATACTAACATCTGACAACATCCTGTATGGCATCATATTTCAAACTTATAAGTGATATACTAACATCTGACAACATCCTGTATGGCATCATATTTCAGACTTATAAGTGATATACTAACATCTGACAACATCCTGTATGGCATCATATTTCAGACTTATAAGTGATATACTAACATCTGACAACATCCTGTATGGCATCATATTTCAAACTTATAAGTGATATACTAACATCTGACAACATCCCGTATGGCATCATATTTCAAACTTATAAGTGATATACTAACATCTGACAACATTCCGTATGGCATCATATTTCAAACTTATAAGTGATATACTAACATCTGACAACATCCCGTATGGCATCATATTTCAGACTTATAAGTGATATACTAACATCTGACAACATCCTGTATGGCATCATATTTCAGACTTATAAGTGATATACTAACATCTGACAACATCCCGTATGGCATCATATTTCAGACTTATAAGTGATATACTAACATCTGACAACATCCTGTATGGCATCATATTTCAAACTTATAAGTGATATACTAACATCTGACAACATCCTGTATGGCATCATATTTCAGACTTATAAGTGATATACTAACATCTGACAACATCCTGTATGGCATCATATTTCAGACTTATAAGTGATATACTAACATCTGACAACATCCTGTATGGCATCATATTTCAGACTTATAAGTGATATACTAACATCTGACAACATCCTGTATGGCATCATATTTCAGACTTATAAGTGATATACTAACATCTCACAACATCCTGTGTGGCGTCATATTTCAGACTTATAAGTGATATACTAACATCTGACAACATCCTGTATGGTGTCATATTTCAGACTTATAAGTGATATACTAACATCTGACAACATCCTGTATGGAATCATATTTCAGACTTATAAGTGATATACTAACATCTGACAACATCCTGTATGACATCATATTTCAGACTTACAAGTGATATACTAACATCTGACAACATCCTGTATGGCATCATATTTCAGACTTACAAGTGATATACTAACATCTGACAACATCCTGTATGGCATCATATTTCAGACTTATAAGTGATATACTAACATCTGACAACATCCTGTATGGCATCATATTTCAGACTTATAAGTGATATACTAACATCTGACAACATCCTGTATGGCATCATATTTCAGACTTATAAGTGATATACTAACATCTGACAACATCCTGTGTGGCGTCATATTTCAGACTTATAAGTGATATACTAACATCTGACAACATCCTGTATGGTGTCATATTTCAGACTTACCAATCAGCAACTAGCCTACTAAATATTGATGCATAAAAATCCAAGTTGCAAGCACCCATAGACAAAATGTAATTTCAATATTGTCAAAGAGTTGTCAATTTTAAATTTTTCATCAACTGCATTTAACATTAACAAAAAACCTAATCTACCAGTATGTGTAATTATGGGTTTTCATTTGTCTAAACAGTATTGATGTAATCTGGATAGTTTTTGTGATAGCAGTTCTTTATTACAAAAGTTGCTGTGTTTATTGTTAAATCAAGCACATGATGAGAGCTGTTGTCCAATTGGTCAATATGTTTTTATTCTCTTCCAATTGTCAAGTGAGTGAGTTAATGCCAAATGTTTCAGCCATATCATGGCAAGAACACGTTACATTCGATGAGATGATGATCTCTATACTAAACCAACACGCTTAGTTAGATTTTTATAGTACTAGCTCACTGAAACATAGTCCGCATGTAGACATGTCACTCCATTTAGACACATTATCCTAACTGCGGGCCAACCAATCTTTGATCTTTCTCCTTAATGCTGCATGCTTAGTGGAGAAGCAACAAATACCATTTACATAGTCTTTGGTTTGACCCGACCGGGGCTTGAACCCACGGTCTACCACACTCCAGACGAGTAAGCTAACCACTGTGCCACTTTCCCCTTGTATTATATAGGGTTTTTTTCCGGACACCCTTGTGCTTCAAATCTGTCCAAAAGAGCACACCTTCAATGTGTGTTAAATGAAAACTGTTCCAGTTACTTATACAGATGAACTTTTTTTTTAAATTGTCCAAAATAGGAGGTGTACGTTTGAATGTTGTATTACTGTGCAAAGTTTAAATAACGTTTAAAGAAACCTGCTAGAGATTATACAAACTAGATACCCTCCCAATGATTCGGACTGAGAGATGGAAGGAAGGACAACCAGAAGGATGGATGATCATGAGGGGAAAGACAGACAAATAGATGGTGGAACAGATGGAGGGATGAACAGACAAAGGGATGAAATGAAAGAGAACTATAGGCTCCTAGACCTGCACTGGCGACTTGTAATGCAGTTAGCTAAAATTTACATTTTAGTAATGGAAGTCTATTGTATGGAAGGTAGGGCTGCATGATATATTTTTTTATAGAGGATCAACAAAGAGCAATCCCAGCCAATTTCAGCTTAAAATGTCCCAGTAGTTTGAGATGAGATAATGAGGATGATAAAATATAACTATGCATGCTAAGTGATGACATAATCTTAAATGATCTTTGGCCACATGAGGTAACATATGTTTATCTACTAGATTTAGATAAAGATATACCCATTTTGCTGTTGTGTATTGTTTTCTAGTTCATCAGGAGGATGTATAACCAGTTGAACTGGTTCCTGTCCTTCAATTTCTTTTTCAACAGGCTGCATGATGTCCAGTTTGGTTGGCTTCAAAACTTTCCCAGAAATACCTTCCTTAATTCTTCCTCCCTATGGAAAAATAGAGGATAATGCTACCACCTATATATTTAACCTGCTTTCCATTATAAGACAGTTTTCATTTTATAAGCCAACTTTTTCTTTTCTTTATGAATGTAAATGTGTAAAGACACTAGCCTATTAAATGTGGGGCGATAGTTGTAGCTGTGCTCGTTTATCAGTTGGCTTTACATTTACACTTCCAATCAGTGTCTATCACTACAATAGTTACGAGTTTGATTCTCACTCCTGTCCAGGTGCACTTGACACAACTTCATGTGAAAATTATGTCAGTGACTTACGACATAAAATCTCTAAGTAAATTTTAATCTAATACAATATTAACAAGGGCAACGCAAAGCGTGGCGTATCCCCTCGCCTAAAAATTAGACCCTGTGACCTTGACCTTTGATCTTGAAAATCAATACGGTTCCAGATTCTCTTAAGGTTTAAGTATGTACCAAGTTTGGTCAAAATCCATTGAAGGATGTTGATTCTAGTGTTCACAAGGATGTTATGCAGTAAAAATTTTACCCAGTGACATTGACCTTTGACCTTGAAAATCAATAGGGTTCCAGACTCTCCTAAGGACTAAGTATGTACCAAGTTTGGTCAAAATCCATTGAAGGATCTTGATTCTAGTGTGTTCACAAGGATGTTATGCGGTAAAAATTTGACCAGCCTTGACCTTTGACCTTGAAAATCAATAGGGTTCCATACTCTCCTAAGGACTAAGTATGTACCTAGTTTTGTCAAAATCCATTGAAGGATGTTGATTCTAGAGTGTTCACAAGGATGTTACACGGTAACAATTTTACCCAGTGACCTTGACCTTTGACCTTGAAAATCAATAGGTTTCCAGACTCTCCTAAGGACTAAGTATATACCAAGTTTAGTCAAAATCCATTGAAGGATGTTGATTCTAGAGTGTTCACAAGGATGTTACACGGTAAAAATTTTACCCAGTGACCTTGACCTTTGACCTATGACCTTGAAAATCAATAGGTTTCCAGACTCTCCTAAGGACTAAGTATATACCTAGTTTAGTCAAAATCCATTGAAGGATGTTGATTCTAGAGTGTTCACAAGGATGTTATGCGGTAAAAAATTGACCCGGTGACCTTGACCTTTGACCTTGAAAATCAATAGGGTTCCAGATTCTCTTAAGGACTAAATATGTACCAAGTTTTGTCAAAATCCATTGAAGGATGTTGATCCTAGAGTGTTCACAAGGATGTTACGGAAGGACGGACGGATGGTAGCGTTACTATATCCCTTCGCAACTTCGTTGGCGAGGGGATAATAAAAGGTATTATAAAGAAAGCAATCAAAACTTTAAAAATAATTATATTCAGTCTACTTTTCACAAAAATTCAATATTTTGCATGAATAAATGACGCTCAAACTGTCATACATGTTTATACTCCAATCAAACATACTCTGAAATAACATGCCCATTAGAAACGATTTAATTAAAAAGTATATTACAATCAAAAAGCACAAAATAAATAGCATACTTTACAGGGTGATAAAGTGCAGTGATCTCCCTTGAAATATACTACTCATTTTGGCTATGTCTCAGTATACATTACATTATTATCCTAAGGGTTGAAATAAGATCTATTAAATATATGTTATGTATGTTATAATCTGTAATACTAGGCATACTTCAGGATATTTACAGAATACCGTTTATAACAAAAATTCCCAAAAAGTACACTTTTTTACCTTCAGAAATTTTTGAAAAATCTTTGAATTGTATAAGTGTGACTGGCTTCCAACAAAAACAAGTAGATCTATGGCACTTTTTCTTCTCTCTTCAATAACTGCTTCCTCAAACCTCCCTAAAACATATATATTTATAATTCTAATGCCTAAATTAGGCCCAAATCTTGGGAGCAGATACTAAAAATGTCAGAAATTATTGAAGGAATCCTCAGAATCCTAGGTCCCTATCTAATTTAGTACTTTGTTTTCATTCATATGCAAACTTTCTACTTATCCTCACGTTTGTAAGAAAATTAAAAGAATGTATCAAAGTTCCATATTACAAGTTTATTTTCCATTTAACATGTTTAATAGTTTTGCTTGTTAACCTGAAATTCTATATTCATATTGGTCTCTCCAGCTATTACCTTAAGTTTTCATAGAAATGTAAAATATCACCATGTTTAATATGACTAATAAATACAGCATCAGACAGTGTGGTGAAGAATCAACCTGATAAGGTCTCAGGAAAATATTTAATACTCAGGGAAAATACTTTATAATTGTTATTATACAGGAAAATATTTAAGTACTCAAAAAATTATACTAAATACTTTTTTGTACTCAAGAAAATATGTTACATATGCAGAACAATATCAGTATTTTGCTTGATAAATTATTTTACCAAAAAGTTTCGGCTTAGCAAAAGGTGGAAATGGATCTCTTCTGTGTAAAGCTCTGTGTAAGTTAGTCACTCCTTTGTACAGCTCTTTAAAATCATTATATCTCTTCCATATTGTAATCTGTTAAAAAAAACAATGAATATTAATTCAAATATATTCTAATATTAAGTCTATTTTAACAAGTCTTAATATTTGTCATGAAACAAACATATTCCAAGCCAGGACCTGGTTTCCAACGTCATATGTCGTGGTCTTTGTCATGTTCGGTGATATGATGTGAGAGGTGATTGTTCGCTTTGTTGATATCGATGGAATTGTTGACCATCACCAGTGCTTAAACTTTCTTTTCATGAAACTATATGTTAATAATCAGCATTTATTTCAATATAACAAAACAGGTGCCCCAACACTGAAACAATTTGCTTACTGGAAAGAAAAGTTAGGACACAAAACCAATTGCTGACAAATTGAATTGCAAGAGATTGGATACACTTATTTTCTAGCATGAAAGGTCCCCATTTATACAAAAAAATCTTTTGCACTTTAAAAAAATAATGTAATGGAAAAATTAAAATTATTATATAGAGTGTTTGGCAATATTTAAGAAACTGCTGTTCATCTAAATGCAGCTTTAATATCAGTCAGGTGAATGGCTGCTGCAATACTGACACAAAGCTTCATCAAAAATGCCATTTCACAAAATCAAAAAGTATAATTCAAGAATTACAAAAGTAAATAACTCAAAAATATCAATCTGAAGCTAAATTTTTAAAAAGTCCATTGAAGCTCAAAAAAATGACATTAAGAATTATTTAGTATCAAATAGGCTAGTAAGCTAAGCCAGGGCATGGATTTCCAACGTCATACGCTGTGGTCTTTTTGTGTTCAGTGAGTCAATGCGAGAGGTGCTTGTTCATTTTGTTGATACTAGTGGAATTGTTGACAATCACTGCTTAAACTCTCTTTTTATAATTTTGCAGTGTTACTTACATGTATATCATGTATATCAACATGATTCCTATCTTAACTTTTAAAATTATTAAAATCCACCTTTGATGTAAATCTATTGTCAAAACTCTCCATTATTTTTAAGGAATGAAGAGTTATTGTTCTCTTTGTACTTTAGATACTATACACAGACTTTTTTTTGTTACAAGATTAATAATTAATCAAATTAATAAAGTACAATGGGTGAATTTTAAGTTGGAGAATGTCCTCGTATCTCTCCATTCCTTAAAAACAATGGGCCTCGGCCCCGAACCTCGGCTCTATTATTTTTAAGGAATGGAGAATTACTTGGACATTCTCCTATACATAAAGTCAATCAAGAATATGGTTTGGTTTATGGCTTATGGTGTTTAACGTCACTTTCAACAATATTTCAGTTATATCGTGGCAGTTGGTTTTATTGGTGGAGGAAACTGGGGTACCCGGAGAACTGTGGATAATGATTGTAAACCAATAGTGGATGTCTACCATTGTCTACCCAACCATCAGCCATTCATCAAACTAACAGGTTGTCATATCATATTTGTTGTTGTATTTGTATTTTGTTTTGTTTTTTTACTTCTATTTAAACGTTGGAAACTTCCCAACAGTGTAGCAATTATTACCTCTGTTAAACTCTCAGGTGCAGACATCGTGAACACCTAGAAATAGAAAATACATGTCCTATTGGATCCATGGAAATGAAATAGATAAACAATAATGCTAATTCAATGGTATAAATAAACAGACAGTCATTTTTAAATGTGAAACTTGCTTTACATACAATTCATTGAATGTAATCATGATAATAATAACATGTGAAAAAACATAACTAAAGTGTATATTACAAGCAAGAGTTGGAATATTTGATTAATTGACTCTGAAAAAACTTTTACAGGTAATAAAAGTCATTATTTTTTGCAAAATAGAAATACATGTATTAGGGACTGTGACGAGATTTGGAGGAGGAATAAAAAAAATCAATAGCTCCAAGAGCCAAACCTCAACAAGATTAGTGTGTTGAGGTTAGTTGTTACCCTTAGGCTTTAGGCTACGCATAGCCAATAATTGGACAAGTCTGTGTGAGCGGATTACACTAATACACTAATAATAATAATTAGTAGCGACTGGCACCTCCGCTAGATGTTGCCCCGATGCAATGAATGAACAAGAGGCTCCCAGGAGCCTGTGATCGCTCACCTGGATCAAAGCTGCTTTCAATAACAACTCAACTGTACTGTGGCGGCCATCTTGGTGGGAGAGCGCGACTGCCGGACACAATTTTGGAAGAGGACCATCCAATGACTATTCCATCAAAGTTTGGTTCTAATTGAGCTACTGGTTCCAGACAAGATGGTTTTTATGTGAATTTCCCATAGGGTCCTATGTTAAACTAAGTACAGCTGTGCAGCCATCTTGGTCAGAGGGCGGGACCACCAGACACAATTTTGGAAGAGGACCATCCAATGACTATTTTATCAAAGTTTGGTTCCAATTGAGCAACTGGTTCCAGACAAGAAGATTTTTATGTGAATTTCCCATAGGGTCCTATGTTAAACTAAGTTCGGCTGTGGGAGCCATCTTGGTCGAAGGGCCAAACCGCCGGACATATTTTCGGAAGTGAACCATCCAATGACTATTTCATCAAAATTTTGTTCTTATTGAGCAAATGGTTTCAGACAAGAAGATTTTTATGGGAATTTCCCATAGGGTCCTAAGTTAAATTAAGTTCCAGACATAAATTTGGAAGGGGACCACCCAAGAATCATTTCAGTAAAGTTTGGTTGAGATTGGCTCAGTAGTTTCAGAGGAGAAGATTTTTTTTTAATTTCATCCCCCCTTTTTTCTAATTTGCATAATCGGTCAAAATCAGCAAAAGTTTAAAGTTCATAAAAAATACCGTAATATATGTTAAAAAGCTCATCATTATGCTTATACAGTTCAAATTGAGTAGTTTTGGCCATTTGAAGAAATTTCTATTTTTAGTAATGGCGGCCATCTTGGATGGAGGGCATGGCTATCGGACATAATTTTGGAAGGGACCAACCCAGGGACCATCCCTGCCTGGCTTGGTTTAATTTGGTTGAGTGGTTTCAGAGGAGAAGTTTTAAATGTGATCTTTTATCAAAATATGCTTAATTTGCATAATCGGTTTAAATTGGCTGAAAGAAAAATTTCACACAAAAACCCCGAACATATGTTAAACTACTCCTTGCCATGTAGCTGCACTTAAAATTTGAGCTCATTTTGACTTATACTAAAGCAGCAATGGACAATTAAAATTTCATCCCCCCTTTTTTTCTATTTTTAGTTTGCCGACCATCTTGGTTGGAAGTCGGGATCACCGGACACAATTTTGAAAGGGGGCCATCCAAGGACCATTCCACCAGAGTTTGGTTGCAATTGGCCCAGTGGTTTCTGAGGAGAAGATTAAAATGTGAAATGTTGACGGACGGACGAAAAGTGATGGCAATAGCTCACATGGCTTAAAGGCCAGGCGACCTAAAAAGGGCAATAACTTCAAAATGGGTAATGGGATTTACTTCACAATTGCAGGGTAGGTAGATCTTGACATGCTGCACATTTTTGCAATTTAAAACTTAACATCTATTTCTAAATAGTTTTTGAAATATAAGACGAAAAGTATTAAAATTTAAAAAAAAAAATGATGAAAAAAGGGCAATAACTCCACGATGGATTATCAGATTTACTTCAAAATTGCATGGTGGGTAGATCTTGACATGTTGCACATTTTTGCAATTTAAACTTAACCTTTATCTCTTATAGTTTTTGAAATATAAGACGAAAAATATTAAAATTTTACAAATTTGATGAAAAAAGGGCAATAACTCCAAGATGGGTAATCAGATTTACTTCAAAATTGCAGGGTATGTAGATCTTGCTGTGCTGATCATTTTTACCCCACGTCAGATTTTTGATATTATTAACGGTTTTTGAGTTATTACCCAAAACCTGCAATTTTACCATATGTTCTATTTTTAGTAACAGTGGCCATGTTGGTTGGTGCACAGCATCACCAGACACAATTTTGAAACTAGACACCCTAGTGATGATTCTGACCAAGTTTGGTTTCCATTGGTTTAGTACTTTCAGAGGAGAAGATTTTTGAAAAAGTTTACAACGTACGACGGACGCCAAGTGATGGCCTATAGCTCATCGGGTCAGGTGAGCTAAAAATTCAGAAAAGTTGACACCAATTTACATGGTATGTATTACAGGGCTATATAAAGAGACCTGTGTACAAATGCTTCGAATATGTGCATATTATTTTGTAGGGATGATTAAATCAAGCATTTATGGGCATTAAATAAAATTAGAGACGCATTTTCTTCGTGAAAACTTAATTTGAAGTGGAAATTTAATTTAAAAAATACGATTTAGGTCAGAAACGCTCAATCAATGTTTATTTTTAACAAATTTCAACTCATTTTAACACATAATAAAAGTTATTCCTATCATTTCCCCCCGTTGACATAATTTATTTCACAAAAAATAAATGTGTGTTGACATCAAAGGGAGATAATTCGGCGGAAAAATTACATAATCCAACTTCCGATTTTTGCATCTTTGATTGTTGACACTACAGACTGAGAGCTACATTTATTGGTAATTAATCTTAAAGGGTCAATATATTACTTCATTAACAATATATGATATAAATATACAGGTATAACAAAACAAACTAGAGGCTCAGGTGAGCCTGTATCGCTCACCTGACATAAATAAGTCCTCTTAAGAATGTCTGCATGCTGAATACATCTAAGTTACTATTCAAATCCCATACTGCCATAGGGTTCTATGTTAAAACTATGTCTGCTCATGGCAGCCATCTTGGATGGAGGTCGTGGTCACCGGACACAATTTTGAAAGTATACTACCCAAGGACCATCCATGCCATGTTTGCTTTAAATTGGCTGACTGGTTTCAGAAGAGAAGACTTTTAAACAATTTTCCCATAGGGTCCTATGTTAAAACTATGTCTGCTGACGGCGGCCATTTTGAACCGAGATCGGGATCACTGAACACAATTTTGAAAGTTGACCACCTAAGGACCATCGATGACATGTTTGCTATATTGGCTTACTAGTTTCAGAGGAGAAGATTTGAAAACATTTTTTCCCATAGGGTCCTATGTTAAAACTACAGTATGTCTGCTGAAGGTGGCCATCTTGGATGGAGGTCAGGGTCACTGGACACAATTTTGAAAATTGACCACTTAAGGACCATCCATGCCATGTTTGCTTTAAATTGGCTTACTGGTTTCAGAGAAGAAGATTTTTAAATATATTTCCCATAGGGTCCTATGTTAAAACTATGTTCGCTGATGGTTGCCATCTTGGATGGATGGAGGTCGGGGTCACAGGACATAATTTTGAAAGTTGACCACCTAAGGACCATTCATCCCATGTTTGCTTTAAACTGACTTACTGGTTTCAGAGGAGAAGACTTTTAAACATTTTTTCCATAGGGTCCAATGTTAAAATTAAGTCGAGTCATGGTGGCCATCTTGAATTTCCGATCAACAAACGATTCACAGGTTTAGTACAGGACCACCCAATGATCTTTCCTGCAAAGTCACAATTCAATTGCCTTAGTGGTTTCTAACAAGAAGATTTTTAAAATTTCAACCAATCAGAACACATTATGGGCCCTGGCAGCCATGTTGGATTTCCGATCAGCGCCAAAAACAAAAATCTTGTATATGACCATCCAATGAACATTTCTGCCAAGTTTGATTCAAATCTGTTTTGTGGTTTCAGAAAAAAAGATGGAAATGTGAAATTCCCATAGGGTCCAATGTTAAACTAAGTCGAGTCATGGTGGCCATCTTGAATTTCCGATCGGCAAACGATTCACAACTTTAGTACAGGACCACCCAATGATCATTCCTGCAAAGTCACAATTCAATTGGCTTAGTGGTTTCTAACAAGAAGATTTTTAAAATTTCAACCAATCAGAACACATTATGGGCCCTGGCAGCCATGTTGGATTTCCGATCAGTGCCAAAAACAAAAATCTTGTATATGACCATCCAATGAACATTTCTGCCAAGTTTGATTCAAATCTGTTTTGTGGTTTCAGAAAAAAAGATGGAAATGTGAAATTCCCATAGGGTCCAATGTTAAACTAAGTCGAGTCATGGTGGCCATCTTGAATTTCCGATCGGCAAACGATTCACAAGTTTAGTACAGGACCACCCAATGATCATTCCTGCAAAGTCACAATTCAATTGGCTTAGTGGTTTCTAACAAGATTTTTAAAATTTCAACCAATCAGAACACATTATGGGCCCTGGCAGCCATGTTGGATTTCCGATCAGCGCCAAAAACAAAAATCTTGTATATGACCATCCAATGAACATTTCTGCCAAGTTTGGTTCAAATCTGTTTTGTGGTTTCAGAAAAAAAGATGAAAATGTGAAATTCCCATAGGGTCCAATGTTAAACTAAGTCGAGCCATGGCGGCCATCTTGAATTTCCGATCGGCAAACGATTCACAATTTTAGTACAGGACCACCCAATGATCATTCCTGCAAAGTCACAATTCAATTGACTTAGTGGTTTCTGACAAGAAGATTTTTTAAATTTCAGCCAATGAGAACACATTATGGACCCTGGCAGCCATGTTGGATTTCAAATCAGCACCAAAAACACAAATCTGGTAGAGGACCATCCAGTGAACATTTCTGGCAAGTTTGGCTGATTTCTGTTCAGCGGTTTCAGAGAAGAAGATTTAAATGTGAAAAGCTAACGGACGGACGACGGACGCTTACCCATGACAAAAGCTCACATGGCCTATGGCCAGGTGAGCTAAAAAGACAAATATTTAATGGCTGACAAAAAATTACGAATACACTGAAAACTGAAGATTGAGCAACACAAACAGAAACACCACTAAAACTCCAGACCGACATGAACTCAGATGCTCCATATGAGTCTGCAGTTCTAACATCACTAATTCCACTTCATGGGCAAAGGAGCTGGGGGAAATCACCCTCTCCACTTTGAAAAGTTGAGGGTGGCAAAACTAATTTACCCCCCCCTCCTTTTTTTTCTCATTAAATTGAAGAAAAACACCTTTTTTACTTTATTATGGAAACATATATTGTCCAGTTAGCTAAAAGTATAAGGATATTTGGATAAGAAAATGTTTTGAAACCATAGTGACTTTTTTTTTTATTGCTGCACAGTTTTGAAAATTTACCAGTCAAATAAGGAATACATTTTTTGTGTACATTTTCATAAAGATGTAAACAGAATGTAATGACCACCCATTTAAATTATCAATTCAATTCAATTCTTTTATTGTCAATTAAGACGCCCATTATTGAGCAGTACAATCATATGAAAAATATATACATAAAAATTCTAAAAAAAAAGACATTATGATTTCAATGATTATAAAATTAACATGTAATGACAAGAATTTATAACAACACCCCCCCCCCCCCCCCCCTTTAAAAAAATAACAATAGTATGTTAGCTACAATATAATCAATAATGATCAATTATAATAATCCATATACATTTGTATGTATATCTATATAGCACAAAGTGACTTATATGTTATAGCTACAAACGTATGTAGAAGATTTATAATATACCATTAAAAAACAATTAATACACAAGGTTAAACCACCAGTGATCACATTAATTTGACCTTATAATTTTCTTATCACTTTGTTTTTTTCAACAATAAATCATAATTATTGAGGTAATTACACATGATTGTCTATTTATATTTCAAAGATAAAAAAAATATTGAAAGTTGTGAAAAAATGTATTGTTCTTTTTACATTTTAGTGTAATTTTCATGAAAAACGTATTGATATTTTTTAATTTATTAAATCTCTTCTGACATACTGACAAGAATGTTTCTACGCGGAAGTTAACTTTTGAGATTTCGTAAGGAACGACAGCTTGATTGAATGAGACTAGATTCGGCCCTAAAAAAAAGTTGTCCCCAATATATCTCGGCCCAAAAAATCTCGACACTTTTTGATGCACTGGATGATCGTGAAATTGCCAGATAATTTTCAGATGCGCGAGCATTCATGGCCATGCCGGTTTCATATTACGCTCCCGAAGTTCGGGAGCGTTAATGGTAGAAGTATGAATAGGTACTATGGCACTTCAAAATCTTCAACAATATGGCTGCTAAATCGGAAATAAATTAAGAGAAAAATCATGTGACCTAAACCGGAACTCTAGTCGAAATAAAAATGAAACAATGTTCGGTAGCAGATACGAAAACTGTCCGGAGTTTGGAGTTTTAGGTGGTGTTATTTTTAAGCTTGATATTTTGTAAACAGGAAGAAAAATTACTGTTCTTCGGGAGCGTTTCAGGTTGCACCTGCCTCATATTAAATATGATGGTTAGGAAAATCATGCCAGTTGCAATAATTAGGCACCACCCATAGCATGGGCCATACATTATTGTCTTCAATGAATATTTTAATAAATTTGCAATGGTAGCCAATAGGTTGACACCCTCATTTCAAGGGCAACCGAAATATAATGAACATAATAATGACCTAAAGAGACGAATAGAGCTACAGTTCGGTAGTCAGAGATTCCTCTGCCTTCCGCTTGCTGTAGCCATGGGACTACAGCAAGTCGAAAAAAACGTCGGACGGCAGAGGAATCTCGGACCTGAAATCTTCTTCTTCTTCTTCTTTTGGTATACAGCTATCCATCCACTGGATGATCACTAGCTGTTGCGCATGCGTGGGAATAAGAAATAATAATAAATTCAGTGAGTTTATAACATATTTACAAGTGGTGCCAACAGAAACAAATTTTGTGGTTAAAACTATTTACAATTTCATTTTTATTTAAATTTGTGATTGTAGATGGCTGAGAACAGTTGGTGTTAGCTGTTCTCTAAACGTGTTGACTGTTGGGCATAGAACTATAGTTTGAGGTAGTAAATTCCAGTGAATGATTGTGTTCGGAAAGAATGAGTACTTGTACGGATCTTTGAATGCATGAAGATGTCTGTATGTAAATGGATGAAATTGTCTGATTCTTGGGTCTGTAGGTATTAATATTGTTGTAGGAACTGCAACTATATGGTGAACAATCTTGTAGAACATGATAAGTTTTGTTTTGAGTCGACGTTGTTGTAATGAAGGCCAGGTGAGGGTTTGTAGCATGTCTGTGACGCTGCTAGTATTATGGTATCTGTTGCAGGCATACCTGGCTGCCCGTCGTTGGACCATCTCAATTTTATTGCAATGTTCTGCAGTGTGAGGGTTCCAAACTGAGCATGCATACTCTAGTTTTGGACGGACAAGAGATAGGTATGCCTGCGACTTTATATTTGTGTTGGAGGTTTTAAGGTTTCTTTTCAAGAATCCAAGACTTTTATTTGCATTGGCTACTATGTTGTTAGCATGCTGTGTCCATTTCAAGTCGGATTGAAGAGTGATTCCAAGATATTTTGCTGAAGAAACTGATTCCAAAGTATGATTGTGTAGCAAGTAGTTATGTTTTACAGGATTTTTCTTGATTGTTATTGTAAGGACTGAGCATTTGTCTGGGTGGAAAGCCATCAGCCAGTCACTTTCCCATCGTGCGGCAGCATCAAGGTCTTCTTGGAGACTATCACAATCTTTTTGGGATTTGATAGTTTTGTAGATGATGCTGTCGTCGGCGAACAGTCTGAGTTGGCTGGATTTCATATATTCTGATAAGTCATTAATATATACCAGAAAAAGAAAAGGACCCAGAACTGTTCCCTGAGGGACACCAGAAGTGACCGGAGCAATATCTGATGACTCTCCATCCAGAACCACTGTTTGTGTACGGTTTGATAAAAAGGCAGAGATCCAGGTTAATGTTTGATTATTGATTCCATAAAATTTGAGTTTGTATAGAAGTCGTTGATGTGGAACTTTGTCAAAGGCTTTGGCAAAGTCCATGATAATGAGATCAGTTTGAATATTTTTATCTGAATTTGCAGCAAGTTCTTGAACAAAGGACAGTAGTTGGGTTTCACAGGATCTAGAATGTCTGAAGCCATGTTGAAGATCATATAATAAACTGTTGCTTTCCAGATGGTTAAGTACGTGTTTTGTAATGACATGTTCCATAATTTTACAGCTGATACAAGTGAGAGAGATTGGTCTGTAGTTTGCTGCATTGTATTTTTCACCTTTTTTGTATGCTGGTGCAACATTTGCATGTTTCCAGTCAGTTGGTATGCAGCCAGTCTGAAGTGATTTTTGAAAAATGATGGTTAAGATTGGAGCTGTAAAATTTTGAAGATCTTTTAGTATTCTGCCGCTGATGTTGTCTGGGCCACTGGCTTTATGCAGGTTGATGTTGTCAAGTAGTTTTCGGATGCCAGGTGTTGTGATGGTAAGTGGTGGTATATCTGGATGTGGACTCACACCCTTGTTAGGAATGTTATCTATTGATTCAGTGGTAAATACAGATTTAAATTGTTCGTTTAAGATGTTTGCCTTTTGTTTAGTGTCAGCAACTAGTTGTCCCTCTTTTTTCAAGGGAGCAACTCCACTGTTGTCAGTTCTGAGTGACTTTATGAAGGAGAAGAGTTTTTTTGGTTTCGATTGATTATTAAAACTTTGATCTGGATCATTTGTTGGAAGGTCTAGGATTAATTTTTCAATATAGGTGTTGTAAGCATGTCTTTGTTCTTTCTGGACCTGATGTTTCAGCTGTTTATATTTCTCTTTATATTTTTTGTCCTTTTTCATTTTGAAGTATAATTTGTTCTATTTATTAATCATCTTTCTTAGTTTATTATGGATCCAGGGTAGTCAATGTTTGTATGTTAGCATTTTATGTGGGATGTTTTTATTAATTGATTTTGTAAGATTGTTCTTAAATAAGTTCCACATTTCATTTACAGTACTTTTTGCATCATTGTTTATGTTTATTATCTTTTTAAGTGTGTCTTCTAAATCAGATTTGATGTTATCCCAGTTTGCTTTGTCATACCTAAGAATTTTTCTGGGTTGTTGACGTACTTTACGCAGCCATATGTCTGCTTCTATGTAAACAACATCATGGTCACTAAGCCCAAGAGGTGGTAATGTATGAACTTTATTGATGATAGATGGATTGGTTACTAGGATGAGATCAAGAGTTCGCTCTTTTCTAGTTGGAACATTTACTAATTGATGGAGATTGTATTCATCGATGATATCTAAGAGTTTGATGTTAAGTTCTGGTTCTGGTTTACCTGGTATAACTTGTGGTATAGACCAGTCGATGTGACCCAGATTAAAGTCTCCTCCTAAAATAATATTGGTATTGGATGCATGATTTATTCTACTGAGGGATAATTCAAGCTGTTGTAGAGATGTTCCCTTATCAGATGGTGGTCTATAGTATGCACCTATCAGTAAGTTCTTACTTCCAGACATGTTTATTTGAGACCAAACTATTTCGCAATCAGTTTTGAGTTCGCTTACTTCAGTACTAATAAATTCTTTTTTGATGGCAATAAGCACTCCTCCATAACTTTGGTTGTTTTTATTTGGTTTTCTGTCTGACCTGTAGACATTGAATAATTCTGATGGAAAGAACTCGTATGATGATGTATCTTTATCTAACCATGTCTCTGTTCCTAAGATTATATCAGGTTTAGCAGAGTCAATAATTTGGTTAAGGTCTTCTTTCTTATTTTTTATTGATTGAAAATTAATGTTCAAGATTCTAAATTGGTTTACGATTTTTATTTGGAGTTTTCTTTGGTGGTTTAGAATTTAGTTTAACCTTAGTCATAGGCGATGAAGATGCCTGTGGAGCTCCTAAGCTATTATTAAGAGATGTATCATTCATCAAGCTCCAGTTATTTGTGGTATTAAATGATATGTCGGTTTGATTATTAAATAAGCTGGTGGAAAAGTTTGGCATTCCACAGTTGGTACATTCCCAGTTTATGTTACTGGCATTCATACATTCATAGTTGTGAGATGTCATACCCTGACAGTGTATGTGGTACCAAGTATCACAACTGTCACAGCAAAGTGCTTTTTGCTTCCATGTTACTGCCCTCTGGCAAGTGCCACATGGCCATCGTGTGATTTTGTTTCTCTTTTGTTTGTTCGTAGTTGTTGAATTAATTCTTTCTATGCTTGTTGGTGGTAATAAGCTTTTACTTGGTGCATGTACATCATTGTTATTGTTAATGGTTTTCCCCAAGTTAATCAGTTTGTCAAATGGATTTGGTGACACAAACGAATAATTATTAAAAATTGACGTAGAAATGTTGGGCATTCCACATTGTATGCACTCCCAGCTGATGTTACTAGCATTCATACATTCATAGATATGAGGGTGTACATTTTGACAGTCTATGTGATACCAGGTGTTACAGCTATCACAACATATAGCTTTATTTTCTGTTGTTACTGCTTTTTGGCATGTACCACATGGCCATTTAGGAGTTCTAGGGCCAGGATTTGTTTCAGTGTCTGAAGAGTTTGCAATAAGTAATAGGCACAGATATAATTGTACCTTTCTATTAGGACTATATTTGAGGTATTTGGTAACTCTTAGGCTGTTATACAGGTTACAGTTTTTATTTGGATGGTGTAGGGCCTTGGAAATGGCAACAAAAGGAAAACGTTCTGTTGGACATCTGAGCAGTATGTTTTCAGTAGATAAAGTGCTACTTGGTGAGTGTAGTATGTTAAATACAGAGCTTGTTATTGCCTAGTCCGAGATTCCTCTGTCGTTTAACGGCATTGATAATCTTGCTGTAGCCGGTCAACGACAGAGGGTGATACATACGGAAAACAGCGGATTTGCTTCTCCAACTCTGGGTCAGCACATTTCCACGTTTCGTGGCTATCGGATTTTATTTTCTATCATAAACCTTATATAAATCGCTTCACCAATCATTTTTCTATTCATTCATAAACATCTTACCCTCAGAAAGTGGTGTTACACTCCATTACAGCACGATTTTGCCTTAGAACCTATGATTTCGACATTTGTCTTCCATTTTTCAAACATTTGTCACGTGACTACGAGAAAACTACGATTACCTCAATGTATCATGGGAGATAATTTGCATATAAACAAACAAACAAATATTTTTATTGCCAATCATAGGCACCTGTTAAGGCAGAACAATTAACATAAAATTTAATACAGTTGATTATATTGATTGGTAATGATTTTAACAGCAAATTTAGTGAATTACAGATAACCATAAGAAAAAAAAAATGTAGTACCTTGTCCAAAAACAAAAAGGGGGAACGTAACACATGCTCTTTCCGAAGCCCGTTGGTAACACTCTGCCATTGAATCTTTTCTTTCCAACACATTCTGTATAATTTCCTTCTGCTCTTCTTTGATCTGTAGATGGACTGTTTGTCCTGCAGAATACGCTTAAATGTATCGTCTTCCATGTGATTTGAATGTTGTTTACGTATGCAAATAATGCTCCAAATAATTTGGCACGCTGCATTAATTAGCTCCCATCATGCAATGCGTTGCTGTCATCATTCAGTTAGTATCGCGAGATCACGTGTGTAGATTCGAAAATGGAAGTCAAATGGCGGAATAATAGGATCTAAGGCAAAATCGTGCTGTAATGGAGTGTAACACCACTTTCTGAGGGTAAGATGGTTATGAATGAATAGAAAAATGATTGGTGAAGCGATTTATATAAGGTTTATGATAGAAAATAAAATCCGATAGCCACGAAACGTGGAATTGTGCCGATACTATGGCTGTGAGGCAAATTTGATGGTTTCCGTATATAGCACCCTCTGTCGTTGAACGGCTACCAGCAACTTTATCAATGCCGTTAAACGACAGAGGAATCTCGGACTAGTTATTGCCAAAATACAAAAACAAATTTTCCACATACCTGATTTTTTTTTTTTCTTTCTCTTTAAAGCTTTTTCTGTGCTCGAATATGGAATTGTGAAAAGGTGGGAATAGTTAATATTAGCAGAGTAGACTAGTTAAATCTTCGTCTCCTGGGCAACTCAGGAGTTCGGGTTTATCGAAAACCCTGGTTAGTATAAAGTCTAGACAGCATGAAACTATTGAAAGTAAAAAAAAATGTTTGTTTACTACCGGTATACTTTGTCATGTGACTGTTTTACAGGCAATGTTATCATTCTCATTCATTGATTTTTTAATGTTGTGTTTATCTTTTTTACTGGGTTTAAACGGGAATTTGTGTGTTATTTGTGTACTTTTACCACAATAATGATGATTCTTATTATAAATTTGTCATAAATGATTCTAATATTTAGGGAATTTCACTTTTTTCAAGAGCCAAAAGAGGAACGTCTTCCTCGATCCACGCACGCATTACTTAAAAATGAATGCTCTGCAATTAAAACATAGTTCAAAACGTACTCTACTTATCACTTTGTAAATTGTAAAACCATTTGGATGTAAAGTTGGGTCCGAAACATTGAAATTCCAGACTTTATCGTGGACAGATGTTTGACATTTGATTGTGGATGCCATCTTCGGTTTACGTTACATTGTCGTAAATAAATAAACCATAAAAAATATTGTTTTCAACTGTTTTATGATCATATCATAAATTTTACCATCCTGTCTCAATTTTATATGAATGCATTATATTTTATACATATATTAATAGCCGAAATAAAAAAAACAATTGTGTCGAAAAAGACAGACTGGTTTCCTTTTTGTTTTGGTACCAGTCAGTGAATAATCGAATTTTACCACAATTTTTGGGAATTGATAATGGGACTTTTAACAATTTTGAAGAAGATGAAACAAAAGGAAAAGGAAGTTAGATTGCTGATGTTGTATCCTTTTGCTTAGCAGTTATTTTTCTGGCCTGATAATAGGTTTAGATTAGGGTTTTTTCTTTGACTTTGGTCATAATTTGTCATAAATATAAATAGACTATTTATATTTATCATAAACATCAATGATTAACCATACCAGTTAACCTCTGGGAACTGCTAGGGGGAGATCTCCCCCCTACCAACTCTTCTAAGAGGGAGATTTTGTGCGTCGCCTTTAAACACACAAAATTGTACCTTGTAGTTGCATACATGTGATAGAGTTGCTATGCTATAACTGGAGATTTTTAAATTTTGGCTGGAGATTTGGTCTCATAACTGGAGAATTTTTATCAACATATTTGATGCATGTTTTTATTGTTAATTGATGTTTTCTTTTTGTTTGTTTCAGTATTGAACCAACTGCATCCCATTTCAATATATTGTTTACATTTCTGTCTTATTAGTAGTGATGAATGAAGGATAAAAACTGTATTTATAATTTATTCATAATCATTCATAATCATAAGGTTATAACAAAGCAATAACAATGAAGACAGAATGTTCTGAACAATAAAGTCATAGAGCACTAAAATTAAAAAATCACTTTGTTGCTGGTGCGTTGGGTGATAGCATACATTTCGTCATTTTTGTGGTTTATCAATTCCATCCTGGAACTTAGTCCTTAAATAATACTTTGATCGGCTTTGGTCCCAAACAAGCCATAACAACTCAATCCGAGATTAATTCATTGCACGTTTGATCGAAATAAGAAGTTTTGCTCGGCATCAAAGGTTGTCCGACTCCTGTTTGCAAAAAGGTTTATAACTATTTTTAATTGCCGCTATCATACTTCTAATCATCTAAGCGTGTGCCACAAACCCACTTCCTTATCCCCAATTAACTGTCAATCAGTGGATAATTGTTGTATAATCATCAACACCTTATTTAATCTCCATGACCCAATTTACCTGTAAAGGTGTCAAACAGATCAATAACCGGATATCATTTAAACACCTTTGCCATTCGTATCTCTTGGTGTTTTTCATCAGCGCAGGAGTTCCAAATGGGGAATTTCCAGAAATATTGATCGCAAAATATAGGTCAAGATTTTATTGTACTTGATTGTTTTGTTGGGGGGAGATCGTGCGGGAGATTAATGTCTCCCGTGCAGGAGACCCAGTGCATGCGGGAGATAAGGCTCTTATGCGGGAGATTCCCGCGCAAAGGGGGAGGGTTAACAGGTATGATTAACAAACATTAACATTATATAGGGTTAGAGTGATTGTTATTTAATGCCAAATTAGGAATTTTCAGCTATAGCATGCCAAGAACATGTTACATTTTGAAGAGATGATGATGTCCACTATGTACTGGACCAACACGCTTAGTCTTGGTTTGATTTTTATAGTAGCACTATAAAGCTCACTGAAGCAACAATCTGCGGGTAAACATATCGCTCCACTCAGACACAATAATCTGACTCTGAACCAACCAGTCTTTCCTGTTACTCTTTAATACTGCATGTTAAGCAGAGAAGCCCATGATGGATCGGACGTATGACTTTCGTCAATCTGATTAAGATCCCAT
Organism: Bathymodiolus brooksi; assembly: GCA_963680875.1. NCBI lineage: Eukaryota > Metazoa > Mollusca > Bivalvia > Mytilida > Modiolidae > Bathymodiolus > Bathymodiolus brooksi. The sequence goes on from OY804576.1 coordinate 19,424,545, forward strand.
CTCTCACTTGTTATCCTTGATTTAGGGGATCTGAAGAAACCACATTAAGGAAAATAAAAATATTAGATGAGCAACAGACCCACTCTACATCACATAGATAAACTACCTATCCCCTTGTTTATATTAACAATCTTCTGCAAATTACATTTAATAAATGTACATTGTAATTGTATTTTGTATGTGAAAACTATGTGTATTATAAAGTGGTATACCTATTAAATACCTACTGTATGCTTTTATTCTTCATGCACTAAAAATTTAACTGACAATTTAATAGTCTGCTGGTACAATGTATCTTGGAGGTACGCTTAGTACTGCATGGATGTAATTTAATATAAAATATTATGATAATGACAGGATGAGTTAATATAATACTTAACATTCAACAGAGGATTGGACAATGCTGGTAAAACAACCATTCTTAAAAAGTTTAATGGAGAAGATATTGATACTATTTCACCAACCCTAGGATTTAATATTAAAACATTAGAACATAAAGGGTAAGACTATATTGTTTATAAATAATATTCTAATATGTACTAATCATGATAATAGTGATTTTATTGATTGATTGTTGTCTAAGAGTAGTAATTTTTTGTTTCAATTCATGTAAACTTGTTCCTTTACAACTGTCAAAAAATATCAGATTTGTTTTAAAAATAATGCTTCTCTTTGTTTATAATTGCCATAGAAAAAAATTATACAAGTATTTTATGGTACAATATTTTTAAATGGAATACACATGAAGATTTGCGCATTTTCTCTGAAATGCAGACAATTGTAAAAATATTTTAAAATGTGTACTTAAATTTTTGTAAGATGTATTATAGCATATCTCAATACTGATAAATTATTTTCAATTGAGCAAATTTAGTAATCTGAAGAAAAAACGGATGAACAATTGTAGTCTCAACTGAGCCTGTTGTATCAAATATTGTCATAAGTGGAAACATTTTCTGGAAAGGAAGAGTTACAGCTATGATCTCTCTTGTGTTGAGAATCCAAGAGCATCTAAATACAATAGCAGTTGTTTAAAATAACATGTTCATTGTTTACACTTGAAATTTAGAATGTCATGTATTAAAAACAAACTCACACAAGATATCATGGAATAAAACTCACACAAGATATTATGGAATAAAACTTACACAAGATATCATGGAATAAAACTCACACAAGATATCATGGAATAAAACTCACACAAGATATCATGGAATAAAACTCACACAAGATATCATGTAATAAAACTCACACAAGATATCATGGAATAAAACTCACACAAGATATCATGTAATCATTACAAACATTACCTCATACATTGTTGTTAGGACTATTCTGATAAATTCTGAAATTATCTCTGATAATTGATTCTTTTCTGTAATTAACAGAATTATAAATTGTGTTTTCCATCTAGGTTTAAACTGAATATCTGGGATGTTGGAGGCCAGAAATCTCTACGATCCTATTGGAGGAATTATTTTGAGAGTACTGATGGATTAATTTGGGTTGTAGATAGTGCTGATAGGATGAGATTGAATGACTGTAAACAGGAACTCCAAGCTTTATTGGTAGAGGAGGTAACAAACATCTATCAATATTAAAGGTTATATTTGACACATACAAAATGAGATTGAATGACTGTAAACAGGAACTCCAAGCTTTATTGGTAGAGGAGGTAACAAGCATCTATCAATATTGAAAGGTTATATTTGACACATACAAAAATGTCTCCAAACCACATTCTTTCATCTTAATATGAGAAAGTCCCCATGTAATTCCCAATTAAAATTGATGGTAGAAGCTAGAGAAGTTCTATGTACAATCTTTTTGATGAAATAATATACATGTATGTCAAAAAGGTCAATTACTGGCACTCCATTAAAATTAGTCTGATCAAATTACAGTACAATATATGGATCTTCATATACATGTAGTTATAAGTCAGCATGCAAAGTTTTGAAGAATTCCTATTTAAAATGTGGAGGTGTTTTGCATACAAATGTTTTGATGAAATATTATAGGTGAAAAGGGACAATAACTTCTTCTAAAATAGTCTGATCAACTGCTGTAACAATATGTAAATCTTCATATGGTAATAAGATAGCATGAAAAGTTTTGAGGAATTTATATTTAAAATGTAGGAGGGGTTGCTCGGCCAACTTTTGTGACAGGTGGAAGGACAATACAAATACAATATGTCTCCAACAGAAAAGAGGGGTAAGAGACATAATTATTTTGTGTATGGACAGTTTTGATAATGGTTAAAAATTTATGCAGGATGTCTACTTGGAATATATTTATATCTTTACAAATTACTGGAAAACATCTGTAGAACTATGAACTATGTATTACAGACTTCATTCAAGATATTTTTTTTAGTCATCAGTGAAATTTACATTTACCGGTATACGGTGAATAACACATAGAAGAATAGTTTTAAAACATTTCAAATGTTAAAAAAAAGTTTAAATATTAATGTTACTTACTGATATCTTGGGAAAGTTAAACATTGTGATTCAGGATACTTAATACCGGTATTCATCTCAATTTTGCAGAGACTGGCTGGTGCTACCCTACTTGTTTTTGCCAACAAACAAGATCTTCCAGGATCTTTATCAGCTGAGAATATTAGACAAGTAAGTATTTGTGACATTATTTCCCCTTTCATGACTGTTCCATGTAAATATACATTCTTACTCATACTACTAAAGGATGGCACTGGGAAAATAAAGTGACAAACTACAGCAGCAATATTACCTTTTCTGCTGCATTTTCATTTGATAATAATTTTTTTGACAGCCACTAATGGTAGTGATTTGATAGTGCCATCCCTGGGTGCCAAGTATGTTTTTAGGATTAGTTTTCAGTCAATACATTATGTACATGTAGGGGTAACAATAATTTCTTTATTTCCTGAGACCTTCTCAATGGTGATATAGTTCACCTTAAGTATGGAAGATGCAAGGATTGATCCTTGACTTGTTTGGGTCATAGAAAAGACTATGACATTGGTATTTGCTGTTTCTCTGCATCATTATGGAGCAAGAGCAAAGACAGGTTGGATTAGAGTAAGGACAATTTACCAGAGTGAAGTGTTGTATCTACTTGTACCAGAGTGAAGTGTTGTATCTACTTGTACCAGAGTGAAGTGTTGTATCTACTTGTACCAGAGTGAAGTGTTGTATCTACTTGTACCAGAGTGAAGTGTTGTATCTACTTGTACCAGAGTGAAGTGTTGTATCTACTTGTACCAGAGTGAAGTGTTGTATCTACTTGTACCAGAGTGAAGTGTTGTATCTACTTGTACCAGAGTGAAGTGTTGTATCTACTTGTACCAGAGTGAAGTGTTGTATCTACTTGTACCAGAGTGAAGTGTTGTATCTACTTGTACCAGAGTGAAGTGTTGTATCTACTTGTACCAGAGTGAAGTGTTGTATCTACTTGTACCAGAGTGAAGTGTTGTATCTACTTGTACCAGAGTGAAGTGTTGTATCTACTTGTACCAGAGTGAAGTGTTGTATCTACTTGTACCAGAGTGAAGTGTTGTATCTACTTGTACCAGAGTGAAGTGTTGTATCTACTTGTACCAGAGTGAAGTGTTGTATCTACTTGTACCAGAGTGAAGTGTTGTATCTACTTGTACCAGAGTGAAGTGTTGTATCTACTTGTACCAGAGTGAAGTGTTGTATCTACTTGTACCAGAGTGAAGTGTTGTATCTACTTGTACCAGAGTGAAGTGTTGTATCTACTTGTACCAGAGTGAAGTGTTGTATCTACTTGTACCAGAGTGAAGTGTTGTGTCTACTTGTACCAGAGTGAAGTGTTGTATCTACTTGTACCAGAGTGAAGTGTTGTATCTACTTGTACCAGAGTGAAGTGTTGTATCTACTTGTACCAGAGTGAAGTGTTGTATCTACTTGTACCAGAGTGAAGTGTTGTATCTACTTGTACCAGAGTGAAGTGTTGTATCTACTTGTACCAGAGTGAAGTGTTGTATCTACTTGTACCAGAGTGAAGTGTTGTATCTACTTGTACCAGAGTAAAGTGTTGTATCTACTTGTACCAGAGTAAAGTGTTGTATCTACTTGTACCAGAGTGAAGTGTTGTATCTACTTGTACCAGAGTGAAGTGTTGTATCTACTTGTACCAGAGTGAAGTGTTGTATCTACTTGTACCAGAGTGAAGTGTTGTATCTACTTGTACCAGAGTAAAGTGTTGTATCTACTTGTACCAGAGTGAAGTGTTGTATCTACTTGTACCAGAGTGAAGTGTTGTATCTACTTGTACCAGAGTGAAGTGTTGTATCTACTTGTACCAGAGTGAAGTGTTGTATCTACTTGTACCAGAGTGAAGTGTTGTATCTACTTGTACCAGAGTGAAGTGTTGTATCTACTTGTACCAGAGTGAAGTGTTGTATCTACTTGTACCAGAGTAAAGTGTTGTATCTACTTGTACCAGAGTGAAGTGTTGTATCTACTTGTACCAGAGTGAAGTGTTGTATCTACTTGTACCAGAGTGAAGTGTTGTATCTACTTGTACCAGAGTGAAGTGTTGTATCTACTTGTACCAGAGTGAAGTGTTGTATCTACTTGTACCAGAGTGAAGTGTTGTATCTACTTGTACCAGAGTGAAGTGTTGTATCTACTTGTACCAGAGTAAAGTGTTGTATCTACTTGTACCAGAGTGAAGTGTTGTATCTACTTGTACCAGAGTGAAGTGTTGTATCTACTTGTACCAGAGTGAAGTGTTGTATCTACTTGTACCAGAGTGAAGTGTTGTATCTACTTGTACCAGAGTGAAGTGTTGTATCTACTTGTACCAGAGTGAAGTGTTGTATCTACTTGTACCAGAGTGAAGTGTTGTATCTACTTGTACCAGAGTGAAGTGTTGTATCTACTTGTACCAGAGTGAAGTGTTGTATCTACTTGTACCAGAGTGAAGTGTTGTATCTACTTGTACCAGAGTGAAGTGTTGTATCTACTTGTACCAGAGTGAAGTGTTGTATCTACTTGTACTAGAGTGAAGTGTTGTATCTACTTGTACCAGAGTGAAGTGTTGTATCTACTTGTACCAGGGTGAAGTGTTGTATCTACTTGTACCAGAGTGAAGTGTTGTATCTACTTGTACCAGAGTGAAGTGTTGTATCTACTTGTACCAGAGTGAAGTGTTGTATCTACTTGTACCAGAGTGAAGTGTTGTATCTACTTGTACCAGAGTGAAGTGTTGTATCTACTTGTACCAGAGTAAAGTGTTGTATCTACTTGTACCAGAGTGAAGTGTTGTATCTACTTGGGGACTTGTTTCAGTGAGCTTGCACTACAAAAATCCAGTGTAGCATGCTATCCCAATATCAAAAGATTTTAACAGTAATGGTGAAAACTTCCACCAATATCAACAATACATACAACTACTTCTCACATCAATCCTAGTCCTGGCTTAGGACAGGTACAAAAATGTGGAGGGATTAAACTGCTTAATGGGATCTCATCCCTCCCCCTCTTTATAATACAACATTACAGATGTAAACAAATAATACCCTCCCCCTCTTTATAATACAGCATTACAGATGTAAACAAAGAATACCCTCCCCCTCTTTATAATACAGCATTACAGATGTAAACAAAGAATACCCTCCCCCTCTTTATAATACAGCATTACAGATGTAAACAAAGAATACCCTCCCCCTCTTTATAATACAGCATTACAGATATAAACAAAGAATACCCTCCCCCTCTTTATAATACAGCATTACAGATGTAAACAAAGAATACCCTCCCCCTCTTTATAATACAGCATTACAGATGTAAACAAAGAATACCCTCCCCCTCTTTATAATACAGCATTACAGATGTAAACAAAGAATACCCTCCCCCTCTTTATAATACAGCATTACAGATGTAAACAAAGAATACCCCCTCCTCTTTATAATACAGCATTACAGATGTAAACAAAGAATACCCTCCCCCTCTTTATAATACAGCATTACAGATGTAAACAAAGAATACCCTCCCCCTCTTTATAATACAGCATTACAGATGTAAATAAAGAATACCCTCCCCCTCTTTATAATACAGATGTAAACAAAGAATACCCTCCCCTCTATAATACAGCATTACAGATGTAAACAAAGAATACCCTCCCCCTCTTTATAATACAGCAATACAGATGTAAACAAAGAATACCCTCCCCCTCTATAATACAGCATTACAGATGTAAACAAAGAATACCCTCCCCCTCTTTATAATACAGCAATACAGATGTAAACAAAGAATACCCTCCCCCTCTTTATAATACAGCAATACAGATGTAAACAAAGAATACCCCCCCCCCCCTCTTTATAATACAGCATTACAGATGTAAACAAAGAATACCCTCCCCCTCTTTATAATACAGCAATACAGATGTAAACAAAGAATACCCTCCCCCTCTTTATAATACAGCATTACAGATGTAAACAAAGAATACCCTCCCCCTCTATAATACAGCATTACAGATGTAAACAAAGAATACCCTCCCCCTCTTTATAATACAGCAATACAGATGTAAACAAAGAATACCCTCCCCCTCTTTATAATACAGCAATACAGATGTAAACAAAGAATACCCTCCCCCTCTTTATAATACAACATTACAGATGTAAACAAAGAATACCCTCCCCCTCTTTATAATACAGCATTACAGATGTAAACAAAGAATACCCTCCCCCTCTTTATAATACAGCATTACAGATGTAAACAAAGAATACCCTCCCCCTCTTTATAATACAGCATTACAGATGTAAACAAAGAATACCCTCGCCCTCTTTATAATACAGCATTACAGATGTAAACAAAGAATACCCTCCCCCCTCTTTATAATACAGATGTAAACAAAGAATACCCCCCTTCTTTATAATACAGATGTAAACAAAGAATACCCTCTCCCTCTTTATAATACAGATGTAAACAAAGAATACCCTCCCCCTCTTTATAATACAGATGTAAACAAAGAATACCCTCCCCCTCTTTATAATACAGATGTAAACAAAGAATACCCTCCCCCTCTTTATAATACAGCATTACAGATGTAAACAAAGAATACCCTCCCCCTCTTTATAATACAGCATTACAGATGTAAACAAAGAATACCCCCCCTCTTTATAATACAGCATTACAGATGTAAACAAAGAATACCCTCCCCCTCTTTATAATACAGCATTACAGATGTAAACAAAGAATACCCTCCCCCTCTTTATAATACAGCATTACAGATGTAAACAAAGAATACCCTCCCCCTCTTTATAATACAGCATTACAGATGTAAACAAAGAATACCCTCCCCCTCTTTATAATACAGCAATACAGATGTAAACAAAGAATACCCTCCCCCCTCTTTATAATACAGCATTACAGATGTAAACAAAGAATACCCTCCCCCTCTTTATAATACAGCATTACAGATGTAAACAAAGAATACCCTCCCCCTCTTTATAATACAGATGTAAACAAAGAATACCCTCCCCCTCTTTATAATACAGCATTACAGATGTAAACAAAGAATACCCCCCCCCCCCTCTTTATAATACAGCATTACAGATGTAAACAAAGAATACCCTCCCCCTCTTTATAATACAGCATTACAGATGTAAACAAAGAATACCCTCCCCCTCTTTATAATATAGCATTACAGATGTAAACAAAGAATACCCTCCCCCTCTTTATAATACAGATGTAAACAAAGAATACCCTCCCCCCTCTTTATAATACAGCATTACAGATGTAAACAAAGAATACCCTCCCCCTCTTTATAATACAGCATTACAGATGTAAACAAAGAATACCCTCCCCCTCTTTATAATACAGCATTACAGATGTAAACAAAGAATACCCTCCCCCTCTTTATAATACAGCATTACAGATGTAAACAAAGAATACCCTCCCCCTCTTTATAATACAGATGTAAACAAAGAATACCCTCCCCCTCTTTATAATACAGCAATACAGATGTAAACAAAGAATACCCTCCCCCCTCTTTATAATACAGCATTACAGATGTAAACAAAGAATACCCTCCCCCTCTTTATAATACAGCAATACAGATGTAAACAAAGAATACCCTCCCCCCTCTTTATAATACAGCATTACAGATGTAAACAAAGAATACCCTCCCCCTCTTTATAATACAGCATTACAGATGTAAACAAAGAATACCCTCCCCCTCTTTATAATACAGCATTACAGATGTAAACAAAGAATACCCCCCCCCCCCTCTTTATAATACAGCATTACAGATGTAAACAAAGAATACCCTCCCCCTCTTTATAATACAGCATTACAGATGTAAACAAAGAATACCCTCCCCCTCTTTATAATACAGCATTACAGATGTAAACAAAGAATACCCTCCCCCTCTTTATAATACAGCATTACAGATGTAAACAAAGAATACCCTCCCCCTCTTTATAATATAGCATTACAGATGTAAACAAAGAATACCCTCCCCCTCTTTATAATATAGCATTACAGATGTAAACAAAGAATACCCTCCCCCTCTTTATAATACAGCATTACAGATGTAAACAAAGAATACCCCCCCCCCCTCTTTATAATACAGCATTACAGATGTAAACAAAGAATACCCTCCCCCTCTTTATAATACAGCATTACAGATGTAAACAAAGAATACCCTCCCCCTCTTTATAATATAGCATTACAGATGTAAACAAAGAATACCCTCCCCCTCTTTATAATACAGATGTAAACAAAGAATACCCTCCCCCCTCTTTATAATACAGCATTACAGATGTAAACAAAGAATACCCTCCCCCTCTTTATAATACAGCATTACAGATGTAAACAAAGAATACCCTCCCCCTCTTTATAATACAGCATTACAGATGTAAACAAAGAATACCCTCCCCCTCTTTATAATACAGCATTACAGATGTAAACAAAGAATACCCTCCCCCTCTTTATAATACAGATGTAAACAAAGAATACCCTCCCCCTCTTTATAATACAGCAATACAGATGTAAACAAAGAATACCCTCCCCCCTCTTTATAATACAGCATTACAGATGTAAACAAAGAATACCCTCCCCCTCTTTATAATACAGCAATACAGATGTAAACAAAGAATACCCTCCCCCCTCTTTATAATACAGCATTACAGATGTAAACAAAGAATACCCTCCCCCTCTTTATAATACAGCATTACAGATGTAAACAAAGAATACCCTCCCCCTCTTTATAATACAGCATTACAGATGTAAACAAAGAATACCCCCCCCCCCTCTTTATAATACAGCATTACAGATGTAAACAAAGAATACCCTCCCCCTCTTTATAATACAGCATTACAGATGTAAACAAAGAATACCCTCCCCCTCTTTATAATACAGCATTACAGATGTAAACAAAGAATACCCTCCCCCCTCTTTATAATACAGCAATACAGATGTAAACAAAGAATACCCTCCCCCTCTTTATAATACAGCATTACAGATGTAAACAAAGAATACCCTCCCCCCTCTTTATAATACAGCATTACAGATGTAAACAAAGAATACCCTCCCCCTCTTTATAATACAGCAATACAGATGTAAACAAAGAATACCCTCCCCCTCTTTATAATACAGCAATACAGATGTAAACAAAGAATACCCTCCCCCTCTTTATAATACAGCAATACAGATGTAAACAAAGAATACCCTCCCCCTCTTTATAATACAGCAATACTGATGTAAACAAAGAATACCCTCCCCCTCTTTATAATACAGCAATACAGATGTAAACAAAGAATACCCTCCCCCTCTTTATAATACAGCAATACAGATGTAAACAAAGAATACCCTCCCCCTCTTTATAATACAGCAATACAGATGTAAACAAAGAATACCCTCCCCCTCTTTATAATACAGCAATACAGATGTAAACAAAGAATACCCTCCCCATCTTTATAATACAGCAATACAGATGTAAACAAAGAATACCCTCCCCCTCTTTATAATACAGCATTACAGATGTAAACAAAGAATACCCTCCCCCTCTTTATAATACAGCAATACAGATGTAAACAAAGAATACCCTCCCCCTCTTTATAATACAGCAATACAGATGTAAACAAAGAATACCCTCCCCCCTCTTTATAATACAGCAATACAGATGTAAACAAAGAATACCCTCCCCCTCTTTATAATACAGATGTAAACAAAGAATACCCTCCCCCCTCTTTATAATACAGCAATACAGATGTAAACAAAGAATACCCTCCCCCTCTTTATAATACAGCATTACAGATGTAAACAAAGAATACAAAACCTGTACAGATTCTCTTCCACTTAAAAAAACCATACACAATCACAATAATGAATGAAACAGCAACATGGACAGGACAATTGTAAGGTCAATGAATGCTCGTAGTTAACTGACTACTAAGAAGGTAGAATATGGTATTTAAAGACCATTTATACTCTATGGACAAAACAATCAAACAGGCATAATGTAACATAGGTAATTTAAAGACAAATCTTCTTTACATGTATACGCCCGTCTCGAGACGGGCCGTAGTATGTGATTGGGTATGGTGGGCGGGCGTCCACACAGGTTTCCGCACAATAACTTTAGTTCTGTATATCGGATCTTTACCACACTTGGCCACATGATTCCCCTGTGGAAGGGGAAGAACCCTATTTATTTTGGGGTTATTAGGTCAAAGTCACCATTACTATAATAGAATTTTGGACAACAGGGTCGTTTCCACATAACTTTCGTTCTGTATATTGGATCTTTACCAAACTTGACCACATGATTCCCCTGTGGAAGGGGAAGAATCCTATTTATTTTGGGGTCAAAGGTCAAGGTCACTGTTACTATAAATATAATTTTTGACAACAGGATCGTTTCCGCACGATAACTTTAGTTCTGTATATTGGATCTTTACCAAACTTGGCCACATGATTCCCCTGTGTAAGGGGAAGAACCCTATTTATTTTGGGGTCATTACCATTATACCGTTTGATAATTTATATAGACGGGCGTATTTTGTGATGCACACAATTCTTGTTTGATGTTTTATATAATATTTTTCTATTCTATGAAATGAAGATGATACATTGTACATGTATATGTATTAACACTACATTCAACAATATTTCTGGTCATTCGTCAGTTTTTTTGTTGGGAGGACCTGCTGCAAGTGATTGACAACTTTTGTTTATCACATATAATAGCTGTATAAAAATAACACCTTGTCACAGATGGGAATCAAAATGACAGAATCACATAAAAAAGCTGTGCATTTATTTTTTATTTTTCTAGGCACTAGAATTAGATGAAATTAAGACACATCACTGGTTGATACAGGACTGTAGTGCTGTGACAGGAGACAATTTATTAAAGGGTATTGACTGGATAATAGATGATATAGCATCTAGAATCTTTACCATGGACTGACAGTGTTATTTATAGATCTAATGAAATGTTTACAAGCCTATCTGTGATAAAAGATGTGGGTTCTATTGGAGGACATGTTATCACTAACACTCATAGGGAAGAGATTCTTGACAAGTCAGAACTGGATAAAGCAGAGAAAAGAGATAATAGAAATATTTTGATGAAATTAAAATTAAGATTTTTTTTGTATTTTTTGCTTGTAATATTATATGAATACACAATAATACCCTTAAAAAAGGTTTTATGGCAACAAATATGGTAAAATAAAACAACAAAAAAATTAAAACTAAGAGCAGTACATTTGTATTTGTTTTTTTAATTAATTGAAAATGTCCAGTTAAAAAGGGATGATGAATTGTTCTGATTAACATGAAAGCTACATCAGAGTGTATTTCTAACCCACCTGGAACAGGTCCATTTGGTCAATTGTCATAACATTAGTTTACAATATCATGTAAAATTTACTTTCTTCTAATTGGTCAGACTTGGTTGGCCCTCTTTTCTATGTGATATTTACAATTTTTGATTGGCCATTGTTGAAATTTAAATATGTTTTCTGAAACCACATGAGCAAGGGAATTACAACATTGTGTTAAAATAAAATGTCCCTTATAAGGTTCCCTATGAATCTTACATTTTTCCTTCAGATCCAAAATGTCTTACTGTGGGACATAGTTTCATAGTGAATTTTATATTATACTATAGTAGTTTCCATAACAACATAACAAAACACAAAATTTCCTATTATCTTTCATAATCCGTTCAACTACAGCTAATAGGAACATTTGAGTTTTTTTATTTAAATTCAGATAAGTTATGATCCAATCTATGAAAGATACAATAAGATTAGTTGATATAGCATTAATGATTTTGTGACCAATGAAATAGCCCCATGAATTATTCAGGAGTATGGAGGTTTTCAGATTGACACGCAGGTAATAGAGAAGAAATGGCAGTAATCTATGTGTTGCCAATGATGAGGCACCGATTGCATAGGTAGATGTAAATCCAGCTACCATTTGATCACAGCCATGACAATCCTAAAAATTCAGGTCATCAGAATGTTTTTCAACAGAATGAAAAATCCTCTTTTTGACAATATTTAATGTTGAAATAACTTTGTTTTCCTTAATTCATGTTATTCTTAGTCAATTAAACAGAAGCAATAACATTAAAATCAGAGACTGATGTCAGCAAATGATAACATTCCATATCTCTTACATATAAGTTAATATAATTAAGCATCTACATGTACTCTCTTGTTAGCTATTTCTGATATTCACATCCACTATAGCATGAGCAAAAATAATTACTGTCATTTTATGCAGATCAATCAATTCACTCACATTTTCCTTTTTTAAAATTTAAAATGTCCTCACTCCAGTCTCTATAATTTGTTGATATTTTTTACAGATACAAACAGTTTCATTATCAATACATAAGTTATTTATAACTGTGTGTAAGTTGTAAAGTTCATGTTATAAATAAACAAAATTAGGTGGTCTTTATATCCGGACTTGCGGTACATACCACCAGACAATTCCTCTTGATATAGGTCATGTCATTAAGATTTTGTATCCTTGTATAGTTCTATCTAAACAACCAACAATTATTTCTTTATTTCCATCCTGATCTATGTCAGCTATATCTACACAGTTGACCCAGTCTGTTGTAACATGATGACACAGTTTCTGAAAGATAAAACATTAGACAGTCAATCTGCTCTAGTGACCAACTGTATTACTGATCTATGTCAGCTATATCTACACAGTTGACCCAGTCTGTTGTAACATGATGACACAGTTTCTGAAAGATAAAACATTAGACAGTCAATCTGCTCTAGTGACCAACTGTATTACTGATCTATGTCAGCTATATCTACACAGTTGACCCAGTCAGTTGTAACATGATGACACAGTTTCTGAAAGATAAAACATTAGACAGTCAATCTGCTCTAGTGACCAACTGTATTACTGATCTATGTCAGCTATATCTACACAGTTGACCCAGTCAGTTGTAACATGATGACACAGTTTCTGAAAGATAAAACATTAGACAGTCAATCTGATCTAGTGACCAACTGTATTACTGATCTATGTCAGCTATATCTACACAGTTGACCCAGTCTGTTGTAACATGATGACACAGTTTCTGAAAGATAAAACATTAGACTGTCAATCTGCTCTAGTGACCAACTGTATTACTGATCTATGTCAGCTATATCTACACAGTTGACCCAGTCTGTTGTAACATGATGACACAGTTTCTGAAAGATAAAACATTAGACAGTCAATCTGCTCTAGTGACCAACTGTATTACTGATCTATGTCAGCTATATCTACACAGTTGACCCAGTCTGTTGTAACATGATGACACAGTTTCTGAAAGATAAAACATTAGACAGTCAATCTGCTCTAGTGACCAACTGTATTACTGATCTATGTCAGCTATATCTACACAGTTGACCCAGTCAGTTGTAACATGATGACACAGTTTCTGAAAGATAAAACATTAGACAGTCAATCTGCTCTAGTGACCCACTGTATTACTGATCTATGTCAGCTATATCTACACAGTTGACCCAGTCTGTTGTAACATGATGTCAATCTGCTCTAGTGACCAACTGTATTACTGATCTATGTCAGCTATATCTACACAGTTGACCCAGTCTGTTGTAACATGATGACACAGTTTCTGCTCTAGTGACCCACTGTATTACTGATCTATGTCAGCTATATCTACACAGTTGACCCAGTCTGTTGTAACATGATGTCAATCTGCTCTAGTGACCAACTGTATTACTGATCTATGTCAGCTATATCTACACAGTTGACCCAGTCTGTTGTAACATGATGACACAGTTTCTGCTCTAGTGACCCACTGTATTACTGATCTATGTCAGCTATATCTACACAGTTGACCCAGTCTGTTGTAACGTTGTAACATGATGACACAGTTTCTGAAAGATAAAACATTAGACAGTCAATCTGCTCTAGTGACCAACTGTATTACTGATCTATGTCAGCTATATCTACACAGTTGACCCAGTCTGTTGTAACATGATGACACAGTTTCTGCTCTAGTGACCCACTGTATTACTGATCTATGTCAGCTATATCTACACAGTTGACCCAGTCTGTTGTAACATGATGACACAGTTGCTGAAAGATAAAACATTAGACAGTCAATCTGCTCTAGTGACCAACTGTATTACTGATCTATGTCAGCTATATCTACACAGTTGACCCAGTCTGTTGTAACATGATGACACAGTTTCTGAAAGATAAAACATTAGACAGTCAATCTGCTCTAGTGACCCACTGTATTACTGATCTATGTCAGCTATATCTACACAGTTGACCCAGTCTGTTGTAACATGATGACACAGTTTCTGAAAGATAAAACATTAGACAGTCAATCTGCTCTAGTGACCCACTGTATTACTGATCTATGTCAGCTATATCTACACAGTTGACCCAGTCAGTTGTAACATGACACAGTTTCTGAAAGATAAAACATTAGACAGTCAATCTGCTCTAGTGACCAACTGTATTACTGATCTATGTCAGCTATATCTACACAGTTGACCCAGTCTGTTGTAACATGATGACACAGTTTCTGAAAGATAAAACATTAGACAGTCAATCTGCTCTAGTGACCAACTGTATTACTGATCTATGTCAGCTATATCTACACAGTTGACCCAGTCTGTTGTAACATGATGACACAGTTTCTGAAAGATAAAACATTAGACAGTCAATCTGCTCTAGTGACCCACTGTATTACTGATCTATGTCAGCTATATCTACACAGTTGACCCAGTCAGTTGTAACATGACACAGTTTCTGAAAGATAAAACATTAGACAGTCAATCTGCTCTAGTGACCAACTGTATTACTGATCTATGTCAGCTATATCTACACAGTTGACCCAGTCTGTTGTAACATGATGACACAGTTTCTGAAAGATAAAACATTAGACAGTCAATCTGCTCTAGTGACCAACTGTATTACTGATCTATGTCAGCTATATCTACACAGTTGACCCAGTCTGTTGTAACATGATGACACAGTTTCTGAAAGATAAAACATTAGACAGTCAATCTGCTCTAGTGACCAACTGTATTACTGATCTATGTCAGCTATATCTACACAGTTGACCCAGTCTGTTGTAACATGATGACACAGTTTCTGAAAGATAAAACATTAGACAGTCAATCTGCTCTAGTGACCCACTGTATTACTGATCTATGTCAGCTATATCTACACAGTTGACCCAGTCAGTTGTAACATGACACAGTTTCTGAAAGATAAAACATTAGACAGTCAATCTGCTCTAGTGACCAACTGTATTACTGATCTATGTCAGCTATATCTACACAGTTGACCCAGTCTGTTGTAACATGATGACACAGTTTCTGAAAGATAAAACATTAGACAGTCAATCTGCTCTAGTGACCAACTGTATTACTGATCTATGTCAGCTATATCTACACAGTTGACCCAGTCTGTTGTAACATGATGACACAGTTTCTGAAAGATAAAACATTAGACAGTCAATCTGCTCTAGTGACCCACTGTATTACTGATCTATGTCAGCTATATCTACACAGTTGACCCAGTCTGTTGTAACATGATGACACAGTTTCTGCTCTAGTGACCCACTGTATTACTGATCTATGTCAGCTATATCTACACAGTTGACCCAGTCTGTTGTAACATGATGACACAGTTTCTGAAAGATAAAACATTAGACAGTCAATCTGCTCTAGTGACCAACTGTATTACTGATCTATGTCAGCTATATCTACACAGTTGACCCAGTCTGTTGTAACATGATGACACAGTTTCTGAAAGATAAAACATTAGACTGTCAATCTGCTCTAGTGACCAACTGTATTACTGATCTATGTCAGCTATATCTACACAGTTGACCCAGTCTGTTGTAACATGATGACACAGTTTCTGAAAGATAAAACATTAGACTGTCAATCTGCTCTAGTGACCAACTGTATTACTGATCTATGTCAGCTATATCTACACAGTTGACCCAGTCTGTTGTAACATGATGACACAGTTTCTGAAAGATAAAACATTAGACAGTCAATCTGCTCTAGTGACCCACTGTATTACTGATCTATGTCAGCTATATCTACACAGTTGACCCAGTCTGTTGTAACATGATGACACAGTTTCTGAAAGATAAAACATTAGACTGTCAATCTGCTCTAGTGACCAACTGTATTACTGATCTATGTCAGCTATATCTACACAGTTGACCCAGTCTGTTGTAACATGATGACACAGTTTCTGAAAGATAAAACATTAGACAGTCAATCTGCTCTAGTGACCAACTGTATTACTGATCTATGTCAGCTATATCTACACAGTTGACCCACCCAGTCTGTTGTAACATGATGACACAGTTTCTGAAAGATAAAACATTAGACAGTCAATCTGCTCTAGTGACCAACTGTATTACTGATCTATGTCAGCTATATCTACACAGTTGACCCAGTCAGTTGTAACATGATGACACAGTTTCTGAAAGATAAAACATTAGACAGTCAATCTGCTCTAGTCACCAACTGTATTACTGATCTATGTCAGCTATATCTACACAGTTGACCCAGTCTGTTGTAACATGATGACACAGTTTCTGAAAGATAAAACATTAGACAGTCAATCTGCTCTAGTGACCAACTGTATTACTGATCTATGTCAGCTATATCTACACAGTTGACCCAGTCTGTTGTAACATGATGACACAGTTTCTGAAAGATAAAACATTAGACAGTCAATCTGCTCTAGTGACCAACTGTATTACTGATCTATGTCAGCTATATCTACACAGTTGACCCAGTCAGTTGTAACATGATGACACAGTTTCTGAAAGATAAAACATTAGACTGTCAATCTGCTCTAGTGACCAACTGTATTACTGATCTATGTCAGCTATATCTACACAGTTGACCCAGTCTGTTGTAACATGATGACACAGTTTCTGAAAGATAAAACATTAGACAGTCAATCTGCTCTAGTGACCAACTGTATTACTGATCTATGTCAGCTATATCTACACAGTTGACCCAGTCAGTTGTAACATGATGACACAGTTTCTGAAAGATAAAACATTAGACAGTCAATCTGCTCTAGTGACCCACTGTATTACTGATCTATGTCAGCTATATCTACACAGTTGACCCAGTCTGTTGTAACATGATGTCAATCTGCTCTAGTGACCAACTGTATTACTGATCTATGTCAGCTATATCTACACAGTTGACCCAGTCTGTTGTAACATGATGACACAGTTTCTGCTCTAGTGACCCACTGTATTACTGATCTATGTCAGCTATATCTACACAGTTGACCCAGTCTGTTGTAACATGATGTCAATCTGCTCTAGTGACCAACTGTATTACTGATCTATGTCAGCTATATCTACACAGTTGACCCAGTCTGTTGTAACATGATGACACAGTTTCTGCTCTAGTGACCCACTGTATTACTGATCTATGTCAGCTATATCTACACAGTTGACCCAGTCTGTTGTAACATGATGACACAGTTTCTGAAAGATAAAACATTAGACAGTCAATCTGCTCTAGTGACCAACTGTATTACTGATCTATGTCAGCTATATCTACACAGTTGACCCAGTCTGTTGTAACATGATGACACAGTTTCTGCTCTAGTGACCCACTGTATTACTGATCTATGTCAGCTATATCTACACAGTTGACCCAGTCTGTTGTAACATGATGACACAGTTGCTGAAAGATAAAACATTAGACAGTCAATCTGCTCTAGTGACCAACTGTATTACTGATCTATGTCAGCTATATCTACACAGTTGACCCAGTCTGTTGTAACATGATGACACAGTTTCTGAAAGATAAAACATTAGACAGTCAATCTGCTCTAGTGACCCACTGTATTACTGATCTATGTCAGCTATATCTACACAGTTGACCCAGTCTGTTGTAACATGATGACACAGTTTCTGAAAGATAAAACATTAGACAGTCAATCTGCTCTAGTGACCCACTGTATTACTGATCTATGTCAGCTATATCTACACAGTTGACCCAGTCAGTTGTAACATGACACAGTTTCTGAAAGATAAAACATTAGACAGTCAATCTGCTCTAGTGACCAACTGTATTACTGATCTATGTCAGCTATATCTACACAGTTGACCCAGTCTGTTGTAACATGATGACACAGTTTCTGAAAGATAAAACATTAGACAGTCAATCTGCTCTAGTGACCAACTGTATTACTGATCTATGTCAGCTATATCTACACAGTTGACCCAGTCTGTTGTAACATGATGACACAGTTTCTGAAAGATAAAACATTAGACAGTCAATCTGCTCTAGTGACCAACTGTATTACTGATCTATGTCAGCTATATCTACACAGTTGACCCAGTCTGTTGTAACATGATGACACAGTTTCTGAAAGATAAAACATTAGACAGTCAATCTGCTCTAGTGACCCACTGTATTACTGATCTATGTCAGCTATATCTACACAGTTGACCCAGTCAGTTGTAACATGACACAGTTTCTGAAAGATAAAACATTAGACAGTCAATCTGCTCTAGTGACCAACTGTATTACTGATCTATGTCAGCTATATCTACACAGTTGACCCAGTCTGTTGTAACATGATGACACAGTTTCTGAAAGATAAAACATTAGACAGTCAATCTGCTCTAGTGACCAACTGTATTACTGATCTATGTCAGCTATATCTACACAGTTGACCCAGTCTGTTGTAACATGATGACACAGTTTCTGAAAGATAAAACATTAGACAGTCAATCTGCTCTAGTGACCAACTGTATTACTGATCTATGTCAGCTATATCTACACAGTTGACCCAGTCTGTTGTAACATGATGACACAGTTTCTGAAAGATAAAACATTAGACAGTCAATCTGCTCTAGTGACCCACTGTATTACTGATCTATGTCAGCTATATCTACACAGTTGACCCAGTCAGTTGTAACATGACACAGTTTCTGAAAGATAAAACATTAGACAGTCAATCTGCTCTAGTGACCAACTGTATTACTGATCTATGTCAGCTATATCTACACAGTTGACCCAGTCTGTTGTAACATGATGACACAGTTTCTGAAAGATAAAACATTAGACAGTCAATCTGCTCTAGTCACCAACTGTATTACTGATCTATGTCAGCTATATCTACACAGTTGACCCAGTCTGTTGTAACATGATGACACAGTTTCTGAAAGATAAAACATTAGACAGTCAATCTGCTCTAGTGACCCACTGTATTACTGATCTATGTCAGCTATATCTACACAGTTGACCCAGTCTGTTGTAACATGATGACACAGTTTCTGCTCTAGTGACCCACTGTATTACTGATCTATGTCAGCTATATCTACACAGTTGACCCAGTCTGTTGTAACATGATGACACAGTTTCTGAAAGATAAAACATTAGACAGTCAATCTGCTCTAGTGACCAACTGTATTACTGATCTATGTCAGCTATATCTACACAGTTGACCCAGTCTGTTGTAACATGATGACACAGTTTCTGAAAGATAAAACATTAGACTGTCAATCTGCTCTAGTGACCAACTGTATTACTGATCTATGTCAGCTATATCTACACAGTTGACCCAGTCTGTTGTAACATGATGACACAGTTTCTGAAAGATAAAACATTAGACTGTCAATCTGCTCTAGTGACCAACTGTATTACTGATCTATGTCAGCTATATCTACACAGTTGACCCAGTCTGTTGTAACATGATGACACAGTTTCTGAAAGATAAAACATTAGACAGTCAATCTGCTCTAGTGACCCACTGTATTACTGATCTATGTCAGCTATATCTACACAGTTGACCCAGTCTGTTGTAACATGATGACACAGTTTCTGAAAGATAAAACATTAGACTGTCAATCTGCTCTAGTGACCAACTGTATTACTGATCTATGTCAGCTATATCTACACAGTTGACCCAGTCTGTTGTAACATGATGACACAGTTTCTGAAAGATAAAACATTAGACAGTCAATCTGCTCTAGTGACCAACTGTATTACTGATCTATGTCAGCTATATCTACACAGTTGACCCACCCAGTCTGTTGTAACATGATGACACAGTTTCTGAAAGATAAAACATTAGACAGTCAATCTGCTCTAGTGACCAACTGTATTACTGATCTATGTCAGCTATATCTACACAGTTGACCCAGTCAGTTGTAACATGATGACACAGTTTCTGAAAGATAAAACATTAGACAGTCAATCTGCTCTAGTCACCAACTGTATTACTGATCTATGTCAGCTATATCTACACAGTTGACCCAGTCTGTTGTAACATGATGACACAGTTTCTGAAAGATAAAACATTAGACAGTCAATCTGCTCTAGTGACCAACTGTATTACTGATCTATGTCAGCTATATCTACACAGTTGACCCAGTCTGTTGTAACATGATGACACAGTTTCTGAAAGATAAAACATTAGACAGTCAATCTGCTCTAGTGACCAACTGTATTACTGATCTATGTCAGCTATATCTACACAGTTGACCCAGTCAGTTGTAACATGATGACACAGTTTCTGAAAGATAAAACATTAGACTGTCAATCTGCTCTAGTGACCAACTGTATTACTGATCTATGTCAGCTATATCTACACAGTTGACCCAGTCTGTTGTAACATGATGACACAGTTTCTGAAAGATAAAACATTAGACAGTCAATCTGCTCTAGTGACCAACTGTATTACTGATCTATGTCAGCTATATCTACACAGTTGACCCAGTCAGTTGTAACATGATGACACAGTTTCTGAAAGATAAAACATTAGACTGTCAATCTGCTCTAGTGACCAACTGTATTACTGATCTATGTCAGCTATATCTACACAGTTGACCCAGTCAGTTGTAACATGATGACACAGTTTCTGAAAGATAAAACATTAGACAGTCAATCTGCTCTAGTGACCAACTGTATTACTGATCTATGTCAGCTATATCTACACAGTTGACCCAGTCAGTTGTAACATGATGACACAGTTTCTGAAAGATAAAACATTAGACAGTCAATCTGCTCTAGTGACCAACTGTATTACTGATCTATGTCAGCTATATCTACACAGTTGACCCAGTCTGTTGTAACATGATGACACAGTTTCTGAAAGATAAAACATTAGTAGACAGTCAATCTGCTCTAGTGACCAACTGTATTACTGATCTATGTCAGCTATATCTACACAGTTGACCCAGTCTGTTGTAACATGATGTCAATCTGCTCTAGTGACCAACTGTATTAACTCTAATAAGAAACAACTTGTATTATTTTAACTTAATTTTAATTTCCCATGCATGTCATATTAATTAAACCTGTATTTAATGACCACCTGTCTTATGTGACCCTATTACAATATTCCCTTGGAAGGTTCACATAAGACAGGGTTGGCTGTATATAACAAAGTTGTGAATTTTGAACTTGTGCCTTTATATATAGATATCTCATGTAATATGTTCCATCAATTTTCATCGATCATACTTCATTATTATTTATCTTTACTGAATAAACTAAAACCAAACTTGGATGGTTATGTGCTATGGCCAAGATGGCCACCATTAATGAAAAATATAAATTTCTTCAAATAACCACAACTTGACCATTTAGGCAAGCACGCTAACCATTACACCACTGATGTTGTCAAGCAGATAATACAGTGAATTTTCTACTTTCACTGATTCTTAAGAATTATGTAAAATAGTTCTATTTTGAAACTATCCTTACCTTTCCATCTACATAAACATGTACAGAATTAAAATGTCCAGTACAGAGTAGTACATGATTGTCATATTCTTGTAAGTCTAGCTTCTTTAACAATGTTATAGTGTACCCTGTGTTAACATATTCTTCTTCTGTTATCTAAACATAAAAGTTCAGGGATTACCAATTAATGTTTGACTTGTCAAAAATAAGGTCATAGATAACTCTTCAACTTTTATATGTAATAAAAATATTACATAGTAGGATAGTTCCTTTCACATTCCTGTAAAAAGAGTGAGTGACTGATTGTTGCTTAATGCCAAATTAGCAATGTGTTCAGCTATATCATGGTGAGAACAATTTACATTTTGATGAGATGATGATGTCTGCTTTATACTAGACTAATACACTTTGTTATATTTCATAGCACTAGATCACTAAAACAACTGTCGACTCTTAACAGTGCTAAGGTTAAAGTCAACTATTGTTTGTGTGACTCTTAACAGTGCTAAGGTTAAAGTGAACTGTTGTTTGTGTGACTCTTAACAGTGCTAAGGTTAAAGTCAACTATTGTTTGTGTGACTCTTAACAGTGCTAAGGTTAAAGTCAACTATTGTTTGTGTGACTCTTAACAGTGCTAAGGTTAAAGTCAACTATTGTTTGTGTGACTCTTAACAGTGCTAAGGTTAAAGTGAACTGTTGTTTGTGTGACTCTTAACAGTGCTAAGGTTAAAGTGAACTGTTGTTTGTGTGACTCTTAACAGTGCTAAGGTTAAAGTCAACTATTGTTTGTGTGACTCTTAACAGTGCTAAGGTTAAAGTGAACTATTGTTTGTGTGACTCTTAACAGTGCTAAGGTTAAAGTCAACTATTGTTTGTGTGACTCTTAACAGTGCTAAGGTTAAAGTCAACTGTTGTTTGTGTGACTCTTAACAGTGCTAAGGTTAAAGTCAACTATTGTTTGTGTGACTCTTAACAGTGCTAAGGTTAAAGTCAACTATTGTTTGTGTGACTCTTAACAGTGCTAAGGTTAAAGTGAACTGTTGTTTGTGTGACTCTTAACAGTGCTAAGGTTAAAGTCAACTATTGTTTGTGTGACTCTTAACAGTGCTAAGGTTAAAGTCAACTATTGTTTGTGTGACTCTTAACAGTGCTAAGGTTAAAGTCAACTATTGTTTGTGTGACTCTTAACAGTGCTAAGGTTAAAGTGAACTGTTGTTTGTGTGACTCTTAACAGTGCTAAGGTTAAAGTCAACTATTGTTTGTGTGACTCTTAACAGTGCTAAGGTTAAAGTGAACTATTGTTTGTGTGACTCTTAACAGCACTAAGGTTAAAGTGAACTATTGTTTGTGTGACTCTTAACAGTGCTAAGGTTAAAGTGAACTATTGTTTGTATGACTCTTAACAGTGCTAAGGTTAAAGTCAACTATTGTTTGTGTGACTTAACAGTGCTAAGGTTAAAGTGAACTGTTGTTTGTGTGACTCTTAACAGTGCTAAGGTTAAAGTCAACTATTGTTTGTGTGACTCTTAACAGTGCTAAGGTTAAAGTGAACTGTTGTTTGTGTGACTCTTAACAGTGCTAAGGTTAAAGTGAACTGTTGTTTGTGTGACTCTTAACAGTGCTAAGGTTAAAGTGAACTGTTGTTTGTGTGACTTAACAGTGCTAAGGTTAAAGTCAACTATTGTTTGTGTGACTCTTAACAGTGCTAAGGTTAAAGTCAACTATTGTTTGTGTGACTCTTAACAGTGCTAAGGTTAAAGTCAACTATTGTTTGTGTGACTCTTAACAGTGCTAAGGTTAAAGTGAACTATTGTTTGTGTGACTCTTAACAGTGCTAAGGTTAAAGTCAACTATTGTTTGTGTGACTCTTAACAGTGCTAAGGTTAAAGTCAACTATTGTTTGTGTGACTCTTAACAGTGCTAAGGTTAAAGTGAACTGTTGTTTGTGTGACTCTTAACAGTGCTAAGGTTAAAGTCAACTATTGTTTGTGTGACTCTTAACAGTGCTAAGGTTAAAGTGAACTGTTGTTTGTGTGACTCTTAACAGTGCTAAGGTTAAAGTCAACTATTGTTTGTGTGACTCTTAACAGTGCTAAGGTTAAAGTCAACTATTGTTTGTGTGACTCTTAACAGTGCTAAGGTTAAAGTCAACTATTGTTTGTGTGACTCTTAACAGTGCTAAGGTTAAAGTGAACTGTTGTTTGTGTGACTCTTAACAGTGCTAAGGTTAAAGTGAACTGTTGTTTGTGTGACTCTTAACAGTGCTAAGGTTAAAGTCAACTATTGTTTGTGTGACTCTTAACAGTGCTAAGGTTAAAGTCAACTATTGTTTGTGTGACTCTTAACAGTGCTAAGGTTAAAGTCAACTATTGTTTGTGTGACTCTTAACAGTGCTAAGGTTAAAGTGAACTGTTGTTTGTGTGACTCTTAACAGTGCTAAGGTTAAAGTCAACTATTGTTTGTGTGACTCTTAACAGTGCTAAGGTTAAAGTCAACTATTGTTTGTGTGACTCTTAACAGTGCTAAGGTTAAAGTGAACTGTTGTTTGTGTGACTCTTAACAGTGCTAAGGTTAAAGTCAACTATTGTTTGTGTGACTCTTAACAGTGCTAAGGTTAAAGTCAACTATTGTTTGTGTGACTCTTAACAGTGCTAAGGTTAAAGTCAACTATTGTTTGTGTGACTCTTAACAGTGCTAAGGTTAAAGTGAACTGTTGTTTGTGTGACTCTTAACAGTGCTAAGGTTAAAGTCAACTATTGTTTGTGTGACTCTTAACAGTGCTAAGGTTAAAGTCAACTATTGTTTGTGTGACTCTTAACAGCGCTAAGGTTAAAGTGAACTATTGTTTGTGTGACTCTTAACAGTGCTAAGGTTAAAGTGAACTATTGTTTGTGTGACTCTTAACAGTGCTAAGGTTAAAGTCAACTATTGTTTGTGTGACTTAACAGTGCTAAGGTTAAAGTGAACTGTTGTTTGTGTGACTCTTAACAGTGCTAAGGTTAAAGTCAACTATTGTTTGTGTGACTCTTAACAGTGCTAAGGTTAAAGTGAACTGTTGTTTGTGTGACTCTTAACAGTGCTAAGGTTAAAATGAACTGTTGTTTGTGTGACTCTTAACAGTGCTAAGGTTAAAGTGAACTGTTGTTTGTGTGACTTAACAGTGCTAAGGTTAAAGTCAACTATTGTTTGTGTGACTCTTAACAGTGCTAAGGTTAAAGTCAACTATTGTTTGTGTGACTCTTAACAGTGCTAAGGTTAAAGTGAACTATTGTTTGTGTGACTCTTAACAGTGCTAAGGTTAAAGTCAACTATTGTTTGTGTGACTCTTAACAGTGCTAAGGTTAAAGTCAACTATTGTTTGTGTGACTCTTAACAGTGCTATGGTTAAAGTGAACTGTTGTTTGTGTGACTCTTAACAGTGCTAAGGTTAAAGTGAACTATTGTTTGTGTGACTCTTAACAGTGCTAAGGTTAAAGTGAACTGTTGTTTGTGTGACTCTTAACAGTGCTAAGGTTAAAGTCAACTATTGTTTGTGTGACTCTTAACAGTGCTAAGGTTAAAGTGAACTATTGTTTGTGTGACTCTTAACAGTGCTAAGGTTAAAGTGAACTATTGTTTGTGTGACTCTTAACAGTGCTAAGGTTAAAGTCAACTGTTGTTTGTGTGACTCTTAACAGTGCTAAGGTTAAAGTGAACTGTTGTTTGTGTGACTCTTAACAGTGCTAAGGTTAAAGTCAACTATTGTTTGTGTGACTCTTAACAGTGCTAAGGTTAAAGTGAACTGTTGTTTGTGTGACTCTTAACAGTGCTAAGGTTAAAGTGAACTGTTGTTTGTGTGACTCTTAACAGTGCTAAGGTTAAAGTGAACTGTTGTTTGTGTGACTCTTAACAGTGCTAAGGTTAAAGTCAACTATTGTTTGTGTGACTCTTAACAGTGCTAAGGTTAAAGTCAACTATTGTTTGTGTGACTCTTAACAGTGCTAAGGTTAAAGTCAACTATTGTTTGTGTGACTCTTAACAGTGCTAAGGTTAAAGTGAACTGTTGTTTGTGTGACTCTTAACAGTGCTAAGGTTAAAGTCAACTATTGTTTGTGTGACTCTTAACAGTGCTAAGGTTAAAGTGAACTGTTGTTTGTGTGACTCTTAACAGTGCTAAGGTTAAAGTCAACTATTGTTTGTGTGACTCTTAACAGTGCTAAGGTTAAAGTGAACTGTTGTTTGTGTGACTCTTAACAGTGCTAAGGTTAAAGTCAACTATTGTTTGAGTGACTCTTAACAGTGCTAAGGTTAAAGTGAACTGTTGTTTGTGTGACTCTTAACAGTGCTAAGGTTAAAGTGAACTGTTGTTTGTGTGACTCTTAACAGTGCTAAGGTTAAAGTGAACTATTGTTTGTGTTACTCTTAACAGTGCTAAGGTTAAAGTGAACTGTTGTTTGTGTGACTCTTAACAGTGCTAAGGTTAAAGTCAACTATTGTTTGTGTGACTCTTAACAGTGCTAAGGTTAAAGTCAACTATTGTTTGTGTGACTCTTAACAGTGCTAAGGTTAAAGTGAACTGTTGTTTGTGTGACTCTTAACAGTGCTAAGGTTAAAGTCAACTATTGTTTGTGTGACTCTTAACAGTGCTAAGGTTAAAGTCAACTATTGTTTGTGTGACTTAACAGTGCTAAGGTTAAAGTCAACTATTGTTTGTGTGACTTAACAGTGCTAAGGTTAAAGTCAACTATTGTTTGTGTGACTCTTAACAGTGCTAAGGTTAAAGTCAACTATTGTTTGTGTGACTCTTAACAGTGCTAAGGTTAAAGTGAACTGTTGTTTGTGTGACTCTTAACAGTGCTAAGGTTAAAGTGAACTATTGTTTGTGTGACTCTTAACAGTGCTAAGGTTAAAGTGAACTATTGTTTGTGTGACTCTTAACAGTGCTAAGGTTAAAGTGAACTGTTGTTTGTGTGACTCTTAACAGTGCTAAGGTTAAAGTGAACTATTGTTTGTGTGACTCTTAACAGTGCTAAGGTTAAAGTCAACTATTGTTTGTGTGACTCTTAACAGTGCTAAGGTTAAAGTGAACTGTTGTTTGTGTGACTCTTAACAGTGCTAAGGTTAAAGTCAACTATTGTTTGTGTGACTCTTAACAGTGCTAAGGTTAAAGTGAACTGTTGTTTGTGTGACTCTTAACAGTGCTAAGGTTAAAGTGAACTATTGTTTGTGTGACTCTTAACAGTGCTAAGGTTAAAGTCAACTATTGTTTGTGTGACTCTTAACAGTGCTAAGGTTAAAGTGAACTGTTGTTTGTGTGACTCTTAACAGTGCTAAGGTTAAAGTGAACTATTGTTTGTGTGACTCTTAACAGTGCTAAGGTTAAAGTGAACTGTCGACTTTTGTTTGTGTGACTTCTGCAAAAGGAGGCAATACTGTGATCATATTGTAATGTTGAAGGAATTGCCACACTGCTAAGTTATAAAAGCTGTTGTCAAAAGTAGCAATAGTGTTATCACCATGTTATGTTTATTTGAGCAGTCCTTATTGTTTAGTGAGATGTTGTTTCCTTGTTTGATCAAAAAATTAAAAACAACTGTCCATCATATTAACATGTTTAAAAAACTGCATGCTTCTCCAATTAGATGTGTAAAAAACACATTGAATTCCTTTATCTTCATATTAATGAAACTTACACTGAAATTACAGAAGATATAAATAGCTCCAGATTCTGTTCCCAAGGCAACCTGGTGACATTCTGGTGAACCAGCAGCAGATGGTGGCAATAATGTAAGTTTAGAAGGATCTACAAATTTACCAGCACACATCTGTAATGTTCAAAACATCAATTTCTCACATAACAAGATAAATGTAACACACATACGGTATATCAGAAATTGTGTTTTATTCATTAGTGCATAAACATTGCAGAAAACATCAATAAGATCATTTGTGAGGTAAAACATGGCATGTGTTAATTGTAACATCATTGTAATAAGTAAAATTTCGATTTGATTTGATTTGATTTTTGGTGTTTAATGCCACTTTCAGCAGTATTTCAGCTATATCATGGCGACCAGTTTTAGTGGTGGAAGAAGCCAGAGAGAACCACCGACCATGTGCAAGTAACTGGTAAACTTTATCACTTGCGGCTGCGATTTGAGTGCACCCTTTTTTGTAATTTACAAGTTGGACGCGAACCCACGCCGTATTGGTGATAGGCTTGTATGAGTTGTTAGGTAAACCAACTACCTAACTCATTGAGCCACCCGGGCCCTGTAAAATTTCAATGAATAATTGACCTATATAAGACATAAACATTTAGGGTAGAATTTACTTCTGTTATCTGTCATTGATACAAGTTGAAAGAAGCAGAGTGTGTGTAATATCACCATACAACATGTATATTTATAAATACAGCTGTACACAAGATAAGTTCTACAGTAACACATTACAAAAAGCAGATCATGACATTAATCAGTAAGACACACATAAAACAATAATGAATACAAACATTTAGCTGACTTACAATATATAACAACCTCACTAGCTAAGATTATTAAATAGTGAAATACAGCAATACAAACATCCATATTAAAATGTGTCATATCTATGAAAAAAACTGTTGGTGAACTGAAATATAAAGTTATCTCCCTTACAATAATTAAACTTTGCATCGATTTACTGGATAATAACTGTTATATTCCAATGCTTATGTGTTACAAATATTTTGAATGTAAATATAAGAATAAAGACAATTTTGACCTTGACCATAAAGTTTAAGGTCACAGAATTATTATTCTGATGCAAGTCATGACCTTGACCATAAATAATGACTTATTAAACAAGAGAAATGAGGTTGACACAGAAGTTGACTACTTACAGCTGTCACCACTGAAGGTGTTTTTAAGGTATACACAATCTGACCTTGATGTATGACCTTCAGATTGTTGGAACTGTCTGCTGCTAATATATAACTGGTAAGCTTGCCATTAAGATCTGGTAGATCAACTGCTAGTAGACATGATATGTTTGATTTAATGGAAGCATCCTGTAACAAGAAGACACATGTAATTAAGGTTTAATATTTATTTAATGTTGAATATTAGTAATCAATCCTCTTTACAGATTGTCTGTGGTGAAATGGTTAATACCCTCTCCTCAAACTGCAGCCAGCCTCTTGGCTAAACATGCAACATGCTGGTATAGGAGTAAAGCTGCAAGTCAGGATAATGAGTCTGAGTGGAGGGACAGCTCTACCCTTTACTGTTGTTTCAGAGAGCTTGCACTATAAAATCCAAGCTCAGCATGTTAGTACAGAGTAGACATCATCTCATCAAAATGTTTGTTGTTCTTGTCATGATATAGCTGGTAAACAAATGTTTAATAAGGCAACAAATCACTCACTCAATTCTTTTTCTGGGTATTGGTGAAGGTTCCCAGGGCTCAAATCCACAGTTGCTAAGTGTGTCCCCAGGTTGCAGATAGGGGGATCCCTCTCCATGAGAGGTTGTCAGGTTATAATACGGAAAGCCTGACTGTGGACCATCTTGGGCAACATATTTGGAGAATGCCAAGCTCCCTGCATGCTAAAGACCTTTTTTGTAGATACTTTTGAGTAGGTGCATTGTTACTGCTACAAAAGGCTAAAAGTCATTGCCCCAGTTTACCCTTCCCTCATTTCTATATAGTCATTGCCCCAGTTTACCCTTCCCTCATTTCTATATAGTCATTGCCCCAGTTTACCCTTCCCTCATTTCTATATAGTCATTGCCCCAGTTTACCCATCCCTTCCCTCATTTCTATATAGTCATTGCCCCAGTTTACCCTTCCCTCATTTCTATATAGTCATTGCCCCAGTTTACCCATCCCTTCCCTCATTTCTATAAAAGTCATTGCCCCAGTCTACCCTTCCCTCATTTCTATAAAAGTCATTGCCCCAGTTTACCCTTCCCTCATTTCTATAAAAGTCATTGTCCCAGTTTACCCATCCCTCATTTCTATATAGTCATTGCCCCAGTTTACCCTTCCCTCATTTCTATATAGTCATTGCCCCAGTTTACCCATCCCTTACCTCATTTCTATATAGTCATTGCCCCAGTTTACCCTTCCCTCATTTCTATATAGTCATTGCCCCAGTTTACCCATCCCTTCCCTCATTTCTATAAAAGTCATTGCCCCATTTTACCCTTCCCTCATTTCTATAAAAGTCATTGCCCCAGTTTACCCTTCCCTCATTTCTATAAAAGTCATTGCCCCAGTTTACCCATCCCTCATTTCTATATAGTCATTGCCCCAGTTTACCCTTCCCTCATTTCTATATAGTCATTGCCCCAGTTTACCCTTCCCTCATTTCTATATAGTCATTGCCCCAGTTTACCCTTCCCTCATTTCTATAAAAGTCATTGCCCCAGTTTACCCTTCCCTCATTTCTATATAGTCATTGCCCCAGTTTACCCTTCCCTCATTTCTATAAAAGTCATTGCCCCAGTTTACCCTTCCCTCATTTCTATAAAAGTCATTGCCCCAGTTTACCCTTCCCTCATTTCTATAACAGTCATTGCCCCAGTTTACCCTTCCCTCATTTCTATAAAAGTAATTGCCCCAGTTTACCCTTCCCTCATTTCTATAAAAGTCATTGCCCCAGTTTACCCTTCCCTCATTTCTATAAAAGTCATTGCCCCAGTTTACCCTTCCCTCATTTCTATAAAAGTCATTGCCCCAGTTTACCCTTCCCTCATTTCTATAAAAGTCATTGCCCCAATTTACCCTTCCCTCATTTCTATAAAAGTCATTGCCCCAGTTTAACCTTCCCTCATTTCTATATAGTCATTGCCCCAGTTTACCCTTCCCTCATTTCTATATAGTCATTGCCCCAGTTTACCCTTCCCTCATTTCTATAAAAGTCATTGCCCCAGTTTACCCTTCCCTCATTTCTATAAAAGTCATTGCCCCAGTTTACCCTTCCCTCATTTCTATAAAAGTCATTGCCCCAGTTTACCCATCCCTCATTTCTATATAGTCATTGCCCCAGTTTACCCTTCCCTCATTTCTATAAAAGTCATTGCCCCAGTTTACCCTTCCCTCATTTCTATAAAAGTCATTGCCCCAGTTTACCCTTCCCTCATTTCTATAACAGTCATTGCCCCAGTTTACCCTTCCCTCATTTCTATATAGTCATTGCCCCAGTTTACCCTTCCCTCATTTCTATAAAAGTCATTGCCCCAGTTTACCCTTCCCTCATTTCTATATAGTCATTGCCCCAGTTTACCCTTCCCTCATTTCTATAACAGTCATTGCCCCAGTTTACCCTTCCCTCATTTCTATAAAAGTAATTGCCCCAGTTTACCTTTCCCTCATTTCTATAAAAGTCATTGCCCCAGTTTACCCTTCCCTCATTTCTATAAAAGTCATTGCCCCAGTTTACCCTTCCCTCATTTCTATAAAAGTCATTGCCCCAGTTTACCCTTCCCTCATTTCTATAAAAGTCATTGCCCCAGTTTACCCTTCCCTCATTTCTATAAAAGTCATTGCCCCAGTTTACCCTTCCCTCATTTCTATATAGTCATTGCCCCAGTTTACCCTTCCCTCATTTCTATATAGTCATTGCCCCAGTTTACCCTTCCCTCATTTCTATATAGTCATTGCCCCAGTTTACCCTTCCCTCATTTCTATAAAAGTCATTGCACCAGTTTACCCTTCCCTCATTTCTATAAAAGTCATTGCCCCAGTTTACCCTTCCCTCATTTCTATAAAAGTCATTGCCCCAGTTTACCCATCCCTCATTTCTATATAGTCATTGCCCCAGTTTACCCTTCCCTCATTTCTATAAAAGTCATTGCCCCAGTTTACCCTTCCCTCATTTCTATAAAAGTCATTGCCCCAGTTTACCCTTCCCTCATTTCTATAACAGTCATTGCCCCAGTTTACCCTTCCCTCATTTCTATATAGTCATTGCCCCAGTTTACCCTTCCCTCATTTCTATAAAAGTCATTGCCCCAGTTTACCCTTCCCTCATTTCTATAAAAGTCATTGCCCCAGTTTACCCTTCCCTCATTTCTATAAAAGTCATTGCCCCAGTTTACCCATCCCTCATTTCTATATAGTCATTGCCCCAGTTTACCCTTCCCTCATTTCTATAAAAGTCATTGCCCCAGTTTACCCTTCCCTCATTTCTATAAAAGTCATTGCCCCAGTTTACCCTTCCCTCATTTCTATAAAAGTCATTGCCCCAGTTTACCCTTCCCTCATTTCTATAAAAGTCATTGCCCCAGTTTACCCTTCCCTCATTTCTATAAAAGTCATTGCCCCAGTTTACCCTTCCCTCATTTCTATATAGTCATTGCCCCAGTTTACCCTTCCCTCATTTCTATATAGTCATTGCCCCAGTTTACCCTTCCCTCATTTCTATATAGTCATTGCCCCAGTTTACCCTTCCCTCATTTCTATATAGTCATTGCCCCAGTTTACCCTTCCCTCATTTCTATAAAAGTCATTGCCCCAGTTTACCCTTCCCTCATTTCTATAAAAGTCATTGCCCCAGTTTACCCTTCCCTCATTTCTATAAAAGTCATTGCCCCAGTTTACCCATCCCTCATTTCTATATAGTCATTGCCCCAGTTTACCCTTCCCTCATTTCTATAAAAGTCATTGCCCCAGTTTACCCTTCCCTCATTTCTATAAAAGTCATTGCCCCAGTTTACCCTTCCCTCATTTCTATAACAGGCATTGCCCCAGTTTACCCTTCCCTCATTTCTATATAGTCATTGCCCCAGTTTACCCTTCCCTCATTTCTATAAAAGTCATTGCCCCAGTTTACCCTTCCCTCATTTCTATAAAAGTCATTGCCCCAGTTTACCCTTCCCTCATTTCTATAAAAGTCATTGCCCCAGTTTACCCTTCCCTCATTTCTATAAAAGTCATTGCCCCAGTTTACCCTTCCCTCATTTCTATAAAAGTCATTGCCCCAGTTTACCCTTCCCTCATTTCTATAAAAGTCATTGCCCCAGTTTACCCTTCCCTCATTTCTATAACAGTCATTGCCCCAGTTTACCCTTCCCTCATTTCTATAAAAGTCATTGCCCCAGTTTACCCTTCCCTCATTTCTATAAAAGTCATTGCCCCGGTTTACCCTTCCCTCATTTCTATAAAAGTCATTGCCCCAGTTTACCCTTCCCTCATTTCTATAACAGTCATTGCCCCAGTTTACCCTTCCCTCATTTCTATATAGTCATTGCCCCAGTTTACCCTTCCCTCATTTCTATAAAAGTCATTGCCCCAGTTTACCCTTCCCTCATTTCTATAAAAGTCATTGCCCCAGTTTACCCTTCCCTCATTTCTATATAGTCATTGCCTCAGTTTACCCTTCCCTCATTTCTATAAAAGTCATTGCCCCAGTTTACCCCTCCCTCATTTCTATATAGTCATTGCCCCAGTTTACCCTTCCTTCATTTCTATATAGTCATTGCCCCAGTTTACCCTTCCCTCATTTCTATATAGTCATTGCCCCAGTTTACCCTTCCCTCATTTCTATATAGTCATTGCCCCAATTTACCCTTCCCTCATTTCTATATAGTCATTGCCCCAGTTTACCCTTCCCTCATTTCTATAAAAGTCATTGCCCCAGTTACCATTCCCTCATTTCTATAAAAGTCATTGCCCCAGTTTACCCTTCCTTCATTTCTATAAAAGTAATTGCCCCAGTTTACCCTTCCCTCAGTTCTATAAAAGTCATTGCCCCAGTTTACCCTTCCCTCATTTCTATAAAAGTCATTGCCCCAGTTTACCCTTCCCTCATTTCTATAAAAGTCATTGCCCCAGTTTACCCTTCCCTCATTTCTATAAAAGTCATTGCCCCAGTTTACCCTTCCCTCATTTCTATAAAAGTCATTGCCCCAGTTTACCCTTCCCTCATTTCTATATCGTCATTGCCCCAGTTTACCCTTCCCTCATTTCTATATAGTCATTGCCCCAGTTTACCCTTCCCTCATTTCTATAAAAGTCATTGCCCCAGTTTACCCTTCCCTCATTTCTATAAAAGTCATTGCCCCAGTTTACCCTTCTCTCATTTCTATAAAAGTCATTGCCCCAGTTTACCCATCCCTCATTTCTATATAGTCATTGCCCCAGTTTACCCTTCCCTCATTTGTATAAAAGTCATTGCCCCAGTTTACCCTTCCCTCATTTCTATAAAAGTCATTGCCCCAGTTTACACTTCCCTCATTTCTATATAGTCATTGCCCCAGTTTACCCTTCCCTCATTTCTATATAGTCATTGCCCCAGTTTACCCTTCCCTCATTTCTATATAGTCATTGCCCCAGTTTACCCTTCCCTCATTTCTATAAAAGTCATTGCCCCAGTTTACCCTTCCCTCATTTCTATTTAGTCATTGCCCCAGTTTACCCTTCCCTCATTTCTATATAGTCATTGCCCCAGTTTACCCTTCCCTCATTTCTATATAGTCATTGCCCCAGTTTACCCTTCCCTCATTTCTATAAAAGTCATTGCCCCAGTTTACCCTTCCCTCATTTCTATATAGTCATTGCCCCAGTTTACCCTTCCCTCATTTCTATATAGTCATTGCCCCAGTTTACCCTTCCCTCATTTCTATATAGTCATTGCCCCAGTTTACCCTTCCCTCATTTCTATATAGTCATTGCCCCAGTTTACCCTTCCCTCATTTCTATAAAAGTCATTGCCCCAGTTTACCCTTCCCTCATTTCTATAAAAGTCATTGCCCCAGTTTACCCTTCCCTCATTTCTATAAAAGTCATTGCCCCAGTTTACCCATCCCTCATTTCTATATAGTCATTGCCCCAGTTTACCCTTCCCTCATTTCTATAAAAGTCATTGCCCCAGTTTACCCTTCCCTCATTTCTATAAAAGTCATTGCCCCAGTTTACCCTTCCCTCATTTCTATAAAAGTCATTGCCCCAGTTTACCCTTCCCTCATTTCTATAAAAGTCATTGCCCCAGTTTACCCATCCCTCATTTCTATATAGTCATTGTCCCAGTTTACCCTTCCCTCATTTCTATAAAAGTCATTGCCCCAGTTTACCCTTCCCTCATTTCTATAAAAGTCATTGCCCCAGTTTACCCTTCCCTCATTTCTATAAAAGTCATTGCCCCAGTTTACCCTTCCCTCATTTCTATAAAAGTCATTGCCCCAGTTTACCCTTCCCTCATTTCTATAAAAGTCATTGCCCCAGTTTACCCTTCCCTCATTTCTATATAGTCATTGCCCCAGTTTACCCTTCCCTCATTTCTATATAGTCATTGCCCCAGTTTACCCTTCCCTCATTTCTATAAAAGTCATTGCCCCAGTTTACCCTTCCCTCATTTCTATAAAAATCATTGCCCAAGTTTACCCTTCCCTCATTTCTATAAAAGTCATTGCCCCAGTTTACCCTTCCCTCATTTCTATATAGTCATTGCCCCAGTTTACCCTTCCCTCATTTCTATATAGTCATTGCCCCAGTTTACCCTTCCCTCATTTCTATAAAAGTCATTGCCCCAGTTTACCCTTCCCACATTTCTATATAGTCATTGCCCCAGTTTACCCTTCCCTCATTTCTATATAGTCATTGCCCCAGTTTACCCTTCCCTCATTTCTATAAAAGTAATTGCCCCAGTTTACCCTTCCCTCATTTCTATAAAAGTCATTGCCCCAGTTTACCCTTCCCTCATTTCTATAAAAGTCATTGCCCCAGTTTACCCTTCCCTCATTTCTATATAGTCATTGCCCCAGTTTACCCTTCCCTCATTTCTATAAAAGTCATTGCCCCAGTTTACCCCTCCCTCATTTCTATATAGTCATTGCCCCAGTTTACCCTTCCTTCATTTCTATATAGTCATTGCCCCAGTTTACCCTTCCCTCATTTCTATATAGTCATTGCCCCAGTTTACCCTTCCCTCATTTCTATATAGTCATTGCCCCAATTTACCCTTCCCTCATTTCTATATAGTCATTGCCCCAGTTTACCCTTCCCTCATTTCTATAAAAGTCATTGCCCCAGTTACCCTTCCCTCATTTCTATAAAAGTCATTGCCCCAGTTTACCCTTCCCTCATTTCTATAAAAGTAATTGCCCCAGTTTACCCTTCCCTCAGTTCTATAAAAGTCATTGCCCCAGTTTACCCTTCCCTCATTTCTATAAAAGTCATTGCCCCAGTTTACCCTTCCCTCATTTCTATAAAAGTCATTGCCCCAGTTTACCCTTCCCTCATTTCTATAAAAGTCATTGCCCCAGTTTACCCTTCCCTCATTTCTATAAAAGTCATTGCCCCAGTTTACCCTTCCCTCATTTCTATATCGTCATTGCCCCAGTTTACCCTTCCCTCATTTCTATATAGTCATTGCCCCAGTTTACCCTTCCCTCATTTCTATATAGTCATTGCCCCAGTTTACCCTTCCCTCATTTCTATATAGTCATTGCCCCAGTTTACCCTTCCCTCATTTCTATATAGTCATTGCCCCAGTTTACCCTTCCCTCATTTCTATAAAAGTCATTGCCCCAGTTTACCCTTCCCTCATTTCTATAACAGTCATTGCCCCAGTTTACCCTTCCCTCATTTCTATAAAAGTCATTGCCCCAGTTTACCCTTCCCTCATTTCTATAAAAGTCATTGCCCCAGTTTACCCTTCCCTCATTTCTATAAAAGTCATTGCCCCAGTTTACCCTTCCCTCATTTCTATATAGTCATTGCCCCAGTTTACCCTTCCCTCATTTCTATAAAAGTCATTGCCCCAGTTTACCCTTCCCTCATTTCTATAACAGTCATTGCCCCAGTTTACCCTTCCCTCATTTCTATATAGCCATTGCCCCAGTTTACCCTTCCCTCATTTCTATAACAGTCATTGCCCCAGTTTACCCATCCCTTCCCTCATTTCTATAACAGTCATTGCCCCAGTTTACCCTTCCCTCATTTCTATATAGTCATTGCCCCAGTTTACCCTTCCCTCATTTCTATAAAAGTCATTGCCCCAGTTTACCCTTCCCTCATTTCTATATAGTCATTGCCCCAGTTTACCCTTCCCTCATTTCTATATAGTCATTGCCCCAGTTTACCCTTCCCTCATTTCTATAAAAGTCATTGCCCCAGTTTACCCTTCCCTCATTTCTATAAAAGTCATTGCCCCAGTTTACCCTTCCCTCATTTCTATAAAAGTCATTGCCCCAGTTTACCCATCCCTCATTTCTATATAGTCATTGCCCCAGTTTACCCTTCCCTCATTTCTATAAAAGTCATTGCCCCAGTTTACCCTTCCCTCATTTCTATAAAAGTCATTGCCCCAGTTTACCCTTCCCTCATTTCTATAACAGTCATTGCCCCAGTTTACCCTTCCCTCATTTCTATAAAAGTCATTGCCCCAGTTTACACTTCCCTCATTTCTATATAGTCATTGCCCCAGTTTACCCTTCCCTCATTTCTATATAGTCATTGCCCCAGTTTACCCTTCCCTCATTTCTATATAGTCATTGCCCCAGTTTACCCTTCCCTCATTTCTATAACAGTCATTGCCCCAGTTTACCCTTCCCTCATTTCTATAAAAGTCATTGCCCCAGTTTACACTTCCCTCATTTCTATATAGTCATTGCCCCAGTTTACCCTTCCCTCATTTCTATATAGTCATTGCCCCAGTTTACCCTTCCCTCATTTCTATAAAAGTCATTGCCCCAGTTTACCCTTCCCTCATTTCTATAACAGTCATTGCCCCAGTTTACCCTTCCCTCATTTCTATATAGTCATTGCCCCAGTTTACCCTTCCCTCATTTCTATAAAAGTCATTGCCCCAGTTTACCCTTCCCTCATTTCTATAAAAGTCATTGCCCCAGTTTACCCTTCCCTCATTTCTATAAAAGTCATTGCCCCAGTTTACCCATCCCTCATTTCTATATAGTCATTGCCCCAGTTTACCCTTCCCTCATTTCTATAAAAGTCATTGCCCCAGTTTACCCTTCCCTCATTTCTATAACAGTCATTGCCCCAGTTTACCCTTCCCTCATTTCTATAAAAGTCATTGCCCCAGTTTACCCTTCCCTCATTTCTATAAAAGTCATTGCCCCAGTTTACCCTTCCCTCATTTCTATAACAGTCATTGCCCCAGTTTACCCTTCCCTCATTTCTATAAAAGTCATTGCCCCAGTTTACCCTTCCCTCATTTCTATAAAAGTCATTGCCCCAGTTTACCCTTCCCTCATTTCTATAAAAGTCATTGCCCCAGTTTACCCTTCCCTCATTTCTATATAGTCATTGCCCCAGTTTACCCTTCCCTCATTTCTATATAGTCATTGCCCCAGTTTACCCTTCCCTCATTTCTATAAAAGTCATTGCCCCAGTTTACCCTTCCTTCATTTCTATAAAAGTCATTGCCCCAGTTTACCCATCCCTCATTTCTATATAGTCATTGCCCCAGTTTACCCTTCCCTCATTTCTATAAAAGTCATTGCCCCAGTTTACCCTTCCCTCATTTCTATAACAGTCATTGCCCCAGTTTACCCTTCCCTCATTTCTATAAAAGTCATTGCCCCAGTTTACCCTTCCCTCATTTCTATAAAAGTCATTGCCCCAGTTTACCCTTCCCTCATTTCTATAACAGTCATTGCCCCAGTTTACCCTTCCCTCATTTCTATAAAAGTCATTGCCCCAGTTTACCCTTCCCTCATTTCTATAAAAGTCATTGCCCAAGTTTACCCTTCCCTCATTTCTATAAAAGTCATTGCCCCAGTTTACCCTTCCCTCATTTCTATATAGTCATTGCCCCAGTTTACCCTTCCCTCATTTCTATATAGTCATTGCCCCAGTTTACCCTTCCCTCATTTCTATAAAAGTCATTGCCCCAGTTTACCCTTCCCACATTTCTATATAGTCATTGCCCCAGTTTACCCTTCCCTCATTTCTATATAGTCATTGCCCCAGTTTACCCTTCCCTCATTTCTATAAAAGTAATTGCCCCAGTTTACCCTTCCCTCATTTCTATAAAAGTCATTGCCCCAGTTTACCCTTCCCTCATTTCTATAAAAGTCATTGCCCCAGTTTACCCTTCCCTCATTTCTATATAGTCATTGCCCCAGTTTACCCTTCCCTCATTTCTATAAAAGTCATTGCCCCAGTTTACCCCTCCCTCATTTCTATATAGTCATTGCCCCAGTTTACCCTTCCTTCATTTCTATATAGTCATTGCCCCAGTTTACCCTTCCCTCATTTCTATATAGTCATTGCCCCAGTTTACCCTTCCCTCATTTCTATATAGTCATTGCCCCAATTTACCCTTCCCTCATTTCTATATAGTCATTGCCCCAGTTTACCCTTCCCTCATTTCTATAAAAGTCATTGCCCCAGTTACCCTTCCCTCATTTCTATAAAAGTCATTGCCCCAGTTTACCCTTCCCTCATTTCTATAAAAGTAATTGCCCCAGTTTACCCTTCCCTCAGTTCTATAAAAGTCATTGCCCCAGTTTACCCTTCCCTCATTTCTATAAAAGTCATTGCCCCAGTTTACCCTTCCCTCATTTCTATAAAAGTCATTGCCCCAGTTTACCCTTCCCTCATTTCTATAAAAGTCATTGCCCCAGTTTACCCTTCCCTCATTTCTATAAAAGTCATTGCCCCAGTTTACCCTTCCCTCATTTCTATATCGTCATTGCCCCAGTTTACCCTTCCCTCATTTCTATATAGTCATTGCCCCAGTTTACCCTTCCCTCATTTCTATAAAAGTCATTGCCCCAGTTTACCCTTCCCTCATTTCTATAAAAGTCATTGCCCCAGTTTACCCTTCTCTCATTTCTATAAAAGTCATTGCCCCAGTTTACCCATCCCTCATTTCTATATAGTCATTGCCCCAGTTTACCCTTCCCTCATTTGTATAAAAGTCATTGCCCCAGTTTACCCTTCCCTCATTTCTATAAAAGTCATTGCCCCAGTTTACACTTCCCTCATTTCTATATAGTCATTGCCCCAGTTTACCCTTCCCTCATTTCTATATAGTCATTGCCCCAGTTTACCCTTCCCTCATTTCTATATAGTCATTGCCCCAGTTTACCCTTCCCTCATTTCTATAAAAGTCATTGCCCCAGTTTACCCTTCCCTCATTTCTATTTAGTCATTGCCCCAGTTTACCCTTCCCTCATTTCTATATAGTCATTGCCCCAGTTTACCCTTCCCTCATTTCTATAAAAGTCATTGCCCCAGTTTACCCTTCCCTCATTTCTATAACAGTCATTGCCCCAGTTTACCCTTCCCTCATTTCTATAAAAGTCATTGCCCCAGTTTACCCTTCCCTCATTTCTATAAAAGTCATTGCCCCAGTTTACCCTTCTCTCATTTCTATAAAAGTCATTGCCCCAGTTTACCCTTCCCTCATTTCTATATAGTCATTGCCCCAGTTTACCCTTCCCTCATTTCTATAAAAGTCATTGCCCCAGTTTACCCTTCCCTCATTTCTATAACAGTCATTGCCCCAGTTTACCCTTCCCTCATTTCTATATAGCCATTGCCCCAGTTTACCCTTCCCTCATTTCTATAACAGTCATTGCCCCAGTTTACCCATCCCTTCCCTCATTTCTATAACAGTCATTGCCCCAGTTTACCCTTCCCTCATTTCTATATAGTCATTGCCCCAGTTTACCCTTCCCTCATTTCTATAAAAGTCATTGCCCCAGTTTACCCTTCCCTCATTTCTATATAGTCCTTACATATTGTTGAACTTGTTCTGGTCCTGAATATAAATGAAATACTGCTCACTAGACATTCAGCAATAATCAATTAATCACTTTTTGTCATCTTTTCTTTCAAGATTTAAAAATGTGTGTCACCTGTCTCCATTGAAACTTAAATTTAATTCAAAGTCGAAAAACTTGACATTGAAAATTCATTCAGCAAAAATGATTGATATGTAAATCTCCTGTGGTAGTAATGAAGCAATCTGACAGACAAAAAGGGCAATAACTCTGGAAAACAAAATCAAAAGGAACATCCATGTGAAGGCAATTAATCATGCTGAATAAGAGGATATCACAATATACAAATGTACCTCTATAAAAATCATTTATTTATCTCCTGAATTCTTATTCAGAGGAATCCACTTGACGTCATGTTACTTTGGTTAAATCATTAATATTTATTCTCCACAATTCTTTTGAAGCAATGCTAAAATTCATTCCACAATTGTATTTCATGGATAACATATTACAGTAGTAAAATCATTTGTAAATGTTTTACCCACAATTCTTTATAAATAGGAATGCACTTGATTTTATATTAATTACCTTAGTGGAATCATTTATATTTATTCTCCATAATTCTTTAGAAGGCATGACACCAAACACTTCACCAGAGTCATTACTCATTACAATTTCTAGGTTATTCACTGAAAGAAATAGAAGTTTTACTGTAGATGTATTTGAGTACTGATAACTTTGTAAAGTTGATCAAGTTTCCACGTCTATTGCATTATACAATGTTTTCTCTCATATTACGACAATATGGTACATATTAGGTATAACACTGATTTTCTCAGAATTTGTTTACCTTTGTCAATTTATTTGCTAATTTAAATGCTGTTGTGGCTGCAATGGTATGATAGCTGAAATTAAATCTACAAATAATTATAATAAAGGTAAGGTGTATTCGATGATAAAATGTATGTGATATAAAGGTGACATTTACTAGTGGTAGAGCTGTGGTTTTCTCCAGGTATTCCATTTTATGTATTTTTCATACAGGAAATTATTTTGTTGTTTGCAATAAAAACTGGGACCTTCCTGGTCATGGTTGTGATCATATTTTAGTTGAACAAAAAAGGATTGTCTTCACACTTCCAGAAGTAAGAGGTTGGCTACTGAGCAACATCTTATTGTCTCCCTCTACAAATATTTTTTTATGATTGTCCATCAGATTGTCTCCCTTATTAGCACATTTTCCATAAATTATCTTTTTACAATAAACATTTATGCAAGGTACAATGTACAATAACATTTGTTGCTACATGATTAATTAACTAATCAATACCTACTATATTATCAGCGCCATAACTAGGGTTGTATATCAACCGAGGCAGATCCAATGAATGCTGAATATAAGTAGAGTACTTTGTGTGCTATTAACAAAAATGTTGGTTCCCAATTGACCACAATCACCAATATATCGACAAAATTATGTATATGAGCTGGTTTGCAATGCTTATTATAAGTCTATACACTGCTCAAAATATGATTCATAGAGAATTTAACTTTAGCTTACTAAAATTTCAACAGAGGCAGTTTCCTCGGCTGCCTCAATGGTAGTTACGGCCCTGATTGTGTATTATGTAAGGTACATACTTGTATTTGTTTGTACTTGAATGCAGTTGATACAAG
Source organism: Bathymodiolus brooksi (assembly GCA_963680875.1). Taxonomy (NCBI): domain Eukaryota; kingdom Metazoa; phylum Mollusca; class Bivalvia; order Mytilida; family Modiolidae; genus Bathymodiolus; species Bathymodiolus brooksi. The sequence continues at coordinate 19,467,100 of OY804576.1, forward strand.
AATCAGAAACATTTTGGCGGAACAGAATTTGTTGGTTACAGAAGACAGTCATCATGCCACAAGAGTCTGCCACTATTAAATCATTATGGTAAAATTTTGTTACATCTTGTACTGCCATACATTGTATTGGTCCACTTTTTGTTTCCATGGTTACCTATTGAATATATATCAATTTTCATGATAGTAAATATTGCATACAATTTTTTTTTTTTTCTTCAAAATTCCATATTGGAATGCTCTGGAAATTAAGACTTCCATATTTGAAGCAGTAAAAATGTTTGTATATCATTAATCATTGTCTGTTAAAGTTACTTCAATGTTTTTGTTAATGGGAGATAACACTTTATTTAAACACTATTTATTTATATAAATATCAATTAATTATTTCATTTCATTTCTTTCCTTATTTCCTCTTAATAAGAGATTACATGATAAACAGTTCTGTTTCATAAAGTGTGAAAACACATCTTTTATTAATCAAAGTAAAATGTGTCTTCATATACCTGTTATCTAAATCTATGTTTTACTCAATATAATTAACAATAAATGGTCTTTCACTTGGTATCTAAATCTTTTACTTTATTACTCAATAAAGAGTGCTTTATCTACGTACCTGTGTGTATTTACATACCTGTGTGTATCTACGTATCTGTGTGTATCTACGTACCTGTGTGTATTTACGTACATGTGTGTATCTACGTACCTGTGTGTATCTACGTATTGGTGTGTATCTATGTACCTGTGTGTATCTACGTACCTGTGTGTATCTATGTACCTGTGAGTACCTACGTACCTGTGTATATCTACGTACCTGTGTATATCTACGTACCTGTGTGTATCTATATACCTGTGTATGTCTACGTACCTGTGTGTATCTATATACCTGTGTATGTCTACGTACCTGTGTGTATCTCTGTACCTGTGTATATCTACATACCTGTGTGTATCTACATACCTCTGTGTATCTATGTACCTGTGAGTATCTACGTATCTGTATATCTACGTACCTGTGTATATCTATATACCTGTGTATGTCTACGTACCTGTGTGTATCTCTGTACCTGCGTATATCTACATACCTGTGTATATCTACATACCTCTGTGTTCTTAAAATCTTTATCTTTTCCTAAATCAAAAATCCTTATTATACCATCTTCTCCTCCAATAATCAGATTTAATCCAGTCTGTCTGCAAAGAAAAACAACATATCTAAGACAATTTGACAGATGAATATGGATTTTAAATCTAAAAGGTGTAAACTTTTTAGTAACTGATCAAAGTGTTATAATTCATTTTAAAATATGTTCTGAAACACAATACAAAACAAATGTATAGACTGCCTTGAGATTGTCAAGTCGACATTTACAATATTAATTTTTAGTAATAAACAACTTGAATATTATAATTCTAATTGATATGATAGTTTTCTTCTGTGGTTTTTTAATCTTATTTTAAAGGTAATTCTCCCTGTTGTGCCAAGAAAATGATAAAACTGTAAAAAAAAATTAAATGTTTATATGCTGCTCAAATTAAATCTTTCTTTTGAACCTTACCGGTTTACGTTCAGAGAAGCAGCAAATACCAAGATTTGGTTTGATCTAACCCGGGCTTGAACTCACAATCTTCTACATTCAAGGCAAGCACACTACATTGTAAAACCAATGCCATTAAACAACTTCAGTAAAATCATGTAGGTGATTATCAGATTGAAACAAACATCTTAACAATATATTTAATTTCCTTGCATGACTTATAATCAATTTGTGTCAGACTCTCAATCAAACTGACTTTCTCTTGATTTATCATTATTCTGACATAATGGGTTATACTAAACGAAATAAAGTTATGGAAAACATCAGAAAGATACTGAAATTCATTCTAATATAAAGTCTTATTCCTATTTTATTTCTGGATCCAATAAAGTAATTTCAAATGCAAACATTATCCAACATTTGATCACCTTACCCTACAGTCAAATAGTAACTAGTAGGTCCAATAGTGGCTCTCAAATACAAGTCACTGAAACAACATATCATGACTAGTACTAGTAGCAAACAAAGTGTCAAGATATTTATTGTATGGATCTAAAACCTTTTTTTTCCTTTTAATACTGGTTGCCAGTAATTTTGAAATAGTAGGTTACATGTATGCAGAGGAATGTATTAGTAATAAAAATATAACAAGGAATTATTTTAGTTTTTATAGTACTTGTATATGGTCATTTATACAGTTACAGGGAGAAAAATGGCGCTGCATTTTATATGACATGCCTAAATATTGCCTATTGCTATATAATTTATAATATCAATGAGAACAATGTAGTTTGATCTAATTTATTTATCTGGGAAATGTATTTATATGTTTCCTTATTGTCTGGTGGTTTACCTAAATATTGTTCCAACACATATTGCATTAAAACCATATACTGTTTGGAATGAGAAAATCTGTTTGAGATCAAATCCCATCACTGTTCTGTCGTTTTTCAGCTTCATTTTTTCTCCATGCAATGGGAGACTACTCTATTATTTAGGACGAAAATAAACAAGAGGTGTAATGTATCTTCTTCTTCTTCTTCTTCTTCTGTGTATTTTCCTCCTTTGAATAGGAGCACCTCCAGCAGTGGAGTAAATCCCTACTTATATTATAACTAATTATTTTAATGTTAAAACTTAAAATACTTTAAAATATTAAAAATATTAAAAATAATTATTTACATATCTATATACAAAGTAGGGGTAGGATGGAGAGCTTCATTTACTTAATCATAAAAAAAAATACTACTTCAATATTAATACGTAAAAAAAAATTCTTTCATAAGAAGGGAGCCATATACATGAGATTAACTTTGCAGACGTGTTTCTTAGGTGTTTTATCATTTAGGAGGCATACATCAGAAATAATGTTAAATGTTTATAAAAATATAAGGTTAAAATCTAAAATGAGAGGAAAGGTAATATTCATTTTCGTTTGTTTCACTATGATAACAAAAAGCGAAATAAGAAATATTAAAATATTTTATTATCACCAACTCGCTTTGGATGATTTATTTTAGAGTGCATATTATCGTGTCTCTGAGAATCAATTTTAGCACCAGAGTGGTGAAAGTGCTCGTTTTCATGTGTTGACAAGGAGCAGATACATAAATTGCTGTATACAACAACAATAGTTTTGGGAGTTGTCGGTTGAATTCCTGACCACAAGTACAAGACACTATATCAATGAAAATTCCACACAATCAATAGTGTCTGGTGTCTAGTGCCTGTGTCCTTACTTAATATTTGAATTGGTATGTTGTCTTGTTGATGAATAATTGCCCTATTGAAAAAAGTTCACCGTCATCATAAACATAGCAAAACGTAGATACCGTGAATAATATAAAAAAACCAAACTTAATGTTAAAATCTGAACACTGCACTTTACAATCTTATTGATTGTTGCTTTTAACCGTTCGAGTGCTACAGTTAGTATTTCGGCTCAATGTGACCATCTATAATCAGTATTCGTTACAAGAACAAGTTTTAAATAATGTAGCCGTGAAAAATGTTGTACTTGGATGGGTCAGTGAGTGACAGATTGTTACATTAATGAAAGTTGGTATAATGGATAGGATAGTGTTGAACATAAAAAATTGAGTGTGTTGAATATAAACATTAGAATGCATTGTAACCAAACACTTGAAGTGTTGAACATAAACTTTAGAATGTGTTGTACCCAAAACACTTCAAGTGTTGACTATAAACATTAAAATGTGCTATACCCAAAACACTTAATATGTTGAACATAAACCTTAGAATGTGTTATACCCAAAACACTTGAAGTGTTGAACATAAACAATCGAATGTTTGTACCCAAAAGTTCACATAAACCTTAGAATGTGTTATTCCCAAAACACTTGAAGCGTTTCAACATAAACCTTAGAATGTGTTTTGACCAAACACTTAAGGTGTTGAACATAAACATTAGAATGTGTTATACCCAAACACTTGATATGTTGAACATAAACATTAGAATGTGTTATACCCACAACACTTGAAGTGTTGAACATAAACATTAGAATGTGTTATACCCACAACACTTGGAGTGTTGAACATAAACAATCGAATGTGTTGTACCCAAAAGAAACACTTGAAGTGTTGAACATATAGCTTATGATGTGCTTTGATCAAACACTTAAGGTGTTGAACATAAACCATACTCTGTGTTTAAGTCATGGCGGTGGTTCCAATTGTATCAGAGTATTTTGCTAAAAGGCTATACATTACTTCACTGGTGCGTTGGTAGATCTAGTTCGTCCAGAGTCATTCATATTTAGTTATACATTACTTTACTGCTTTGCTTTGGTAGTTTTATTTTTGTTGCATTAATTTGTAACTGATTATACCCTAATCTACGGTCTTTTTGGTAGTTCTAGTTTTATCGGTAATACTTTACCGATATTTTTATCCAGCTATATATATTGCACAATCTAATTAAGATGAGATCTCCGCACTTGCTCCCTGTTTTCTATCGGTTGTGTTGTAGTCGCCACTTGCTCCCTGTTTTCTATCGGTTGTTTTGTAGTCGTCACTTGCTCCCTGTTTTCTATCGGTTGTTTTGTAGTCGCCACTTGCTCCCTGTTTTCTATCGGTTGTTTTGTAGTTACCACTTGCTCCCTGTTTTCTATCGGTTGTTTTGTAGTCGCCACTTGCTCCCTGTTTTCTATCGGTTGTTTTGTAGTCGCCACTTGCTCCCTGTTTTCTATCGGTTGTTTTGTAGTCGCCACTTGCTCCCTGTTTTCTATCGGTTGTTTTGTAGTCGCCACTTGCTCCCTGTTTTCTATCGGTTGTTTTGTAGTCGTCACTTGCTCCCTGTTTTCTATCGGTTGTTTTGTAGTCGCCACTTGCTCCCTGTTTTCTATCGGTTGTTTTGTAGTCGCCACTTGCTCCCTGTTTTCTATCGGTTGTTTTGTAGTCGTCACTTGCTCCCTGTTTTCTATCGGTTGTTTTGTAGTCGCCACTTGCTCCCTGTTTTCTATCGGTTGTTTTGTAGTTACCACTTGCTCCCTGTTTTCTATCGGTTGTTTTGTAGTTACCACTTGCTCCCTGTTTTCTATCGGTTGTTTTGTAGTTACCACTTGCTCCCTGTTTTCTATCGGTTGTTTTGTAGTTACCACTTGCTCCCTGTTTTCTATCGGTTGTTTTGTAGTCGCCACTTGCTCCCTGTTTTCTATCGGTTGTTTTATAGTCGTCACTTGCTCCCTGTTTTCTATCGGTTGTTTTGTAGTCGTCACTTGCTCCCTGTTTTCTATCGGTTGTTTTGTAGTCGCCACTTGCTCCCTGTTTTCTATCGGTTGTTTTGTAGTTACCACTTGCTCCCTGTTTTCTATCGGTTGTTTTGTAGTTACCACTTGCTCCCTGTTTTCTATCGGTTGTTTTGTAGTCGTCACTTGCTCCCTGTTTTCTATCGGTTGTTTTGTAGTCGCCACTTGCTCCCTGTTTTCTATCGGTTGTTTTGTAGTTACCACTTGCTCCCTGTTTTCTATCGGTTGTTTTGTAGTTACCACTTGCTCCCTGTTTTCTATCGGTTGTTTTGTAGTCGTCACTTGCTCCCTGTTTTCTATCGGTTGTTTTGTAGTTACCACTTGCTCCCTGTTTTCTATCGGTTGTTTTGTAGTTACCACTTGCTCCCTGTTTTCTATCGGTTGTTTTGTAGTCGTCACTTGCTCCCTGTTTTCTATCGGTTGTTTTGTAGTCGTCACTTGCTCCCTGTTTTCTATCGGTTGTTTTGTAGTCGCCACTTACTCCCTGTTTTCTATCGGTTGTTTTGTAGTTACCACTTGCTCCCTGTTTTCTATCGGTTGTTTTGTAGTCGCCACTTGCTCCCTGTTTTCTATCGGTTGTTTTGTAGTCGTCACTTGCTCCCTGTTTTCTATCGGTTGTTTTGTAGTCGTCACTTGCTCCCTGTTTTCTATCGGTTGTTTTGTAGTTACCACTTGCTCCCTGTTTTCTATCGGTTGTTTTGTAGTTACCACTTGCTCCCTGTTTTCTATCGGTTGTTTTGTAGTCGTCACTTGCTCCCTGTTTTCTATCGGTTGTTTTGTAGTCGCCACTTGCTCCCTGTTTTCTATCGGTTGTTTTGTAGTTACCACTTGCTCCCTGTTTTCTATCGGTTGTTTTGTAGTCGTCACTTGCTCCCTGTTTTCTATCGGTTGTTTTGTAGTCGCCACTTGCTCCCTGTTTTCTATCGGTTGTTTTGTAGTCGTCACTTGCTCCCTGTTTTCTATCGGTTGTTTTGTAGTCGTCACTTGCTCCCTGTTTTCTATCGGTTGTTTTGTAGTTACCACTTGCTCCCTGTTTTCTATCGGTTGTTTTGTAGTTACCACTTGCTCCCTGTTTTCTATCGGTTGTTTTGTAGTCGCCACTTGCTCCCTGTTTTCTATCGGTTGTTTTGTAGTCGCCACTTGCTCCCTGTTTTCTATCGGTTGTTTTGTAGTCGTCACTTGCTCCCTGTTTTCTATCGGTTGTTTTGTAGTCGTCACTTGCTCCCTGTTTTCTATCGGTTGTTTTGTAGTTACCACTTGCTCCCTGTTTTCTATCGGTTGTTTTGTAGTCGTCACTTGCTCCCTGTTTTCTATCGGTTGTTTTGTAGTTACCACTTGCTCCCTGTTTTCTATCGGTTGTTTTGTAGTTACCACTTGCTCCCTGTTTTCTATCGGTTGTTTTGTAGTCGTCACTTGCTCCCTGTTTTCTATCGGTTGTTTTGTAGTCGCCACTTGCTCCCTGTTTTCTATCGGTTGTTTTGTAGTCGCCACTTGCTCCCTGTTTTCTATCGGTTGTTTTGTAGTCGTCACTTGCTCCCTGTTTTCTATCGGTTGTTTTGTAGTCGCCACTTGCTCCCTGTTTTCTATCGGTTGTTTTGTAGTCGCCACTTGCTCCCTGTTTTCTATCGGTTGTTTTGTAGTTACCACTTGCTCCCTGTTTTCTATCGGTTGTTTTGTAGTCGCCACTTGCTCCCTGTTTTCTATCGGTTGTTTTGTAGTTACCACTTGCTCCCTGTTTTCTATCGGTTGTTTTGTAGTCGTCACTTGCTCCCTGTTTTCTATCGGTTGTTTTGTAGTCGCCACTTGCTCCCTGTTTTCTATCGGTTGTTTTGTAGTTACCACTTGCTCCCTGTTTTCTATCGGTTGTTTTGTAGTTACCACTTGCTCCCTGTTTTCTATCGGTTGTTTTGTAGTCGTCACTTGCTCCCTGTTTTCTATCGGTTGTTTTGTAGTCGCCACTTGCTCCCTGTTTTCTATCGGTTGTTTTGTAGTCGTCACTTGCTCCCTGTTTTCTATCGGTTGTTTTGTAGTCGCCACTTGCTCCCTGTTTTCTATCGGTTGTTTTGTAGTCGCCACTTGCTCCCTGTTTTCTATCGGTTGTTTTGTATTCGTCACTTGCTCCCTGTTTTCTATCGGTTGTTTTGTAGTCGTCACTTGCTCCCTGTTTTCTATCGGTTGTTTTGTAGTTACCACTTGCTCCCTGTTTTCTATCGGTTGTTTTGTAGTTACCACTTGCTCCCTGTTTTCTATCGGTTGTTTTGTAGTCGCCACTTGCTCCCTGTTTTCTATCGGTTGTTTTGTAGTCGCCACTTGCTCCCTGTTTTCTATCGGTTGTTTTGTAGTCGTCACTTGCTCCCTGTTTTCTATCGGTTGTTTTGTAGTCGTCACTTGCTCCCTGTTTTCTATCGGTTGTTTTGTAGTTACCACTTGCTCCCTGTTTTCTATCGGTTGTTTTGTAGTCGTCACTTGCTCCCTGTTTTCTATCGGTTGTTTTGTAGTTACCACTTGCTCCCTGTTTTCTATCGGTTGTTTTGTAGTTACCACTTGCTCCCTGTTTTCTATCGGTTGTTTTGTAGTCGTCACTTGCTCCCTGTTTTCTATCGGTTGTTTTGTAGTCGCCACTTGCTCCCTGTTTTCTATCGGTTGTTTTGTAGTCGCCACTTGCTCCCTGTTTTCTATCGGTTGTTTTGTAGTCGCCACTTGCTCCCTGTTTTCTATCGGTTGTTTTGTAGTCGTCACTTGCTCCCTGTTTTCTATCGGTTGTTTTGTAGTCGCCACTTGCTCCCTGTTTTCTATCGGTTGTTTTGTAGTCGCCACTTGCTCCCTGTTTTCTATCGGTTGTTTTGTAGTCGCCACTTGCTCCCTGTTTTCTATCGGTTGTTTTGTAGTCGCCACTTGCTCCCTGTTTTCTATCGGTTGTTTTGTAGTCGTCACTTGCTCCCTGTTTTCTATCGGTTGTTTTGTAGTCGCCACTTGCTCCCTGTTTTCTATCGGTTGTTTTGTAGTCGCCACTTGCTCCCTGTTTTCTATCGGTTGTTTTGTAGTCGCCACTTGCTCCCTGTTTTCTATCGGTTGTTTTGTAGTCGCCACTTGCTCCCTGTTTTCTATCGGTTGTTTTGTAGTCGCCACTTGCTCCCTGTTTTCTATCGGTTGTTTTGTAGTCGCCACTTGCTCCCTGTTTTCTATCGGTTGTTTTGTAGTCGCCACTTGCTCCCTGTTTTCTATCGGTTGTTTTGTAGTCGCCACTTGCTCCCTGTTTTCTATCGGTTGTTTTGTAGTCGCCACTTGCTCCCTGTTTTCTATCGGTTGTTTTGTAGTCGTCACTTGCTCCCTGTTTTCTATCGGTTGTGTTGTAGTCGCCACTTGCTCCCTGTTTTCTATCGGTTGTTTTGTAGTTACCACTTGCTCCCTGTTTTCTATCGGTTGTTTTGTAGTTACCACTTGCTCCCTGTTTTCTATCGGTTGTTTTGTAGTCGCCACTTGCTCCCTGTTTTCTATCAGTTGTTTTGTAGTCGCCACTTGCTCCCTGTTTTCTATCGGTTGTTTTGTAGTCGCCACTTGCTCCCTGTTTTCTATCGGTTGTTTTGTAGTCGCCACTTGCTCCCTGTTTTCTATCGGTTGTTTTGTAGTCGCCACTTGCTCCCTGTTTTCTATCGGTTGTTTTGTAGTCGTCACTTGCTCCCTGTTTTCTATCGGTTGTTTTGTAGTCGCCACTTGCTCCCTGTTTTCTATCGGTTGTTTTGTAGTTACCACTTGCTCCCTGTTTTCTATCGGTTGTTTTGTAGTTACCACTTGCTCCCTGTTTTCTATCGGTTGTTTTGTAGTCGCCACTTGCTCCCTGTTTTCTATCGGTTGTTTTGTAGTCGCCACTTGCTCCCTGTTTTCTATCGGTTGTTTTGTAGTCGCCACTTGCTCCCTGTTTTCTATCGGTTGTTTTGTAGTCGCCACTTGCTCCCTGTTTTCTATCGGTTGTTTTGTAGTCGCCACTTGCTCCCTGTTTTCTATCGGTTGTTTTGTAGTCGCCACTTGCTCCCTGTTTTCTATCGGTTGTTTTGTAGTCGCCACTTGCACCCTGTTTTCTATCGGTTGTTTTGTAGTCGCCACTTGCTCCCTGTTTTCTATCGGTTGTTTTGTAGTCGTCACTTGCTCCCTGTTTTCTATCGGTTGTTTTGTAGTCGCCACTTGCTCCCTGTTTTCTATCGGTTGTTTTGTAGTCGCCACTTGCTCCCTGTTTTCTATCGGTTGTTTTGTAGTCGCCACTTGCTCCCTGTTTTCTATCGGCTGTTTTTTGTAGTCGCCACTTGCTCCCTGTTTTCTATCGGTTGTTTTGTAGTCGTCACTTGCTCCCTGTTTTCTATCGGTTGTTTTGTAGTCGCCACTTGCTCCCTGTTTTCTATCGGTTGTTTTGTAGTCGCCACTTGCTCCCTGTTTTCTATCGGTTGTTTTGTAGTCGCCACTTGCTCCCTGTTTTCTATCGGTTGTTTTGTAGTCGCCACTTGCTCCCTGTTTTCTATCGGTTGTTTTGTAGTCGCCACTTGCTCCCTGTTTTCTATCGGTTGTTTTGTAGTCGCCACTTGCTCCCTGTTTTCTATCGGTTGTTTTGTAGTCGCCACTTGCTCCCTGTTTTCTATCGGTTGTTTTGTAGTCGCCACTTGCTCCCTGTTTTCTATCGGTTGTTTTGTAGTCGCCACTTGCTCCCTGTTTTCTATCGGTTGTTTTGTAGTCGTCACTTGCTCCCTGTTTTCTATCGGTTGTGTTGTAGTCGCCACTTGCTCCCTGTTTTCTATCGGTTGTTTTGTAGTTACCACTTGCTCCCTGTTTTCTATCGGTTGTTTTGTAGTTACCACTTGCTCCCTGTTTTCTATCGGTTGTTTTGTAGTCGTCACTTGCTCCCTGTTTTCTATCGGTTGTTTTGTAGTCGTCACTTGCTCCCTGTTTTCTATCAGTTGTTTTGTAGTCGCCACTTGCTCCCTGTTTTCTATCGGTTGTTTTGTAGTCGTCACTTGCTCCCTGTTTTCTATCGGTTGTTTTGTAGTCGTCACTTGCTCCCTGTTTTCTATCAGTTGTTTTGTAGTCGCCACTTGCTCCCTGTTTTCTATCAGTTGTTTTGTAGTCGCCACTTGCTCCCTGTTTTCTATCGGTTGTTTTGTAGTCGCCACTTGCTCCCTGTTTTCTATCGGTTGTTTTGTAGTCGCCACTTGCTCCCTGTTTTCTATCGGTTGTTTTGTAGTCGCCACTTGCTCCCTGTTTTCTATCGGTTGTTTTGTAGTCGTCACTTGCTCCCTGTTTTCTATCGGTTGTTTTGTAGTCGCCACTTGCTCCCTGTTTTCTATCGGTTGTTTTGTAGTTACCACTTGCTCCCTGTTTTCTATCGGTTGTTTTGTAGTCGTCACTTGCTCCCTGTTTTCTATCGGTTGTTTTGTAGTCGCCACTTGCTCCCTGTTTTCTATCGGTTGTTTTGTAGTCGCCACTTGCTCCCTGTTTTCTATCGGTTGTTTTGTAGTCGTCACTTGCTCCCTGTTTTCTATCGGTTGTTTTGTAGTCGCCACTTGCTCCCTGTTTTCTATCGGTTGTTTTGTAGTCGCCACTTGCTCCCTGTTTTCTATCGGTTGTTTTGTAGTCGCCACTTGCTCCCTGTTTTCTATCGGTTGTTTTGTAGTCGCCACTTGCTCCCTGTTTTCTATCAGTTGTTTTGTAGTCGCCACTTGCTCCCTGTTTTCTATCGGTTGTTTTGTAGTCGCCACTTGCTCCCTGTTTTCTATCGGTTGTTTTGTAGTCGCCACTTGCTCCCTGTTTTCTATCGGTTGTTTTGTAGTCGCCACTTGCTCCCTGTTTTCTATCGGTTGTTTTGTAGTCGTCACTTGCTCCCTGTTTTCTATCGGTTGTTTTGTAGTCGCCACTTGCTCCCTGTTTTCTATCGGTTGTTTTGTAGTCGCCACTTGCTCCCTGTTTTCTATCGGTTGTTTTGTAGTCGCCACTTGCTCCCTGTTTTCTATCGGTTGTTTTGTAGCTACCACTTGCTCCCTGTTTTCTATCGGTTGTTTTGTAGTCGTCACTTGCTCCCTGTTTTCTATCGGTTGTTTTGTAGTCGCCACTTGCTCCCTGTTTTCTATCGGTTGTTTTGTAGTCGCCACTTGCTCCCTGTTTTCTATCGGTTGTTTTGTAGTCGTCACTTGCTCCCTGTTTTCTATCGGTTGTTTTGTAGTCGCCACTTGCTCCCTGTTTTCTATCGGTTGTTTTGTAGTCGCCACTTGCTCCCTGTTTTCTATCGGTTGTTTTGTAGTCGCCACTTGCTCCCTGTTTTCTATCGGTTGTTTTGTAGTCGCCACTTGCTCCCTGTTTTCTATCGGTTGTTTTGTAGTCGCCACTTGCTCCCTGTTTTCTATCGGTTGTTTTGTAGTCGTCACTTGCTCCCTGTTTTCTATCGGTTGTTTTGTAGTCGCCACTTGCTCCCTGTTTTCTATCGGTTGTTTTGTAGTCGCCACTTGCTCCCTGTTTTCTATCGGTTGTTTTGTAGTCGTCACTTGCTCCCTGTTTTCTATCGGTTGTTTTGTAGTCGCCACTTGCTCCCTGTTTTCTATCGGTTGTTTTGTAGTCGTCACTTGCTCCCTGTTTTCTATCGGTTGTTTTGTAGTTACCACTTGCTCCCTGTTTTCTATCGGTTGTTTTGTAGTCGCCACTTGCTCCCTGTTTTCTATCGGTTGTTTTGTAGTCGCCACTTGCTCCCTGTTTTCTATCGGTTGTTTTGTAGTCGCCACTTGCTCCCTGTTTTCTATCGGTTGTTTTGTAGTTACCACTTGCTCCCTGTTTTCTATCGGTTGTTTTGTAGTCGCCACTTGCTCCCTGTTTTCTATCGGTTGTTTTGTAGTCGCCACTTGCTCCCTGTTTTCTATCGGTTGTTTTGTAGTCGCCACTTGCTCCCTGTTTTCTATCGGTTGTTTTGTAGTCGCCACTTGCTCCCTGTTTTCTATCGGTTGTTTTGTAGTCGCCACTTGCTCCCTGTTTTCTATCGGTTGTTTTGTAGTCGTCACTTGCTCCCTGTTTTCTATCGGTTGTTTTGTAGTCGCCACTTACTCCCTGTTTTCTATCGGTTGTTTTGTAGTTACCACTTGCTCCCTGTTTTCTATCGGTTGTTTTGTAGTCGCCACTTGCTCCCTGTTTTCTATCGGTTGTTTTGTAGTTACCACTTGCTCCCTGTTTTCTATCGGTTGTTTTGTAGTCGTCACTTGCTCCCTGTTTTCTATCGGTTGTTTTGTAGTCGCCACTTGCTCCCTGTTTTCTATCGGTTGTTTTGTAGTCGCCACTTGCTCCCTGTTTTCTATCGGTTGTTTTGTAGTCGTCACTTGCTCCCTGTTTTCTATCGGTTGTTTTGTAGTCGCCACTTGCTCCCTGTTTTCTATCGGTTGTTTTGTAGTCGTCACTTGCTCCCTGTTTTCTATCGGTTGTTTTGTAGTCGTCACTTGCTCCCTGTTTTCTATCGGTTGTTTTGTAGTCGCCACTTGCTCCCTGTTTTCTATCGGTTGTTTTGTAGTCGCCACTTGCTCCCTGTTTTCTATCGGTTGTTTTGTAGTCGCCACTTGCTCCCTGTTTTCTATCGGTTGTTTTGTAGTCGCCACTTGCTCCCTGTTTTCTATCGGTTGTTTTGTAGTCGCCACTTGCTCCCTGTTTTCTATCGGTTGTTTTGTAGTCGCCACTTGCTCCCTGTTTTCTATCGGTTGTTTTGTAGTCGCCACTTGCTCCCTGTTTTCTATCGGTTGTTTTGTAGTCGTCACTTGCTCCCTGTTTTCTATCGGTTGTTTTGTAGTCGCCACTTGCTCCCTGTTTTCTATCGGTTGTTTTGTAGTTACCACTTGCTCCCTGTTTTCTATCGGTTGTTTTGTAGTCGTCACTTGCTCCCTGTTTTCTATCGGTTGTTTTGTAGTCGCCACTTGCTCCCTGTTTTCTATCGGTTGTTTTGTAGTCGCCACTTGCTCCCTGTTTTCTATCGGTTGTTTTGTAGTCGCCACTTGCTCCCTGTTTTCTATCGGTTGTTTTGTAGTTACCACTTGCTCCCTGTTTTCTATCGGTTGTTTTGTAGTCGCCACTTGCTCCCTGTTTTCTATCGGTTGTTTTGTAGTTACCACTTGCTCCCTGTTTTCTATCGGTTGTTTTGTAGTCGCCACTTGCTCCCTGTTTTCTATCGGTTGTTTTGTAGTCGCCACTTGCTCCCTGTTTTCTATCGGTTGTTTTGTAGTCGTCACTTGCTCCCTGTTTTCTATCGGTTGTGTTGTAGTCGCCACTTGCTCCCTGTTTTCTATCGGTTGTTTTGTAGTTACCACTTGCTCCCTGTTTTCTATCGGTTGTTTTGTAGTTACCACTTGCTCCCTGTTTTCTATCGGTTGTTTTGTAGTCGCCACTTGCTCCCTGTTTTCTATCGGTTGTTTTGTAGTCGCTACTTGCTCCCTGTTTTCTATCGGTTGTTTTGTAGTCGCCGCGTGGTGATTACAAAACAACCGATAGAAAATAGGGAGCAAGTGCGGTGCGGAGATCTAATTTTAATTAGATTGTAAATTGCATGGCTTCATGTTCACCGTCACATTTGGGGACATGGCTTTGTGAAGGTGGGGGACACGGATCTGAAGCGGCGGTTTCAGGTAAGATAGTTTGAAATCATAAATTATAGCATTAGTACAATTATTTAAAATATATGACTTATTTAGCGGAACACCAGGTTCATTTCGGGAGATTTTGATCCCATTTTACTCACGGTATTCGTCCGGTATATAGGTGAACAGTTCTGCAATGTATGACGAGGGTGGTCAAAATTGAAAATTATTACAAGTCTCCGTCAGATTTTAGCTAATTTAAGGCTCGATGCACATACTTTCAATGACATATGTTATCTAAAAAGTCGTCCGCGTTAAATGCAATCATTATTTCAAACCATCAACGCAATATAAGAAGCATACGATCGAACACTGGTACGTGTGGACAGGACCATATGTTGCCCCTCCCCCCCCCCTTTTGTTTTCTTTTTTTTTTCAATGTTTTTTTCATATAAACAACATTTTGCAACTTTCTATGTATCACTGTATGACATATATACATAGAAAGTTGCAAAATGTTGTTTATATGAAAAAAAATCGATGTTCAACAAAAAAAAGGGGGGGCAACATCTTAAAAAAAAAAAAAAAAAAAAAGGGGGAGGGGCAACATAGGGTCCTGTCCACACGTTCCTGTGGATCGAATTGTCTCTCGCGTTAAATTGTGCCGTATGGGGGCAAAATATTTGTGACGGCAGGGGATAGGGCTTACCTTTTAAAAACAATGATATTTATGTATATTACCCTTTTTCATGAAAGGCAAAGCAGCCCTCGTGTAATAAAAACCACAATTCAGGGCACGAAGGCACGTGCCAATTATATTTAATCTTATTTTGACCTTATTTATCATATGGATGTGTAGAAGAATGTACGTTTTTAGCTCACCTAACCCAAAGAGTCAGATGAGCTTTTGCCTTCACTTGGAGTACGTCGTCCGTCTGTCGTCCTTAAACTTTTATATGTTGTTGATAAAAAGGGTAATATACATAATTATCCTTGTTTTTAAAATGTGAGCCCTATTCCCTGGCGTCACAAATATTTTACCCCCATACGCCACAATTTAACGCAAGAGACAATTCGATTGTATGCGTCTTATATTGCGTTGATGGTTTAAAATAATGATTGCATTTAACGCGGTCGACTTTTTAGATAACATATGTCATTGAAAGTATATGCATCGAACCTTAAATTAGCTAAAATCTGACGGAGACTTGTGATAATTTTCAATTTTGACCACCCTCGTCATACATTGCAGAACTGTTCACCTATATACCGGACGAATAACGTGGGTAAAATGGGATCAACATCTCCCGAAATGAACCTGGTGTTCCGCTAAATAAGTCATATATTTTAAATAATTGTAATAATGGTATAATTTATGATTTCACATCAGCTTACCTGAAACCGCCGCTTCAGATCCGTGTCCCCCACCTTCACAAAGCCATGTCCCCAAATGTGACGGGGGACACGGTGATATTACAAATCATTTATACCACGGTTTTCCGAGTTAAGCGGTTAAACAGTCACACGCTTCGCGTTCAATTGTTTAACCGTTTAACTCGGAAATTCGTGGTATAAATATTACATATTTCAGTTGATGTACAGTATAAATAAAATACCACACACAATACAGAAGATATATTTTTACTGTTTTAATCAAGTACGTCGTTCTACTTAATGACTGTTCTACATGCTGAGAGGGGTGCTCTATCAAAGATCAATGGGATGACATCACAACATGATAATTACAATGTGTATACCCAGGATTTTATTGTGTTACATTATTTGTGTGAAATGTTACAATTTAAACATAAGGTATTGTGCACTTTCGTCGTAGTGCACAGATGCTTGTAAATGTAATAAAGCTTGATATCTTTCTATTCTAAGCAATATGCTTTGTTCTGTATATTTTAGACAACATCCTGATAGTTGTAGCATATAATTAAAATACTTTTAAAGTACTTGACAGTACAGTTGATAACTACCAATGTCCAGAGAAATGACTCTATTTAACTAGAGGCTCATCCGAGCCTGTATCACTCATCTGGTCATTCATATCATTCAATCAAGTTTAGGGGCCATGCATCATGTATGGTAGCTGAATTTACAACTACCTATGCAATCAGTGCCTAAGTTGTGAGTTTGAATCCTGCTCGTGGTGAGGTGTACTCTATACATATATGATAAAGTTTGCCAGTGACTTGTGGCAGGTCAATGGTTTTCTCCGTGTACTCCTGTTTCCTCCGCCAATAAAACTGACCACCACAATATTAAGTGATTAACGATGTTTTTTTAAAAACGAGATGGCGTTTCTCAGTCATCTCTCATCTCCTCGAGTTTTAAAAACTTGTGTGATCTGGCAATTTGTCTTCATTTTTATATATTTAGACAAGTATATAAAATCTGGCAATACTTGTATATCATTATTTTGTTCTGCTGTGATTTTCAGGTCGATAATTGACAGCCAACATGGCCACAACACCATAAAAATCATCAGCGTACAGTAAGTGACCGGTATTTGTTTTTATTTTACGCGAGCTATTGGTGATACTTTGACTAAATAGAACATGAAATAAGTAAAACGAATGTAGATTTTTTTTAGATTGATGAATTTTTATTTCCGATACATGCTTGTATAGGGAATTATACGA
The DNA here is from genome assembly GCA_963680875.1 of Bathymodiolus brooksi. Classification (NCBI taxonomy): domain Eukaryota; kingdom Metazoa; phylum Mollusca; class Bivalvia; order Mytilida; family Modiolidae; genus Bathymodiolus; species Bathymodiolus brooksi. The sequence goes on from OY804576.1 coordinate 19,483,632, forward strand.
ATAATTGTTTTATTATATTAGATTAGGTTTATTTTTGCTTTTGAAAACGAATTTATTGAAAGAAAACGTCGTTAGCGCACAATTTTCTCATGTAACGCGTTACAAAATATCCGTATGTCTTTTACATTTTTCTCAGTAAAAACCTAAAAATACGTTTTTCGGACCATTTTTTTGTGGGATCGGAAGCAGAGTCAGCGTGCTCTATGATCCCATTAACGATTTCTGATTAAAGCAATGCTTGAAAGAAAAAATCGGTAAGTTCATGGAAAGAAAAGAACGTAACGCTGAAGGAAAAACATCTGCATGACAAATAACAAGTTTTATTTCAGCTATGTCTTACAAAATTTTCACAAATAAAGTATACATAATAAAAGTATACATAATAAAGTATACATAATAAAAGTATACATAATAAAAGTATACATAATAAAAGTATACATAATAAAGTATACATAATAAAGTATACATAATAAAGTATACATAATAAAAGTATACATAATAAAGTATACATAATAAAAGTATACATAATAAAAGTATACATAATAAAAGTATACATAATAAAGTATACATAATAAAGTATACATAATAAAAGTATACATAATAAAGTATACATAATAAAAGTATACATAATAAAAGTATACATAATAAAGTATACATAATAAAGTATACATAATAAAAGTATACATATCAAATGTTATTATCTTCAAAAACGAAAAAGTCTTTTCAAAAATGATTTTTTTAAAGCAAGTTAAAAAATATTCCTAGAGTAGTAAGGTCAACAAAATGTCCAGTTGCAACTTGACGTAAAAAAACCAACGAGGTATAAAACTTTACACATTCGAAACTATATTTTTCGCTCATAATTTTCGTGCTAAATCCAAATAACAAATGTTCATTTTCAGTTGCAGAGAATGAACTTAACAAACTTGATTTCGGATAAAAATTACGATTTCTACGTAAAATTGTAGAACGTTACCCAATTTGTCCAGTAAACGTTTTTTCTTACCGACGGCAAAATAACGTCGCGCTACTTCTATATTTTTCTATAGTTTTCTATTAAAATTAAAACAAATAAACAACAACTAAAAAAATCGAAGCTGAAAACAAACAAATGATATCAAAATTTGAAAAACAACAAACAAAAGAGCGAAAACAAAATACAAAATATACCAAACCTGAAAAAATAACGATGTGTTTCCGCTTATTCAAGCTACCCTAATCAAAATTGAATTCATGACCTTAATTTTTGTGTGTGTTATTTTTGAACAAGCATTGCAAAAAAGAATGTGTGCATTGTAGAAACTATAATTATATAATAGTTAAAAAAAATCGCGAAATATAATTGATTTATATGAAAATTAAAAATGTGAACTGAATTATTTTAATTATAATTTCACTAGATTATACATAAGATATTACGAGAAATTTTCAAGAATACAACGTATACAATCAATCAGTAAACAAACAGAATATGATAATCTCGTTTTAGAGCAAGATATACTTTCAAAGAAAAAATGTTAAAGTACAGTCACATAACATAAACAATAAATAAATACAAAAAGGGAATACAAACGAAATAAATAAGCAAACAAACAAACATTGAAATAAACACCTAAAGGAAAACACCAACAACACAAATATATACAAGCAAGCCAAAATAAAATAAAAATCAATAAAAACAAAAAGTGAAATTCCGAAATAAAGAACAATACATAAAAACACACCCACACTACCTCCATCCTAACCAAACCCACGGTATGTAAACACAAATAAAACACACCCACACTACCTCCATCCTAACCAAACCCACGGTATGTAAACACAAATAAAACACACCCACACTACCTCCATCCTAACCAAACCCACGGTATGCAAACACAAATAAGGAAGAACAAAATGAAAAAGAAGACGCGAAACGTTCTTTTCAATGTTAATTATGTGTAACGTCAAGTGTCAACAACATCGCGCGTAACGTCTTTAAAACGCCAACTCAGTCATTTTTAGCTCACATGGCCAAAGCTTTTGCCATCAGATTTCGTCCGTCGTCCGTCGTCATCTGTCGTTAGCTTTTCACATTTTAATCTTCTCCTCAGAAACCACTAAGCCAATTTAGACCAAACTTTGCTGGAATGGTCCTTGGATGGCGTTCTTTCAAAATTGTGTCCAATAACTACGCCCTCCATCCAAGATGGCCGCCGTTACTAAAAATAGAAACTTCTTCAAATGGCCAAAACTGCTCTATTTTAAGCCAGAATGTGCCCAAATTTTAACTGCATAAGCATAATGTTGAGCTTTTTAACATATATTACGGGATTTTTTATGAACTTTCAACTTTTTCCGATTTTGATTGATTATGCAAATTAAGCATAAATAAGCAAACAATCATTTAAAAATGTTCTTGTCAGAAACCACTTTGCCAATTTCAACCAAGCATTGTCTGAATGATCCTCAGGTGGTCCCCTTTCAAAATTATATCTGTCAGCGCCGTCCTGTATCCAAGATCGCCACCGTTACTAAAAATAGAAATTTCTTCAATTGGCTAAAACTGCTGTATTTGAAGCCAGAATGTTCCCAAATTTGAACTGTATAAACATAATGATGAGCTTTTTAACATATTATATTCCAGATTTTCATATGAACTTTTAACTTTTCTGATTTTGACCGATTATGCAAATTAAAAATAAATAAGCAAAAAAATAATTTAAAAATCTTCTCGTCAGAAACCAGTTGGTCAATTTCAACCAAACTTGGCCTGAATGGTCCTTTGGTGGTTCCCTTTCAAAATTGTGTCCGGCAGCTCCATCTTATATCCAAGATGACTGCCATTACTAAAAATACAAATTATGTCAAATGGCCAAAACTGCTGTATTTGAAGCCATGATGGGCTCAAATTTGTACTGTATGAGCATAATTATGTGCTTTTTAGCTCACCTGGCCATAGGTCATATGAGCTTTTACCATCATCTTTCGTTCGTCGTCCGTTGTCGTCAAAATTGTACCAATGAAGGTCCTAGGATCAATGGGGTCCGATACCTATGGGTCCCAAGTCTTACATAGGATTCAATGGGAAAACACCTATCAACTGTTTTGTCAGAAACTATTAGGCCAATTTGAATGAAACTTTGCTATAATGGTCCCCATTCAAAATTATATCCAAAAGTTTCAGCTTGCTAGGGGAAAGGCCAACAAGGGGCCCAATAGGGTAATATTGATTAAATATTAAAAAATCTTCAGAACCAATAATGTCAGTGCAATGATATTTGGTGTAGAACACTGATAGATCAGGAGGATTCAAAATTGTATCAATGGGGTACTGGGGTCAATGGGGTACCTGTGTAAACTAATTGCCATCGCTTAGCGTCTGTCATCTGTCCATCATCCACCCATGCGTTGGTAAATAATACTATTCTCTAAAACCACACGGCCAATTTGAGCCAGGTGAACGATTACAGGCTCTGGGGAGCCTCTAGTTCAGCTATATTATGGCGAGCACACGTTAATTTTCAATGAGATGATGATGAGGTCTGCTTTGTACTAGACCAACACTCTTAGTTGAATTTTTATATTGCTGGTTCACTGAAACAACAGTTAATTGATTAGACATATCGCCCCACTCGGACACATTATTCTGATTCCGAGCTAACTAGTCTTTGCTCTTTGTCCTTAATGTTGCTGTTTAGCAGAGAAGCAACAATTACAAATTTCATAGTCTTTGCTTTGACCCGATTGGGGCTCGAACCCACGATCTATCGCACCCGAGGCATGTCGTGTAGAACTCTGAATTTGTCATTAAACATGGAAGTGGTGGGTGGGGTCTTAATCTATGCGAGTGATAATATCGACCTTGCAGTATTTGGCAACATAAACAAGACTTGAGAAAGGACCTATTTATTATTTATGGCATAATTTATAAACAGAAATAAATGTAAACAATATATATGTAAAAGTTATACTTGAATTTCCTTTACCAACCTGTAAAGTATAGAAGCAATATATCTACAGCATTATAAAGAATGTACAAAGTATCAAATCTCTTCTTGTATACCAAATTATATTACTAAAACCCTATAATTTATCTTCTCTTCAATACTGAATTTGAAAATCCCCTAAAAAATGTTAAAAACTTAATTGATTTTAGTTTCTATGGTAATATTATAGAAAACTACATTTTTTTAACAGTACAGTATTTGACCTTGTAGACCAATTTTGATTAATATAATGTATATAAAGTTTAAGTTGTCCAAAATAAATGGCTATAATAATACTGTAGAACTCAATAAACTCTATTTTATGTTTCTTATCTTAAATAATTTACATGACATCCAGTATAAAGTAAATTATCAGTAATTTAAAGTTTTCATTTGATCTCAGCAGGATATTTTCAGTATCAACAGATTGACCATGATACTGAACATCATCATTCAGTGTGATGTCAGATATTTTCAGTATCAACAGATTGACCATGATACTGAACATCATCAGTCAGTGTGATGTCAGATATTTTCAGTATCAACAGATTGACCATGATACTGAACATCATCAGTCAGTGTGATGTCAGATATTTTCAGTATCAACAGATTGACCATGATACTGAACATCATCAGTCAGTGTGATGTCAGATATTTTCAGTATCAACAGATTGACCATGATACTGAACATCATCATTCAGTGTGATGGCAGATACATTATGACGTTACATATAAAACAATAATCAATAATGTCAGTTTTGAATGTTTCGACATACATTCTCACTAGTATAACAGTTCACCCCATTTGACTCGCTGTGATGCTAGAGAAAATGTTGGTCTCAACATTCATAACTGCCACTATTCAGTATATACAATTGTTATGGTGTTATTGTTTCTCTTATCAAGACTACAACATATGTCTTTTATACAAGTCTATATCTTATATCCAGTGTATCATATATTTCCTTTCTCCAGTCTAGTGTATTTTCTTTCTCAAGTCTAAAGCTATTTATTTGATCCAGTCTATAGCATATTTATTTGATCCAGTCTATAGTGTATTTCTTTAATCCAGTCTATAGTGTATATCTTTAATACAATAGAGTATTTTGTTGTATCAAGTCTCCAGATAACTTCTTATATATCTACATTTGTAGAACTAATTAACTATCAAATTTGTATTTGATTACTGTAAATAAACATTTTTGAAAAACAACTTGAAATCACTTTCAAAGTCTTCACAATATTATAATTCTTCTCGTGTGTTAGAAATGTGTACAATGTATGATAAACTGCCATCTACACTGTACAGTCTTATAGAAACAAGGTAAATATTACTGTGTGGAAAACAAAGCATTATTTGGCACTGTATTCTGATGTATGATGACAAGGTATTATTACACAGGTTTGTATGTATATAATAAAATTTAAAACTCATTTATTCTCTATGTCTTTGTTTATTCTTTCTCAAAGTTTGTATTTAGAAATGATTGTGCATAAATATGTGCTAAAAATAATTTATATAAAAGGAAAACTTTTTTCAGCAGCCATATTTACAAATGATTATATCATACACAGATATTGATGAACAAAATATGGCCAAAGGAAAGATTGGAATGGAAATAACACAGCACAAATTTGTTTTAAATTTAACTTTCATCTTGACAAGATTATATATTTATATTTAGTTTTAAAATTCACTAGTATCTTTTCGTGACCTAACAATGAGCATGACACGTCCTTTAACTACAAGTATCACAATGACATTTAATACAGAAGTAAGTATGAGATGATATGGCACAAACTTAGCTCATACAATGCCAATAAACTTGTCAATACTGGGCTAAAAAAATTAACGTGCCTTGCTTTAATCATGTGTTCATAAATGGTCATTTTTGTATTTAAAATAAATGATGTTTGACAATATAAGATATTCTACAATGTCATGACATATCTCTTTGTGTGCTGGAAAAGGAAGTCAGACTTCTAATGTTCTTAATATAGAATAGTAAAAATGGATTGAGCATACTGATAAATAATTATGCTTCATTCAAAACCATTTATATTGCCAATAATATACATATATGTAAAATAAAAACTGTTGTGTGCTAAGTACTCTGTAATGTGTATATGATAGAGTATGATGTCCAGTCTAATACAAATGGTAGAGTACCGTTTCCAGTCTAATATACAGTATAAAATCATGTTTCAATAAGATAACTATTTTGTTGTTCAATATCCTTACAGAGATGGTATTCTACACCAGGATATGAATTCTCTCCCTCTTTACCTTATAAACATTTGTAAATGATCATATTTCAAGATTGGAGCAAACACTATTGATATTTGAGTATTGAAAATTTCACCATTTGCAAATAGAATAGGATTGGACAATATTATTTGACATGTGGTTTTGTTGGTAATCCCATTTCCTATCACCATTGATGATGAAGGTCCCAAATATCATCAAATATTTATTTGTCAATGTTATAAGCCTATCACCAATACGGCGTGGGTTCGCACCCAGCTTTGTAAATTACAATAAGGGTGCACTCAACTCGCAAGTGATAAAGTTTACCAGTTGCTTGCCCATGATCGGTGGTTCTCTCTGGGTACTCCGGCTACTTCCACCACTAATAATTATTACATAATTATTATATATGTAAATTTCTATCTAAAATTTATTTTTGTTCTGATATTTGTCTTCCTCTACTAAAAGATAGACAATATCTTAATAAAAAAAAAATAGCAATGTGTTTCTAAAGGTAGATTTTATATTCTAAATAAGACAAATATATAATATTTGCAGAAAAAAACCCCATTCAAAGTTAGTAACCAAGACCAAAATACTGGTAAAAGAAGAAAGATATTAGTATAGTAATTGTTCTATATGCTCTATTTCATAATGTATTATTAGTTTATATACAAAAAAATCACAGAATTATCCATAAAATATAAATTTATAAATTTCAAACTATTAAAAAAAAAATTCATTAATTTGAAATAAACATTATAATTTAAAATTGTATAACCAATATAGTATGACAACCAATTGTATTCCCTAATTAATCTTAGGGTAAATATGATATGTACATGTATAATATAGGGTCTGTATATAATAATATCATATAAAAATTAACAATATATGGCTATATACAAAATAACATGGTAAAAACAATGATAAATGCAGATATTCCCTTCCTTAGAACTTCTAAATGTAACATGAATTCTGATTGGACAACATTCCTTCTAACTTCTTTAATGTAACATGAATTCTGATTGGACAACATTCCTTCTAACTTCTTTAACGTAACATGAATTCTGATTGGACAACATTCCTTCCAACTTCTTTAATGTAACATGAATTCTGATTGGACAACATCCATCTAACTTCTTTAATGTAATATTGATTTTGATTGGACAACATTGAAACTTTAAAGACATTAATTGCATAATTGATGTTATCAAATAGTAGTCCCAGTAAACATTACGTTTTCATCTATTCAACATTAATACTGTAGTAATTTACTTTGAACGTGTATTAGATGTGTTGTGTTATATATTTGATGACATTAGACTATGATTGGAATATCACAAACATCTGTTTACATGCTCAACTGATGCATCACCAGGAAAACTCAATTTGTTTCAATCAAATCAAAAACCAACTGACAATAACTTTTCTCACTTTTGAGACAGACCAGTTCCTATTTTTAGCGATGTGAAATTTTCTTATCTTGCGTTTTACCGGCAGATGCATGCTGTACAGTTTATGTCAACTGCCCCCCTCGGGTAAGATTTCAATCGTTCGCTGACTCGACGAGCCTAGAAAGTGTGAATGAAATCTGGTCAGTAGGACCAATAATATAGAAACAGGTTTAATGAGTTAACAGACTAGATTATGACCTCAGATTTATCATGGTTTGTCCTCAATTGTTAATAACTCATCATGGAATGTGATATAAAAAAAAATTGTATATTTATTTAGAATACTAGGAATATATCCATTCATTTCATGTCATTGGCATCTATTTCAATCCATGTTATTTTTTATCATATAAATACACAATGTACATACTTGTATATCATGATAGATATTGAATGTTCTCTTGGTTTTATTTTGTAACATTAATTATATATCACAATTTTTATCAATGATTAAACAATGTGGAAACAACCATCAATTATAATATGTAACTGACACAATATTTGAGTAATATGAAGAAAATGTAATAAAGTCAATGTAAATATGTATTTCCATAGCAATGTATGTATATTAGTAAAAATAAACAAGCTTTGATGACTAATCACAATTCTTTGTTTATAATAATGTTGATGCTGTAATAATATATATTCTTAATTAACAAAACAAACATTAACTGGCTTACACTTTGATATTAAATGAATATCAAGTTATTTTAATTTACATATAGTTACTTTTATGATAATGCAATCTTATTATACGAAATAAATGTTACACTGGAACTAACACATTCCTAGAAAATATCCATCCCTTTGTAGAGAAACCAATGACCAAGTTCTCTAAACACCAGGTCTTGACCAAGCCCTCTAATCACCAAGATTAATAACAATGCTATATAACAATGACTTTCTGTACACTTAAAATTTACATATAAAATGCTAACTTTCATTTAATTTTTAAAACATAACAACCTACTATTGAATTTCAACCATTTTTTAAAAATTTGCATGTCATATCAAGCTTATCTAGCTCCCAATACTTCCTCTTAACTTTGTTATCTCCCCTTGCAATGCTCTCCTATCATGAAGTTCACACTATGTCTCCATTGTAACATTCCAGTATTAACCTCCTTCGTACGGATAAAACATTTCCCAGGTTTTTATGGAGAGAATAATACAAGTATTATGATATAATCGCTGGGTTACTGTGGAATGCCAAGCTCATCAAAAACAATCCAAATATCTAGCACTTTAAATAGTTATAAAATGTTTCATTTCAACATGGACTATGTCTAAAACTTCTCATCAACGGAACAAGGCAAGATGGTTTATCTGCTCCACGTAAGAATGGATGTTGTAACAACTCTGCTGCTGATGCTCTCTGCATAGGATCTCGTACCAACATTCGTTCTAAAAATCCTTGTAATCTTGGTGAAACCTACAAATAAAATTCATTGTAACAGTAAATAAGCACATATTATAAAATCATATATATTTTCACTGATCAGTAAAATTTTGTGCCACCTTAATTTTGTGTATGGCACTCCCAAAAACCATTTGCAGTGTGCATCGTTTTAAGTTCTTTATGAAATTCCAGTATTTATTTATTTAGAAGACTTTAATGTTATAGCAACAATTTTGCTAATAACTTTTGGCTGTGACAAAAAAAACCCAGTATTTTCTACATATCATTCCAAAGACTTTTCACATCATTAGGCTGAGCCTGTGTCGCTCACCTTTCATTCTGCTTTGAGGAAACTTAATACAGAACCTTCCATAGGTGCTTCCCACCAAATTTCGGTTCATTTGGCAAAGCAGTTTCAGAGAAGAAGATTTTTAGAAATCGACAAATCTGAAACAAGAATTGCCTGTGGTGGCCATGTTTGTTAATGGATCAAAACGAAATGAGCAATCTCTATAGAGGACCTTCCATAGATGCTTCCTACCAAGTTTCATATCATTTGGCCAAGCGGTTTCAGAGGAAAAGCTGTTTTAGAAATCGACCAATCAGAAACAAGAATTGCCTATGGTGGCCATGTTTGTTAACAGATCAAAATCGGAATGAGCAATTCCTATAGAGGACCTTCCACAGATGCTTCCTACCATGTTTCGGTCCATTTGGCCAAGCTGTTTCAGAGTAGAAGATTTTTAGAAATCGACCAATCAGAAACAAGAATTGCCTGTGGCTGCCATGTTTGTTAATGGATCTGGACAAAATGAACATTCTCTATAGAGGACCTTCCATAGATGCTTCCTACCAAATTTTGGTTCGTTTGGCAAAGCGGTTTCAGAGGAGAAATTTTTTAGAAATCGACCAATCAGAAACAAGAATTGCCTGTGGCGGCCATATTTGTTAATGGATCGGGACGAAATGAGTAATCTTTATAGAGGACCGCCCATAGATGCATCCTACCAAGTTTCGCTTCATTTGGCAAAGCGGTTTCAGAGAAGATTTTTTAGAAATCAACCAATAAAAAAAAAGAATTGTCTGTGGCGGCCATGTTTGTAAACGGATCGGGACGAAATGAGCAACCTTAACAGAGGACCATCCATAGATGCTTCCTACCAAGCTTCGGTTCATTTGGTCAAACGGTTTCAGAGGAGAAGAATTTAATGAGAAACAAGAATCGCCTGTGGCAGCCATGCTTGTTAACGGATTTGGACGAAATGAGCAATCTTTATAGAGGACCTTCCATAGATGCTTCCTACCAAGTTTCGAATAATTTGGCAAAGCGATTTCAGAGGAGAAGATTTTTAGAAATCGACCAATCAGAAACAAGAGTCACCTGTGGCGGCCATGTTTGTTAACGGATCGGGACGAAATGAGCAATCTTTACAGAGGACCTTCTATAGATGCTTCCTACCAAGTTTCGGTTCATTTGGCCAAGTGGTTTCAGAGGAGAAGATTTTTAAAAATCGACCAATCAGAAACAAGAATTGCCTGTGGCGGCCATGTTTGTTAATGAATCGGGACGAAATGGCCATTATTTATAGAGGACCTTCCATAGATGCTTCCTACCAAGTTTCAGTTCATTTGGGTAAGGGGTTTCAGAGGAGAAGATTAAAATGTGAAAAGCTAACAGACGACGGACGTCAAGTGATGGCAAAAGCTCACATTGCCTTTGGCAAGGTGAGCTAAAAAATATGATATTTCTTGTAGTGTGTATGAAGTCAAGAAATCCAACCTTAACCATTAAACTTACCCTAAGACCATTCTTCAGCTTAGGAGGAGGCATGTCTCTAATTCTACGCATAGCTTGAAGAGGAGGTTCATTAAAGAATGGAGGTTCACCATCTATCATTTCTATACACATTATACCCAATGACCATATATCTACCTATAAAAATCAAGACAGGCATATCATGAAATAAAAATTTATGATATGGTGATATTGTGTTTATCGAGTTTTTAGTGAGGTTTGTGTTGCTTAATCTTTAATTTTCTGTGTAATGTTTTGTAGATCATTATTTGTCCTTTGGTCTTTTTTCTTTCAGCCACTCTCTCTCCTTCCTCGATTTACAGTTTCTGATGAAACCTTTGGTATCTTCAAACTTTTCATGTGTCATTGCTGTAAAATTACACCTGACAAATGGACATAAATACACAGCTCCAATTATCAATAGGAGGGTTGGGATCATGGACATAAATACACAGCTCCAATTATCAATAGGAGGGTTGGGATCCCATTAACCGGATTAACCACACCACATTTTTGTGCTCATTCAAGCTAGGAAATGGATTTCCTTGATTTGGCCAAAAAATCTTAAGAAGATAAGTCTTATATTTTGTTTTACCAATAAAAAAAAATGGCATCTAGCTGAATATTATAGGAGTAATTCACACTATAAATAAACAAAATATTTATAGAAACAAACATAATGACAATGAAAAAATCATTATCATATATTTATGTGGTAAAGTGTCATAAGGTTATGGGTATTGAATGTCATTATCAATAATATTTCAGTTATATCGTAGTAGTCAGCTTTATTGGTGGAAGGAAACCAGAGTACCAGGAGAAAATCCCTGACCTGCCGCCAGTCACTACACCATTAGATGAGAAGCCTGGCTGCCCATACTTGAAATATGTAGTCTTTCTTCAAATTGTTCTAATATGATGGAACATTACTTTTTGTTGTACGTTGTATCCAATGAAAGACACTTTTTAATAATTAAACAAATTACCTCAGGGCCATATGGTAACCTTGAGATGACCTCTGGTGCCATCCAGTATGGTGTACCCACCAATGATTTCCTTCTTGGTAATTGTGAAGTAACTTGTGCACAAAATCCAAAATCTGATAATTTAACCTGTGAAAAAAAATAAAAATCAACAAATAATGTTTGATCTTACTCAAACTATGCATACATATAACTAAATTTAGATTTTGCTCATCTTCATTTCGAGATAAATAAGTGATTGACGGTTGATTAATTCATCAGCGATATCATAAGAGGTGAAATTGACTTTCTGACAAGATGATGATGGGGTCTGTAATAGGTAGTAGATCAACATGATTGAGTTGGACTTTTATAGTGCTAACTCATTGAAACAACAGTTTACATGACTCTGCACTCTGCACACAGTATACTGTCTCCAAGCCAACCATAGTGTTAACCCCAATAGATATGTCATGACCATGTGACACATTATTCTGACCTCTTATTTAGCATGTCACTGATCTGTCTCCTTAATGATGTGTGATTAGTGGAAATGCAGTAAACATCAATCTTACAGTCTAAGATTGCCACCAACCAGGACTTGAACTCTGAACTATTTTTAGTTCCAAGTTATGTTCATTATTAAGAATAAGAAGAGTTTGAAGATACCAAAGGGAGGTAATCAGAATCTGTATATCAAAGAACAGACAACACAATGACCAAAAGATACCAAAGGGGTAATCAGAATCTGCATATCAAAGAACAGACAACACAATGGCTAAAAGAAAAAGTACAAAAAGACAAACAACGATCTACAGAACATACACATAAAACTAAAGATTGAGTAACACGAACCCCATTAAAAACCGGGGATGAACTCAGGTGCTCCGGAAGGGTAATCAGTTACTGCTCGACTAGTAGCACTGTCGTGTTAATATAGTTACAAACCTGGTGATATGAATGAGGAAAGTACTGGGAAGTGTTTACGACAAGTGGAACAATATTAGGTATGAAGAACAATAAACAGCTGTGCTATATGTGTATGATATGACGATATATTGTCCCATCATCTCAAACAATAAACATGAAACACGTCAATAGGTATATATACCCTCAGACCACCTTTCCTAATAATCTGGAAAGGTCTGAAGAAAATCATTGAAGTAGAGATATCATATGACATGTACTTAATATGGACAGACTGACAACATTATACAATTATGTCTTGTCTAAAGACTGGTGTATAATAAAAACATTGATGATTTCATTTGATACCAGATTACAGTTGGAATAATGTAAAATCTCTTCTTGTAAATAAAATGTACGAACCCTGCCATCATGTGCCAGTAATATTGAGTCTGATTTGATGTCTCGGTGTATAACACCATTCCTATGTAGAAAGTCTAAAGATTTCAGACATGCTTTACAAACTGTGGCTATCTGATTCTCATCCATTCTGAAATATACAACATATAAAGAAATTACATTCAAATTTCCTGTGCATTAAAGGAAAATAAAATTACACATTTAACCGACACTCTGTACTGATATTGATTTGGAAATCTAGAAAAATACTGATATTGAGTTTTGAACATTATTTACATGTGTAATAATAATGTTTTGTTGTAACCAAATCTACAATTATTGTAGAGGGCACGATTGAGACTTTTATTTCCTCATTCTTATATTCAAAAATAAAATTGGTTAGATGCACGCTTTGTGTGTCAATAGGTTTTGGTTTGCCAATTTGCTTTATGAATGGCTCTACATGGACAGTCTACATAGAATGCTAATTTTTAAACAGTTATCAGTATAATGTGACTATGGCTATATATTAATGCTATACTGACTGCAATTTCCTTTTTTCCAATTAAAGTTGTCAGTCCCTTTGGGCTTTAAGATAATTTGGTTTGAAAGTTAGATTTGTGTGGAGAGTACATACCTGTTTTGTGATACAACAATATCTGTCAGAGCTCCTCCTTCAAGGAACTCCATCACTACCCATAATTCATCACCAACCAGGAAACTGTCATACATGTCAACAATGTTTGGATGATGATAGTCTCTCATAATTACAACCTGTAATTGTAAAGGGGAAAATTCTATATCTGAACAATTTTATTTTTTATTTCATAACTGATTGAATTATACTTTTGTTCCACTTTCAGTAAATATCCAGATATATCTTACATGACCAGATTTAGTGAGGGGACAAAAGTTCCTGGAGAAATTAAGCCATGCACTTTCAAAGAAGGCTATTTCATTTGTGCTGTATATGTGGACTGCATTTGCATAATTATTCATCAAATATCGGCATGAATTAAAATTTCACATAAAAACTCATGTTTAACATATTTAATATCATAAATTGACATTTCAAATTTACCTAAAAATATACAAGTCTGATCTAGTCCTATGAACATTGAGAAGATCTTGATATTATCTCTGATCAAAAATAAACAAATTTTACATTTCACAAAATAATCCAGTTTGCATTATATCCCATTCAAGTTTGATTTAAACAATGGATGCAGAAAATTAAGGGACAAGAAAAGCTCAAAAACATTCCTCATATTTTACGACAAATAAAAAAAACACCTAATAAACCTCCTCTACCTTGTTACGATATAAATACCTCATTAAATAAAAGTTCCCTCCTTTGTTGTTTCCGTAGATCCATCTTTTTCACAGCTACCTGCTGACCTGTTGTTTTTGACGTAGCTAAACAAACAATACCAGTAGATCCTTCTCCTATTTTCACAAATGTTTCCAGATTTTCTCTGGGATCACCTGGACTAACCACCATCTGTAATGCTGCTCGAAACTACAATTGAATACAAACAATATATTACGGTACATGTATCATACAGCAATATATATAAACAGATATTATTTTTTAAATCATTTTTCTATAAAAAAAATTGAAAATTTGAAAGCTTGAGATGTTCTGTTTAATAACCCTTTAAAACGGTAACATAATTATACAGATTACATGTATCATAAAATTATCTTAATAAACAGAGAAATTCTGTAGTACTACCAATCTAATGTCTTTAACACTATACTATACTTTAAAGTCACCTTCATTCAATAGTAATAAGTTACATTGAACAAAAAGATATCTATTGTTTTTATATAACACTACCAACCTTAGGCATCCCTAAATGTTTAATGGCATAAAAAAGACCAGATACTCTCAATTACAAAAGTGGTTTTAAATGAAATATGAATACAAATATCGCAGACCAATATCTAATGATAGTGGTTTATGAAAATAATATTCTGACATAAATCCGATAAATTGATAATTTTCAATTTTCAAATAGATGATCGGGTCAAACCAAAGACTATAAAATTGGTTGCTTCTCTGCTAAGCATGCAGCATTAAAGAAAAAGAGCAAAGATTGGTTGGCTCTGAATCAGGATAATGTGTCCAAGTGGGGCAACATGTCTATCCGCGGCATTGTTTCAGCAAGTTAGCTCTATAAAAATCAAACTAAGAGTATTGGTCTAGAACAAAGCAGACCTCATCATCATCTCACTAAAAATTAACTTGTTCTCTCCATGCTATGGCTGAAAATTAACTTGTTCTCTCCATGCTATGACTGAAAATTAACTTGTTCTCTCCATGCTATAGCTGAAAATTAACTTGTTCTCTCCATGCTATGGCTGAAAATTAACTTGTTCTCTCCATGCTATAGCTGAAAATTAATTTGTTCTCTCCATGCTATGGCTGAAAATTAACTTGTTCTCTCCATGCTATGGCTGAAAATTAACTTGTTCTCTGCATGCTATAGCTGAAAATTAACTTGTTCTCTCCATGCTATAGCTGAAAATTAACTTGTTCTCTCCATGCTATAGCTGAAAATTAATTTGTTCTCTCCATGCTATGGCTGAAAATTTGCTGAGTTGGCTCATTCACTCATACAAAGCTATTCTATTCAATATCTATATGTTTTGTTGAGATTGTTGCTAATTGTTGTTTTCAAGTGTAATCTCTGATGTGACCCAATATGGTATGTTGTTAAAAAAAAGAATTAAATATATGTTAATTAGATAGCTTTTACTTCAATGTTAAATAAATTACAGTCCACAACATGTAAAATACAGCATTTACAGTCCATAGCATGTAAAATATATGTTAGGAGAACATATTTTACAAGGGACACAAGCATGCTAGCATAACAGGATGCACTTTGTACATGTTAGGAGAACATATTTTTCAAGGGACACAAGCATGCTAGCATAACAGGATGCACTTTGTACATGTTAGGAGAACAAGTTTTACAAGGGACACAAGCATGCTAGCATAACAGGATGCACTTTGTACATGTTAGGAGAACAAGTTTTACAAGGGACACAAGCATGCTAGCATAACAGGATGCACTTTGTACATGTTAGGAGAACAAGTTTTGCAAGGGACACAAGTATGCTAGCATAACAGGATGCACTTTGTACATGTTAGGAGAACAAGTTTTACAAGGGACACAAGCCTGCTAGCATAACAGGATGCACTTTGTACATGTTAGGAGAACAAGTTTTACAAGGGACACAAGCATGCTAGCATAACAGGATGCACTTTGTACATGTTAGGAGAACAAGTTTTACAAGGGACACAAGCATGCTAGCATAACAGGATGCACTTTGTACATGCATGGAAGCAACAACAACACAAAAGTTAGATTGTTAACATGCTTTTAGACAATACATTAAGTGTCTAAATTTTATGGACATGAAAGAAAGAAATATTAAATAAGATGAGACTTTTTAGAAATTTTATTTTCCTTTAAAAAATCCTATAAATCTGCAGTAATATCATGTATATATAACAGACATTAGAGATTGAATTGGTTATGTAATTTGAGTTCAATCAAATATCTAGTTTTAATTATTCTTTAAAAGTATTCATTTTCTAATAGAGTTCTAAGTTAAGACTAATATCGACCATCTTGGAATTCTAATACATAAATAAAATGCAGACTTTTTACAATAAATTCCTGTCTTGTAATAATTTTCTGAGAAAAAAAAAAGATTTGAAATTTAAACCAATCATAAATCATGAATTGGTCAAGAGCTACAGATGTAGAAGCAACGTTGAACATCATCCAAGTGGAATTTCTGCGAATTTTGGTTTGATTTAGTTAAATGATTTCTGAGATAAAGATTTAAATCTGAAAATATTATGCATGAGGGATGATGACAGATACAAAGAGATGACAATACCTCACTTGGTCCTATTGGCCAATTCAGCTAAAAATGACAGAAACTCATACAAGATACATGATTTTTTAAAACACTAATTAACTATTATCTGAATTGACTTTTACTAAATTGTGCATTTATCATATGAGGTCAGTGAGCATGGTCTTATGTACATGTATGTATTGCAAGAATAAACTCATGTACTGGTGCTAGACTTTTTATTTACACACTAAAACTGTAATAAGATTGAATGCGATACCTGTTCATGTGAAAGTCTCTGTTGTTCCTGCATAGACCCAGGTGGTGGTGAACTGGGGGATTTCGGTGGTGACTGCATTTTTGGTGTCGAAGGATAGTTGGACTGTGCAACTTGCAAGTTGGAAGGTTTGGCTCCACCCTAACACACAACAAACAAGCATGATATATTTATGTCAAGCCATACAAATTCAAAAATTCTCATCCTTTTGTAACCTAAAGATACATTTGCTAGAAGATTAATAAGGGAAAAAAACATTGCAATAGAGAATTAATTAGGCAAAAATAAAAAAAATTGAGAATGAGAATATATTAAATTCATTGGCCTATGAGCACAACAATGAGAATATAATTCATTGGCGTATGAACAAAATGGATGAACAACTATCACCATATCACATGCTCTACACACTACACAGGTATATTGGTAATAATTGACCATGCTTTTCACAGTTAGTTTTAATTCATATTCCTCATTAACAATAAACGTCTATTACTTCAGAATACTGCCTACAAAAACGGATTTTGTTTTGAGTTTTTTTTGTACTCTTTTGACAAGACATTAAAAATATGTTTTCTTTTTATAGAATGTCAAGCTTAACATGTAATGAGCTTGAATATTTTAACTCCTTGTGAAGGGGAAACAGAATCTTAACATTAATTAGTGACAAATATTTCAAGTTGTCTCATTTCTATCAAATTCTATAATTTCTGCCAACAATGTCATATGAACTTGTCAGATTGAATGTAGTTTTTATCACCTGTGTCATATGGTATTTTGAACCCCATGGTAAATTGAACCCGGGGTCGATTTACCTATGATATTTTGACCCCGGGTTCAATTTTCCATATGTTATTTTGACCCTGGGGTCAATTTTTTTGTCATTGTATTTTGAACCCCCTCATGGTAAATTCATTTCTACCAAAAGAGAGGAGTTCATAATACCATAAGAGAGGGTTTGATATACAATAGGTAGGGGGGGTCGATATTCCATGGGCAGGGGGGTCAAAATATCATGGGTTGGGGGGTCGATATACCATGGGTAGGGGGGGTCGATATACCATGGGTAGGGGGGTCAATATGCCATGGGTAGGGGTCGATATACCATGGTTAGGGGGGTTGATATACCATGGGTAGGAGGTCGATATATCATGGGTAGGGGGGGTCGATATACCATGGGTAGGGGGTCAACATACCATGGGTAGGGGGGTCGATATACCATGGTTAAGGGGGGTCGATATACCATGGTTAAGGGGGGTCGATATACCATAGGTAGGGGGTCAATATACCATGGTTAAGGGGGTCGATATACCATGGGTAGAGGGGTCGATATACCATGGGTAGGGGGGTCGATATACCATGGTTAATGGGGTCAATATAACATGGGTAGGGGGGTCAAAATACCATGGGTAGGGGGTTCAATATATATTAATAATTATGGGTAGGGGGGTAATAAAATTTCAAAATTTCCAAAAAATCTAAATTTTCAAAAAAGTTCAAAATTTCAAAAATTTTATATAAAATTTCAAAAAATATATAAATTAAAATAAAAAAATTTCAAATTTTTTTCAATATTTCAAAAATTTCAAAACTAATATATTTCATAAGATTAAAAAAAATACCAATGGCAGGCAGTTTTATATGCCATGGACAAAAAATACAGCAAAATAAATAATATGAGATTGTAAATGAAGACATAAAGATATAATTGATCAATAAAGATGTCTGAACTTTTTTGTCAGTTAATAAAGTTTATTCAAATTTACCTTTTGTTAATTAGCAAATGACAATATGTTTATTTAGCATTCAATGATGGCACTATAATATAATGCATCACCTTCAATTTTAACACCTATTTACCTAACCTCATATATCCTGGGTAATGGTGTCAAAAAGGTGATCAAAAGCCAGTTTGTTATTTACTGATTGGTCTACCAATTAAAAAACAAGATGTCCAGGATCATCTATAAATTAACAAACTACCCTATACAATTATTGGCTTTTAATGCGGAATTAAAAGTCAATAACTGCTTATTAAATAATAAGGAATTTTTCAAACTTTTCAACAGTATATTCAACAAAATAGGCTACAATTGTTTTATCATTTTTCAAGATTAAAATTTTGAAATATGATGAAAATTTTGAAATCTTATGAAATTTTTGAGTTTTGAAATTTTATATATTTTTTTTAATTTTCAAAATTTTATTTTTTTTTGAAACTTTTGAACTTTAAATTTTTTGGGGAAAATTTTGACCCCCCTACCTATGGTATTTTGACCCCCTTACCCATGGTATAGCGACCCCCCTACCCATGGTATTTGACCCCCCCACCCATGGAATATCGAACCCCCCTACCCATGGTATTTTGACTCCCCTATCCATGGTATATCGACCCCCCTACCCATGGAATATCAAACCCCCCTACCCATGGTATTTTGACCCCCCTACACATGATATTTTGACCTCACTGCATATCTTTTGATTAGATATGGGGGGGTTCAAAATACCATGGGGGTTCAATTTACCATACAGGGGGGGTTCAGTTTTCAATAAGGGTGTTCAATATACCATGGATGTAAATTGACCCCGGGTTCAATTTACCATGGGGTTCAAAATACCATATGACACCGGTAATAAAGGTTATTCTTGAACAATTCTTTGGTAAATTAAGAATTTCATTTTTTTTCTGTCTCAAAACATTTGATACTTGTCCATTCAGGATTAAAGAAAGGCAAGGAATATTTAGTAATGAAGTACACTGTATGTTCAAATATGTCTTTCCTTGACATTTGTTATGTAGTAAGGGAATACAATTTGTTGAAACGTTGAGAGGATGGATATGACTAAAAAACAAATTCTACATAAAATCTATGGAAAAAAGCTGCTATTTTACTAGTACATGTATATGCAGGCAAAATTAAGATTTGTCACAACATACTGCAGTACAATCAGAGACATAGGGTGACAAATCACTGATAGATGTATCACTCTCACTAGTGATACTGATATATCTTTTGCTCTGTTTAATTTATTTGCTTACTGCCTAATGTATTTTTGGTGATAGCAAGTTACAATTTAAAAAGAAAAGAAATCTTAGAGATGTATTAAATAGAACAAAAGATATATCCGTATCACCAACATAGCGTCTATCTCTGTTATTATTTTTAATCATGCTAGGGATCTGACTGTACTATACATACAGGGGCATATCCAGGGGGGGGGGACACCCAGCATGCCCCCCCCCCCCTCTAAAATTGGAAAAAATATGATTTTTTGGCATAAAATCGTGATTTTTCACACGAAATATCCCAAAAATGTTCATGCCTCGATCCGCAATTGGAATAAAAATTTGATTTTTTGGCGTAAAATCATGATTTTTCACACGATATACCCCAAAAATTTTCGCGCCTCCCTCTGCTCGGTGCAATTTTTTTAAGTGCCACCCCCCTCCCCCCCGACTTGAAATCCTGGAGCCGCCCCTGACATACAATTAATAAAATAAGCCTCTCCTTATAAAAACATTACTGTATAATGTAACACCAGATATGTTCTTTACATCAATATTAAAATTATATATAAAATGCTGTAGACAAGTGAGTACATCTATCAATGATGTACATGTAAAAAACAGTTTAAATTGCTGTAGACAAGTGAGTACATCTATCAATGATGTACATGTAAAAAACAGTTTAAATTGCTGTAGACAAGTGAGTACATCTATCAATGATGTACATTTGTATATGTAATAGATATATAGATATTTAAATTATGATGAACAGGTCAATAGACAATTATACCCATGGATTATTATTTTTTGAATTGATGAATTGGTTTGAAGTAAGGTTTGAGAGACAAACAAATTGTTGGTTATTAATCTGGTAGGTTTGTTAAATATATTATTTACTAAATATTCATAGTAAACAAACAATACAAACATCTTTTTTACTATTTTATAGACTTATGTGTTCAATCACTTTATAAACTTTAATATACCAACAATCAAACCAATTGACTTATTTCTTTTTAATGTTCTTAATCTTATGCAACAAAAGATACCTGTATATCATTATCATTCTACAGTACAATAAATATACAGTCGTGTATCATTGTGTAGAAGGCAAAGTTTGAGGTACAGGAATAATCAAGCTACATTTTTTTTGTATGTGAGTAAATTAACCTAACAATTACAATGTACTATATTTTAACTTCCTGTTTTCTGAGAAATTATTTATAAAATTTGAAATAACACTGTTTGACAGTATTCTTTTTTTTATATATTATATATTATATTGTGACCAAATGTTTTTTTTGTATTCACCATTTATATTTCATCTAGAACCAGTGCACTTATCCATTGAATTTTTTTTAATTTTTATTTTAAAATGATTTGAGTGTTTATGTACTAAATATTTGGTGCTGATCTTGTTTATTAAAATAACATTCTGGAAGAAAATACATTATGATGACAAGACCAGTAATAACAATGATTAATAGCTTCATTCTCCAAACTTACCCGATCATACTGTAATCCAGCATTTTTAGGAAGTCCTTGTGAGGGTGAATCAGGTTCACCATGATGTCGAGGTGATCTATCGGGGCGATGTAATGAATTTCCATTCATTGGCATTTGATTGTGTTTATAATCATCGTAAGGGTATTGACGTCCATCATGATGATTTTGTTTTGGATGTTCTCTATACATATCCCTACTATCAAAAGAACCATTATGACTTCTGTCATCAGATCTACGTTCAAGTGTTCCATCACGCAAATGAGGTCCATCTCTATTATCCCTATGATCACGAGGGTCTCTGTGATCTCGATGATCTCGCGGATCACGAGGGTAGTCTCTAGGATCCTGTCTATCTCGTGGATCTTGCCTATCCCTGGGATCTCTCATGTCACGTCGAGGATCATGAGGATATCTGTTATAATCTCTAGGGTCTTGTCGAGGATCCCCTCTGAATCGGTCTTGGTGTGGGTCCCTCTCATAATTAGGGGGACCTCGACCTTGGAATGATCTGTCGTGAGGAGGTTCTTCCTCTTGGACAGTAGGATAATCCTGAACATAACGTCTTTGCTGTGGAGGACTTGCTCTGCGTAATGAGTTTGAACGTGCTACTGTAATAGATCTAACATCTGGATTATATCCATTTAAATGTCTAGGTTCACCAATGATTGTCTGAAAAATAGGTTATTTCGAACATTGACAAAAATTATATTAAATGATTAAGTCACCAACATATTTGACCAAATATTGTTGTATCTATACAGTACATCTTATCACAGGCAGGAGTAAAACTAAACACTTTAGTTGTGAAAGGCAAAGATGGCACGGGTATGTAAGAATCTAATGACCATCGCTCACGGCCACAAAGTGAAGCAAGGATGAATACACCTTAATAAAGTTAAAAAAGAAACAAATGCAACAACTACTCCTAACAATCTTACTCAATAGGAGTTCAGAACTACTCCTAACAATCTTACTCAATAGGAGTTCAGAACAACAACTACTCCTAACAATCTTACTCAATAGGAGTTCAGAGCTACTCCTAACAATCTTACTCAATAGGAGTTCAGAACAACAACTACTCCTAACAATCTTACTCAATAGGAGTTCAGAACAACAACTACTCCTAACAATCTTACTCAATAGGAGTTCAGAACTACTCCTAACAATCTTACTCAATAGGAGTTCAGAACAACAACTACTCCTAACAATCTTACTCAATAGGAGTTCAGAACAACAACTACTCCTAACAATCTTACTCAATAGGAGTTCAGAGCTACTCCTAACAATCTTACTCAATAGGAGTTCAGAACAACAACTACTCCTAACAATCTTACTCAATAGGAGTTCAGAACAACAACTACTCCTAACAATCTTACTCAATAGGAGTTCAGAACAACAACTACTCCTAACAATCTTACTCAATAGGAGTTCAGAACTACTCCTAACAATCTTACTCAATAGGAGTTCAGAACAACAACTACTCCTAACAATCTTACTCAATAGGAGTTCAGAACAACAACTACTCCTAACAATCTTACTCAATAGGAGTTCAGAACTACTCCTAACAATCTTACTCAATAGGAGTTCAGAACAACAACTACTCCTAACAATCTTACTCAATAGGAGTTCAGAGCTACTCCTAACAATCTTACTCAATAGGAGTTCAGAACAACAACTACTCCTAACAATCTTACTCAATAGGAGTTCAGAACAACAACTACTCCTAACAATCTTACTCAATAGGAGTTCAGAACTACTCCTAACAATCTTACTCAATAGGAGTTCAGAACAACAACTACTCCTAACAATCTTACTCAATAGGAGTTCAGAGCTACTCCTAACAATCTTACTCAATAGGAGTTCAGAACAACAACTACTCCTAACAATCTTACTCAATAGGAGTTCAGAACAACAACTACTCCTAACAATCTTACTCAATAGGAGTTCAGAGCTACTCCTAACAATCTTACTCAATAGGAGTTCAGAACAACAACTACTCCTAACAATCTTACTCAATAGGAGTTCAGAGTTACTCCTAATAATCTTACTCAATAGGAGTTCAGAACAACAACTACTCCTAACAATCTTACTCAATAGGAGTTCAGAACTACTCCTAACAATCTTACTCAATAGGAGTTCAGAACAACAACTACTCCTAACAATCTTACTCAATAGGAGTTCAGAACAACAACTACTCCTAACAATCTTACTCAATAGGAGTTCAGAACAACAACTACTCCTAACAATCTTACTCAATAGGAGTTCAGAACAACAACTACTCCTAACAATCTTACTCAATAGGAGTTCAGAACAACAACTACTCCTAACAATCTTACTCAATAGGAGTTCAGAACTACTCCTAACAATCTTACTCAATAGGAGTTCAGAACTACTCCTAACAATCTTACTCAATAGGAGTTCAGAACTACTCCTAACAATCTTACTCGATAGGAGTTCAGAACAACAACTACTCCTAACAATCTTACTCAATAGGAGTTCAGAACTACTCCTAACAATCTTACTCAATAGGAGTTCAGAACAACAACTACTCCTAACAATCTTACTCAATAGGAGTTCAGAACTACTCCTAACAATCTTACTCAATAGGAGTTCAGAACAACTACTCCTAACAATCTTACTCAATAGGAGTTCAGAACAACAACTACTCCTAACAATCTTACTCAATAGGAGTTCAGAGCTACTCCTAACAATCTTACTCAATAGGAGTTCAGAACAACTACTCCTAACAATCTTACTCAATAGGAGTTCAGAACAACAACTACTCCTAACAATCTTACTCAATAGGAGTTCAGAACAACAACTACTCCTAACAATCTTACTCAATAGGAGTTCAGAACAACAACTACTCCTAACAATCTTACTCAATAGGAGTTCAGAACAACAACTACTCCTAACAATCTTACTCAATAGGAGTTCAGAACTACTCCTAACAATCTTACTCAATAGGAGTTCAGAACAACAACTACTCCTAACAATCTTACTCAATAGGAGTTCAGAGCTACTCCTAACAATCTTACTCAATAGGAGTTCAGAACAACTACTCCTAACAATCTTACTCAATAGGAGTTCAGAACAACAACTACTCCTAACAATCTTACTCAATAGGAGTTCAGAGCTACTCCTAACAATCTTACTCAATAGGAGTTCAGAACTACTCCTAACAATCTTACTCAATAGGAGTTCAGAACAACCACTACTCCTAACAATCTTACTCAATAGGAGTTCAGAACAACAACTACTCCTAACAATCTTACTCAATAGGAGTTCAGAACTACTCCTAACAATCTTACTCAATAGGAGTTCAGAACAACAACTACTCCTAACAATCTTACTCAATAGGAGTTCAGAACAACAACTACTCCTAACAATCTTACTCAATAGGAGTTCAGAACAACAACTACTCCTAACAATCTTACTCAATAGGAGTTCAGAGCTACTCCTAACAATCTTACTCAATAGGAGTTCAGAACAACTACTCCTAACAATCTTACTCAATAGGAGTTCAGAACAACAACTACTCCTAACAATCTTACTCAATAGGAGTTCAGAACAACTACTCCTAACAATCTTACTCAATAGGAGTTCAGAACAACAACTACTCCTAACAATCTTACTCAATAGGAGTTCAGAACTACTCCTAACAATCTTACTCAATAGGAGTTCAGAACAACAACTACTC
This sequence comes from Bathymodiolus brooksi, assembly GCA_963680875.1. Lineage (NCBI taxonomy): Eukaryota > Metazoa > Mollusca > Bivalvia > Mytilida > Modiolidae > Bathymodiolus > Bathymodiolus brooksi. The sequence continues at coordinate 19,509,132 of OY804576.1, forward strand.
CTAACAATCTTACTCAATAGGAGTTCAGAACTACTCCTAACAATCTTACTCAATAGGAGTTCAGAACAACAACTACTCCTAACAATCTTACTCAATAGGAGTTCAGAACAACAACTACTCCTAACAATCTTACTCAATAGGAGTTCAGAACAACAACTACTCCTAACAATCTTACTCAATAGGAGTTCAGAACAACAACTACTCCTAACAATCTTACTCAATAGGAGTTCAGAACAACAACTACTCCTAACAATCTTACTCAATAGGAGTTCAGAACAACAACTACTCCTAACAATCTTACTCAATAGGAGTTCAGAACAACAACTACTCCTAACAATCTTACTCAATAGGAGTTCAGAACAACAACTACTCCTAACAATCTTACTCAATAGGAGTTCAGAACTACTCCTAACAATCTTACTCAATAGGAGTTCAGAACTACTCCTAACAATCTTACTCAATAGGAGTTCAGAACTACTCCTAACAATCTTACTCAATAGGAGTTCAGAACAACAACTACTCCTAACAATCTTACTCAATAGGAGTTCAGAACTACTCCTAACAATCTTACTCAATAGGAGTTCAGAACAACAACTACTCCTAACAATCTTACTCAATAGGAGTTCAGAACTACTCCTAACAATCTTACTCAATAGGAGTTCAGAACAACAACTACTCCTAACAATCTTACTCAATAGGAGTTCAGAACTACTCCTAACAATCTTACTCAATAGGAGTTCAGAACAACAACTACTCCTAACAATCTTACTCAATAGGAGTTCAGAGCTACTCCTAACAATCTTACTCAATAGGAGTTCAGAACAACTACTCCTAACAATCTTACTCAATAGGAGTTCAGAACTACTCCTAACAATCTTACTCAATAGGAGTTCAGAACTACTCCTAACAATCTTACTCAATAGGAGTTCAGAACTACTCCTAACAATCTTACTCAATAGTTCAGAACAACAACTACTCCTAACAATCTTACTCAATAGGAGTTCAGAACTACTCCTAACAATCTTACTCAATAGGAGTTCAGAACAACAACTACTCCTAACAATCTTACTCAATAGGAGTTCAGAACAACAACTACTCCTAACAATCTTACTCAATAGGAGTTCAGAACAACTACTCCTAACAATCTTACTCAATAGGAGTTCAGAACAACAACTACTCCTAACAATCTTACTCAATAGGAGTTCAGAACTACTCCTAACAATCTTACTCAATAGGAGTTCAGAACAACAACTACTCCTAACAATCTTACTCAATAGGAGTTCAGAACTACTCCTAACAATCTTACTCAATAGGAGTTCAGAACAACAACTACTCCTAACAATCTTACTCAATAGGAGTTCAGAACAACAACTACTCCTAACAATCTTACTCAATAGGAGTTCAGAACAACAACTACTCCTAACAATCTTACTCAATAGGAGTTCAGAACAACAACTACTCCTAACAATCTTACTCAATAGGAGTTCAGAACAACAACTACTCCTAACAATCTTACTCAATAGGAGTTCAGAACAACAACTACTCCTAACAATCTTACTCAATAGGAGTTCAGAACAACAACTACTCCTAACAATCTTACTCAATAGGAGTTCAGAACAACAACTACTCCTAACAATCTTACTCAATAGGAGTTCAGAAATACTCCTAACAATCTTACTCAATAGGAGTTCAGAACTACTCCTAACAATCTTACTCAATAGGAGTTCAGAACTACTCCTAACAATCTTACTCAATAGGAGTTCAGAACAACAACTACTCCTAACAATCTTACTCAATAGGAGTTCAGAACTACTCCTAACAATCTTACTCAATAGGAGTTCAGAACAACAACTACTCCTAACAATCTTACTCAATAGGAGTTCAGAACTACTCCTAACAATCTTACTCAATAGGAGTTCAGAACAACAACTACTCCTAACAATCTTACTCAATAGGAGTTCAGAACTACTCCTAACAATCTTACTCAATAGGAGTTCAGAACAACAACTACTCCTAACAATCTTACTCAATAGGAGTTCAGAGCTACTCCTAACAATCTTACTCAATAGGAGTTCAGAACAACTACTCCTAACAATCTTACTCAATAGGAGTTCAGAACTACTCCTAACAATCTTACTCAATAGGAGTTCAGAACTACTCCTAACAATCTTACTCAATAGGAGTTCAGAACTACTCCTAACAATCTTACTCAATAGTTCAGAACAACAACTACTCCTAACAATCTTACTCAATAGGAGTTCAGAACTACTCCTAACAATCTTACTCAATAGGAGTTCAGAACAACAACTACTCCTAACAATCTTACTCAATAGGAGTTCAGAACTACTCCTAACAATCTTACTCAATAGGAGTTCAGAACAACAACTACTCCTAACAATCTTACTCAATAGGAGTTCAGAACAACAACTACTCCTAACAATCTTACTCAATAGGAGTTCAGAACAACAACTACTCCTAACAATCTTACTCAATAGGAGTTCAGAGCTACTCCTAACAATCTTACTCAATAGGAGTTCAGAACAACTACTCCTAACAATCTTACTCAATAGGAGTTCAGAACAACAACTACTCCTAACAATCTTACTCAATAGGAGTTCAGAACAACTACTCCTAACAATCTTACTCAATAGGAGTTCAGAACAACAACTACTCCTAACAATCTTACTCAATAGGAGTTCAGAGCTACTCCTAACAATCTTACTCAATAGGAGTTCAGAACAACAACTACTCCTAACAATCTTACTCAATAGGAGTTCAGAACTACTCCTAACAATCTTACTCAATAGGAGTTCAGAACAACAACTACTCCTAACAATCTTACTCAATAGGAGTTCAGAACAACAACTACTCCTAACAATCTTACTCAATAGGAGTTCAGAACAACAACTACTCCTAACAATCTTACTCAATAGGAGTTCAGAACAACCACTACTCCTAACAATCTTACTCAATAGGAGTTCAGAACAACAACTACTCCTAACAATCTTACTCAATAGGAGTTCAGAACTACTCCTAACAATCTTACTCAATAGGAGTTCAGAACAACAACTACTCCTAACAATCTTACTCAATAGGAGTTCAGAACAACAACTACTCCTAACAATCTTACTCAATAGGAGTTCAGAACTACTCCTAACAATCTTACTCAATAGGAGTTCAGAACAACAACTACTCCTAACAATCTTACTCAATAGGAGTTCAGAACAACCACTACTCCTAACAATCTTACTCAATAGGAGTTCAGAACAACAACTACTCCTAACAATCTTACTCAATAGGAGTTCAGAACAACAACTACTCCTAACAATCTTACTCAATAGGAGTTCAGAACTACTCCTAACAATCTTACTCAATAGGAGTTCAGAACTACTCCTAACAATCTTACTCAATAGGAGTTCAGAACTACTCCTAACAATCTTACTCAATAGGAGTTCAGAACAACAACTACTCCTAACAATCTTACTCAATAGGAGTTCAGAACTACTCCTAACAATCTTACTCAATAGGAGTTCAGAACAACAACTACTCCTAACAATCTTACTCAATAGGAGTTCAGAACTACTCCTAACAATCTTACTCAATAGGAGTTCAGAACAACAACTACTCCTAACAATCTTACTCAATAGGAGTTCAGAACAACCACTACTCCTAACAATCTTACTCAATAGGAGTTCAGAAGTTGTCTTGAAGGAGTGTAGCAATCTTCATATATTCAATTAGACTAATTTGCATTCCCCACAGAACTAGTGGATGTCCCTTTCAGATGGTTGTACCTCTAGCAGAAAAATATCTATATCCCTGGGTTCCCTTTTAGATCATTACAAAACATACCTTTCTATGTCAAATTTAATGCTAACATACAAATGTTCTTCTTCTCTCTACTACACATACTTTGTACTGTTAAACCAAATAAAAGCCTGACAGACAGATAAAAGCATGATCTCTAGTGTAATGTACTTCATAGAAAGAAGGGTTAGGCCTTACCATACCTGATCATTAATTAAACATAAGAAAACAAAGTCAAGAAAATCTTCTAAAATCATTTTCACAAGTTCTAAAAATAATTGCAAGATAAAGCATGGTTAATCAGAGTGGTGGTTAACTAACACATAAAGAATGTTAATGATCTTAATGATGTAATTCCTGCTGTGAAAGTTGACTTTGGTACAGTACTGTAGAACTCCTAATATATCTTTCTTCTGTAGTTTTGATTGACATAACTACTATCTCCAGATGTTATATCATCATTTTCTGTAAAATCTGTTTTAAATTAACTTTTATTTAATTTTCCTGTCCAGTTATAAAAGTAAAACAAAATCTCATATTTCATCTTGTTATATAGTATATTAATGTGACACCTGGATAGTCTTCAATCTTTTTAGAATACTGTATTGTTTTGGCTGTTTAATGTAAGTTTGTCATGACTTACCATTAATATCATCTACCTGTAAACTCCTGTATAATTAAACAGGTAACCAAATTTATTTTACAGTTATATGTGAGCATTTTCTTTAATTTGTCTAAAAGACTGCAGTTTTTCAACACGCTTTAAAAATGAAATATTTGAAGAAAATAAATCGGCCTTAAAGTTTCTTACCTTTAAAGGTTGTATATCAGTCTGTGTGATACATGAAGCATCAATAATAGGCTTTCTTCGTTCATTTTCTTCTGGTATTATAATTCCTGCCCATTGTGGGGGAAGACCAACATATTTGCCTTGGTCTCGGTCAAATCCAGTGTGTACACGATGTTCAAAGTTACTGGGTGTAGATATTTCTGGTTTCTTTTTCCCTTTCTTAAACATGATTGCCTATCTGTGTTTTTCCAACTTAATCATGAGGGAGACCTGGAAGAACAGCAAGTATTCACTTCAATATATTTATTATCTAATTCATTTTAACATATTCAATTAGGCCAAAGAAATGTACAAATGTGGTTCAATATTCATAGACTACATTACAATCAAATTATAGCTTATTTTAAGCTATAATTTAAAGGGTAAATCTGATACATGTTACAAATTACTATTACAATGTCTACCAACTGAATGCATGGGAAATCTGAGAATGTTTGGGCAAGATTTGTTTATACAATGTATATGTAAAAAGGATATTCTGGCTCATTAATTTGGGCATATCACCAATATCTTATTTTGGCTCTCCCGGTACATGTGCCAAATACACAAAAATTAACCATATCAATATATACTAATTTCATATCGACACAGATGTAAAAACTTTCCCTAGACTTACTGATAATATTGTAAATGTGTAATGATGATTAAAACATTTAACACATTCATATACCACCCATAACTGTACAAGTCTAATAAATATTTTGTTGTTTGGCCTTTATATTGCTGCACCTGAGCTATGTTTATCAAAGAGTCTGGAATATTTATACATAAGGTCATGACCTCTCATTGTTATAACAGATAAAATATATAACATGATATGGGTTAGACAACAATAAACATGGGAAGGAGAACACTCCAGAATTGTTATATATTTATAAAAGAATTAAAATACAAATATGGATTTTGAAATATTTTTTTAACTTAATCTTAAAATGAAGCAATACCTCTTTAATCTGGAGGGTCTGGGGAAATAATTAGCCGTATTCTTTTCAGATAACTTTTTGAAATTAAAGTTATGGTATATTTTCTATTTGTCTGTCATTATATGTCATATGACTAATTCTTCTACAATTTTCAAAAATTGTTATTATACATTTTATTTTATCATTATTCATGAAATTACCCTATTTCTAAATAAAGGTCCTAAATTATCATGATTTAAGAACATCTTGACATTGTGTCCCTGTTTTTATCAGAGTAGACAAATACAGGAAATTGGCATGTAGATATCACAACCATCAAAAGTCTTGTCAACTCGACATTCACAGATAAACAACACTTTAGCTAATACTAGACACACTGATAAACATCCCCTTTACTAACATGTCTAATATGAGAATTCTGTTTTTGACCTAAGTTATATAAGCTTACATGTATATTACTTAAGTCAATGTTGCTATCCTTTGAATTCCTACATGAATATTAGAAATATTGAATTAAGACATAAATTGTAAACAACATACATTAGCATACTTGTAAAAATTCATTAGGAAAAGTATGTTCCATCCTCCCCCCCCCCCCCCCCCCCCCCCTATTTCCTTCTCTATCTGATATGCAAATAAACCTGTCTGAAAAAGATAATACTAACCTTAAAGAATAATAGAGGGTTACAGGGTTACACAGTTAGTTAATAACTAATTTTCCCCGAGGCCCTCATTGACATTAAAACATTTTTGTAAAATATAATCTGTATAAAAAGTTACACATAGGTAGCAAAACATTGAAATAGACCATTTGCATGTTCCCTATATGATTCTATAATTGTATGTTTATGTTTTATATAAGAGTTAACTGTTATTTCCCTTTTGACTGGAATAATGGTACCTGGTCTAGCAAGTGCAATGGAAAGAACAAATTTGTGAAAAAACAACATTTTAAAGCAAATAGAAAATTCACAAGTTGCTACAACATTAAAATATTGGATTATGGGAAAAAATACATGTTATTTTCATTGAACTTTGCATGAAACAGGACCCTTTTACCTGTCTTAAAGGGAAATAACTCCTGTATAATATTAGAATCTGATAATAATCATGTTAATAACATTTCACTGAAATGTGTCTGAACACTAAACCAAATACTGTGGAGACCATTTTTTGACAGGAATAGAACTGTGTTTGGGATAACACAGTTTAAATTTGGAAAAGGTATCAGACATTGGCACTAAACTGGATGTTCAATTTAGATAATGGAACAGTATTTGCATCAAAAATAAATATTTGTGTAACATGTCACATTCCAGCAGATATGAACATATGGCAATAACATTTTTATTAAATGGCATAATTTTCTTTCTTATCGAGCAAGTGAAAACATAAAGAATGTTTCTGAATTAAGTTAATATTTTTTTTTAATTGCAGCGGACTACTTTTCCATAAACTAAAACATGAACGAAAGGAGGAGAAGAATCAACAGACAACATTTGTATATTAGTTTCCGTAAAAAGTGTGACCAAATTGTACAAGATGTTAACTGGTTATAGGATAGATGATTATTGGGATATTGCACTACAACTGCAATATGTGGCAAAAAAACAAAATGTGAATACCTCAAAGTATGGCATTATTAAAATTTTATTTCTGATAATCAATTGTTGATATATGTGGCAAAAAAACAAAATGTGAATACCTCAAAGTATGGCATTATTAAAATTTTATTTCTGATAATCAATTGTTGATATCTGTGGTCTCTGGCTTATAAGACTTAATTTTTTACCCAAATACCATGCCATAATATGATATTATTATGTGATGATTTACGTATTGGCCTAGTTATTAGTCTGAGGGTACCTGTATTGGCCTGAGGTCACGTGTAATGATATATTAATTATTCAACCATAAAATATTGTCATGTGTTTTTATCCTTTTGCTTCAAAGAGTTCAACATTTTAATAAATTCACAACAATATTTAAAAAAATGTTTAAATGAACAATGATTATTCAATTTCAACTTTCTGGTTTCATTACATATACTTTTGAGATAAAACAATTTCTTTGTTTATTTTCTTTCACTTCCTTTCCATTTATCTCATCAGACGACAGTGACAGTCTGACAGAGCGTCACTATTTTATCGTTGATACATATGTAAAATCTAGAGATAATCCTGAACACCAATATTGGCCAGATCAAAGACAGCCAATACGAGAAAAAATCTGTATTGGCCGAGTTGTACTATCTGTATCACAATGGTAGTTTTCATTTTATTTATGTAAATATAACAGTAGTAACTAATAATACACCTTACTTATTTACTAGTTATTTTAATAAACAATAAGGGGTGGGGTTAACAAAATAATCTTTCATATTTTTTATACAAATATGATCATCAATTTACTCCAAATCATTTTGATTTTAATACTTTCCCACTTCAAATTATGACACTGATTGATCTGGATTAAGAATAAGCAAGATCGGAAAGAATAAAAATCAGACAATTCCTGTTTTTTCTCCTATTAGATGTACACAATACACAATGTTTTCCACTTACGACATATTATCTTTAATCTGAGTCACCCAGTGTTTGCTCTAATTCCTGTATGCTGTGCCCTTAACGAAGAAGCAGCAAATACCAATTTCATAATCCTTGTTTGAACCTACAATCTACCGCAAGGCAAGCATGCTAACCATTACAATGGTGTTGCTTCTTTGAATCGAAATGGATTACTTTTTTTTCAGAATATCACCATCAAAATTGGATTTCAAGACAATCTCGACATTTTCATGTCTGACATGTTGCAAAAATACTGTTCAAAAATGCAAGGCAACTTGCATCTCGCTTTTGACGAGAAAACAAATTTGAGCCTCTCAAGACGACTTCTTCACCATAATCGCCCAGCAGCATGAACAGATTGTACTAAAAGGATCACAAAATCAAAAGTTCAGTATTTAACTGGATAGAAATCAAACTGCAGAAAGGTGACGCATATTTTTGTTGAAACAAGATTAGTGCACCTGTTTTACAAGGCATTTGTTGGAGGAATTAGAGGAAGAAATGATTTCTTTAACTAAGAAATGAGAGACAACACATTAGTTAATCGGGTTTAATCAATATCTTGCTTTGTATTATGCTTAAATTTTAATAAAACTGAAAGGAAAGCAAAAACTGACAGTAATGCATACTTGTTTGATCTTAATGATAATAGATTAGAACTAGTAAAAGAATATAAATATCTAGGTTTAACTCTACCCTGTAATGGAAAACTTAATTATGCTGCAGAAATCCTAGCTCAAAAAGCTAGGAAAGCATTTTTTGGTTTAAAAGCTAATATACAATCATCTGATAGTTTATCAGTTGTTAAATTGACTATTTTGATGCAGAAACATTAATTAGTTTAATTGTTCAATAAAATTACTTTTCAAGATTGAAGGACATTAATTAACATCTGTGGTCTTCTAATAGTGACAGTTTTATGACATTTTTATTAGAATTTAGATGCTTGTACATAGCAAATTGTTGAAAGACAGAGACTGGCGAATGTGTTATCTTATATCTGGTTTACTTTTAATGTTCTGTCAGTTTTAATTTTGAGTGTCCAAGAGTATAGAAGATAATTTCATTGTAGAGTGGTGGCTCAGTATCAGTAGTTTTTGGTTTTAAAATACAAGTTGCACCCAGTTTTAGTTTTTATTGATGCCCACATTTTGGATAAAAGAACCCGTCTTAACAATTCTGGTGGCAGCGGTGGGATACAAAAGGGATCTAGACTTTTTCTTAACTTAATAGATATTTGGATTTAGTTAGTATGGAAGACGGTGTTGATGTAACTAGACGAAAATTAATAGAGTTTACGGACACTGAACAAGCTCATGAAGATGAGAATGAGGATACTGAAGTAATGGGACCACCAAAGAAGACAAGGGGTGCAACAAGGAAGGCAGCCAGTAAGAGTACTGTGAATATGGAGTTAGAGAGTAAGCGTTTGGACATGGAATGAGATAGAATGAAATATGAACATGAACTTAGACTAAAGCAAATGGAGATAGAACTGGCACGAATAAATGTTGTAGAACATAGAAATGACCACAAGGAGCCAGATGTTCCAGTCAAGTTAAAACTGCAGCCATATGACCACAAGTCAAAGGATGATATATTGACATATTTATCTGAATTCGAGGCTATAGCTAAGCAAGCCAAGTGGACAAATGAAGTTAAGGTTTTGCAGTTGAGAACACTTTTAACTGGAGAGGCTAAGGAAGTCAGCCAGTTAGCAAACAAGAATTACGAGGAGCTACGGAAAGCTTTAGTTGATAGATTTGGACGACGACCACACCAGTATTTTGTCGACTTGTTGGAAGTTAAGCGTGGTGAAAACGAAACTTATCGTGGATTAATGGCCAAGATACAACAGTCAGTTAATCGTTTCGTAGGAGACGAAGATCCAAAAGTCCGTTTATGTGAAGAGTTCTTTTTAAAAGCTTTGTCGCCCGCACAAGCTCAATGGATTAGACGGAATAAGGGAAGCAATAGTGTTGTAGATGCTGCGGAAGATTACATTTTACCGACCATTTCTCCGAAAGGATCATCCTCGAGGGAGAATGTTAGATTACACAATAATGTTGATAGTAGAAAGTGTTAAAATTGTGATCGCATAGGCCATATAGCAAAGAATTGTTGTGTTCCAAAACGCAGGATTAAGGATAAAAAGCCAAATGCGGCTACATATTTTGTGAAGCCTTCATATGGGGAGAGATTAATAAATGTCTGTGGACAAGTGAATGGGTGCGAGATCCTATTTGTAAAGGATACCGGTGCTGAAATGACTTAGATCCGTGAAGAATATGTAGATTCAAGTAATATAATTGAAGGTCAGAGGATTACTCTGTATACTGCTGTGGGTCAACCCTTTACAGCAAAGATGGCCGTTGTCAATTTAGATACGCCGTACTTTAAGGGACATGCAACTGTCGGATTAGTTGCGAACTTAGCTGCTGATGCTCTGTTAGGTATGGATATTTTGGGAAAATCTAAAACGTATGTAGTAACGAGGTCCAAGAGCAAGCAAAATGAAGAGATTGAGAATGAAATGGTGGAATGTGAGGTACATTCCCATGATTTAAATGAAGATGTGGATCTAATTGATTTTTCGGAACTGGACGAAGAAATCCAGGAGGATATTGATATTGGGGATGTTAATGAGCTGTCAGAACAAGGTGAGAGTATAGGGTTAGAACATTTGTCTAATGTTAATGTTGAAACATTGTCGAGGCTCCAAAGGGAGGACCCTACTCTAAGTAATTGTAGACTTAAGGCTTTGAATAATGTGGACGAATCAAAAGATGTTAAATTTGCATTTTATTATGAGAACAATGTTTTGAAGAGAAAATGGGAGTCAAAAGATGGTTATAAAAGGGGGAACCAGATTGTTTTACCAAAGCCGTTAAGAAAGGCTGTGCTAGAGTTAGCACATGATCGTCCAATGTCAGGTCACTTAGGACCAGGAAAATGTAAACAGAGGGTACTTCAGTCTTTTTATTGGCCGGGTGTCTTTGCAGATGTGACAAGACACTGCTGTAGTTGTGATATATGTCAGAGGACATCAAAAAGGGATAATGTTAAAGTACCGATGGTGAAAACGCCAATCATTAGAGAGCCATTTAGCAAAATAGCTATTGATATAGTTGGTCCATTAAGTCGAACTAAGAAGGGAAATAAGTATATTTTGACAGTTATTGATGAAGGTACAAGGTATCCAGAGGCTTTCCCACTTCCAAGTATAGAAGCGGAGCGCATAGCTCAATCTTTAGTTCAATTATTTAGCCGAGTAGGTGTGGCTAGAGTAATTTTAAGCGATCAAGGTAGCAATTTCACAAGTACGTTATTAAAACAGTTGTATGAGATGTTAGGTGTTAAGGGTATTACGACAAGTCCGTATAGACCCCAGTCTAATGGAAAATGTGAACGCTACAATGGAACTTTGAAGAAAGTTCTCAAGAAACTATGTATTACATACGAAAAGGATTGAGACGAAATGCTGCCATATGCACTGTTTGCTAATAGAGAGACGCCACATGAGGAGACAGGATTTTTTCCTGAACTGCTAAAGGGGTGGCCAGTTAGAGGACCAACAGAGATATTGAAATTAGCAATGACAGGAGAAGAAGATGTCGAGAAGTCCGTTATTGAACATGTCATTAATGTTAGAGAGCGCTTGTCTGAAATGAGAGACATTGTAGGTAAAAATCTAATTGACAAACAGTCGAAAATGAAAGCCTGGTATGACAGAAACACTAGAAAGCGCCATTTTTCGCCTGGTGATGAAGTATTAGTACTTTTGCCAACTGAGAGTTCAAAGATGACTGCTACATGGAAAGGTCTGTTTCGCATAGTCAGGAAATTATCAGATGTGAACTATCAAGTAAATGTAGGAGCACGCCGAGGCTTAGTTACCTATCATATCAACTTGCTGAAGAGATATAATAGGAATAGAGTAATGAACATTCACCACTTCAAAATTAATTACCGCGGTGGTGCTAGTAACAAAAATGCAGATGGAATGTCTCGAGTATAATTCACTTGTTTTGGGAAATATGTGTTTTTAAAGAGAAATGCTAAAGTGAATTTATTATCACAATATATTTGTCATTAATTATTCAGTGGATTTAATATTTTACTCGTGGTTTATACTATTTTGTTCAGTGGATTTATTATTTTCATTCATGGATTAAAATTGATCAGCTGATTCTATATATATTACCAGTGTTGGAGTTTGTTTACATCACGTGTTTACCATGTAATAGACATTGCGCACATGGTCGGGTTAAGCTTTATGCATAATTGTTTTTATGAGAAAATTGTAAATTCTTACTGAGCCACTTTTTAATCTTTTATTCATATCGAAAATTTCACGCTTTACCGATAAATTTCCTCTTGAGAAGGGAGGTGTTAAATTGACTATTTTGATGCAGAAACATTAATTAGTTTAATTGTTCAATAAAATTACTTTTCAAGATTGAAGGACATTAATTAACATCTGTGGTCTTCTAATAGTGACAGTTTTATGACATTTTTATTAGAATTTAGATGCTTGTACATAGCAAATTGTTGAAAGACAGAGACTGGCAAATGTGTTATCTTATATCTGGTTTACTTTTAATGTTCTGTCAGTTTTAATTTTGAGTGTCCAAGAGTATAGAAGATAATTTCATTGTAGAGTGGTGGCTCAGTATCAGTAGTTTTTGGTTTTAAAATACAAGTTGCACCCAGTTTTAGTTTTTATTGATGCCCACATTTTGGATAAAAGAACCCGTCTTAACACAGTACAAAAATGGTTAAAACTATATAATTCCATGATCACTCCTATTCTAACCTATGGTTCCGAGATTTGGATAGCTGATCATAAAATTAACATAGAAAATTTACATAATTTATCATTCGAAAAAACACAAAATATGATTATGAAACAAATACTTGGTGTACATGGTAAGACCCCCAATCTTGCTATTCATGCAGAATTGGGACTTGAACCACTGTGTTTTAAGGCCTTTAAACTTATGTTTAAATATTATAACCGTCTGATAAAGATTGAACAGTCCAAGGATTATGTATATGATTTACTAAGATCAGCTTTTGACGAAGACAAACAGTTACACTCTCAAAACTGTCTTTCTTGGGGGAAATCTGTAGAACAACTAAAAACTATATTTAATTTAGATACTCTGGATCTCTCTCATGTGCAATTTAGTAAGGAAATGAGTACCTATTATTCTGGTAAACTTATGAACCAGTTAATACATATAAGAAATAGCGAAACAGGAAAACTGAGATTTTTCAGTAAAATCCTTGCAACTTTTGAAATACAAAAGTATCTAACATTTAATATTAATAGATATGTGCGCTCTTTCTTAACAAAACTTAGATTAAGTGCACACAGCCTTGCTATTGAAACTGGTAGATATTGCAAACCCATAATACCAGCTAATGAGAGATTCTGTAAAGCATGTAAAGATAAGGTTGAAGATGAACATCACTTTTTAATAGAGTGTCCCATATATAATTCAGTGAGAGATAAATTCTTTACACTGTTTAATAGGAAATTTAATGAAACTACAGAGGTGACAATCAACCGTCTCCTCAATCCTAGTTCAGTTCAAGATTTAAATAACATTTGCTTATATTTAAAAGAATCCTACTCACTCAGAGATTCAAATTTTAAAAATATTTAACTTTCCTCAAGTAACTGGCAAAAATTTCAAATGATAATAATAATTTTAATCTTATTTAATTATTATACTCCCAAAATGAAAATAAACATTATGATATTATTATCTGACTGATGTGTTCATCCCTAAAGATTATAGTCTTATATGAAGACTTAATATTATGATATTATGTGTTATCTCTATGTTTATATATGTTTGTGATTGTATTGGATTACACAACATTGTGATTATGAAGTACATGTATTTAGCTATGCTTTATCCAATAAATGATTTGAATTTGAATAAATGGTTCTCAATACAGAGCAATGTTGTTGGGCACAGCATGAAACAATGCAGCAAGTTGACAAGGGCTTCCTCCTGTTTTATTAATTTGAAAGAGGCATCAAGATTCAAAAATAGCTCCAAAAGCCAAATCAAAGAGAGATTACATAACAATATTTCAAACAAGCATTATAAACCTCCAGGTGATATAAAAGCAAAACTCTCTACAAATCTTCATTAATATACCAATAGTTAGACTATTATGTTTGGTAACAAATTTTAATATACATACCTATTATATGTGTAAATAGGTCACCTTTCAAATAACAATGCTAACTTCCGGTATTACATTTCTGAAAGATTTACCTGTTTTATGTGTGCATGTTTTCTATTCTGAAGATCTAAATTTTCTAAAAGTTTACCTCTACAAGAATTAATGTATGTGACTAATATTTAGACAATATTCATGCAAAGAGGAACTGTGTGGGATGGAATGTCAACTGTCACCCATTTACACACCCAGATAATTGTTGTTTACCTGTAACGGTACTCCACAGGTGTAAATTATTCCAGAATCTCCAGCACCATTAAAATAAATTCTATCAAACAGAGTTAAATAAATGCAACTGTAATTATCTACTTTACGCTTGCAGTATCTGGTAGATATTGAGTTATAAAGAATATTTTTCACAAAAATAATTCGCTTCCCTTGACGCCATTATTGTCAACCTGAACATCCGGGGTTTTCAACAAAAATAATACACTCACAGGTGGCGCAACAATCACCAAAATAAGGTACACATGTTACGGATGGTAGGAATCAGATAATATCGCAATACTTTCATATTATGCATTTTCATCATTTGTGGCTATCACTTTGTTTACACATCAATGTATATACAAATATGAAAGAAAAACTAAATAGAAAATATGACGAATGTTCAGTCTTTTGCCTCAGTTTCTTGTTATTTTAGACCTCTGTCGGTCAAAAGCCCACTAGGGCTTGTGTTGTATTGTTATTTAAATATGCCGACTATAAATAAAACTTATCTTATCTTATCTTATCTTTACCTCTGAACACAGGTGCTTGTTACGATTTTTATTTTTTTTTCCGAGTACTCTAAAAACGTGGTTTTTAGAGTACTCGGAAAAAAAATAAAAATCGTAACAAGCCCCTGTGCTCTGAACTTTAACTAGTGCAGTAGACTGGGTAGTGGTAATTTCAGAATGAATTATGTCGGGTGTATATCACATCCACATTCTTGTTTATACCCATGTTGATTCTGTGGTACCTTTCTTCTGTTGCATACATAATTCATAATACATAAGAAGTGGCATGGTCATATTGAACTAGCTTAATAATAATATATCGTCACGGTATGTGTTTTCGTGGTATCCATTTTATTTTGATTTCCACAGCGCACGCATTATTTTTGACGTGTCTTCCGGTTTCTATTTATGGAACATAAACAATACGAAAGCTGACATCTGTAAAAAATGATAAAATTTACTTTTAAAGACATAAGTACCAAAAACAGTGAACCTACCGGTACCTACTGAACCATACTTTTTGTAATGCCAAAAATGTACTTCATTTATAAAGTAGCTGGAAAAAAATCGAGAATGACTATATAAAATTTAACTATGTCGTCTGCCTCTCAGACACCTGCTCTTCCTGTCATGTAACTATCATGGGGTCACTTATCGTATTTGTAAACAAAAGAGCCGACTGAAATGTGCCTGTTTCTTATATAAAATATATGTCACTTTGCAGTGCATTGTGGTTTCAGCACTAAAAAAAACATCAAAAGTAAACACAATTTTGAAAGTGGTCATTTTCAAACATTCTGTTATTTTATTTAGATGTAGTATGATTTGGTAGATGGCCAGAACCATGAAATTTTAAAACCAGCCATTTCCGGATTTTATATTCGTTTCCATCCCGTATATCGGCCTTGTTTTTATTTGCCACGGAAACAGATGACGCCATTTTACTGACAACAAAAGTTGCCAGGTAATCGAGAGTATATTAAAATACAAGAATGGCTTTAAAAACAATCTTATGCACAAAAAAATATTTAACTAGCCATTCTTTGAAAATTCCAATCGTCATATGAATGGAGGGTTAACACTGTTAATCGCTATATCTGAAAATCGATAATAGCACGAAAACCGATAACACGATGGTACCTGTACTGTAGCAACTGCACAGTGATTACTATAGACCCAGCACTGTGAAGTGTGTGTGTCTAATTACATTGGGCTTCATATCATTTAGACAAACCAAAGACTATAAAAGTGGTTTTTGTAGCTTCTCCGCTTAGCATGCAGCATTAAGGAGTAAGAACAAAGACTGCTGGGCTCAGAATCAGGATAGTGTGTTCGAGTGGGACGACATGTCTATCTGCGGACTGTTGTTTCAGTGAGCTAGCACTATACATATCCAACTAAGTGTATTGATCTAGTACAAAGCGGACCTCATCATCTGAGTTGACGTTAAACAACACTCGCTCAATATTAATCTTCATGAATACGTCTTGGGTAATTCCTTCCGCTCTCATTTTGCATATAAATAAAATAACGCAGAAATAAGATAAATGTTGATTATTTTGGCAAATTATATACATACACATTTTATAAATGTTTAGAACAAATTATGTAATTAATGTTCATAATAATTCAATTAACATAAATTAATATAAAGCACCAATCAAATGTCTTCAACTATCATGAATGTTAACTAGTCCATCACAAATATCAAGTCCAATTACACAATGTGATATCAAGCTGCAAAAGATTAACAACTTTTGTTAATATCAAATTAATGTGAAAAGTAAAATACAATATTCATCAAAGAAAAATTTACAATTATAAAGTGACATATTAATCAAACAAAATTACACTGAATTATGTAACATTATTAATGAGGGCAGGAGGGTGGGTAAATTAAACCGTGTTGTCTCTACCAAATATTTTAAACCGAATGATATATACGCATGCAGGAAATTTACAGGTGAGTACTGATTATGAATCAACCAATCAGAGAGAGTTAAATCTAAACAGAAAGGTACACATGAGTGAACTTAATTTGAATATCGGCGAGAGAATTAATAATTTTTACAAATAAAAATTTACCAATTCCTTCCACTCTCATTTTGCATATAAATAAAATAACACAGAAATAAGATAAATGTTGATTATTTTGGCAAATTATATACCTACATATTTTATAAATGTTTAGAACAAATAATGTAATTAATGTTCATAATAATTCAATTGACATAAATTAATATAAAGCACCAAACCAACGGCCACTATAAGTGTTGAGTGTCTATCAGACCAGTTAAAATTTATATTGTGTTTATCAGTATGATTATATAAGTACTTAACAAATGTAAAGAACGTACCTTATTCCTTGACTGGAATTCTGCAAACTAATGTGGGTTTGCAGATAGACCAGTAAAAGAAGTAATGATCTGGCGTCCGCTTTCGTGACCATCATCTTCTGAAAAATAATCAAGAAAAACCACAAAGCATCTTTTTCTAAAACCTTACAATTAATGTATATGATTTACAACACCTATGAAAAATTTTCTAAGAACTGAAACCCCTAAATAACTTAAATGTAATCCATCTTTACAAAAACATTTTCTTTTATACAATGCACCTGGCTGCTTAACAAATTGTTTATATGTTTTAACAAATTGAACATTTCTTTTTAAAGCTAAATTAACTAAGCAATTGTTGGTTTCAATAACTAATTGTTTCGTTGTATCAAAATCAATTGGTCGAGGTAAAATTGCTGACATAATTATATTAATATTGGAAAAATTGTGTGTAATTAATTCTAGTAAATTACAATATTATTGTGTTATAAGTTTACTGCATAACCCATTCCCAATGTCATTAGTGCCAACATGCAAAATTAGGTGCATGTATTTTTTAATACATGCCTTGTTGTCTTTTAAAAATAGATGAATTGTATATATATTGGCACCAGAAATTGATTCAACGTCCATCCAGTCAATGTTATTTACGTATTTACAAGTGGAGTCAGAAACTAATAAAACCAATTTCTTTGAATGTGAAGCACCTGCAATGAAAGTTAATGAGAAATCATGTTTGCCATGGAGCGAGAAATTGATAACTTATCCTCAAAGTTAAATTCCAGGTAAATTTTGTAGGCATCACTATGCCAGTCCCTGTGAAACTGAATTAGTTCAGACGGGACTTTTGAATGAAATGCCCAACTGGCACCACCCCTTCGAAATGAATGTGATGAGTAATTGGATGGATTTAATTTGCATCTTTTTATAGTATCTCTTAATTTTCTTTGATATTGTATGTAAGTTAAAACTTTCCTAACATGTCCATGACAAATTAAAAATGCAGGGTCATTAGTATCTGCCGGAACTAACTTGCACATATTAGTATATGCCTGATATGGACATAATGGAGAATTAGGAATTTTAACTAGGGGTATTTCTAACTTTCTGTCTCCAAATTGAATAGTTTTTGACCATAAAATTACCAAATAGTCCCTATGGACTATGATATTTTTTCTGCACAATTGTTTGGGCGGATCAAACTACAGTTACTGAAGAAGAATTGTCACAATAAATTACCACTTTTAACTTCCTCGAAGCCTGTGAGCCCAAAGTTTCAAACTAACAACTAAGCACAGAAGTTCAAGGGTATTTATATGCAACTTTTTCTTTTGAATAAACCTGGGAAAGATTTTGTGAAAATACAAATCGTCACACAGTCCACCACAACCAACCAAAGTAGAATCACAAGATAGAATACAATCTGGTGTGGAAAAATCTTGTAGAAACATCATGGACACGCCATTATAAATGATCAAAAACTTACTCCACCATACTAAGTCCAATTTAACATATTTTGGAATCTTCTTGGAAACATTTTGACCACCAAAAGTTTTTAACCAAGTCAATAACATTGACACAAACAGTCGTCCGGGGCGTACACACGTACTAACAAAATGTAACTTTCCAAGCAAGGACTGCAACTCCTTCAAAGTACACTTGCTTCTTATTAACCAATCCTCAACTAAGGATGAAATTTCATCCAGCCTTTCCTTAGTAATAGAAAGAGTACAGCTCACTGTATCAACTAATATACCTTAAAAAAACATAGATGTAGAAGGAGGGATAGCCTTTTCCACCGACTCTTCCAGACCACACTCCTTCAAAACCTGACCTAAAGTGTCATATTCTGTAGACGCTTTATCTGGAGTATTACAACTCGCAAAGTCATCAAGATAGTTAATAACCTGCAAACCATAATGGAAATCACAAATATAACTAACCGCATTTGTCACCTGTTGACAGATATATGCGGCGGACCGTAAACCCATAGAAAGAACTCTATAAAAAAAATATGTGATTTTTCCAAGAAAACCCAACCAAATGCCAGTCCCTGGGACAGCATGGAATTTGTCTGTAAGCCTGTTTTAGATCGCGCTTAAAACAATGACAACCTTGACCTTTTACCCTGATCAGCTCCACCAAAGAGTCAACCGAAGGGTAAGAAACCTTGATAGGATTTCCTAAATAATAATCCTTATCAATATGACCGTTAACAGACTCTTCAAATTCACCAAAACTTAAATCTAAAATTATCCTGTGATCTTTGCTTTCTTTCTTAGGCACAGAATTAAGTGGGCTAATAACCATATCAGTTTTGAATGGATTCTTGAAAAATGGTCATATTATGGCCCCATATGTGCATTCCATTTTTAAATATTTTTCCATTTTGTCTGGGAAATGTTTTGCCCCTGTGTGATTTCTTTCACTAGATAGGTCTGAACAATTACCTTGACAATTTATAGGAAACCCAAACTCCAAAAATTTAACCACTTCTGAATCATGATAATTTGATAACATTTTTTGAAAAAATGTTACATTAAGTAATTTAGTTTAGAATAAATTGGAATTTTGCATCCGAATGCATTTGGAATTTTGGACTCTGCTACTCGGTCATGCATGTGTATTAAATTGTCAATATTCTGAACACCAAAATTACTTTGCAAACTACTAGAACCTGCACAAATATTACAATCATGATCTGAACAGTTTGTATTTATTTGCTCCTTACCATATAGTCATAATTCATGATGAGGACATGAAGGGTCCGACTCTGCATGAGGCAGCTGTTTGTTGTCTTTCAACAAACAATTTGCACAAATATGCTTCACATGCCTAGTCACACCTTTGATGACCTTGTCATGAGATCCGGAAAAAGAACATCTCTTTCTCTGAAAATCGGAACAAAACCATACTACAGGAGATTTGGTCATATTGCTAGCACCTTTGTTTAACTTGTTCTGTTTTGGTTTAACAGAACTAGCCAACATTGGTGTTTCTATATCCACAGAATCATCTGACCATTTATTCTGCCCAGATTCAATTCTGCAGATCCATGCAGCATAAAATTGTAACAATGCTTTCCAATCATATAGTTCATAATAATATGAGATCTTTTTTAGCAATCTTAATCTACCTGTTTTTTCTTTATCATTTTTACATGCAATAATTATTTCCATTTCGCCTGCGACAAGCTGGTTATATTTTAAATCTTCAAATTTAATTTTCTTGTTTGCATATTCCAGTTGCAATTTTGATTGGGGGCAATCTTGGGGATGTTTGGTTCTTTGTTTTGATGTTACATTTAAACCTGATTTTTTCTTATATTTTTTGTGTCTTTTCTTACATTCATAATCTGAACTGCTATCAGACTCTGAACTATTTGATACGTGTTTACCCTTTGTTTTATTGTATGTGTAATTTGAACTACTAGTATCTGAACTACTTGTGTCTGAAAAACTAACTACATTTTTTAAATTTCTTTTTATTTTTCTTGATCATTAAACCGTGTTGTCTCTACCAAATATTTTAAACCGAATGATATATACGCATGCGGGAAATTTACAGGTGAGTACTGATTATGAATCAAACAATCAGAGAGTTAAATCTAAACAGAAAGGTACATGTACACATGAGTGAACTTGATTTGAATATCGGCAAGAGAATTAATAATTTTTACAAAAAAAATTTACCTATACATTTTTTCATTTGTTCTTATAACTTTCCAAACACACTACATGATAAAACATAGAATGTCTATATGACATGTGCTTTCAGTTTTTAGTATTGTTTAGATGTTATGAATAAACTAAGTGACTTTTTTAAAGTTGACAGCTAGCTATTCTGACTGACGATAAAATGTTCCAATGAACAGTAGAAAATTATAATTGGGCAAACATTTATAATGTTGTAGTTACATTATCATCAGAGTATATCTAATACTATGTGAAGATTTATTTGTCAACGTTCTTCATTTAGACAACAGTTAACATATAATCGACATTACATTACTTATTTCAGTAGAATAAAATGTCAGAAGCATATAAAGTTGGCAGTTTGTCTGATGTCATTCAGAAATCATCCAAGACCAAGAAGAGAAAGTCAGATGATCAGGAAATATCTAAACTGGTGTCGTTATTTTCTGTATCGACAACACCTGAACCTAAGGTAACATATTATGTAATATCTTTATTTCTCAAACTGACGGTGCATAGCACATATTTGATAGTCTTCAGATATTTAGCATCGAAGTACCAGTAAGTCGGCAACAGTCATGCTGCACAACTTCCAAGGATAGGGTCTGGTTATTTCACTTTGAACAGAACTAAAATAAGGCCGTTATGACTTTAGCCAATTTTCAGCAAGTGCTAATTAATGTAAACTTTAAAGTAGATTATATGCTCAATTTGATTAAAATTATATGTTAAATATGGTACTCTCAATTAACATCAGACACAAGTCAATTTTACCTTATTAATTCAACCAATGAAAACAGCAATATATCAGTGGTAAACAAATAAGTATTAAATTGCATATTTCATTTAAACAGTCGATTTTGTTTTGTTTTTGTTTTGAAGGTAAATTTAATTACTGCCATTTATATGTAATATTTTATGACAGATTCCAAGTGCCATTAGTTTGACAGAAGTAAAGTCAAAGAAAAAAACAGATGATGGAAAACAAGAAAGAGAAAAAAAGAAAAGAAAATTGCATGGAGAGACGCCAATAAACAAAACAGAGAAAAAACAACGTTCTAAATCACCTTCAAAGATGAAAGGTTATGACCCACCACCAGGAATTGTTCACGAGTCACTTCTAGAAAACTATAATCAAGGGTAAAATATACCACATTCAATCTTAATAAGAACAAGTGAAAGCCAAGAAGTGCAAAAACTTTACAAATCTTGTAATGTTGATTAATTAAAGTATGATTTAGTTCACTGGTATATCACATAGAATATAGTTAAGATCTCTAGGCCACAATTAAAAATATTTCTGTTTCCCCTTACCCGACCCACAATTTTGGAAGTGGGTAGGTAGGTAGGCTTTTTTTTTTTGACAGCAAAGATGTGCTCAGTAATGCGAAAATATCGATCTTTTGGCGAAACGAATCTAAAATACAGAATTTTCATCAAAATGAATTTTGAGCGAAACGAAGAAAAAAAAGTGATGGCAAATTTCCAATAAAAAAAATTCAGTTGGCCGATTTTGACAGGGTCGGTCGGGTAAGGGGAAACAAACTTATTTTTAATTTTGGCCCTACTGCCATCCAGTTTTATAGTAAAATCAACTAAATAACTCCATGCTGCATTTAACTGGTTTATACATGCATTAAACTGTCTGAATTCAAGATAATATTTATGATCTAATTCAGTACAAATAAGATTGGACTGGAATTTGTCTTATAAAATCTCATGGTTGAGCCCTGATGATGGATTTACATATTTTATTTCTAGAAGTGAAGATAAATCTGAAGATACAAAGGGAACTGAAAGGAAACCTAGACATAAAAACAGAAGAGACAGAACCAAAGATCCTAGAACAGTGTTTGTTGGTAACTTACCAATATCTTATGACAAAAAGGTAACTTACCAATATCTTATGACAAAAAGGTAACTTACCAATATCTTATGACAAAAAGGTAATTTACCAATATCTTATGACAAAAAGGTAACTTACCAATATCTTATGACAAAAAGGTAACTTACCAATATCTTATGACAAAAAGGTAACTTACCAATATCTTATGACAAAAAGGTAACTTACCAATATCTTATGACAGAAAGGTAACTTACCAATATCTTATGACAAAAAGGTAACTTCCCAATATCTTATGACAAAAGGGTAACTTACCAATATCCTATGACAAAAAGGTAACTTACCAATATCTTATGACAAAAAGGTAACTTACCAATATCTTATGACAAAAAGGTAACATACCAATATCTTATGTAAAGAGGGTACTTATCTAATATTTTATGAAAATAGCGCAAGTTTTGTTAATGGAATAACACACATATCTTCCAAGTACTGATTTACACCAAATAACCACTATGTCCCACAGGAAAGAAAACAAAATTGCCACCTTACAATTGTGAGGTTACATATTTGATTTGTATAATGATGTCATGTCTTTGATCATACCTGTTGGGTTGCAATGCAGTTCCTATAATTCTCTATTCTCCAATAGAGATAATACTTTATTGAAAAGAAAAATGATTGAACTAGATTTTATCCTGGTACCTGGAGATTTTGAAATGTTAAATAATTACACAAATGTATCATAAATAGATTTATGTAGAGTTTTTAGCTCACCTGGCCATAGGCCATGTGAGCTTTTGTCATGGGTAAGCGTCCGTCGTCCGTCTGTCCGTTAGCTTTTCACATTTAAATCTTCTTCTCTGAAACCGCTGAACAGAAATCAGCCAAACTTGCCAGAAATGTTCACTGGATGGTCCTCTACCAGATTTGTGTTTTTGGTGCTGATTTGAAATCCAACATGGCTGCCAGGGTCCATAATGTGTTCTCATTGGCTGAAATTTTAAAAAATCTTCTTGTCAGAAACCACTAAGTCAATTGAATTGTGACTTTGCAGGAATGATCATTGGGTGGTCCTGTACTAAAATTGTGAATCGTTTGCCGATCGGAAATTCAAGATGGCCACCATGACTCGACTTAGTTTAACATTGGACCCTATGGGAATTTCACATTTTCATCTTTTTTTCTGAAACCACAAAACAGATTTGAACCAAACTTGGCAGAAATGTTCATTGGATGGTCATATACAAGATTTTTGTTTTTGGCACTGATCGGAAATCCAACATGGCTGCCAGGGCCCATAATGTGTTCTGATTGGTCGAAATTTAAAAAATCTTCTTGTTAGAAACCACTAAGCCAATTGAATTGTGACTTTGCAGGAATGATCATTGGGTGGTCCTGTACTAAACTTGTACCAAACTTGGCAGAAATGTTCATTGGATGGTCATATACAAGATTTTTGTTTTTGGCGCTGATCGGAAATCCAACATGGCTGCCAGGGCCCATAATGTGTTCTGATTGGTCGAAATTTAAAAAATCTTCTTGTTAGAAACCACTAAGCCAATTGAATTGTGACTTTGCAGGAATGATCATTGGGTGGTCCTGTACTAAACTTGTGAATCGTTTGCCGATCGGAAATTCAAGATGGCCGCCATGACTCGACTTAGTTTAACATTGGACCCTATGGGAATTTCACATTTTCATCTTTTTTTCTGAAACCACAAAACAGATTTGAATCAAACTTGGCAGAAATGTTCATTGGATGGTCATATACAAGATTTGTGTTTTTGGCGCTGATCGGAAATCCAACATGGCTGCCAGGGCCCATAATGTGTTCTGATTGGTCGAAATTTTAAAAATCTTCTTGTTAGAAACCACTAAGCCAATTGAATTGTGACTTTGCAGGAATGATCATTGGGTGGTCCTGTACTAAACTTGTGAATCGTTTGCCAATCGGAAATTCAAGATGGCCGCCATGACTCGACTTAGTTTAACATTGGACCCTATGGGAATTTCACATTTTCATCTTTTTTTCTGAAACCACAAAACAGATTTGAACCAAACTTGGCAGAAATGTTCATTGGATGGTCATATACAAGATTTGTGTTTTTGGTGCTGATCGGAAATCCAACATGGCTGCCAGGGCCTATAATGTGTTCTGATTGGTCAAAATTTTAGAAACCACTAAGCCAATTGAATTGTGGCTTTGCAGGAATGATCATTGGGTGGTCCTGTACTAAACTTGTGAATCGTTTGCTGATCGGAAATTCAAGATGGCCACCATGACTCGACTTAATTTTAACATAGGACCCTATGGAAAAAATGTTTAAAAGTCTTCTCCTCTGAAACCAGTAAGTCAGTTTAAAGCAAACATGGGATGAATGGTCCTTAGGTGGTCAACTTTCAAAATTATGTCCTGTGACCCCGACCTCCATCCAAGATGGCAACCATCAGCGAACATAGTTTTAACATAGGACCCTATGGGAAATATATTTAAAAATCTTCTTCTCTGAAACCAGTAAGCCAATTTAAAGCAAACATGGCATGGATGGTCCTTAAGTGGTCAATTTTCAAAATTGTGTCCAGTGACCCTGACCTCCATCCAAGATGGCCACCTTCAGCAGACATACTGTAGTTTTAACATAGGACCCTATGGGAAAAAATGTTTTCAAATCTTCTCCTCTGAAACTAGTAAGCCAATATAGCAAACATGTCATCGATGGTCCTTAGGTGGTCAACTTCCAAAATTGTGTTCATTGATCCCGATCTCGGTTCAAAATGGCCGCCGTCAGCAGACATAGTTTTAACATAGGACCCTATGGGAAAATTGTTTAAAAGTCTTCTCTTCTGAAACCAGTCAGCCAATTTAAAGCAAACATGGTATGGATGGTCCTTGGGTAGTATACTTTCAAAATTGTGTCCAGTGACCACGACCTCCATCCAAGATGGCTGCCATGAGCAGACATAGTTTTAACATAGAACCCTATGGCAGTATGGGATTTGAATAGTAACTTAGATGTATTCAGCATGCAGACATTCTTAAGAGGACTTATTTATGTCAGGTGAGCGATACAGGCTCACCTGAGCCTCTAGTTCTATATCTGCCCCATTATTAGTAGTTGGATCAAATATTAATGTCTGAGGCTTGACCAAATATTGCTGTCATGGAGATGATACTAGAACAAACATTAAGAATATTTCTGGTTTTAAAGGGAGATAACCTGAAGATTAATACAATTCATCAAAAGTTACCAGTGGCACCAAGACCAGTATTACAGCTTAAAACAAAACAACAAAATTATTAAAGAAATTTAAAATAAGTAAGCAATTCAAACACTTTCGAAATCGACTAGACCACAGAACTAGAGATAAACGTTTATATATTGTTAACATGACTCCTTGTCATAATAATTAACATCAACAAAAGTTATTATACGATCCATTTAGTGATGTTTAGGCCAAAACCTTCTGGGGGTACACATATTTTTTTTGTCCCAGTAAAAGTTTGTACACACATATCCTCAAAACTTTGCAGGCTTGCTTATAAGCATATCAAGATTTGCATATCGCTATAGCAATTTAATCTGACCTTTTTGAAATGAGTTATTGCCCTTTTAGATGTAGAATATTTCATTAAAGAAATATTGAGATGGGAACTTTTGTTTTTTTTGTGTGTAAAAAATAACCTTTTTTATTTTCAGCAAGTGAAGAAATTATTTAAGTCTTGCGGTACAATTGAGAATCTTCGATTTCGATGTCCAGTAAGTATAGTGCTAGATATAGAATAACAACAGTTACGAATGTAGAGATAGACATTGCTGGTAGTACGTCAGTGATTATACCTCCCGCAAACAAAGTTTGGGGGTATATAGGAATCACCCTGTCCGTTCGCCCATGTACCTTGTAAGTGCAACTCCTCCTAAACGGCTTATTGGATTTTTATGAAACTTTACACATTTGTAGTACACTATCTGCAGATGTGCATGAAGGAATATGGTTGCTGTCCAAAATTTGGAAGGGGAGATAATTCAACTTATACTTTCACGAAAAGGGGGGTCGTGTACCTTGTAAGCGCAACTCCTCCTAAACAGCTTATTGGATTTTTGTGAAACTTTACACAGTTGTAGTACACTACCTGCAGATGTGCATGAAGAAATATGGTCGCTGTCCAAAATTTGGAAGGGGAGATAATTCAACTTGTACTTTCACGAAAAGAAGGAGGGCATGTACCTTGTAAGTGCAACTCCTCCTAAACAGCTTATTGGATTTTTATGAAACTTTACACAGTTGTAATACACTACCTGCAGATGTGCATGAAGGAATATGGTTGCTGTCCAAAATTTGGAAGGGGAGATAATTTAACTTATACTCTGAAATACGTTCTGTATGGAGAGATGGGCTTGTAAGTGTAACTCCTAAATGGCTCATTGGATTTAAATGAAACTTTACACAGTTGTAATACACTGCCTGCAGATATGCATGAAGGAATATGGTTCCTGTCAAAAATTTGGAAGGTGATGTAAGCATAACTATTCCTGAATGAATGAAATAAGATTTTAATTGACCTTTTCACATCTGGATATTTGCAATATAAAAACTACTCAAGAATAAATAATTAATTTTGAATCAATAACATTTGATGTGACCTATATCCTCATGTAAAAAAGTTAGGAAATGTTGTAATCCTCATGTATACTGATGAAACCGTATTGGTTTTAAACAATCCCACTTTGTTGAAGACCTTGTGGCGACCCCTAGATGTATGTTCTTGGTTAGTTTATTTTGGAGATGGGATGTTGTCTCCTTGACATTACTCCATATCCGTTCTTTTTTCATAGGTAACTTGCTAAAATACCTGTATTCCAAAGTTTGAACATCATAGTATTGCAAGTGGGGTTATCACTCAGTGAGGTCACTCACAGTTCTAGTTCTGACAGGAAGAGTTGAGATACTAGTGATATTGTATGTCGTACGTCAGTGATTCTGACAGGAAGAGTTGTGATACTAGTGATATTGTATGTCATACATCAGTGATTCTGACAGGAAGAGTTGTGATACTAGTGATATTGTATGTCGTACGTCAGTGATTCTGATAGGAAGAGTTGTGATGCTAGTGATAGTGTGTGTCATACGTCAGTGATTCTGACAGGAAGAGTTGTGATACTAGTGATATTGTATGTCGTATGTCAGTGATTCTGACAGAAAGAGTTGTGATGCTAGTGATATTGTATGTCGTATGTCAGTGATTCTGGCAGGAAGAGTTGTGATACTAGTGATATTGTATGTGGAGACCTTCAAAACTGTCGTTATTGTTTTAATCAGTAACATCATAATGTGTTTGACTTCAAATCGACTGATAATTTTCAGTATCAGAGTCAGTTATTTCATGTTGAGAATATTGCTGAATGAGACAGAAGGTGAAATGTTCAAATTACTGATACATATTGTTATATACTGGAAAAGGATTTATATTTGTGGTGTTTTTATTTTCGCTATTTATAAGCTCAGTATGGATCCGAGAAAATCAATACCTTTGAAAAACTCTCCACAAATGTCAAATATGAAACTTTTCGAAATTGAAAAACCCAAAAATCAATCAAGATTGTTAATTTTACTCAAGTTTAATTATCGCATATATATATATTCAAAACTGTTTGGAGACTGTAAGAGATTAGAAAATATAACAAAAAAAACACAATCCAATTTTATTGTCTTATATGTGTTTAATTATATATTATTAATCTCATTGAAATTTGACTCTCAATGTTATAGTTTTTTTGTGTTCTCCACCAATTCGTGTCACAGCTGTTTATTTCTATTCTGGATATTACAAGTTTCTTACAGGATCAATATCGTGACATTTTTTTGTTATAGTCTGTTTCTCGATGTCAGATTTTATGAAGGTGTTGAATGACCGTCTCAATTATTGATAGCCTTTGATGTCTTTCTATCACGTTGTACATAGATCATTTTATGACGTTCTAAGCATGATAGTTATAAAGATCGTAATGACTGAATTAACAATATTTGATATTTCTGGAAATATTAACAGTCTAGCATTTTAACTATTTTACTATTTTTCCTAATTACAGCCACCAGCAAATTTGAAGCTACCGAAGAGAGCCATTGCAATAACGTAAGACATTTTCTACCTCTAACACTCATCTTATAATTTAAAATAATCTTTCTTTATACAAAGAATTTCTCTGTGCAAAGTCTTTTAGCTATTTTACATGTAGGTATTTCTTTGCTAACAAAATCACATAAAAACATAATGGTTATGGCATAATCTATAATCTAAAAGTTTTTTTGGGTTTATTTTAAATACCGGTACCCTGGAGCTGTTCCTTACCTCTCATATATTTACAATGTATAAAGTAGGATTATATCTCATTTTAATTTACATACATGTCCTTTGTAATTAACTTTTTATTCTTTACAGAAAATCATATCACAAGGAAAGACAGAACATTATATCATATGTATGTTTTGAAGATGAAGAGAGTGTACAGAAAGCTCTCAAATTGTAAGTTTATGTTTTGAAGATGAAGAGAGTGTACAGAAAGCTCTCAAATTGTAAGTTTATGTTTTGAAGATGAAGAGAGTGTACAGAAAGCTCTCAAGTTGTAAGTTTATGTTTTGAAGATGAAGAGAGTGTACAGAAAGCTCTCAAATTGTAAGTTTATGTTTTGAAGATGAAGAGAGTGTACAGAAAGCTCTCAAATTGTAAGTTTATGTTTTGAAGATGAAGAGAGTGTACAGAAAGCTCTGAAATTGTAAGTTTTCCATAATGAAGAAGGTCCATTATGTACCAGATTTACAATTATGGGGTAGAAATTTTTGTTGATTTCACTCTGAAACTTCATACATAATTATTAGTGGTGTACCGATCATCGGAAACATCGACTAATCAGTCGGACGTCATCATACGATCCGATGATCGATTTTTTTTTTTTGTCTCCATACTGACAAAAATATTGCAGTTTTATCCCAGCTGGTTTTTTTTTGCCCTCATAGTGACAAACATCTGGTAGTTTTGTCCAAGTGTATTTTTGACACTCAGTCAATACACATATTTGGACTAGTCTAATATTTATCTACTTCCCAGAATAGTCCATTTTATATCAGGTGTTGCACATATGGAAAATGATCTTTTGTTTTGTTCTAAGTTAATGTTTACAAATGGAAAAATTATAGTTTGTAAATATATTATTTGATTTTATTCAAATCTTTACTTTTGTCAAACACATATTTGGACTAGTCTATTAATTATCTATCTATATCAGATGTTACACATATGGAAAACGATCTTTTGTTTTGTTCAAAGTTAATGTTTACTAATGGAAAAATTATAGTTTATAAATTTGTGATACAATTTTATTTATATCTTTACTTTTGTCAATCATACTCTTGAAATAAAGACTACTTGATTAATTATAGTCAGTAAATACATTTAGCAGGCAATTGTCACTGATGATCGATCATCGGTCGATGTTGATATAACGATCATCGATCTTGATAACGTTACCGATTCCCATCACTAATAATTATGTTGTTGTTTGAAAGAAATAAATTGGTTTGAGGTGGTTAGATACAAGCTATCTTAGTAAGTTATCTACCTTGTTAAAGTTAAGGGGGGAATATGTGTTAAATTATCAAAATAAAAATATCTTTGTATAGTCACACTTTTATTTAAATTTAATCACTAAATTTTCCTAAAACACCAAATATGATTTTTGTTACAGGAATGGAAAAGAAATTGATGGTTTCCATATAAGAGTTGATGTATCTACTAATGCTAAGAAGGTAACACATATACAGTCTGTCTGATAGGAAGGGAATTTGTATGTTGTTTTTTAGGATGATTTTAATGCCATTTTCAATAATATATCAGTTATATCATGACTGTCAGTTTTATTTGTGTGGTAGACCGTAGTACCTACAGAAAATCAACAACCTGCCACAGGGCATTGATAAACTTGATCACAGAAATACTTATAAAGTACACTTGTGGAATTGTACTCACAACCTTAGTTTTGATGGGCATAGATTACATAAAGTAGATTTAAGATGTAACTCTGACTAGCATACGATCACATGCAAGACAGCCTTCTGTCAATGAAATTTGTAGTAATTCATTTTCCCTTGTTTTGTGTCGTGGCAAGAGATTTGTTAGAAATAAATTTGATTTTTCTGTTAATTTGTTTAAAATCACAGGTATATATTACAATTAAAATGTATATTGTAGGATAATTTGTTGACATATACAGTACTCTCCCTCTTATAAAGCCACTCATGCCAACCCTCATTGGATCAGACCACTCCTCTTGTAAGCACTTTGCCACTCATGCCAACCCTCATTGGATCAGACCACTCCTCTTGTAAGCACTTTGCCACTCATGCCAACCCTCAATGGATCAGACCACTCCTCTTGTAAGAACTTTGCCACTCATGCCAACCCTCATTGGATCAGACCACTCCTCTTGTAAGAACTTTGCCACTCATGCCAACCCTCATTGGATCAGACCACTCCTCTTGTAAGAACTTTGCCACTCATGCCAACCCTCATTGGATCAGACCACTCCTCTTGTAAGAACTTTGCCACTCATGCAAACCCTCATTGGATCAGACCACTCCTCTTGTAAGAACTTTGCCATTCATGCCAACCCTCATTGGATCAGACCACTCCTCTTGTAAGCACTTTTCCACTCATGTCAACCCTCATTGGATCAGACCACTCCTCTTGTAAGCCTTTTGCCACTCATGCCAACCCTCATCAGATCAGACCACTCCTCTTGTAAGAACTTTGCCATTCATGCCAACCCTCATTGGATCAGACCACTCCTCTTGTAAGAACTTTGCCATTCATGCCAACCCTCATTGGATCAGACCACTCCTCTTGTAAGCACTTTGCCACTCATGTCAACCCTCATTGGATCAGACCACTCCTCTTGTAAGCACTTTGCCATTCATGCCAACCCTCATTGGATCAGACCACTCCTCTTGTAAGCACTTTGCCACTCATGTCAACCCTCATTGGATCAGACCACTCCTCATGTAAGAACTTTGCCATTCATGCCAACCCTCATTGGATCAGACCACTCCTCTTGTAAGAACTTTGCCATTCATGCCAACCCTCATTGGATCAGACCACTCCTCTTGTAAGAGCTTTGCCACTCATGCCAACCCTCATCAGATCAGACCACTCCTCTTGTAAGAACTTTTATTTCATTACAGAAGAGGTGACCTTTTTAAGAGGGGAACTGCTGTACAATCAAACTTGTAATAAGAAACCACTTAATGATGTTACGTAAACACAATGTATTGACAAATCTGTTTTAGCAAACTATTAAGGCATGTTTAATAATTGACAGTATCAGTACAATTTTTGCTTTTCAATAGATCTACATGTATTTTGTGTTCTATTACATTTCGTACAAAGTTTAGATTGATTTCAGTCTTACAACCTTCCTCAGTGGAGTTTTGTTATGAACATGAAAAATACACAATAACTATTTATTAACTGGAAAGTTGTTTACTTACAGCATGACAAGACAAACACAGTCTTTATTGGAAATATGACATATGGTAAGGTTTCTCCTTCTATTTTTAGCTCACCAGATCCAAAGGTTCAAGTGAACTTTTCACAACATTAAGTATCCGTCGTCTGTTAACTTTTTACATCTTGATATTTTTCTTGCGAACCATGATACCAAAATGAACAAAACTTAGGTGTGATACCCTTTGGATGGTTCTCTTCCAAAATATGTTTGCAATGACCTTGCCCAACATCCTAGATTTTCTCTGTGTCTTCTGATTGGTTGAAATGTTTGAAAATCTTCAGAAATGGATAACACACAGTTTAAATTTGGGAAACAATTTTCTTGCCTAACATGACATTTGGCCTATAGGACAACAAGAACAATTCTCTGATCCCATATACATTTTGTATCTCGGCAGAGCCTTCAAGCAATGGCTCCAATGAACATCAGCCATTCCTTGATCTGTCATCTGTTGTGATACACCCTGGATGGTTCTCTTCCAAAATTGTGTCAGATGACTTTACCCTTCATTCCAGATGGCCAACATGAAAAGTGGAAATCTTTGACAATCTTCTTCATTACCACTGGATATAATGAAAATTTGAATAAAAAAATACTTGGGGGGGGTCTCTTCCAAAATGGTGTCTGTTTACTCCATCCACTTTCCAACATGGCTATTACATAATAAAACTGTTTTAAATACCTGGTACAAGTATTATTAACATCCTTGTAGAAGAAGGCAGGCGACATATGTCTTCCATGGAAGACTCACATCTAAAGTTATTTTGTATTAAGAATTCCCTATTATCATTCACATTTAACCACATATTAGGTTCCACACTATTTCTTATAAAAATCAAGAGATCTGACATTTTAAATTCTCCTAAAATGGATCTAACATTTCTAATTTAATTCTTTGTACAAGGGTATGAATAATGAACTTGATATTGAATACCAAAAATACATGCAAAATGACATTCTCAAAACTCTGTTGATGTTTCTATCAATATTTGGTATCTATTTTTAGCTCACCTGACCCAAATGTCTTGGTGAGGTATTGCCATCATTTGGCATCCTTTATATATAGCATTTTATATTCCATTTTTTATGTTTACACAGTTAAATATAACTGCATGTAATTATATGATCTTTCACAAATATTTGGAAAGTGTGATTTTGACTCACAATGAATGAATATGTATATGATAGATAGCAGCAAAGATTATAATGATGTTGTTTTTCTAGATGTGACAGAAAATGATGTGTGGAGTCACTTTGAAGATTGTGGAGAAATAGAGAATGTTAGGTTAATAAGAGACAATAAAACTGGTACCGGCAAAGGAATTGGATATGTACAGTTCCAGGTCAGTGAAGTTATTAAATAAATAAAATAAAATTAGAATAAATTAAAAATAGCATTCAAAGAAAAATTTAATGATTCCTCGATTTTGGTTACGATTATTTCATGGGACTATTTGAATTTGTCACAATACCAACCCAGGTTATCAAGAATAACCAATGTTGCTCCAGGCAGATCAGCCAATCAGATTGCAGTATTCACATCAAATTAAATTATTATGAAATAATGAAAATGTTGCAAACATAATTTTGTATGCTGTAAGAATTGTAATAATTGGAAAGTTCTAATAGTCTAGAAAGTAAAATTTAATGTATAAAAAACATGCAAACCCCTGTCTATTTCATACAGATGTTATTGTCATGACACCTCTGTTAAGCTAGCTAAAGATACTTTCTCTTTTGTAGGATAAGGACAGCGTACAGTTTGCTTTAAAGTTGCATCAAAGTGAATTAAAGGGAAGACAACTCAGAGTGATGAGATGTGATGACAAATCAGCTAAGAAGAAGGAGAAAGTATCCTTGAAAATCTCGATAGTTACATTAGAAATTAAATCTCAATAGTTACATTAGAAATAAAATCTCAAGTTACATTAGAAATAAAATCCTTGGAAATCTTGATAGTTACATTAGAAATAAAATCCTTGAAAATCTTAATAGTTACTGGTCGAGGACCAATTATTGCCATTCTTTTATTGTTTTTGTCAGATTATTTCTATGTAGTCCAATACACCCCTTAAAGTACCTCATAATTTTGAATGTTACCAATCGACTTACCTTGGACAGAAATAAAAATAATTTTTATGTGCATGCTCTTATCAGGGAGCCTTTGTAAAGTTGTTGTTTTTTGTCACTGAATCGGGATGGAAGAGTATTAATTATCGCCATCTTGTTAGATGTTGGAAAATAAATATATAAATCAGCAGTGAAGTTTAATGAAATGGCCTTACCACAAAAAATGAAGGTGTCACCAGTATTTTACGCTCATTAGAACACCAATCTGCTATATTTTTCTGTTGATAATAGCGGCTGGCATCTCCGAGCTCCATTTACGTGATCCCCCATGAGGTTTCTATAACCTGATTTCTTTTGAATTAGCCAAGATACAAATGTAGGATTTTGCCGACTGCTTTGTCACCATTTATTGTTGTCGTCTGCAAAAAATGGCCAGAAAATTCGTGTGCACTCGCGAGTGACGTGCAATTTGGCGATAATTGGTCCTCGACCAGTACATTAGAAATAAAATCCTTGAAAATCTCAATAGTTACATTAGAAGTAAAATCCTTGAAAATCTCAATAGTTACATTAGAAATTAAATTTGATGTACTGGAGATCTATACTAAAAAATAAAATACTGAGAAAGTTTGTTTTATAATATCATGGAAAGAATCATTTTTATGAATACTCTACAAAGAAGCTTCATTCTTATTATTATTCACTTTAGAATCTAAATAATTAGACAAAGTTGCTGATTTTACAGATCTTAATTGTTGTATTAGAAAGGAAATGATATTATATTTTTGAATATTTGTAGAGGTCAATCAAATATTCTATTCTTTCTAAAAAAAAAAACCACAAATTCTCACATTTTACTTGTACATCTAAATTAAAAATTAATTCCACAAAGAATACATAAATTAAAACCTCTGTAGTTACTGCATGTATATGTAAGCTCTGATAATCTTCAACTTGTTAAAGGACATATCTAGTGTTGGGTTGTGTTATGTAAAGTTTTTCTAGAATATTAACAGAAAGATACAACCAACAATCAATTAAGTTTCTATATTTTAATGAAATAACAAAAATTACTTAATTATAATATACAATAGATTACAGAAATTAAATTAATAAAAGTTTTTAACTGGCCTGGATTGTTCACAATTAACATAGAAAGATTGATTGATTGTGGTTTAACATGCATAGAAAGAAGAGAGGCATGTGAAGACTATCATCATTTCTTGACCCTTTACTTAACAACCATGACAGTAGTCTATGTTTTGTTTTTTATCTTGAAATACCCTTTACTTAACAACCATGACAGTAGTCTATGTTTTGTTTTTTATCTTGAAATACCCTTTACTTAACAACCATGACAGTAGTCTATGTTTTTTTCTTTATCTTGAAATACCCTTTACTTAATAACCATGACAGTAGTCTATGTTTTATTTTTTATCTTGAAATACCCTTTACTTAATAACCATGACAGTAGTCTATGTTTTTTTCTTTATCTTGAAATACCCTTTACTTAATAACCATGACAGTAGTCTATGTTTTGTTTTTTATCTTGAAATACCCTTTACTTAACAACCATGACAGTAGTCTATGTTTTGTTTTTTATCTTGAAATACCCTTTACTTAATAACCATGACAGTAGTCTATGTTTTGTTTTTTATCTTGAAATACCCTTTACTTAATAACCATGACAGTAGTCTATGTTTTTTTCTTTATCTTGAAATACCCTTTACTTAATAACCATGACAGTAGTCTATGTTTTGTTTTTTATCTTGAAATACCCTTTACTTAATAACCATGACAGTAGTCTATGTTTTTTTCTTTATCTTGAAATACCCTTTACTTAACAACCATGACAGTAGTCTATGTTTTGTTTTTTATCTTGAAATACCCTTTACTTAACAACCATGACAGTAGTCTATGTTTTGTTTTTTATCTTGAAATACCCTTTACTTAACAACCATGACAGTAGTCTATGTTTTGTTTTTTATCTTGAAATACCCTTTACTTAACAACCATGACAGTAGTCTATGTTTTGTTTTTTATCTTGAAATACCCTTTACTTAACAACCATGACAGTAGTCTATGTTTTGTTTTTTATCTTGAAATACCCTTTACTTAACAACCATGACAGTAGTCTATGTTTTGTTTTTTATCTTGAAATACCCTTTACTTAACAACCATGACAGTAGTCTATGTTTTTTTCTTTATCTTGAAATACCCTTTACTTAATAACCATGACAGTAGTCTATGTTTTGTTTTTTATCTTGAAATACCCTTTACTTAATAACCATGACAGTAGTCTATGTTTTGTTTTTTATCTTGAAATACCCTTTACTTAATAACCATGACAGTAGTCTATGTTTTTTTCTTTATCTTGAAATACCCTTTACTTAACAACCATGACAGTAGTCTATGTTTTGTTTTTTATCTTGAAATACCCTTTACTTAATAACCATGACAGTAGTCTATGTTTTGTTTTTTATCTTGAAATACCCTTTACTTAACAACCATGACAGTAGTCTATGTTTTGTTTTTTATCTTGAAATACCCTTTACTTAACAACCATGACAGTAGTCTATGTTTTGTTTTTTATCTTGAAATACCCTTTACTTAACAACCATGACAGTAGTCTATGTTTTGTTTTTTATCTTGAAATACCCTTTACTTAACAACCATGACAGTAGTCTATGTTTTGTTTTTTATCTTGAAATACCCTTTACTTAACAACCATGACAGTAGTCTATGTTTTGTTTTTTATCTTGAAATACCCTTTACTTAACAACCATGACAGTAGTCTATGTTTTTTTCTTTATCTTGAAATACCCTTTACTTAATAACCATGACAGTAGTCTATGTTTTGTTTTTTATCTTGAAATACCCTTTACTTAATAACCATGACAGTAGTCTATGTTTTGTTTTTTATCTTGAAATACCCTTTACTTAACAACCATGACAGTAGTCTATGTTTTGTTTTTTATCTTGAAATACCCTTTACTTAATAACCATGACAGTAGTCTATGTTTTGTTTTTTATCTTGAAATACCCTTTACTTAATAACCATGACAGTAGTCTATGTTTTTTTCTTTATCTTGAAATACCCTTTACTTAACAACCATGACAGTAGTCTATGTTTTGTTTTTTATCTTGAAATACCCGTTACTTAATAACCATGACAGTAGTCTATGTTTTTTTCTTTATCTTGAAATACCCTTTACTTAATAACCATGACAGTAGTCTATGTTTTGTTTTTTATCTTGAAATACCCTTTACTTAACAACCATGACAGTAGTCTATGTTTTGTTTTTTATCTTGAAATACCCGTTACTTAATAACCATGACAGTAGTCTATGTTTTGTTTTTTATCTTGAAATACCCGTTACTTAATAACCATGACAGTAGTCTATGTTTTGTTTTTTATCTTGAAATACCCGTTACTTAATAACCATGACAGTAGTCTATGTTTTGTTTTTTATCTTGAAATACCCTTTACTTAACAACCATGACAGTAGTCTATGTTTTGTTTTTTATCTTGAAATACCCTTTACTTAATAACCATGACAGTAGTCTATGTTTTTTTCTTTATCTTGAAATACCCTTTACTTAACAACCATGACAGTAGTCTATGTTTTGTTTTTTATCTTGAAATACCCTTTACTTAATAACCATGACAGTAGTCTATGTTTTGTTTTTTATCTTGAAATACCCTTTACTTAACAACCATGACAGTAGTCTATGTTTTGTTTTTTATCTTGAAATACCCTTTACTTAATAACCATGACAGTAGTCTATGTTTTGTTTTTTATCTTGAAATACCCTTTACTTAATAACCATGACAGTAGTCTATGTTTTTTTCTTTATCTTGAAATACCCTTTACTTAACAACCATGACAGTAGTCTATGTTTTGTTTTTTATCTTGAAATACCCGTTACTTAATAACCATGACAGTAGTCTATGTTTTTTTCTTTATCTTGAAATACCCTTTACTTAATAACCATGACAGTAGTCTATGTTTTGTTTTTTATCTTGAAATACCCTTTACTTAACAACCATGACAGTAGTCTATGTTTTGTTTTTTATCTTGAAATACCCGTTACTTAATAACCATGACAGTAGTCTATGTTTTGTTTTTTATCTTGAAATACCCGTTACTTAATAACCATGACAGTAGTCTATGTTTTGTTTTTTATCTTGAAATACCCGTTACTTAATAACCATGACAGTAGTCTATGTTTTGTTTTTTATCTTGAAATACCCTTTACTTAACAACCATGACAGTAGTCTATGTTTTGTTTTTTATCTTGAAATACCCTTTACTTAACAACCATGACAGTAGTCTATGTTTTTTTCTTTATCTTGAAATACCCTTTACTTAATAACCATGACAGTAGTCTATGTTTTGTTTTTTTATCTTGAAATACCCTTTACTTAATAACCATGACAGTAGTCTATGTTTTTTTCTTTATCTTGAAATACCCTTTACTTAACAACCATGACAGTAGTCTATGTTTTGTTTTTTATCTTGAAATACCCTTTACTTAACAACCATGACAGTAGTCTATGTTTTTTTCTTTATCTTGAAATACCCTTTACTTAATAACCATGACAGTAGTCTATGTTTTGTTTTTTTTATCTTGAAATACCCGTTACTTAATAACCATGACAGTAGTCTATGTTTTGTTTTTTATCTTGAAATACCCGTTACTTAATAACCATGACAGTAGTCTATGTTTTGTTTTTTATCTTGAAATACCCTTTACTTAACAACCATGACAGTAGTCTATGTTTTGTTTTTTATCTTGAAATACCCTTTACTTAACAACCATGACAGTAGTCTATGTTTTTTTCTTTATCTTGAAATACCCTTTACTTAATAACCATGACAGTAGTCTATGTTTTGTTTTTTTATCTTGAAATACCCTTTACTTAATAACCATGACAGTAGTCTATGTTTTTTTCTTTATCTTGAAATACCCTTTACTTAACAACCATGACAGTAGTCTATGTTTTGTTTTTTATCTTGAAATACCCTTTACTTAACAACCATGACAGTAGTCTATGTTTTTTTCTTTATCTTGAAATACCCTTTACTTAATAACCATGACAGTAGTCTATGTTTTGTTTTTTTATCTTGAAATACCCTTTACTTAATAACCATGACAGTAGTCTATGTTTTTTTCTTTATCTTGAAATACCCTTTACTTAACAACCATGACAGTAGTCTATGTTTTGTTTTTTATCTTGAAATACCCTTTACTTAACAACCATGACAGTAGTCTATGTTTTTTTCTTTATCTTGAAATACCCTTTACTTAACAACCATGACAGTAGTCTATGTTTTGTTTTTTATCTTGAAATACCCTTTACTTAACAACCATGACAGTAGTCTATGTTTTGTTTTTTATCTTGAAATACCCTTTACTTAACAACCATGACAGTAGTCTATGTTTTTTTCTTTATCTTGAAATACCCTTTACTTAATAACCATGACAGTAGTCTATGTTTTGTTTTTTTATCTTGAAATACCCTTTACTTAATAACCATGACAGTAGTCTATGTTTTTTTCTTTATCTTGAAATACCCTTTACTTAATAACCATGACAGTAGTCTATGTTTTTTTCTTTATCTTGAAATACCCTTTACTTAACAACCATGACAGTAGTCTATGTTTTTTTCTTTATCTTGAAATACCCTTTACTTAATAACCATGACAGTAGTCTATGTTTTGTTTTTTATCTTGAAATACCCTTTACTTAACAACCATGACAGTAGTCTATGTTTTTTTCTTTATCTTGAAATACCCTTTACTTAACAACCATGACAGTAGTCTATGTTTTGTTTTTTATCTTGAAATACCCTTTACTTAACAACCATGACAGTAGTCTATGTTTTGTTTTTTATCTTGAAATACCCTTTACTTAACAACCATGACAGTAGTCTATGTTTTGTTTTTTTATCTTGAAATACCCTTTACTTAACAACCATGACAGTAGTCTATGTTTTGTTTTTTATCTTGAAATACCCTTTACTTAACAACCATGACAGTAGTCTATGTTTTGTTTTTTATCTTGAAATACCCTTTACTTAACAACCATGACAGTAGTCTATGTTTTGTTTTTTATCTTGAAATACCCTTTACTTAACAACCATGACAGTAGTCTATGTTTTTTTCTTTATCTTGAAATACCCTTTACTTAATAACCATGACAGTAGTCTATGTTTTGTTTTTTATCTTGAAATACCCTTTACTTAATAACCATGACAGTAGTCTATGTTTTGTTTTTTATCTTGAAATACCCTTTACTTAATAACCATGACAGTAGTCTATGTTTTTTTCTTTATCTTGAAATACCCTTTACTTAACAACCATGACAGTAGTCTATGTTTTGTTTTTTATCTTGAAATACCCTTTACTTAATAACCATGACAGTAGTCTATGTTTTGTTTTTTATCTTGAAATACCCTTTACTTAACAACCATGACAGTAGTCTATGTTTTGTTTTTTATCTTGAAATACCCTTTACTTAACAACCATGACAGTAGTCTATGTTTTGTTTTTTATCTTGAAATACCCTTTACTTAACAACCATGACAGTAGTCTATGTTTTGTTTTTTATCTTGAAATACCCTTTACTTAACAACCATGACAGTAGTCTATGTTTTGTTTTTTATCTTGAAATACCCTTTACTTAACAACGATGACAGTAGTCTATGTTTTGTTTTTTATCTTGAAATACCCTTTACTTAACAACCATGACAGTAGTCTATGTTTTTTTCTTTATCTTGAAATACCCTTTACTTAATAACCATGACAGTAGTCTATGTTTTGTTTTTTATCTTGAAATACCCTTTACTTAATAACCATGACAGTAGTCTATGTTTTTTTCTTTATCTTGAAATACCCTTTACTTAACAACCATGACAGTAGTCTATGTTTTGTTTTTTATCTTGAAATACCCTTTACTTAATAACCATGACAGTAGTCTATGTTTTGTTTTTTATCTTGAAATACCCTTTACTTAACAACCATGACAGTAGTCTATGTTTTGTTTTTTATCTTGAAATACCCTTTACTTAATAACCATGACAGTAGTCTATGTTTTGTTTTTTATCTTGAAATACCCTTTACTTAATAACCATGACAGTAGTCTATGTTTTTTTCTTTATCTTGAAATACCCTTTACTTAACAACCATGACAGTAGTCTATGTTTTGTTTTTTATCTTGAAATACCCGTTACTTAATAACCATGACAGTAGTCTATGTTTTTTTCTTTATCTTGAAATACCCTTTACTTAATAACCATGACAGTAGTCTATGTTTTGTTTTTTATCTTGAAATACCCTTTACTTAACAACCATGACAGTAGTCTATGTTTTGTTTTTTATCTTGAAATACCCGTTACTTAATAACCATGACAGTAGTCTATGTTTTGTTTTTTATCTTGAAATACCCGTTACTTAATAACCATGACAGTAGTCTATGTTTTGTTTTTTATCTTGAAATACCCGTTACTTAATAACCATGACAGTAGTCTATGTTTTGTTTTTTATCTTGAAATACCCTTTACTTAACAACCATGACAGTAGTCTATGTTTTGTTTTTTATCTTGAAATACCCTTTACTTAATAACCATGACAGTAGTCTATGTTTTTTTCTTTATCTTGAAATACCCTTTACTTAACAACCATGACAGTAGTCTATGTTTTGTTTTTTATCTTGAAATACCCTTTACTTAATAACCATGACAGTAGTCTATGTTTTGTTTTTTATCTTGAAATACCCTTTACTTAACAACCATGACAGTAGTCTATGTTTTGTTTTTTATCTTGAAATACCCTTTACTTAATAACCATGACAGTAGTCTATGTTTTGTTTTTTATCTTGAAATACCCTTTACTTAATAACCATGACAGTAGTCTATGTTTTTTTCTTTATCTTGAAATACCCTTTACTTAACAACCATGACAGTAGTCTATGTTTTGTTTTTTATCTTGAAATACCCGTTACTTAATAACCATGACAGTAGTCTATGTTTTTTTCTTTATCTTGAAATACCCTTTACTTAATAACCATGACAGTAGTCTATGTTTTGTTTTTTATCTTGAAATACCCTTTACTTAACAACCATGACAGTAGTCTATGTTTTGTTTTTTATCTTGAAATACCCGTTACTTAATAACCATGACAGTAGTCTATGTTTTGTTTTTTATCTTGAAATACCCGTTACTTAATAACCATGACAGTAGTCTATGTTTTGTTTTTTATCTTGAAATACCCGTTACTTAATAACCATGACAGTAGTCTATGTTTTGTTTTTTATCTTGAAATACCCTTTACTTAACAACCATGACAGTAGTCTATGTTTTGTTTTTTATCTTGAAATACCCTTTACTTAACAACCATGACAGTAGTCTATGTTTTTTTCTTTATCTTGAAATACCCTTTACTTAATAACCATGACAGTAGTCTATGTTTTGTTTTTTTATCTTGAAATACCCTTTACTTAATAACCATGACAGTAGTCTATGTTTTTTTCTTTATCTTGAAATACCCTTTACTTAACAACCATGACAGTAGTCTATGTTTTGTTTTTTATCTTGAAATACCCTTTACTTAACAACCATGACAGTAGTCTATGTTTTTTTCTTTATCTTGAAATACCCTTTACTTAATAACCATGACAGTAGTCTATGTTTTGTTTTTTTATCTTGAAATACCCTTTACTTAATAACCATGACAGTAGTCTATGTTTTTTTCTTTATCTTGAAATACCCTTTACTTAACAACCATGACAGTAGTCTATGTTTTGTTTTTTATCTTGAAATACCCTTTACTTAACAACCATGACAGTAGTCTATGTTTTTTTCTTTATCTTGAAATACCCTTTACTTAACAACCATGACAGTAGTCTATGTTTTGTTTTTTATCTTGAAATACCCTTTACTTAACAACCATGACAGTAGTCTATGTTTTGTTTTTTATCTTGAAATACCCTTTACTTAACAACCATGACAGTAGTCTATGTTTTTTTCTTTATCTTGAAATACCCTTTACTTAATAACCATGACAGTAGTCTATGTTTTGTTTTTTTATCTTGAAATACCCTTTACTTAATAACCATGACAGTAGTCTATGTTTTTTTCTTTATCTTGAAATACCCTTTACTTAATAACCATGACAGTAGTCTATGTTTTTTTCTTTATCTTGAAATACCCTTTACTTAACAACCATGACAGTAGTCTATGTTTTTTTCTTTATCTTGAAATACCCTTTACTTAATAACCATGACAGTAGTCTATGTTTTGTTTTTTATCTTGAAATACCCTTTACTTAACAACCATGACAGTAGTCTATGTTTTTTTCTTTATCTTGAAATACCCTTTACTTAACAACCATGACAGTAGT
This sequence comes from Bathymodiolus brooksi, assembly GCA_963680875.1. Lineage (NCBI taxonomy): Eukaryota > Metazoa > Mollusca > Bivalvia > Mytilida > Modiolidae > Bathymodiolus > Bathymodiolus brooksi. The sequence goes on from OY804576.1 coordinate 19,553,171, forward strand.
CTATGTTTTGTTTTTTATCTTGAAATACCCTTTACTTAACAACCATGACAGTAGTCTATGTTTTGTTTTTTATCTTGAAATACCCTTTACTTAACAACCATGACAGTAGTCTATGTTTTGTTTTTTATCTTGAAATACCCTTTACTTAACAACCATGACAGTAGTCTATGTTTTGTTTTTTATCTTGAAATACCCTTTACTTAATAACCATGACAGTAGTCTATGTTTTTTTCTTTAATCTAATATCATCAGATATCTAACCAGAAAGGCAGAGGACATCAGATGGGAGTAAAATCTGAAAAGGAACACAAAAAACTGGGATTTACAAGCACCAATAAGAAGACAGATCCGTTTCAACATTTTAATGATAAAAAGAATAAACAATTAAAGAAGAAAAATAAATCTAAGCATGTCAGGTTTAATGAGAAGTCAAAAAGTCATTCTAAGCAAAGGAAACCTCGAAAGTTGAAAGATAAAAAAATGAAAAATAAGAAAAAAAAGTAAATAAAATGATTTTATCAATCTCTAGTCTACTGTTGTCTGACCTGATTTACAAGGTAGTTTCAGATGTCTTTATCATTTAATGGCATTATGTGGATCGATGTAGGCCTAATTGAACATTTAAACCAATCTGACTGTAAATCCTGTAATAATTACTAGTTACAGAACAGTACTTTTATTGCTTTGATTGGACATCACACATCTGTAAACCTTTCACATGTGTTTGAACTGTGCAAACATATTTCTACCATAAGTATTTGGAGAGCTTTCTAAGACTTGTACCACCCTGTATGAGGTAAAGGTTAGCAACCTCGCCTCAAGTATGGTAGATCATTGGTTCAATCTCAAGTCTGTTAATCAAAACTACAAAAGACTATAAATTTGGTATTTTGTGCATCACCTCAAAGCATGCAGCAATAATGAGTTGGAGCAAAGGTTTGTTGGCATTGAGTCAGAGTGAAGTAAAATTGTTATTTCTGTGAGCTAGCACTATGAAAACAGTTAGTCTAGTACAAAGCAGGCATCATCATCATCTCATCAGTTGAAAATGACTCACTTGGCAGACAACAATTAATTACTTCTAATTACACTTAAAATCCAGACAAATTTTACATTGAAGATTAAATTTGGTAGTTGTACTCCTCAAAGTTTTTATAAGACCACAAAAAAGAATATCCCTCTGTCAAGAAATTTTAGCTATCCTGTTTGTGCCCTTTGTTTTTCGTGTTCCCAAAGACCTTTAATTATTTGGCTTTCCAATATGTCATGCAAGGTCGAGCTGTTGCCATCACTGTGTCTGTTGTCATAGTTAACATTTCACATGTCGATCATCTCCTCTGAAATGACTAGGCCAATTAGAACCAAACTTTACAGGAATGATGTTTATGATGTCCTCTATAAAAATTCAACATTTCGTCTTATCTACCATAAAAACATGGTACATGTAGTCATAATTAATTCATGGTTCTGATTGGCAGAAACTTTAAAAAAAAAATGTTTTTTGTGATTTGTTAGGATGGGCAATTCCTGTCTCAAAGACTATAAACTTGCTTGAACCCAAACAGTCCATGAATAACCAGGTGAGCCTCTAGTTACCTGTAGTATATATTGTTTGTAAACTTGTTTTCATCAAGATAGCTGAAATACTGCTCATTTGACCATAAGTAACCAGAGGCTCCCGGGAGCCTGTAATCACTCACCTGGATCAAAGCTGCTTTCAATAACAACGCAACTGCACTGTGGCGGCCATCTTGGTGGGAGAATGTGACTGCCGGACACAATTTTGGAAGAGGACCATCCAATGACTATTCCATCAAAGTTTGGTTATAATTGAGCTACTGGTTCCAGACAAGATGGTTTTTATGTGAATTTCCGATAGGGTCCTATGTTAAACTAAGTGCAGCCATCTTGGTCAGAGGGTGGGACCACCAGACACAATTTTGGAAGAGGACCATCCAATGACTTATTTTATCAAAGTTTGGTTCCAATTGAGCAACTGGTTCCAGACAAGAAGATTTTTATGTGAATTTCCCATAGGTTCCTATGTTAAACTAAGTTCGGCTGTGGGGGCCATCTTGGTCGAAGGGCCGAACTGCCTGACTTATTTTTGGAAGAGAACCATCCAATGACTATTTCATCAAAATTTAGTTCTTATTGAGCAAATGGTTTCAAACAAGAAGATTTTTATGGGAATTTCCCATAGAGTCCTATGTTAAATTAAGTTCGGCTGTGGTGGCCATCTTGGTCAGAAGTCTGAAATGCCAGACATAATTTTGGAAGGCCTTCAAGGGGACCACCCAAGGATCATTTCAGCAAAGTTTGGTTGAGATTGGCTCAGTAGTTTCTCAGAGGAGAAGATTTTTGTTTAATTTCATCCCCCCTTTTTTTCTATTTTTAGCTTGGCGGCCATCTTGGTTGGAAGTCGGGATCACCGGACTGGAAGGGGGCCATCCAAGGACTATTCCACCAAAGTTTGGTTGCAATTGGCCCAGTGGTTTCTGAGGAGAAGATTTTTATGTGAATTTCCCATAGGGTCCTATGTTAAGCTAAGTTCGGCTGTGGGAGCCATCTTGGCCGAACCGCCTGACATATTTTTGGAAGAGAACCATCCAATGACTATTTCATCAACATTTAGTTCTTATTGAGCAAATGGTTTCAGACCAGAAGATTTTTATGGGAATTTCCCATAGGGTTCTATGTTAAATTAAGTTCGGCTGTGGCAGCCATCTTGGTCGGAGATATGAAATGCCAAACACAATTTTGGAAGGAGACCACCCAGGGAGTTTGGTTGAGATTGGCTCAGTAGTTTCAGAGGAGATTTTTTTTTAATTTCATCCCCCCCTTTTTTCTATTTTTAGCTTGGTGGCCATCTTGATTGGAAGTCGGGATCACCGGACATAATTTCGGAAGGGGGCCATCCAAGGATCATTCCACCAAAGTTTTGTTGCAATTGGCCTAGTGGTTTCTGAAGAGAAGATTTTTATGTGAATTTCCCATAGGGTCCTATGTTAAGCTAAGTTCGGCTGTGGGGCCGTCTTGGTCGAAGGGCTGAACCGCCGGACACATTTTTGGAAGAGAACCATCCAATGACTATTTCATCAAAATTTTGTTCTTATTGAGCAAATGGTTTCAGACAAGAAGATTTTTATGGGAATTTCCCATAGGGTCCTATGTTAAATTAAGTTCGGCTGTGGTGGCCATCTTGGTTGGAGTTCTGACATGCCGGACACAATTTTGGAAGAAGACCACCCAAGAATCATTTCAGCAAAATTTGGTTGAGATTGGCTCAGTAGTTTCAGAGGAGAAGATTTTTTTTAAATTTCATCCCCCCTTTTTTCTAATTTGCATAATTGGTTAAAAATCGGCAAAAGTTCAAAGTTCATAAAAAATCCTGTAATATATGTTAAAAAGCTCATCATTATGCTTATACAGTTCAAATTTGGGCACATTATGGCTTGAAATAGAGCAGTTTTGACCATTTGAAGAAATTTCTATTTTTAGTAATGGTGGCCATCTTGGATACAGGACGGCGCTAACGGACACAATTTTGAAAGGGACCCACCCAGGGACCATCCCCGCCAGGTTTGGTTTAATTTGGTTCAGCGGTTTCAGAGAAGAAGATTTAAATGTGATCTTTTATCAAAATATGCCTAATTTGCATAATCTGTATAAATCGGCTGAAAGAAAAATTTCAAACAAAAACCCTGAACATATGCTAAACTACTCCTTGCCATGTAGCTGCAGTTAAAATTTGAGCTCATTTTGACTTGTACTAAAGCAGCAATGGACAATTGAAGAAATTTATATTTTTAGTAACAGCAGCCATCTTGAATGGAGGGCGGGGCTGTCGGACACAATTTTGAAAGGGACCCACCCTGCCAGGTTTGGTTTAATTTGGTTCAGCGGTTTCAAAGGAGAAGATTTAAATGTGATCTTTTATCAAAATATGCCTAATTTGCATAATCGGTATATATCGGCTGAAAGAAAAATCCGGAATATATGTTAAACAACTCCTTGCCATATAGCTGCAGTTAAAATTTGAGCTCATTTTGACTTGCACTAAAGTAGCAATGGACAATTAAAATTTCATCCCCCCATTTTTCTATTTTTAGCTTGGTGGCCATCTTGGTTGGAAGTCTGGATCACCGGACACAATTTTGGAAGGGGGCCATCCAAGGACCATTCCACCAAAGTTTGGTTGCAATTGGCCCAGTGGTTTCTGAGGAGAAGATTAAAATGTGAAATGTTGACGGACGGACGAAAAGTGATGACAATGGCTCACATGGCCTAAAGGCCAGGCGAGCTAAAAATCAAGCAATATTCTTTCAGTTTGCAAGATTTAGCAATGTGTGTGAAAATGTACCCTATTTGCTTGTTCAGCCATTGAACACTGGTAAAGCTTTAATCTTTCAACAATACCATTAATACATTTTTATGTCCTCAAAGATTTTGAGGTTGTATTGCAATGGGCCATCACAATTACATTAGTGTATTGTCTTTGTTATGTGCCTCGTCATCATTGTTTTAATTTGTTATACAACTTATTGTAATGTACGTACTAATGAAATTTAACACAAGTTGGTATAAAAAGGTGAGTACACACTAGTGAAAGGTCTTCAGATGCTCAAGTCCTTTGTTGTCTATAATGGCAGCCATGTTAGTTGGTTGCCTGGGTCATCAGACATAGGTGGTTAAATTAGGCAGTCTTTCTGTATGCATTTTGTGGTTGGTAGTGCAAATCAGACATCCAAGGAGGATTCAGGCCTTCTTTTGCTTCAATTGGTTAAGTAGTTTCAGAGATGATTATAGATGAATGCAACTGCTCACATATTTTATTAGATTAGGAGAGTTAAAAAGCAGATGTAGCTTTTAATGAGGTAAAGTAGCAGTCTAGGGGCATCTCATACTCCCTTCAAGGTAAAAATTAAAATTCATTAACCCAGATGTAGAACAGCAACAACATTAGATTATCTTTCATATTTACTTGCATTCATATCTTTTCTCATTGTAGTGTTGTCGCATGATTATTGGTGAACATTGTTCCTCACAGAAAATTATATTGCACAAGCTTGCGAGTGCAGTATTTATATTCTATAAGGGATAATATTCATTCAATAACCTGTTTATTGTATAGCAGAACTTTAAAAATAATGAGAGAATCGTTTAGGAGAAAACCACCGACCTGCCGCAAGTCAGATAAACTTTATCACATAATTTTGTATCGAGTACACCTTGCCTGAGTGGGATTTGAACTCACGTTAGTGATGATAGGCACAGATTGTATAGGTAGTTATAAATCCAACTACCATACGACAACGACGGTCCTTTGATTTGAAGTGATATTGCACGAGCACAGATATCAGTGAAATATTGCACACCAACATCTGGTTCTACATGTAATACTGCTATACAAAAATGTACAATAAATCAAGAACTTGTTATTTGGATCAAATAAGAAAACTATTTCTATTGGATGATTTTAATAAGTTATGTAAGATGATTGGATGATATTTGTACAATGTTATTTACATATTCATTAAATAATCACAAGAAATTAACATTTGGTGATCATGTTAAAATTTCATAAACTTGATAAAATGTTTCATTCCTTTAAAAATGTCATGATGCAACAAATATACAAGTGACGAAATTTGAAAATGTCTGGCCTGTCTATGAATGGAAAATGACATGCAGATGTAGATGAACATGCAAGTATAGTGAGCCTAGGAAAATTAGATTTTAAGTTACTGACTTGACCACACAAAATTATAAAATAAACAATAACAAAGACGGCAAACTGCACAGAATCAGGTAATGTCATATGAGAAATACTGATACAAGATGTGAAGGTTTTATAACAAGTAACAGCTTAATACAGTTGACCTAGAACAAGTAGATTTTGTGAAACTGGCCTAATCACATTCAACTAATGCAATATTACCTTGTTTTTTAATAATTCAATTTCAAACTTAGCAAGCAGCAAGAAATAAATACCAGCTATCTGAACTTGAAATGGACTATAGTTAGTTGTAACATTGGTTTACTTAATTAATTTTAAGAATAGAAACAGACTATAGTATGATGTTAATAGTTTCCTAAGGTAGTCAGTCGATTGATGTCAAGTATTGGAACAGGAGTCCAGTAAAACCAGAGACATCCAATGTACAGCAAGGGCAACCAATTTAACAAGATTAACATCAACATGTCCTCCATGTTGTTAATTTTAATAACATTTATCATCCTTGTTTTACTCTTCAATTCTACATTAGAAACAATATCCAATCCTGATTCCCCCACTTCTATATAAAACAGTTCCTGCTGTTTCACTAACAAGTTGTGAAGTACAATATATTATTTTTCTTACTTCCATTCATAAAAACAAAGATGATCATTGTCAAAAATCTGTTTTAGTAGAGAAACAAAATTAAAAGAATTTTACACACAAGACAAACTTATAAATTATTTATTTCTATTAAATGATCACTATCTTATTTACTCTACAATCATAACAATATTCTGGTATTAAGTTTGAAGAAATACAATAGTGTTAACGTATCTGGTTTATCAGTAGTTGTCATGTTATTAGAAGGCAAGACCAGCTATAGCACCATCTTATTGATGTGGAGATTGATTTGACCTGTAAGTGACCTCTAAGGTTTATATTTTGACTTGGTGCAGTGACCTCCCAGTTTCCTGTGTCTTAAACCTCAAGTATATTCATGCAAGTGTTTTATGTAGACCTGAAAGTGACCTCTTAAGGTTTATATTGTGTCTTGGATGCCGTGACCTCCAAGTTTCCTGTGTCTTAGACCTCAAGGATATACATGTAGTGTTTTATGTAGTGACCTCTAAGGTTAATGTGTCTTAGATCTAAAGTGGTTTCTAAGGTATATAAAAAGTGATTTGATGTAGTGAGCTCTGAGGCTTATGTGTTTTTGAAAATAATCGGCTACTAAGATTTATAGTGTGTCCTTAGTGTAAATTCTTGTAAGTGACCACCAAATACTGACTGCCTTCGACCTTCAACCTATGTTTACAGAGTATCTAAGACCTAATAACCTGTATGTTTTGATCAAGTATGAATACAAGATTTAAAAAAAATATTATTTAACTGTATTTGCATGAATTAATGCTGCAAAATTTTTCAATTATGCGTCAAGTTCACAGAAAACAGTACAAGAAATGAAAAAAAAGACACATAAATATGTAGTATTTCAACTACTATATACATCGGAGGTTATTTTCTCTTATTAGTTTTCAAGAAAATAAAATTGTACAGAAAACAAATTTATTATATCATGATATGGAACTTCTTGTTTTTTTGGCACAAAATGGAAAAGGTTTTATTTACCTTTTGGCAAATGTCATCCAAATAAACAATATGTTCCTAGACAGTAAAGGGAGATAATTCCTAGAAAATACTGTTTAAAAAAACAATCTTCTACCATGTCTAGCAGTATAAATAAAAACAATCTATGAAAAAAATGTACAAATTTACATAACAAATCTGGACAAATAAATTTGTCATCATTATCAATAAAAAATAAACATGTTTAGACATCAACCACAACAATTATAGCACTCCTAATAAATATCAATATTATTGCAAGTCATAAACAAATATGGAACGGGTAAAATGGTATCGAGGCTATTTTTACTTAAATGCCCTTTAAATCAATTAAAAACGCTGCCATACTTTTCTTCACAAAACCAAAAAGACTCCCATTATATATTCATAAGAAAGAGAGTAATTAACAAAAAAGTAATCCCCATCTAAAGCAACAAATTACTAAAACAGCTCAACTCGTACACTAAATATACTGCAAAAATTTAAACCGAGTACAATGTCTGTTGCTCATGATAGTTTTGATGAACCCTATGCAGTAGTCTGGTTTTGATGTACTTTCATAGTGACAACTCATTGTATACTCCACCAATAATTATTACTCACTTTTTACTCCATCAATCATTATTTTACTCACTTTTATCGCAAAAGTACTTTATATTGTGTGTAACCTGTATTTTAAGATTTAAATATTTAGTTCAAGATGATGTTTGGCGAAGTATCAATCCTATTAAGGTTCATCTACACATTTTGTTTAAAATGGCACTGAATTTGACATTTTTATGCCGACTACAGCAGAAACCATGACAAAATCTAAACTTTCCATGGTTTCTGCTCTAATTAATTTAAAAATCAGGTCAAGTTCAGGGTCATTTTAGACAATAATGTCTAGATGAACATTAATCTAAAGCTTTGTTAATGTAAAAATGGAATAGCTCTGAATTAAAACAGTGTGTTCCCTAATTTACACAGATTTGATTTGATAGTTAAAAATGTTATGTTCATTAATTCATCAGTTATATCAGATTGCACATCTTAGTGTAGGAAGAAAATCAACCTTTTTCCAAGTCCCTAACAAACTTTATCGTATCAAGGTGTGTACTGATTTCATCTGACCAAAAACATAAATCATTAATGTTGGGGTTTTTGTTCTACTCCTTTTGTTCCTAAGCTGATCAGGAAACGTACATTAATGGAAGTGTAACATAATACTTGTCTTGTCTATAATAATTTACACTGACATCAATAACTGAAAATTAATTTTAATGTATAAATAATAAGATTTTAAACATTTGGCAACAATTCCCATTCTAATTTGGTTTTGGTGAACAACCCTACAAGAAATACATAATAAAAGGTTCAAGTCTAACAAATCTTAATTGAAATGTGATAATGATCTGTAGAAGTGAGATTCCTATTTTTTTTATAATGCTGTAAGTTTTGCATTGGTAGAATCTGTGATAAATTATATCTATCAAATATTCATGGGCATATAAAAGTAGTTCCTTCACAACCCTACACTGTAAAAACAAGATAAAATAAATTATAACTTGACTAATACACTGTACATTATATATATCAGACAAGGGTTTTATTTTTAGTCTTTTAGGGAATTTTTCTAAAATATTCTTCGTAATATCTGTTAAAATGGTTTATAGTACCTCCATGTATGTTAGTAGAAACATTGTATGCTACATGTATTTATACAAATAACCCAGACTTCACTTAAAGCTAATTATTTCACCACAAATGGCCAATAAAGTTACTAAGCAGTTTGACTTAAAAATATGTAACCTTATCTGGAACATCTATAAAACATTATATTCTTGAGTTTGACTCGTGATAAAATCTGATATAAATGGTTTATATAGATAACTTCAAAAATATAACACACTCACTTAATATACAATGCAAATCATACTTTGTATTGAAATCTGACAACATTTCTTTTGATTGGTGCATGTGGGGAATCTATGAATCTGTTTTAAACATTATCCATAATTATCAGCATTTTACATTGATTGTACAAATTGTTTTCTTTACAAACTTAATAATTAATGGTAAGAACCAATAGAATGTCCTTTTAATTGACCTAAAAAAGAAGAGGTAGGGAGGGGGCAGTTTAAAAAAAGTTTTATAATGCTACATGCTTTCTACTTTCATATATAATAAAGTACAATTATAGACTCTAAAACAACAACAGATATCAACTAATAACAAAAATCTTAACAAAGTCTTGTTAATTAACATTTGATCCACGTAGATTTACATGTATACATTCCCCATTAACAGTTTTTATAAAAAATTTGTTTAAAATGCGTAATAATTATGGATGATCCAAAAGTTCTTTTACTATACCGTAATTGATATGTACATTGATAAACATTTTAGAATGCAATCAAAATTACAAAGTAACATATTCTATCTATGTAAGATGTTAACACAATGTCAAGGACATTCATGATGATACTACGTAATGCAAAATGTCAAGGACATTCATGATGATACTACGTAATGCAAAATGTCAAGGACATTCATGATGATACTACGTAATGCAAAATGTCAAGGACATTCATGATGATACTACGTAATGCAAAATGTCAGGATTATTCATGATGATACTACGTAATGTAAAATGTCAAGGACATTCTTGATGATAATGTAATGTAGATATTATGCACCAATGCTGCATGGTCCAGCGACCTAATACTTTCCTCTTCGTGGTATGACTATAAACTTTCACTTTCAACTGCATGGGAGCCTGCAACAAAAATATAAAGATTAGAATACAACTACTTGTATAGGAAATTCAGGAATATAATTGTTTGTTATTGTAGTATAATTTCATTACTTGTGATGAAACAGTCACACATTAAAGGTTTAATATTTCACCTGATACAATACAAACCACTTCTCTGGTTAACCCTAACATCTAATAGCAGAACAAACACAATGAAAGAAGCCGAGTCATGTTGGTTTCAAATTTGAAAAAAAAAAAAGGATTATAATGTGAAGACTGTTAAACTGGCGTCCACATGTTTAACATATCAACAAATTAACAAGTATAGTCCACAACATGAACTACAGTAGCAATCAACATATATTTCTTTGTAGGTAAACACTTGTTTTCCTGTAGCAATCAACAATACATATATTTCTTTGTAGGTAAACACTTGCTTTCCTGGTATTCAAGACAACTCAGGTCTTTTTCAGCTTGGAATAAACATGACCTATACAATTGACTATTAGTTAAAATTCTTAATGAAGCATGTAGTTTAATATTTTTTTATAGAACTTGATAGACTTCCAACTCTGTAAAGAATTTGGTTTTTAGTTTGCAATGCAAATTCAATAATACACAAATCTACAAAATAATCCTATTCCATATATAATTATCACTTCATCCTCTTTCTTCTGTCCTCTTAAATTTTGTAGATATTTTATGCTTCTTTTCTATCTCCACATCTACAAACAATCTATATTTTCACTCAACTTACTTTCCCTTTCTTTACGTTTTGCCCGTTTCCGTCGACGATCTATTAATGCTACTTCAGATTTCAAATCCATGTATATTTTGCGTATTTCTTGTACTTTTTCCATTAAGAAGACAATCCTAGGTTCTCCTTCCAAGTATTTGCCTTCCTCTGAAAAACAATTAAGATATCATTGCCAACATTAAGCTGAAATTAACTTTGACCACAATGACTTATAAAAATTTAATTTTATCTTCACATACAATGAAAAAACTTTCTATGTTAGATCTACAAGGATGTTTTTTTTGGGGGTTTAAGAAAAAATACAAATGGAATGAACTATAATAATACACAAATCATTAAAAAAAATATCCAACAAACAGCTAATTTGTAATTGACATAAAGAACATTTATTGTACCTGTGATATTAGCATATGTTACTTCATCTTAGCACAAACAATTAAAACTTTTAGAGAAAAAAAATGGAAAATTGATTAGGATGAAAACTTTATAAACTAATTATATATTGATCATACTTAATATTATAAGTCTTGTTGAAATGAGAAATTCAATTCAATGTTTTATGGATTTGAAATTACTTAAGAACGATGAAAAATAACTGACCTATATTGAGATTATATTTTGGAGTTCTGGGTGAACGTGGACGGGATTTGCTTGGAGAAGATCCACCAGAATGAGAACTTTGATTGTAACCTTCATCACTGTCACTTCCTGTAATAACAACAGATATTATATTAAGGTTAAAGATTAGTATCATGTTATGTTGTACTTGGATACAAAATCATTGGTTCCTTATTTATAGTTTATATAAACTTGTTACTGGAGCTGACAACCATCACCGTCATCCTCAGCAGTTTATCTATTGTTTACAATAATTACAGACGTTACAATAAGAATAAGATGTAAAACAAATAATATTACACTGTCGAAACAGTTCCAAGGTATGATCTTACATACAATAATGGGGGAAGGTGGGATACAACAGACTGAACAGTTTACTTTTCTCTCTCTGCCTTTTATATTATTATACCACTATTGTATTGTAATGTCATACTTCTGTAAAATGTAAAATTATGATATCCTATCCAATTTGATTTTTTTTTACCTTTATCAAATGTGAAATAAAAATATCAAAGCATTCAAATTCTAAGCTACACAATTTTGTCAAATGTAAGTTTTTACAGGTATACAAACAACACTACATTGAATTTATAAGTCACTGCATATGTGTGATAAGTAATTCCTTAATGATTTGTGCCTTTTAAGAACCAAATACCAAGTCTTTGGTCTGACAGACAGGGGAACAAACCCATTAACAATTACACCAGAGGTTAAACGAAGACAACCAATTAGTTTATAAATTAAACCATAACAAGGGCAACGCAAAACATGGCGTATCCCCTTGCCGTTAAACCCCTAAAAAATTCAAAGTTCAACTGTGACATTGACCTTGAAAATCAATAGGGTGCCAGATCTTTGTTAGTATTACTTGTGTATCAAGTTTGGTTTAAATCCATTGAACTATATTGACTCTAGAGTGTTCACAAGAAATGTTATGGAAGGACAGACAGATGCACGGATGCAGGGCTCCCACTACTTTCAAATTAGAGGGAGAAGTGACTTCTCTTTCAGAGAGCTCGCAGGGAGAAGTGGGAGACAACAGAGAGAAGTGGGGAGACTTCTGGGAGAGGTTAATTGCGATTAATCGAAAAACATTGTTTTGCGACCCCTCTGACGTAACCCTGCCCAAATTTAGTCAAGTTAAAAAGCTGTCTGAACTGATTTGTTCTGGGTTTTTTTTATTCATAACTACCTTAAGGACATCTATTCAATGTCACATTTTTATTTCTGTCTACCTTGACTATTGGAGTCTTGCATACCAGTGATATTTTTATGTACCTCCACCCCCTTTTCCTTTTGAAATATTACTGTGTTGTGATCCAATACCAAACAAATTGTAATAAATCATATTTGTGTAATCTTCAGCAGAAGAACGATGTCTCTGTCAATTTGCTCAATGGTCCAACTATATATAGGAGTACAGTACAGTAGGGAATGAAAATATAGCACAAACATAAATTGCCACTGATAGTCAAAAACTAAAGTATGTAAAGGTGTAATTATTATTTGCCAGACCTCAAATCAGATTGCAACAATGGATGAAAGCTACTGTAGTTCAATTGGATATGTGTTAACGTTTGTAAACACAAGTCTGTATGTAAATAAACAGTTCGATAGATCGTAATATTAACCCGGTGTCGAGTATAAAATACCAATGCGGATAGATAAATATCTGAAGCGTCTACTAGTTCTAATAATAAAACCCTAAATACTTGCTTACTCGCAAGGGTTATAACGGGATGCCATGTAATGGAGCAGCCGCCGATATTTTTTGCGCTCGATTACAGGGTTTCTGACGCCTGCATTTATCAATAATAAGACATAACCTTTCCTTTCGTCCATTATTATAACAAGTTTTTATCACCTACCAGTATTTTAGAATGTAATTCCCACAAAATAAAAATCCATGTTTACTTTCTCTCTGAACATTTTGAATTTCGTCATTTCCGGCCTCACTATTTGGATGTCGATATTTGGCGATTTGAGGCGTGAATGTGTACATCAGCGTGTAGTAAGAAATACCATATTTAGAAACGCTCCGCCTTCCGTAGTTTCCGGTTATGGAAAACGATCGATAAATTTGAACAAGGTTGTTGCTACCTTTGAAAAGCATATATTTCTCAGCCAAACCGATTTAACAAGGACTGGGATCATCAGTAATAGTTATAATGAAATGCTTGAAGCGTAAATAGTGAATTTTTATGTTTCAACTGCAACTTTTTTTTTGCTCCATTGTGACGAATGGGACCGTGTTGTAGCTCTGCCGAGACACAAGTTTGTCACAGGAGCTACATTATTGCAGCTAGTGTCAACGAATTTTGAATTGCAATCTTCGCATATATGAACATATTTGATATGGGAACTATGATTTTATGTCGTAGAAATGAGAAAAAACAAGGGCAACGCAAAGCGTGGCGTATCCCCTCGCCTAAATAGGGTTCCAGATTCTCTGAAGGTCTAAGTATGTACCAAGTTTGGTCAAAATCCATTGAAGGATGTTGATTCTAGAGTGTTCACAAGGATGTTGCGCAGTAAAAATTTAACCCGGTGACATTGACCTTTGACCTTGAAAATCAATAGCGTTCCAGATTCTCCTAAGGACTACGTATGTACCAAGTTTGGTCAAAATCCATTGAAGGATCTTGATTCTAGAGTGTTCACAGCAATGCTATGCGGTAAAAAATTCACCCGGTGACCTTGACCTTTGACCTTGTAAATCAATAGGGTTCCAGACTCTCGTAAGGACTAAGTATGTACCAAGTTAGGTCAAAATCCATTGAAGGATGTTTTTTTTTTTTTTTTTTTTTTTTTTTTTTTTTTTTTTTTTTTTTTAAGTGTGATATTTTTATTGAAATCTGTACATTTGTTAGTTGAATACATAAAGTACCGGTACCTTATCCCGGCCTCGTTAACATTAGTAAAGCACATAACATATAAAGATGTTAGTATTTGTTAGTAATTTACATACAGAATGGCATACTATTTCTATTAGAATAACTACCAAATAATGTGATTCCACATAAAGATGAGTTTTTCAATCATAATAAACCAAATTAACAAATATACAGATAATCAAAAAATAGGGTTTTAAGTAGCTATAGAAGTAAAAGAAAAAAATGGAAAAAGTTTAATTTATTGAGTTTTTTAAGGCATAAAAATAATTTTTAAAGAGAAAGAAAAAGTTTTTTAATTTGCTTTGATGAATAGGTAATTTTAGCATTCATAAAAACAAAAGGCTATTTCTTTTCTATCATGTTATATACAGAATGAATATTTGTATAAATCTTTATATCTAATTAAACAGTAAAGTGAAAGCATTCCATATCTGGTTGAAAAAATCAATTTTTTATTTTTAATAGCAATAGATTTCTCAATGTTATATAGTGACTGTATTTTCCTCTGCATTGTGACCAATGATAATTTTTTCTGAAAATATTTACAGTTAAAAATATACTGCTTTATTTGTAATAAAATGAGGTTGATAGCATCTCCTCGAGACAATTTTGAAGTATCACCAAAAAGAAAAAATTGCATAGTAAATGGAATACTAACACCATTTGACAATAACCAAGAATCAATTTCATCAATAAAAGCTTGTACAATCTCACAGTTCCAAAATAAATGTTCTATAGTTTCCTCATCTTCCTGACAAAAAGTACAAAAGGCATTGTCTTTTACTTTAATTTTATACAGCAATTTATTTGTTCCTAGGATACGTTGGTTAATTCTGTACTGTAACCATTGTAGTTTGGTATTTTGTGTGACTATAAAAGGTAGTTTGAATATTTCTCTCCATTTCGTTTCATCTAAACCTAAGGCTAAAATTTCCTCCCACTTTTTCTGACCATTTGACACTATGTTATTCCTTATTAGTAACAAATACATATCTTTAGTTCCCCTTTTACTCTTCAAAATGGTCTTAACAAACGAAGGAATAAATGGGGTAAGTAGCTTATAACTATTATACACATTTTGTTTTCCAGCATGTTTTACAGCTGAAATTATACTATTAAATTTCATAATATTTTTTGAAATGTTAAATTTTTCCTCTAATTGATCAATGGAGAGAAATTTTCCATCTTCTGACATAATATCATTAACAAAACAAATACCTTTTCTGAACCAGTCTTCATAGAATACTGGTTTGTTTTCTATTTTTATAGTTTTGTTCATCCACAGTGGAGAAGACAAAAAATATTCCCATGTAAAGTTTTCTTCTTTATCAATAAAGGTGTTCCAAGCATGGAACACATCTTTCCAAAATTTATTTTTTACAACATTTTCTTTTATGTAAGAAATATAACCATTACCAAAATTGAATAATTTTTCCTGATTTATTGTCGAAAATAAGATATTATCCCATTTACCTTCAGTTCGAAATAGCTTTCTTACCCAGGTTGTTTTTAGGGCTAAAATAAATAAATTTAGATTAATCATTTTTAATCCTCCTTCACAGAAGTCTTTTTGTAACAATTCCTTTTTAACTCTGTGCACAGGTGAACTCCATATAAAGGTAAAAATAAGCTCGTTCACCTTCTTTAAGATGTCTTGAGTAGGATTAGGCAATGTAATGATTAGGTGATTTAAGACAGGTAAAATCAGAGTTTTCACAACAGTAATCTTTCCAATGACAGTAAGATTCCTTTTTGACCATATCTTAATTAGTTTTTTTATTTGCAAAATTCTCTCATTATAATTAATATTTACAATTTTATCCAAATCAACATCAAAATTAATACCCAATAGCTTGAAGAATGTTTTACCCCAGGATAAGTTTCTGTGTTGACCTAAAGTGTCATTACTGTATTTTTTACTCCCAATCCATACTACTTGTGTCTTGGTAAAATTAATGTTTAGCCCAGAGAGTTTTGCATACCAATCTAATTCAAGTAAAGCTTCATTTAGAGACTTTTCACTGCCATCTAAAATTAATGATAACTTATGTTCAATCCTTGTCACATTTATACCACCAATATTTGTATTACCCCGTATCTTAATGGCTAAAATTTCTGCACATAAAATAAAAAGATATGGCGATAACGGATCACCTTGTCTACAACCACGGCCTATTTGAAAAAATTCTGAAAGATTACCACCCTGAATGACTGCTGATGATATATTATTATAAAATACTTTAACCCAGTTTATAATAGATTCCCCAAAGTTGAAAAATTTTAATACAGATAAAAGAAAGTCCCAAGATATAGAATCAAATGCCTTTTCAAAGTCTATCAAAAGTAACAAACCAGGTATGTTGTTTTCTTCTGTAAATTGTAGCATATCATAGATTAATCTAATGTTATCTCCAATGTATCTTCCACTAATAAAACCTGTTTGATCTAAATCAATCAACTTTTCCAGAACTCTCTTCAATCTACTAGCAATAACACCAGAACCAATTTTGTATACAGTATTCAGTAGTGATATTGGTCTCCAATTTTTGAGAAAGTGTCTTGGTTTGTTATCTTTTGGTAAACATGTAATGATTCCCTGTTTTTGAGTTACTGATAGCTCACCTAAAAGTGACCCAAAATTTATAGAATTTACAACAAATGACTTCAAATCTATCCAGAAAAATTTGAAAAATTCTGTTGAAAAACCGTCCGACCCGGGTGATTTATTATTATTCATTTTTTGTAAAACCTTACTTGCTTCATTTACATTTATTTCCCCTTCTAAACTTAATTGTTCATCTAAAGACAATTTATTAAAGTTTAAGTCTTTTAAATCTCTTTCTAAATCACTCACTTTACACCCATTTCCTTCTCTAAATTTATATAGTTCTTCATAAAATACCTTTGTTTCTTTCAAGATATCAAATTGTTTAGTTATAGTTTTGCCATCATCCCTTTCTATTTTGGGAATTATTTTACTAGTAAAATTTTTTGATTCTAGCCCACAAAAATATTTTGTAGGTTTTTCCCCCTCTTCAATCCACTGCACTCTAGAACGTATTATTTTACCCTTTATTTTTTCTTTTCTTATATTTTCTAAATCTTGCTTCTTATTCTCTAAAAGTTGTATGGAGGCTTGGTTTACATTACATTCTAAAGTGTCAATATCTTTCAATAAATCTCTTTCTATTTTGTCTCTTTCTTTTCTCTTGTAGCTTGAATAAGAAATAGTTTTGCCTCTAATTTCCATCAACAGTGTTTCTAGAAACAATTGACTATTAATAGTGAAATGAAGAGCATCGTTAGAAATTTCATGTATATTCTCAAAGTTATAAACCAAGGCACCATACTGTTTTTTAACCTCTAAAATCTTTTTTTTTACAATATTACTATATTCCAAATCATAAAGTAATGAATTGTTGAACTTCCATAGTCCTTTACCACGCATAAAAGGTATAAACTCTAATTCTAAAATTACCATGGAGTGATCTGAACGATAACTTGGTTCAATTTTACAGTTTACTAAATTTGTCAACATACTATCAGGAAAAAGAAAAAAATCAAGTCGAGCTTGTTTAAAAGGTGTCTTTTTTCTCCAAGTATATCGTTGTAAATCTGAAAAAAGTTCTCTAAAGGGGTCCACTAGGGAGCATTGATCTACTATTTCAATAAGTTTATCTCTAGCATTGGGGTTATTAACATGTAAATAGTTGTAACAATCAATATGTGGGCAAAGTACCAAATTAAAATCACCACAAAGTAAATAACGTTCATTTCCAAAATCTTCAATGATATTCATAATCTGATCATAAAAATCAGGATTGTCCATATTGGGTCCATAAAGTGACAGAAGTGTAAGTTTCTGTTTATCAATTACAACATCTAATGCTAAATAATTACCATTCAGATCCCTTTTCTCTTTCAGGACTTCATATTCAAAATTGTTATTAAACAGAATTGATACCCCCCTGGAATTTGAAGAAAAAGATGAAAAGAAACAATCAAATCCCCACATAGATCTAATACTAGACTCTATTTCAGAAGTAAAATGTGTGTCCTGTAAGCAATAAATGTTATAATTTTTGGATTTTAGAAAATGAAACACATCTTTTCTTTTTTCAATATTACCAAGGCCTTGACAGTTAACTGTTAGAAATTTTATGGAACCCATTTCAAGGGGAATATAATTCTTCTAAATAAGTAGATATATACAAAACTCTGACAATACATATTCATCAAGCAAATAAGAATAGAACTATTGTAAATGTAAATGAATTTTTCAAAATATTCTTTTGAAAATAACTGAAAAAATGATAGATAAAAACATGTATTTAGACCTAAGATGACAAGTGTCATAATATACCTGTTGTAAACTGGTACAATTTTTGCAAAATATGCAGTAAAATTTTCAATCAATTGTATAACATTATTGTTTTTTTATACTTGAAGCATAAATATATTTATGATATTAAATATTTAATACAATAAAGACAGATCTTTTCTGTTGTCTAAATATTTTTCAACATCAAAAATTTAAAGTTACCACCCAGGACGTTGTGAAGGCCGTTGTCTGAGTTTAAAGTTAATGTCATCATACATCTGAAACTTCGTCTGTAATCCATTCTCTGTTCTACCATAAATGCCACAATTAAAGTACCACACCTGGTCGAAACGCTGACTTCGTTCTAGTCTTTTGATAAGCTCCATGTTCCTTTGTGTGACGTCATCCACAAATTTCACTCTTCCTTTCAGTTCCTTCCTTACCCGCATTACACTCCTTTTTACATCACTACTGAACAAGCGCACAATTAAAGGGCTCGGCTCATGTTCTGCTGGTAGCCTATGTATTGCTACTACATCCCTTTCTTCTAAGGTTACATTCAGATCTCGTTTGACCAAATTAATAAAATCCTGACGTAGGTTTTGCTTCTCTCTCCTAGGAAAGTTGAACACTTTGATATTGTTTTTCCTAGAGTACTGCTCATTGTAGTTGCTGCTCATATTTGCTTGCTTAGCAACTTGTACTGTTTCTGAAAATTCTTTTTTGATTGATGTTATTTGGGCTGTACCTACTTCTAGTCTCTTTTTCAAGTCTTCATTTTCAATACTAAGTGCCTCAACCTTTTCTTCCATCTCATTCTGAATTTTTATGATTTTTTCATTCATCTTTTTTTCTAACGAGGACTCAAACTTGCTAAAGAGCTTTTTCACAATACCAGTGACAATATTTTCTAAGTCAGAAGTCTTGACAAGGTCTTTTGTCATTTCATTCAGATCATCTTTTGTAGTTACATCCCTCAAGCTAATTTTAATTTCATCAAGATCTTTTTGAAAGTTAATTAGTCCTGATAGATCATGACTGGTGTTAGAGTTGTTAGAGACTTCAGAGTGAGTTCTTTTTGCTCTAGGCTCTTTGTTACTAGTGTCTTTCTTTTTGGCTGCTAATAATGTCTTCTGAACTGTTTTTACTGGATTAGGTTGACCAGGTTTACTCACAGGTCTAGTTGAAGTATTATTTCCTCCAGGCATATTATTATGTATGTGAATACTATCTACTTTAGAAAATCCAGAATTTCACAAATTTAACATGAAAATTAAGTCTTAAATTTCACAATTTTATGGCTTAAAAATCCATATAGAGGTTCTTCATTCCATTATGCATCACTTTATCACAAAAATATATAAATCCACATCAAATTAACAATGGATTTTGCAAAAAATGCAGGAGCTGACTTTTAGTGTGTGAACAGCTCGGCGGCCATCTTTAGTCTTTTTTCGGGAATGGATGTTGATTCTAGAGTGTTCACAAGGATGTTACATGGCAAAAAAATTACCCAGTGACCTTGAAAATCGATAGGGTTCCAGACTCTCCTAAGGACTAAGTATGTACCAAGTTTAGTCAAAATCCATTGAAGGATATTGATTCTAGAGTGTTCACAAGGATGTTATGCAGTAAAAATTTAACCCGGTGACATTGACCTTTGACCTATGACCTTGAAAATCAATAAGGTTCCAGATTCTCTTAAGGACTAAATATGTACCAAGTTTGGTCAAAATCCATTGAAGGATGTTGATCCTAGAGTGTTCACAAGGATGTGACGGATGGAAGGACAGACGGTAGCGTTACTATATCCCTTCGCAACTTTGTTGGTGAGGGGATAATAAATCAAAAGTTCGTTTTGTTGAAAGTAGCTTCGGACAAAAAGTTCGGTCAACATTTCCCGTAGCACAGTACTGCATTGAGTCCACTTACCAAATTGGCGCCATTTTTGTTTGTTTACAAAAAACAAATACAAATAGTTTTATTTTAAGCGGGCATATATAAACAATAAACAAAACCTCTAATGAACGAAATTAAAGTTTCTATAAACAGTAATGGATTACTTTCCAAGAAAACCACTTTCAAAATACTTAATAACGGATACGATAGATTTCAATAAACACGTGCACGATATCGACATTTTATAAATGACAAGTGCTGAGAGGAGAAAATGCGCGGGCGGCGACATAGGGCAACTCTTCAAAATTACAAGGCGACTTGAACTTCGCCTTTGACCAACGAGAAAGTGAAGTCAACTTCTTCGCCTGAATCGCCCTCCAACGTGAGCCCTGCACGGATGGCCAGTAGCGTTACTATATCCCCTTCGCAACTTTGTTGGCGAGGGGATAACTATGTATAAAGTTTGGTAAAAATCCATTGAAGGATGTTGATTCTAGAGTATTCACAAGGATGTTATGGAGTAAAAATTTGACCCTGTGACCTTGACCTTTGACCTTGAAAATAGATAGGGTTCAAGACTCTCTTAAGGACTAAGTATGTACCAAGTTTGGTCAAAATCCATTGAAGGATGTTGATTCTAGAGTGTTCACAAGGATGTTATGCAGTAAAAATTTGACCCAGTGACCTTGAAAATCAATAGGTTTCCAGACTCTCCTAAGGATTAAGTATGTACCAAGTTTGAGTGTTCACAAGGATGTTACGTGGTAAAAATTTGACCTGGTGACCTCGACCTTTGACCTTGAAAATCAATAGGGTTCCAGATTCTCTTAAGGACTAAGTATGTACCAAGTTTGGTCACAATCCATTGAAGGATGTTGATTCTAGAGTGGCATAAGGATGTTACGGAAGGTAGCATTACTATTTCTCACTTTTGAGACAGACCAGTTCCTATTTTTAGCGATGTGAGATTTTCGTATCTTGCTCTAGTGCAAGACAAACAAAATCATGTGCGCTTTACCGGCAAATGCATGCTGTACAGTTTATGTCAACTGCCCCCCCGAATTATCCATGCTTTTCCTTTTTAAAATAAACAATTCACTGTATATAAGTTTTCAATCTTTTATAAACACACAAATCCTAACAATCAGCCATATTATTACATAATAACCTTCACACAATACACAAAAATACGGAATTACTTTTTTGATTGACATGAAGGGGAAATAACTCATTGTTTACATGATCGTCTGCTAAAAGTACATAGCTGTCAAACAATACACAACTACTGATAAAAGTGAGAAATAAAATCAAACACTGGCAAAAAGTGCAAGACAGAGAAATCTCAGACATCCTCGGGTAAGATTTCAATTGTTTGCTGACTCGGCGAGCCTCGTCAGCGAACGATTGAAATCTTACCCTCGGGTGTCGGAGATTTCCCTGTCTTGCACTTTTGCCGGTGTTAAGATTCTATATATCCCCTCGCAACTTCGTTGGCGAGGGGATAAAAACATATTGCAGGTATTTAATAAATATTTCTATCTTACCATTTGGTTTTGATTTCTTTTCTCCTATTGACTTTGATTTGCCTCGTTTCTTCTTTTTGGCTGGAGTGCCTTCTTCAGAATCTTTTCTCCTCTTGCCAAGATTAACTACCATATCACTACTGTCCGATCCTGCTATGTTACCACTACCCACACTGCCGTCGTTAGACGATGGACTAGCATTGCCCACGGGAGATTCATATGTTTGTTCGGTAGAAGTGACAATGTTTTTATGAGAATCATGGGAATGTTCTCGACATATATTTACACATGCCTCCATTTCTTGCTCTGGAGATGTAGGGGGAGTATTTTCAAATGCACCAGTTGCTGTCTCAGTTTGCTGGGAGATTTCAATAGTGTTATTGTCAGCACTAATTTGGGTTTCACTAGATATCACAGAAAAAGAACAGGCCACTTCTGACAAAATCGGCAGATTGTCTGTTTCACATTTTTCACTTGTTACACTAGAGTCATCATCAGACATTAATGACCTTTTTTCAAGGTCATCTGAATCCTTTAACCTCTTTTTTGATTTTGTTACTGGTTTATTCGGTGTTTTAGTGTCTTTTTTCAAAACTTTTTTATGATCCATATCACTGCTATCACTGTCCAGCGTCTCTTTTTTCTTTGTTTTCTTTTTCACTTTTTTCTTCTCAGTTTCATTGTCTTCTTCAGTATCATCACCATTTACTTCTATTTCTTTGACTTCTACTTTCTCCATCACTTCTTCCTCTTTCAATTTCTTGCTAGGCGGTTCCATTTCTGCCATCTGCGGAGGAATTTGACCCATATATTTTCTTTCTGCCATTGTCATTTTCCCTTTTTTAACTTCTTTTTTCTCCTTGGGGGTTTCTTTTTTTGTTTCTACTTTGTCTTTATTTTGATTTTTCCTAGGTCTTCCCCTTTTTTCTTCAGATTTGGGTTTCCATTCTTCATCTACATGTCTTTCGGCCTTCCATTCTGGTAAATAAATTTCTTCCTCTTCATCTTTAAATTCGTAACGATCCAGTGTACTTAATTCCTCATTTTGCTTTATTTCAACACTATCATCACTTTCCTTTGGAACATCTACTGCATCTTCTTCTTTTTTCTCTTCCTGTATTTCTGGAACAATTTTTACTACAGTAACTTTCATCTCTTGGATTTCAGGCATTTTAATGTCCAACTCCTCCTGGTCTGTGGTTTTAATACGGTCAGTAATATCTAACATTGTACACTCTGTAGGTTTGTTTTCCTCTGACTTCAACAACTCTGGCTCTGGTTCAATGTTAGGCATTACGGTCTCAACATTGTCATGTTTGTTACTTTCTACCTCCTGCTCTAAAGAATCCATGCTGGACGATGATTCATACTGAACTTTCATTTCTACGACATCTATTGGTGACTTTTCTGCGTTACTTTCTTCAGATTTTGTTTCTTCTTTTGGTTTAGCTTCAGTATCTGATGTAACAATTTTAGATTGATCTGCTAAAGATTGATTGTCTGAGAAATCTAGTTCTTCTACTTGTTCAACATCTTCATCAGAGTTATCTGTGTCATCAGTGAACGATGCTACAAATACAACAATACAATACAATAACAATAGTTTTACTGTCAATGAAGACGCCTTTACCGGCAGTTAATCTTTGTAAATTTCATACAATGATTACAATCATTTTAATAGACATGAAAGAAATAAACTAGAAGCTCACAGGAGCTTCTAATTTCTCACCTGGTTTTCAATCTATCTTCTAAAGTATGTAGAAAATGGGGGCGTCACAAACAATATGCCTAATTAGTATAAATCAGCTAAACGAAAAACATGAATATATGCAAATTACTCAATGCATGTAGCTGCAGTTAAAATTTGAGCTAATTTTGACTTGTAACAAGGGCAACGCAAAGCATGGCGTATCCCCTCGCCTAAAAATTTGACCCGGTGACCTTGACCTTTGACCTTGAAAATCAATGTGGTTCCAGATTCTCTTAAGGACTAAGTATGTACCAAGTTTGGTCAAAATCTATTGAAGGATGTTGATTCTAGAGTGTTCACAAGGATGTTACAGAAGGATGGTAGTGTTTCTATATCCCTTCGCAACTTCGTTGGCAAGGGGATAATAAAGCAGCAATAGACATCTTGAATAGAGGGTAGGCTGTTGGACACAATCTTGAAAGGGGACCACCTCAGCAGAGAAGATTTATATGTGAAAGTTTATGACACAAATGATGGCAAAAACTCACATTGCCTTTTGCCAGATAAGCTAAAAGTGATCAACTTTAATGTTGGTTAAACCCTACCAGTTCATTTTTTTTCCAAGTAGGGAAAATAACATTAAATGTTCAACATTTTCACTCTTTTATTTAATCCAAAGTTTCACCAATCAGATCTTTATCAAAGCTCAGATTATGTATAGAAATCACATTCTGGTGTCCATATACTAAAAACGTTCATGTTTCACAAAATATTAAATGTTTATGTGCACAAAGTTCTACAGCATCATCATTTTCACAAAGTCGCCACTTCAGTGATTCCAACATTGCGCCAAAATCTTAGAAAATATAAAATAATCTTGTTGTTCTTTTGTTATTTGTTGCACTGTTCATTAACCTTGATATTTTTTCTTTATGTTATTCTATGTCAGTCTAATTTGTACAAAAAAATACTAACCATGTGAAATGATATCTGATGTTTCTGTCAAACCTGAGTTTCTTCTTGTTCTTTTAGGTTTTGTAGAAACTGTAAATAAATTCATATTATATGAAATGTGTGCATCACAAAATACGCCCGCCTATATAAATTATCAAACGGTATAATGGTAATGACCCCAAAATAAATAGGGTTCTTCCCTTTCCACAGGGGAATCATGTGGCCAAGCTTGGTAAAGATCCAATATACAGAACTAAAGTTACTGTGCAGAAACGATCCTGTTGTCAAAAATTCTATTTATAGTAACAGTGACCTTGACCTTTGACCTAATGACCCCAAAATAAATAGGGTTCTTCCCCTTCCACAGGGGAATCATGTGACCAAGTTTGTTAAAGATCCAATATACAGAATTAAAGTTATCGTGCGGAAACGACCCTGTTGTCAAATATTATATCTATAGCAAGTGACCTTGACCTTTGACCTAATGACCCCAAAATAAATAGGGTTCTTCCCCTTCCACAGGGGAATCATTTGGTCAAGTTTGGTAAAGATCCAATATACAGAACTAAAGTTATCATGTGGAAACGACCCTGTTGTCAAAGTTTTTATTTATAGTAATGGTGACCTTGACCTGACCTAATGACCCCAAAATAAATAGGGTTCTTCCCCTTCCACAGGGGAATAATGTGGCCAAGTTTGGTAAAGATCCGATACACAGAACGGGCGTATAATAAACCTGACTAAATCACTACATCATACATGTATTATTTCACTGTCACCAGTAGACAAAGCAAATGTACACGTATACACTTTTTTACACATGTTCAGGAAAGTAGCCATCTTAATACTTGCTGAAATATTTATTGTAATGGAAATTAAACCATGTCCTGTGTATCAGGGTATTTATATTTTTCTAAGATGAACTGTCTTATTGAATATATACAATAACTATTGTTCTTTCTGGAATTCATTCAAAGGGAACTTTAAATCTATCATTTAAAAGCATATCATTCTTTGATTACCTTTGATGTACAAAAAATCAAACTCCAGTGACTAGTCGGTACTTTTATTGTTTATCATGATATCAGGATTAATCCTTGTAGTTTACAGGATTTGCCCACTAAAACTTCAGGAATTCTCGATTAAAATATATTGTGCTTCTGGAAACAAAACTATTTCAGTAGGAATTCCTACGGGTCGTCATGATTGTATGGCAGTCGTTCCGAAGGTTCGTCGGACAGTGGCAAAAGTCAGACAAAAATTGTCTTGGACCGATAAAATAATCTTAATTGTTGGACCAATTGACCGGTTAACATATGCCAGGAAGTATTTTATTTTTGGCAAGTTTTCAAACAATTGTCAAATCAAAATATTTGATCATTGCTCTCATCGCAAGTTCAGCTTGAGTTCGCAGAAAATCCCATTTCTATTTTTAAAATATTGATATGGGGACTTCAGTAATTGTCGAAAGGGCATTTTAAATCCTTATCTTTACTACGCTTTAAATAACGAATCACGCATGGCTAAATTTCAAGCAATAATTTGTCACCGATCTTTTGTTGAAATCAAAATGTTGGGGCTCCGATATGTAGCTGGGGCTATTCCTGGAAAGAGTCTGAAAAGGAAAACCACGGAAAGTGACGACAAGCAGGAGAAAACGCAGAAGTATGAGG
The DNA here is from genome assembly GCA_963680875.1 of Bathymodiolus brooksi. Lineage (NCBI taxonomy): Eukaryota > Metazoa > Mollusca > Bivalvia > Mytilida > Modiolidae > Bathymodiolus > Bathymodiolus brooksi. The sequence goes on from OY804576.1 coordinate 19,579,585, forward strand.
AAAATAGAAAGCAGGGGTCGTAAAATTTTTGAACAACTGGCCCCTTCAAAATTCCACTGGCCCGAGAAATATAAAAGGGGGGATTTGCCCCCCCTCCCAAGAAACAGGAAACTAAAGATCGAGCAATATGAACCCCATTAAAACCTTGGGTGAACTCATTTTCTCCGGAAGGATAAGCAGTTCCTGCTCCACTAGTGGCATCTGCAAATAATTAAATCGACTGTCAGTGATTTAAACATGTACATGATTAGGCTATTTATAGCTTTCGGCGAGCGATTGAAGTTGAATTTTAACGTTTTGTCAGGAAATTTCATTAGTCTGTTATCAGTCGATATTGACTGACACGGAAGAAACGAAAGTTGCTGGCCCAAGTGGCCCGAGAATATCAAATGGCCCAGCGGGCCGATCTTTGCTCAGTTTGACTGGCCCGACCGTAAATATACTGGCCACGGGCCAGCAGTTACGTCGACCCCTGGAAAGGCACGTAAATTTAACGTGAAGTGGTTGACCAATCGCGAATGGCTGGATTACGATGAGAGCAACGACATCATGACATGCAAAATATGGCAAAGATGATGATGATGATGACTTTCGTGAAGATTGGCGTGATGAAGTTGAAAACTGGGCTTACATATATGAATATACAAGAGAATAAAATATTGCACCTAAATTGTGTTAATTTTTTGTGGTTCAGTAAAAAGTGATTTGGTCCAGTAAAAGTTCTACCTTTACTGGACCAAATGTCCAAGGTACCTTTGGAATGACTGATATGGTAGTAGGATTCACAACTAACTGTGCAAACAGTGCTTATCACCACTAAGGTGGTGAGTTTGAATCCTGCCCATGACGAGGTGTACTCGATACAACAATATGTGAAAAAGTTTGTCAGTGACTTGCGACAGGTCTGTGGTTTTCCCAGAGTACTCCAGTTTTCTCCAACAGTAAAACAGACCACCACGATATAAATGAAATATTGTTGAAAGTGGCATTAAATGCCATAACCCTCACCTCATATTCCTAAACAATGCTTGTTTAAATGCCTTTTACAAAATAATGTTACTGGATCTCTGTTATTCATGCCATGTATGTATTCCATGTGTTTTGTGATTTACATTTTATGCTTGGCGAGTCTCGATTAAAAAAAAAACCATGTAAATCATAAGAAAGTCATATCTAAATTCAATTTTGCAGTAACTAATATAAGTATATACCAGATAGTCCATCAATGGCCTTAAACTCTACACTATTAGAACGTGTTGGCCTACATTTTTTCTTGTCTGTACTTAGACTACTGGCTGTTGGTGATCTGGCCTTCTCTGACTTCAAGTCTACTGATCTAGCAGGACTTGATGAAGGAGAGTCTGCTTGCCCTGACCTTGACCTCTTCTTTAAAACCTGAAAATAATATAACAAAAAATCATATGATCAAATTTGAATTCTTTCATTTTTCTCAAAACTTTCAATAATGAATGTTGACAAAAGTGCACAAAAATCTTCTTTTTTTTCTTCTTTTTTTAAATAACATACAAGTCAACAGACAAGAAAGTATTACCTGTTGCTGTGGTGTTAGAGAAAGAGCTGTTTGAGGTTTCTGTGCTTTAGGAGAATTTGTATCTTTTGGCTTCTTTTTTAACAGATCAGGCGAAGATCTCTCTACAACATTAACAATTCTCTCTGGTTGTATCCACTCATCATACCTACAACACAATATATAAAATCATTAGATAACAATTCTCTCTGGTTGTATCCACTCATCATATCTACAACACAATATATAAAATCATTAGATAACAATTCTCTCTGGTTGTATCCACTCATCATATCTACAACACAATATATAAAATCATTAGACATTCAGTACTAAGTATTTACAACACATTCTACAAATTGTCATCTTTATGACTTTAATTCCACTGTCTAACAGCTAAATCTAAGTCTTGTTTGTAAATGAAGCCTTCATCATTGTCCTAGTTTGCACATACAGTGCTCCCTCGTTAAACCGTCACCTTCTGTGCAGTCGGTAGTTTGGCGATAAACTGAGGGACATTGAAAACCAGAAGTTATGTGATCATATGAAAAGATAAACTTTCAACTCGACTGACATGCATTTTGCACTTGTACAAATACATAAGTATAAATAATACATGTTTAATAAATAAATAAATTAGAATAATTATATTCACATCGGAAATGTCCTGTACAGTTTGCAGATCTTTGTCAATGTCGACAAATTCTTGAACCGTCATTTGTAGCTCGAGACATCAAGGTCATTATAAATATGTGACAGCAACAGTTCATCTTCATTTGTGGGGTTATTGGAAGATCCCATTTAATTGTCAAATTATCGGCAATTTATTGTTATATGTTAATTTTGGATTTTCCTTTGCATAACTTATAATTGCATGTTTTTGTTTGTCGTCTAATTAATTACGCTTTCTCTTCAAGCACGACATTTTTATGACAACTAATTAAATTACAAATTTTACTCAGGATTAAAAGTACAAATGTAATCACTAGAAAAGTAAATACAGGTAATTATTCTAATCAAAACAACTGATCACCTGTTCCGACCCTCAACTATGAGATCAATGACCGTGTCTGATGACCAGTTTTGACATTCCATAATTACCGATCAATACACAGCTGTCAAAAGGTAGTTGTGGGCAGTGCTAACGGGGGAATTTAAATTGGTTTTACGACTATTGTGTCTGAAAACCTGTGGCGGTAGCTGAATTTGGCAGTATAACGAGGTATTTTTAATGGGGGAAATCGGGACAGACGAGAATTTTGGCGATAGACAGAGGGAGCACTGTACATGGACTATGATCTTTTTACTTCTATATCTGTCAGATTCTATATTTACCCAATTAGACAATTACCTCCTTCTGAATATAAGTAATGTCTATGCCCGATATAATTAGGAAATATTTTTATAATAAAATTGAATGATGGAATTGGAAAGTATATCTTCTTATATTACAGAATTTCTGACATTCCTAGGTTAACATCAATATTAGAATGAAAAATGTTAATATACAAAAATATTGAGCATTTATAATGTCTAATACAATATTTTAGCTATATCGTGGCAGTCAGTTTCATTGGTGAAGGAAACTGGAGCATCAGGAGAAAACTAGGAAGAACTGTTTTAGATACCTAAAACTTATGTCTCCCCTAAAAAACAATTATTTGACCTTGAGGTCAAAGGTCAAGGTCCCACGAATGTCATTACGGTACGCGACACACCACCTTATGGTCATGCACCCACATACCATATATCATTGACCTATCTGGAAAGACAAAAAAGTTATGGTCCGGACAAGCTTCGCTGAGAAGAAGCAGAAGAAGAAGTGGAAGCAGTGGAAGAAATAAACAGCTGTGCCAAGAGCGCATGATACGCCCATCGTCAACATTCATACAATATTTGTAAAGACTTTCTTTCCCATAACTCTTGAATGAAAAATTTAAATTTCACCAACAGCTGCACCATAAACATGAATTGGAACATTTATACAATATTTATACAATTGAAAACAACATTTTTTAAGAAATCAGTAAAGACTATCAATTCCAATAACAGTACGAAGTTTGAAGTGAATTGGTGAAGGGGTTCTCAATTTACAGTGCGACATACGAAAAATCGCCTACAATTTGATGAATAAAGTCCCATAACTCTGGAATGAAAAATCGAAATTTCACCAAAAAGTATACAGACCGTAAGACTATCAATTCCAATAACTGTGCGAAGTTTGAAGTGAATTGGCCAAGGAGTTCTCAATTTACAGCACGACATACAAAAAATTGCCTACAATTTGATGAATAAAGTCCCATAACTCTGGAATGAAAAATTGAAATTTCACCAAAAAGTATACAGACCATAAGACTATCAATTCCAATAACTATGCAAAGTTTGAAGTGAATTGGCTGAGGGGTTCTCAATTTACAGCGCAACATACGAAAAATCGCCTACAATTTGATGAATCAAGTCCCACAACTCTGGAATGAAAATTCGAAATTTCACCATAAAGTATACAGACCGTAAGACCATCAATTCCAATAACTCTGTGAAATTTGAAGTGAATTGGCCAAGGGGTTCTTAAGTTAGAGCGCGACATGTGAAATGGACAGACGGACATTGGTATACCATAATACGTCCCGTCTTAAAGACGGGCGTATAAAAATCAGACTAAAACAAGTGATTACATTGACTTTGTCACATAAAGTATACCCTGTCACAGATGGGAATCAAACTCAAAACTTTAGTGGATATAGGCACTGGATTATACCTAAAGTCACAGCATGTATCTATAACATATATGTTTCTTAATATTTTTATTTGATTTTTTGTATTTTAACGCCACTTTCAGCAATATTTCAGCTATATCATGGCGACCAGTTTTAGTGGTGGAAGATGTCGCAGTACCCGGAGAGAACCACCGACCATGGGCAAGCAACTGATAAACTTTATCACTTGCGGCAGTGAGTCAAGTGTACCCTTTTTTGTACTTTACAAAGCCGGGCACGAACCCACACCGATTACCTAACTTGCAAGCCTAACTCATTGAGCCACCCGGGTCCCCTGTTTATAATTGAAATTTACAGCTCTTTAATAATGTAAGTATTATTGAAATTATTAATGAAATTTGAAACAATTCAATTAAAAGTCTATTAATGAAATTTGAAACAATTCAATTAAAAGTCTGTGATTTCCCTACAATTTGAACAAAACATCTCTACAAATCAATTCACAAAAACTACCCATCTCACCAATGTTCCCATAAAGCAATAAAAAACACTACCCATCTCACCAATGTTCCCATAAAGCAATAAAAAACACTACCCATCTCACCAATGTTCCCATAAAGCAATAAAAAACACTACCCATCTCACCAATGTTCCCATAAAGCAATAAAAAACACTACCCATCTCACCAATGTTCCCATAAAGCAATAAAAAACACTACCCATCTCACCAATGTTTCCATAAAGCAATAAAAAACACTACCCATCTCACCAATGTTCCCATAAAGCAATAAAAAACACTACCCATCTCACCAATGTTCCCATAAAGCAATAAAAAACACTACCCATCTCACCAATGTTTCCATAAAGCAATAAAAAACACTACCCATCTCACCAATTTTCCCATAAAGCAATAAAAAACACTACCCATCTCACCAATGTTTCCATAAAGCAATAAAAAACACTACCCATCTCACCAATGTTCCCATAAAGCAATAAAAAACACTACCCATCTCACCAATGTTTCCATAAAGCAATAAAAAACACTACCCATCTCACCAATGTTTCCATAAAGCAATAAAAAACACTACCCATCTCACCAATGTTCCCATAAAGCAATAAAAAACACTACCCATCTCACCAATGTTTCCATAAAGCAATAAAAAACACTACCCATCTCACCAATGTTCCCATAAAGCAATAAAAAACACTACCCATCTCACCAATGTTTCCATAAAGCAATAAAAAACACTACCCATCTCACTAATGTTTCCATAAAGCAATAAAAAACACTACCCATCTCACCAATGTTTCCATAAAGCAATAAAAAACACTACCCATCTCACCAATGTTTCCATAAAGCAATAAAAAACACTACCCATCTCACCAATGTTCCCATAAAGCAATAAAAAACACTACCCATCTCACCAATGTTCCCATAAAGCAATAAAAAACACTACCCATCTCACCAATGTTCCCATAAAGCTATAAAAAACACTACCCATCTCACCAATGTTTCCATAAAGCAATAAAAAACACTACCCATCTCACCAATGTTCCCATAAAGCAATAAAAAACACTACCCATCTCACCAATGTTCCCATAAAGCAATAAAAAACACTACCCATCTCACCAATGTTCCCATAAAGCAATAAAAAACACTACCCATCTCACCAATGTTCCCATAAAGCAATAAAAAACACTACCCATCTCACTAATGTTCCCATAAAGCAATAAAAAACACTACCCATCTCACTAATGTTCCCATAAAGCAATAAAAAACACTACCCATCTCACCAATGTTCCCATAAAGCAATAAAAAACACTACCCATCTCACCAATGTTCCCATAAAGCAATAAAAAACACTACCCATCTCACCAATGTTCCCATAAAGCAATAAAAAACACTACCCATCTCACCAATGTTTCCATAAAGCAATAAAAAACACTACCCATCTCACCAATGTTCCCATAAAGCAATAAAAAACACTACCCATCTCACCAATGTTCCCATAAAGCAATAAAAAACACTACCCATCTCACCAATGTTTCCATAAAGCAATAAAAAACACTACCCATCTCACCAATGTTCCCATAAAGCAATAAAAAACACTACCCATCTCACCAATGTTCCCATAAAGCAATAAAAAACACTACCCATCTCACCAATGTTCCCATAAAGCAATAAAAAACACTACCCATCTCACCAATGTTCCCATAAAGCAATAAAAAACACTACCCATCTCACTAATGTTCCCATAAAGCAATAAAAAACACTACCCATCTCACTAATGTTTCCATAAAGCAATAAAAAACACTACCCATCTCACCAATGTTCCCATAAAGCAATAAAAAACACTACCCATCTCACCAATGTTCCCATAAAGCAATAAAAAACACTACCCATCTCACCAATGTTCCCATAAAGCAATAAAAAACACTACCCATCTCACCAATGTTTCCATAAAGCAATAAAAAACACTACCCATTTCACCAATGTTTCCATAAAGCAATAAAAAACACTACCCATCTCACCAATGTTCCCATAAAGCAATAAAAAACACTACCCATCTCACCAATGTTCCCATAAAGCAATAAAAAACACTACCCATCTCACCAATGTTCCCATAAAGCAATAAAAAACACTACCCATCTCACTAATGTTTCCATAAAGCAATAAAAAACACTACCCATCTCACCAATGTTCCCATAAAGCAATAAAAAACACTACCCATCTCACCAATGTTCCCATAAAGCAATAAAAAACACTACCCATCTCACTAATGTTTCCATAAAGCAATAAAAAACACTACCCATCTCACCAATGTTCCCATAAAGCAATAAAAAACACTACCCATCTCACCAATGTTTCCATAAAGCAATAAAAAACACTACCCATCTCACCAATGTTCCCATAAAGCAATAAAAAACACTACCCATCTCACTAATGTTTCCATAAAGCAATAAAAAACACTACCCATCTCACCAATGTTCCCATAAAGCAATAAAAAACACTACCCATCTCACCAATGTTCCCATAAAGCAATAAAAAACACTACCCATCTCACCAATGTTCCCATAAAGCAATAAAAAACACTACCCATCTCACCAATGTTCCCATAAAGCAATAAAAAACACTACCCATCTCACCAATGTTCCCATAAAGCAATAAAAAACACTACCCATCTCACTAATGTTTCCATAAAGCAATAAAAAACACTACCCATCTCACCAATGTTCCCATAAAGCAATAAAAAACACTACCCATCTCACCAATGTTCCCATAAAGCAATAAAAAACACTACCCATCTCACCAATGTTCCCATAAAGCAATAAAAAACACTACCCATCTCACCAATGTTCCCATAAAGCAATAAAAAACACTACCCATCTCACCAATGTTTCCATAAAGCAATAAAAAACACTACCCATCTCACCAATTTTCCCATAAAGCAATAAAAAACACTACCCATCTCACCAATGTTCCCATAAAGCAATAAAAAACACTACCCATCTCACCAATGTTCCCATAAAGCAATAAAAAACACTACCCATCTCACCAATGTTTCCATAAAGCAATAAAAAACACTACCCATCTCACCAATGTTCCCATAAAGCAATAAAAAACACTACCCATCTCACCAATGTTCCCATAAAGCAATAAAAAACACTACCCATCTCACCAATGTTCCCATAAAGCAATAAAAAACACTACCCATCTCACCAATGTTTCCATAAAGCAATAAAAAACACTACCCATCTCACCAATGTTCCCATAAAGCAATAAAAAACACTACCCATCTCACCAATGTTCCCATAAAGCAATAAAAAACACTACCCATCTCACCAATGTTCCCATAAAGCAATAAAAAACACTACCCATCTCACCAATGTTCCCATAAAGCAATAAAAAACACTACCCATCTCACCAATGTTTCCATAAAGCAATAAAAAACACTACCCATCTCACCAATGTTCCCATAAAGCAATAAAAAACACTACCCATCTCACCAATGTTCCCATAAAGCAATAAAAAACCACTACCCATCTCACCAATGTTCCCATAAAGCAATAAAAAACACTACCCATCTCACCAATGTTCCCATAAAGCAATAAAAAACACTACCCATCTCACCAATGTTCCCATAAAGCAATAAAAAACACTACCCATCTCACCAATGTTCCCATAAAGCAATAAAAAACACTACCCATCTCACCAATGTTCCCATAAAGCAATAAAAAACACTACCCATCTCACCAATGTTCCCATAAAGCAATAAAAAACACTACCCATCTCACCAATGTTCCCATAAAGCAATAAAAAACACTACCCATCTCACCAATGTTTCCATAAAGCAATAAAAAACACTACCCATCTCACCAATGTTCCCATAAAGCAATAAAAAACACTACCCATCTCACCAATGTTCCCATAAAGCAATAAAAAACACTACCCATCTCACCAATGTTCCCATAAAGCAATAAAAAACACTACCCATCTCACCAATGTTCCCATAAAGCAATAAAAAACACTACCCATCTCACTAATGTTCCCATAAAGCAATAAAAAACACTACCCATCTCACCAATGTTTCCATAAAGCAATAAAAAACACTACCCATCTCACCAATGTTCCCATAAAGCAATAAAAAACACTACCCATCTCACCAATGTTCCCATAAAGCAATAAAAAACACTACCCATCTCACCAATGTTCCCATAAAGCAATAAAAAACACTACCCATCTCACCAATGTTCCCATAAAGCAATAAAAAACACTACCCATCTCACTAATGTTCCCATAAAGCAATAAAAAACACTACCCATCTCACCAATGTTCCCATAAAGCAATAAAAAACACTACCCATCTCACCAATGTTCCCATAAAGCAATAAAAAACACTACCCATCTCACCAATGTTCCCATAAAGCAATAAAAAACACTACCCATCTCACCAATGTTTCCATAAAGCAATAAAAAACACTACCCATCTCACCAATGTTCCCATAAAGCAATAAAAAACACTACCCATCTCACCAATGTTCCCATAAAGCAATAAAAAACACTACCCATCTCACCAATGTTTCCATAAAGCAATAAAAAACACTACCCATCTCACCAATGTTCCCATAAAGCAATAAAAAACACTACCCATCTCACCAATGTTCCCATAAAGCAATAAAAAACACTACCCATCTCACCAATGTTCCCATAAAGCAATAAAAAACACTACCCATCTCACTAATGTTCCCATAAAGCAATAAAAAACACTACCCATCTCACTAATGTTTCCATAAAGCAATAAAAAACACTACCCATCTCACCAATGTTCCCATAAAGCAATAAAAAACACTACCCATCTCACCAATGTTCCCATAAAGCAATAAAAAACACTACCCATCTCACCAATGTTCCCATAAAGCAATAAAAAACACTACCCATCTCACCAATGTTTCCATAAAGCAATAAAAAACACTACCCATTTCACCAATGTTTCCATAAAGCAATAAAAAACACTACCCATCTCACCAATGTTCCCATAAAGCAATAAAAAACACTACCCATCTCACCAATGTTCCCATAAAGCAATAAAAAACACTACCCATCTCACTAATGTTTCCATAAAGCAATAAAAAACACTACCCATCTCACCAATGTTCCCATAAAGCAATAAAAAACACTACCCATCTCACCAATGTTCCCATAAAGCAATAAAAAACACTACCCATCTCACCAATGTTCCCATAAAGCAATAAAAAACACTACCCATCTCACCAATGTTCCCATAAAGCAATAAAAAACACTACCCATCTCACCAATGTTCCCATAAAGCAATAAAAAACACTACCCATCTCACTAATGTTCCCATAAAGCAATAAAAAACACTACCCATCTCACTAATGTTTCCATAAAGCAATAAAAAACACTACCCATCTCACCAATGTTCCCATAAAGCAATAAAAAACACTACCCATCTCACCAATGTTCCCATAAAGCAATAAAAAACACTACCCATCTCACCAATGTTCCCATAAAGCAATAAAAAACACTACCCATCTCACCAATGTTTCCATAAAGCAATAAAAAACACTACCCATTTCACCAATGTTTCCATAAAGCAATAAAAAACACTACCCATCTCACCAATGTTCCCATAAAGCAATAAAAAACACTACCCATCTCACCAATGTTCCCATAAAGCAATAAAAAACACTACCCATCTCACCAATGTTCCCATAAAGCAATAAAAAACACTACCCATCTCACTAATGTTTCCATAAAGCAATAAAAAACACTACCCATCTCACCAATGTTCCCATAAAGCAATAAAAAACACTACCCATCTCACCAATGTTCCCATAAAGCAATAAAAAACACTACCCATCTCACTAATGTTTCCATAAAGCAATAAAAAACACTACCCATCTCACCAATGTTCCCATAAAGCAATAAAAAACACTACCCATCTCACCAATGTTTCCATAAAGCAATAAAAAACACTACCCATCTCACCAATGTTCCCATAAAGCAATAAAAAACACTACCCATCTCACTAATGTTTCCATAAAGCAATAAAAAACACTACCCATCTCACCAATGTTCCCATAAAGCAATAAAAAACACTACCCATCTCACCAATGTTCCCATAAAGCAATAAAAAACACTACCCATCTCACCAATGTTCCCATAAAGCAATAAAAAACACTACCCATCTCACCAATGTTCCCATAAAGCAATAAAAAACACTACCCATCTCACCAATGTTCCCATAAAGCAATAAAAAACACTACCCATCTCACTAATGTTTCCATAAAGCAATAAAAAACACTACCCATCTCACCAATGTTCCCATAAAGCAATAAAAAACACTACCCATCTCACCAATGTTCCCATAAAGCAATAAAAAACACTACCCATCTCATCAATGTTCCCATAAAGCAATAAAAAACACTACCCATCTCACCAATGTTTCCATAAAGCAATAAAAAACACTACCCATCTCACCAATGTTCCCATAAAGCAATAAAAAACACTACCCATCTCACCAATGTTCCCATAAAGCAATAAAAAACACTACCCATCTCACCAATGTTCCCATAAAGCAATAAAAAACACTACCCATCTCACCAATGTTCCCATAAAGCAATAAAAAACACTACCCATCTCACCAATGTTCCCATAAAGCAATAAAAAACACTACCCATCTCACCAATGTTCCCATAAAGCAATAAAAAACACTACCCATCTCACCAATGTTCCCATAAAGCAATAAAAAACACTACCCATCTCACCAATGTTCCCATAAAGCAATAAAAAACACTACCCATCTCACCAATGTTCCCATAAAGCAATAAAAAACACTACCCATCTCACCAATGTTCCCATAAAGCAATAAAAAACACTACCCATCTCACCAATGTTCCCATAAAGCAATAAAAAACACTACCCATCTCACCAATGTTCCCATAAAGCAATAAAAAACACTACCCATCTCACCAATGTTCCCATAAAGCAATAAAAAACACTACCCATCTCACCAATGTTCCCATAAAGCAATAAAAAACACTACCCATCTCACCAATGTTTCCATAAAGCAATAAAAAACACTACCCATCTCACCAATGTTCCCATAAAGCAATAAAAAACACTACCCATCTCACCAATGTTCCCATAAAGCAATAAAAAACACTACCCATCTCACCAATGTTCCCATAAAGCAATAAAAAACACTACCCATCTCACTAATGTTCCCATAAAGCAATAAAAAACACTACCCATCTCACTAATGTTCCCATAAAGCAATAAAAAACACTACCCATCTCACCAATGTTCCCATAAAGCAATAAAAAACACTACCCATCTCACCAATGTTCCCATAAAGCAATAAAAAACACTACCCATCTCACCAATGTTCCCATAAAGCAATAAAAAACACTACCCATCTCACCAATGTTTCCATAAAGCAATAAAAAACACTACCCATCTCACCAATGTTCCCATAAAGCAATAAAAAACACTACCCATCTCACCAATGTTCCCATAAAGCAATAAAAAACACTACCCATCTCACCAATGTTTCCATAAAGCAATAAAAAACACTACCCATCTCACTAATGTTCCCATAAAGCAATAAAAAACACTACCCATCTCACCAATGTTCCCATAAAGCAATAAAAAACACTACCCATCTCACCAATGTTCCCATAAAGCAATAAAAAACACTACCCATCTCACCAATGTTCCCATAAAGCAATAAAAAACACTACCCATCTCACTAATGTTCCCATAAAGCAATAAAAAACACTACCCATCTCACCAATGTTCCCATAAAGCAATAAAAAACACTACCCATCTCACCAATGTTCCCATAAAGCAATAAAAAACACTACCCATCTCACCAATGTTCCCATAAAGCAATAAAAAACACTACCCATCTCACCAATGTTCCCATAAAGCAATAAAAAACACTACCCATCTCACCAATGTTTCCATAAAGCAATAAAAAACACTACCCATTTCACCAATGTTTCCATAAAGCAATAAAAAACACTACCCATCTCACCAATGTTCCCATAAAGCAATAAAAAACACTACCCATCTCACCAATGTTCCCATAAAGCAATAAAAAACACTACCCATCTCACCAATGTTCCCATAAAGCAATAAAAAACACTACCCATCTCACTAATGTTTCCATAAAGCAATAAAAAACACTACCCATCTCACCAATGTTCCCATAAAGCAATAAAAAACACTACCCATCTCACCAATGTTCCCATAAAGCAATAAAAAACACTACCCATCTCACTAATGTTTCCATAAAGCAATAAAAAACACTACCCATCTCACCAATGTTCCCATAAAGCAATAAAAAACACTACCCATCTCACCAATGTTTCCATAAAGCAATAAAAAACACTACCCATCTCACCAATGTTCCCATAAAGCAATAAAAAACACTACCCATCTCACTAATGTTTCCATAAAGCAATAAAAAACACTACCCATCTCACCAATGTTCCCATAAAGCAATAAAAAACACTACCCATCTCACCAATGTTTCCATAAAGCAATAAAAAACAAAGTGTACAGAGTTTGATTAAACTTTCTTCCTATGTCCTAATAATTATCTGTTGTAATACATATCATTACACATTAATCCTATATTATTGCTGCTATAACACATGTTCTTACCTATTGTTCCAGCCAGCATAATGAACTAAATACTGTAGACCTGTACCATCATCTTTTGATTCAACGACCTGTCAATTGTATATAAAAAACATTTATTTCTACTGACATTCACAAGTACAAGACAATGATTTTGTTTCCATTGTGGTAGCTTTTGTATATATTACCGGTAGCCCTTTGTAAAAATGACAAGCATTGTAAAATATCATTACATGCATTACCACTGTTTTAACAGCTCATAAATTAGTTCATTAATTGGTATTATATATATATATTATCATTAAACTGCTATTGAACCAAGAGGTAGGTTCTAAAATTTTTGTGTTTCTTAGCAATTCTATTCTAACAAATATATCTGAAATTAAACTTGACCTTTCTAAGAAAACAGTAAGTGAGATATGTCCAAGTGAAATTAATCTGATAAAGTAAAATGTAGAATAAAATGTAGATATTATACCCGACACAATTGTCTTTACTACTGTTTGGGGATCAGAAATAAGATATACTATAAATTCATCTTACCTTTGCATCATAGATTTTCTCTGTTTTTCCACCTCCATATCTAACTTTCAATCTTGAACCAAGGGGACAGTTCTGAATCACATCCACTGAACTGAAGAACAAAATATAAGTGATGGTAGACAGTCTCACAAACCAATTTTCTGGACCACATTTAAAACTCCAAAGAACAAAGAGAAATCAACAGAAGCATACATAACTAATCAGTGCATGAAAATTCCCATTTCTCATGGAAAGTATAAAAAAAACCAAGGGAAATTGACATGGTGATTGGTGCTATAGGTCTGTTGCTGCTTATTGTTGTACTTTGTGGTTATCAGATATATCAGTTTCTAACTGGTTTACGATTTATTTTAAGGATGAATTTCATATGTAAAGGTATAAAATTGTATTTACATGAAGTACCAAACCCTCTAGAAAATTCCTCCCTCTTCGTGGGTCTCAATGGGAAAGTGTAAATATTTGTGGAAAATAGTATTTTTTTGTACTTGCACAAATATTTAACTACAATTTGATTTCTGATCAACACATAAAAAAATGCCTATTTTGTGGAGGACCTTTCAGGGGAAATTTGAGCCAAATTGTTTCCAAGTGGCTCAGTGGTCTCATAAAATTATTTTAAGATATGTTTCCTATAGGGTCCTATGTTAAATTTGATCTGCAGTGGCAGCTATCTTGCATTTCCAATCCACATCAAAAATGAAATATTTGTATTAGGGACCTTCCAATCCATTACAGTTTGGATTCACACAAGATTATAGTTTCTAATAAAAATGATATTTTATATTTCACTCTGTACAGGGAAACACTACTACGATGTAACAATTCAATTGTACGAAAAAGAAGAGATCTGAAATATAGGTTATTCCTTTATGCCAAGTTTGGTGCCAGCAGAAACATGTTGATAATGTAAACTTATATGTAACCTATTGAAGATGTACCTTTTCTTCTCCTCGTCAGGCTTAGTTTTCTTTATTCTCTTTATAACCTCCTGTTTCAGATCTTTTTTGATCAAGTTGATTTTGACCTCTTTTTGCATCACAATTTTAGCTGTTGTATTTATGCTTATTTCTTCTTTAACCTCATCTTTCCTCATAGATCGTCTTCTAACAAGCTATAAAAGTATGTCAAATATTGAAATAGAATCTTGAGCATAGAAAATAGTTTCATGAGATGGCTGGATGTTTACTCTTCAGATATACATGCTTCTGTGTCTGTGACACAGCCATCTGGATAAATATACTGTTAACAAATTCCCTGAAGTACAAATTATGGACCGCTTAGACTTGACATCATAATACAAGTACATGCAAGAATTATCATAAATTTTACATACAATTAAGACTGCATTTGGCATTTTAATGAATGAAAAGGTAAGAGAACATGTACTGCAATGATCAAATCAATAATTATATGCTTGGTGAAATGAGTAGAATGTTTAGACTTTAATTCACAATATTTCTGAACTAGGAATATTTACCTTCTTGGGTGAGCCTTTTGTTTGATCATTATTGACAGATACTTTGAGTTGTTGAGATGATTTTGGTTTATCAGTAGACTGTTGTGTAGTAGTTTTATCTCCTGTCTGCTGTGCTGCCTTCTTGTCAGTAGTATGGGGAGTTGACTTCTTATCTACTGGCAGTAGTGTAATCTTTTTATCTACTGGCAGTGGTGCAATTTTTTTATCACTTGTCTGTACTGTCTGTTTTTTATCACTTGTTTGTACTGCCTGTTTTTTATCACTTGTTTGTACTGCCTGTTTTTTATCACTTGTTTGTACTGCCTGTTTTTTATCACTTGTCTGTACTGTCTGTTTTTTATCACTTGTCTGTACTGTCTGTTTTTTATCACTTGACTGTACTGTTTGTTTTTTATCACTTGTTTGTGTCGCCTGTTTTTTATCAACTACTTGCGGTATTGCTTTTTTATCACTAGTTTCATCATTTTCTTTCTTTACTTTAGAATCCTCTTTTTCTTTCTTCACAACAACCTTTGCTTTCTTCAGAGAAGCTTCCTCTTTTTTATCCTTTTTTCCATCTTCATTTTTGACAGATTTTTTATTCGCAGCTTCATCTTTCTTAACTAATTTTTTATCCTCTTCTTTTTTATCAATCTTTTCATTTTTTTCCTTCTTTGTGTCAATGTCATCTTTTCCTTTCTTCACATTTTCATCTTTTTTCTTGACTTCATTTTCTTCCTTTTTCTGACCTTTTTTAACCTCACTATCTTTCTTGTGGTCATTTTCCTCCTTTTTTGTTCCTTTCTTTTTTGTATCCTCTGGTTCTTCCTTTTTCACAACTTTCTTTGTTTCAACTTGCACCTCTTTCTTTCCTCCATCCTCATTTAAATCTTTCCTCGTCATACGCTTAGGGGTTGTCCTGTCCTTGACATGTGACACTTCCTCCTCTTTTATTTTTTCTTCTTTCGTTTGTTCATTTAAATTTTCAGGTTCCTGCAAAAAAAATAATTGCAATGATATGTTGAATGTAAGAATATTGCTTAGGATAAATGAAAAGAAAATATTGAATACATTCCGAAGATTATCATGTTAAGAGTACTGACCATCGGGTTAAATAAACTAACATAGAATTTTATAGGCCCTTTACACAGAATAAAGGTTTGTATTGATTTGTGGCATAGTATACTAGTCCACTATAACTATTACTATTATTGACATAAAAGAGGGGGGTGGGGGGCTTTAAAATGCTCATCTGTACATGTTACCATTGAGTCAATACCGAAAATGTTTTCTTTATAAGGTGGGGATAAATCGGCCGCAATTCTGAAAATTTTGCATATTTGGAAGATATATACACAATTTATATATTTCATCAAATTTTGACATGCTTGATGATTTTTTGTAATTGATTGTTTAAAGGGCTTCAAGTTTGTATTTGAATAGATTTCTCCTTTCAGTTATGGCTTTCTAGTTAAACTGGAAGAATTGTTTGTTGACTTGCTGTTGTCATGTAGAGATCTCTGTAGTCTTTTTTATATATTATTATCAATAACAAAACAGATGTTTACAGACATTTCTGCCTCAAATCTAATTTACCTTATCTTCTTTCTTATCTGCTGCTTCTCTGTCTCTCCCACGAAACTGTACCATACCTCTTCCAGAATTGTGTCTACTTCTACCTGGTCGACTAATAGTTCCCATAGAACTACCTAGCTTTCTGTAGAAATCTTCAAAGGCATGAAGGTATCTAAAATGTAAGATGTATCAGAATGGTATTATGAAGGTATCTAAAATGTAAGATGTATCAGAATGTTATTATGAAGGTATCTAAAATGTAAGATGCATCAGAATGTTATTATGAAGGTATCTAAAATGTAAGATGTATCAGAATGTTATTATGAAGGTATCTAAAATGTAAGATGAATCAGAATGTTATTATGAAGGTATCTAAAATGTAAGATGAATCAGAATGTTATTATGAAGGTATTTAAAATGTAAGATGAATCAGAATGTTATTATGAAGGTATCTAAAATGTAAGATGTATCAGAATGTTATTATGAAGGTATTTAAAATGTAAGATGAATCAGAATGTTATTATGAAGGTATCTAAAATGTAAGATGTATCAGAATGTTATTATGAAGGTATCTAAAATGTAAGATGTATCAGAATGTTATTATGAAGGTATCTAAAATGTAAGATGTATCAGAATGTTATTATGAAGGTATTTAAAATGTAAGATGAATCAGAATGTTATTATGAAGGTATCTAAAATGTAAGATGAATCAGAATGTTATTATGAAGGTATTTAAAATGCAAGATGAATCAGAATGTTATTATGAAGGTATCTAAAATGTAAGATGTATCAGAATGTTATTATGAAGGTATCTAAAATGTAAGATGTATCAGAATGTTATTATGAAGGTATCTAAAATGTAAGATGTATCAGAATGTTATTATAAAGGTATCTAAAATGTAAGATGTATCAGAATGTTCTTATGAAGGTATCTAAAATGTGAGATGTATCAGAATGTTATTATGAAGGGATTTAAAATGTAAGATGAATCAGAATGTTATTATGAAGGTATCTAAAATGTAAGATGAATCAGAATGTTATTATGAAGGTATCTAAAATGTAAGATGAATCAGAATGTTATTATGAAGGTATCTAAAATGTAAGATGTATCAGAATGTTATTATGAAGGTATCTAAAATGTAAGATGTATCAGAATGTTATTATGAAGGTATCTAAAATGTAAGATGAATCAGAATGTTATTATGAAGGTATCTAAAATGTAAGATGTATCAGAATGTTATTATGAAGGTATCTAAAATGTAAGATGTATCAGAATGTTATTATGAAGGTATCTAAAATGTAAGATGTATCAGAATGTTATTATGAAGGTATCTAAAATGTAAGATGTATCAGAATGTTCTTATGAAGGTATCTAAAATGTGAGATGTATCAGAATGTTATTATGAAGGGATTTAAAATGTAAGATGAATCAGAATGTTATTATGAAGGTATCTAAAATGTAAGATGAATCAGAATGTTATTATGAAGGTATCTAAAATGTAAGATGAATCAGAATGTTATTATGAAGGTATCTAAAATGTAAGATGTATCAGAATGTTATTATGAAGGTATCTAAAATGTAAGATGTATCAGAATGTTATTATGAAGGTATCTAAAATGTAAGATGTATCAGAATGTTATTATGAAGGTATCTAAAATGTAAGATGAATCAGAATGTTATTATGAAGGTATCTAAAATGTAAGATGTATCAGAATGTTATTATGAAGGTATCTAATATGTAAGATGTATCAGAATGTTATTATGAAGGGATTTAAAATGTAAGATGAATCAGAATGTTATTATGAAGGTATCTAAAATGTAAGATGAATCAGAATGTTATTATGAAGGAATCTAAAATGTAAGATGTATCAGAATGTTATTATGAAGGAATCTAAAATGTAAGATGTATCAGAATGTTATTATGAAGGAATCTAAAATGCAAGATGAATCAGAATGTTATTATGAAGGTATCTAAAATGTAAGATGTATCAGAATGTTATTATGAAGGTATCTAAAATGTAAGATGTATCAGAATGTTATTATGAAGGTATCTAAAATGTAAGATGTATCAGAATGTTATTATGAAGGTATCTAAAATGTAAGATGAATCAGAATGTTATTATGAAGGTATCTAAAATGTAAGATGTATCAGAATGTTATTATGAAGGTATCTAAAATGTAAGATGTATCAGAATGTTATTATGAAGGTATCTAAAATGTAAGATGAATCAGAATGTTATTATGAAGGAATCTAAAATGTAAGATGTATCAGAATGTTATTATGAAGGTATCTAAAATGTAAGATGCATCAGAATGTTATTATGAAGGTATCTAAAATGTAAGATGAATCAGAATGTTATTATGAAGGTATCTAAAATGTAAGATGTATCAGAATGTTATTATGAAGGTATCTAAAATGTAAGATGTATCAGAATGTTATTATGAAGGTATCTAAAATGTAAGATGAATCAGAATGTTATTATGAAGGAATCTAAAATGTAAGATGTATCAGAATGTTATTATGAAGGTATCTAAAATGTAAGATGTATCAGAATGTTATTATGAAGGAATCTAAAATGCAAGATGAATCAGAATGTTATTATGAAGGTATCTAAAATGTAAGATGTATCAGAATGTTATTATGAAGGTATCTAAAATGTAAGATGTATCAGAATGTTATTATGAAGGTATCTAAAATGTAAGATGTATCAGAATGTTATTATGAAGGTATCTAAAATGTAAGATGAATCAGAATGTTATTATGAAGGTATCTAAAATGTAAGATGAATCAGAATGTTATTATGAAGGTATCTAAAATGTAAGATGAATCAGAATGTTATTATGAAGGTATCTAAAATGTAAGATGTATCAGAATGTTATTATGAAGGTATCTAAAATGTAAGATGAATCAGAATGTTATTATGAAGGTATCTAAAATGTAAGATGTATCAGAATGTTATTATGAAGGTATCTAAAATGTAAGATGTATCAGAATGTTATTATGAAGGTATTTAAAATGTAAGATGAATCAGAATGTTATTATGAAGGTATCTAAAATGTAAGATGTATCAGAATGTTATTATGAAGGTATCTAAAATGTAAGATGAATCAGAATGTTATTATGAAGGTATTTAAAATGCAAGATGAATCAGAATGTTATTATGAAGGTATCTAAAATGTAAGATGTATCAGAATGTTATTATGAAGGTATCTAAAATGTAAGATGTATCAGAATGTTATTATGAAGGTATCTAAAATGTAAGATGTATCAGAATGTTATCATGAAGGTATCTAAAATGTAAGATGAATCAGAATGTTATTATGAAGGTATCTAAAATGTAAGATGAATCAGAATGTTATTATGAAGGTATCTAAAATGTAAGATGAATCAGAATGTTATTATGAAGGTATTTAAAATGCAAGATGAATCAGAATGTTATTATGAAGGTATCTAAAATGTAAGATGTATCAGAATGTTATTATGAAGGTATCTAAAATGTAAGATGTATCAGAATGTTATTATGAAGGTATCTAAAATGTAAGATGTATCAGAATGTTATTATGAAGGTATCTAAAATGTAAGATGTATCAGAATGTTATTATGAAGGTATCTAAAATGTAAGATGTATCAGAATGTTATTATGAAGGTATCTAAAATGTAAGATGTATCAGAATTATATTACAACATTTCATCTAAAGCCAAAGCAAAAAGACTTCTTTCTGTAGAGGTAACTTTCAGTTGTTCAACAATTTGAAAACAAAAGGAATGGACTATGTATGATGGTGTTTAACATCTCTTACAACAATATTTTAGTTATATCGTGGCAGTCAAATTTATTGGTGGAAGAAACCAGAGTGTCCTGGGAAACCAGCGACAAAATCTAAAACATAAAGTTATATTGAGTACACCTGGCCATGGATGGAATCCAACTTATAACTTTAGGCACCGATTTCATAGGTAGATGTAAATCTAACTTTAAATATGATAACAGCCTCTGAAAATATAAGGAAATCTATCTGTAATTTAGTCAAAAATCAAAACCTTCTGAAAAGACTTCATCTCTTAGTCACAGTTAGTTTTATATTTAATTATGTTAATATATACAAAACTGTGCTGTTCCTTTTTTCCTTCAACATATAAAAATGAAGTCTTGAACATAAAATAAATCACACTCACTTTTTATAAGCATTTTTGATTTGATGAGAAGCTGTATTTACTACTGGTAAACTCATCTTGGCATACACCATTCTCCACTTCATCTGATTGGTCACCTAAAAATAGACATTCCATGTCATTATTTTTTACACTGAGGGTATAACACTCTTCATCAGATAATAAATAAACCTGAGCCTGTGTCGCTCACCTTTCATTCTGCTTTGAGGAAACTTAATACAGAACCTCCCTTTGGCAAGGTGAGCTAAAAATTCACATATTTTATCCAAAATATACAAATATAATTTTATAAATTCCATATATACATCCTTGAATTTTCATTTATTCACTTAAGTAATTCTTTGTGATATTTTGTAAAACAGTCATGTTTTACACAGGGTCTAATGTGACATTGTTTGCACCCTATTTTTACTTCATGTCGTTGATTTTGCTTTGTACATCCCTTGCATCTGCCTGGCTTGTCAAACTGTGTTGGCCAATGTGCTAGTCCACAGTTTCCTGCCTGGCTTGTCAAACTGTGTTGGCCAATGTGCTAGTCCACAGTTTCCTGCCTGGCTTGTCAAACTGTGTTAGTCAATGTGCTAGTCCACAGTTTCCTGCCTGGCTTGTCAAACTGTGTTGGCCAATGTGCTAGTCCACAATTTCATGCCTGGCTTGTCAAACTGTGTTGGCCAATGTGCTAGTCCACAGTTTCCTGCCTGGCTTGTCAAACTGTGTTGGTCAATGTGCTAGTCCACAGTTTCCTGCCTGGCTTGTCAAACTGTGTTGGCCAATGTGCTAGTCCACAGTTTCCTGCC
This sequence comes from Bathymodiolus brooksi, assembly GCA_963680875.1. Lineage (NCBI taxonomy): Eukaryota > Metazoa > Mollusca > Bivalvia > Mytilida > Modiolidae > Bathymodiolus > Bathymodiolus brooksi. Next base: position 19,601,543 of record OY804576.1, read on the forward strand.
TGGCTTGTCAAACTGTGTTGGCCAATGTGCTAGTCCACAGTTTCATGCCTGGCTTGTCAAACTGTGTTGGCCAATGTGCTAGTCCACAGTTTCCTGCCTGGCTTGTCAAACTGTGTTGGCCAATGTGCTAGTCCACAGTTTCCTGCCTGGCTTGTCAAACTGTGTTGGTCAATGTGCTAGTCCACAGTTTCCAACAGTTGCTGGTGCCTTCCTTTTTCTTGTCCCTCTGAACTGCCCAATGAGTTGCTAGGCTAGGCCAGTTCTAAATTTTAGTTGTGTCATTTTAATGACCTTGTTGTTTTTTGTCCTTTTTTGGTGGTTTTGTGATTCTTGCATGCAAATCAATGCACTGGTAACAGCCAAATCAAAACAAAACCAAAATAAATACTTGTACCATTTCTTGGACTTTCTACAAGTAGAATATTGCATCCTCTTTTGGTCTGCTAGGTCAACACTAAACATAAACTTGTTGCACAAATCTGAGACGATTGGAGCTGACACTTGTACCACCCTACTTTCTGTCGGATCACAGTTGGTACTTAGGTATGTAACTAACTTTTTATCCTTCCATGCAGTGGCTACAAGGTTTCCCTTTTGAACAGTCAAAGTGTCACCCTTTTCTTTTAACATCACTCCTTTGATAGCCTCTGGCATACCTCTTCTATTGATACGAACCGTACCACAGCAGTATATTCCCTCAGCTAACAGACTTTCAAATAAAGCTGAACCAAGTCCCTCTTCAGTCCCAGTGATTTTCCTACTCATTTGTATCTGGGGACCGGGTCCCTTATAATTGGGAAAAGATGGGAAGAGTAAATTTTTTAGTTTGGATGTCCAGTAATAGAATAGTGATCATACTGTACCAAGGTTAATGCCAACAGTAACAAATTATTGTGATGAAGAAGAATGACCACAAAACAGTTCACAAAACTTACATGAAATAATAAACAAGCATGTCTTAGCTTTTGTTTGTTACTATTCATTTATTTTTAATGAAATTCTTATGATTCATATTTTTTAAGTGATATGTTACCATTTATGTCATACTTAATTTCAATCCATATGAAAAACAAATGTTTCATTCCTATTTCTAATTTATTTCACATGTATTCAGGGTTGTATTAATAACACTTAATCTTCACTCAACTAATATTTTGGCTTTTTCTACAATATTTGACATAAAATACAGTTAATAATTAATTAGATACTAATTGCAAAAACAGTAAATTAACTGTAACAATACCTATTGTTATTAGTAAGTGGGAATACCAGGAATAGGTTTTTTTTTAAGTGGGATTAGATAGTTCAAAGACACCACCGGTAGTACCTAGCACTAGCAGTGGGTCAGACTCACTTCAAAGCACAAACAGTTTCACTAGCTTTATTAACGTCATCAACCTCATTGCTCCCAGAGAGTACACTTTTTTTTAATCCAGAGGAAAGGATTCAAGTTACCTGTACTTGCTTCCATCTTTACTGCTAATATTTTAGCATATTATTTAGAATTATACAACATCGTGACATTTTTATTTCTAACTTTAAAACTCAATTGGCAATAATTCGCGTATTCTCCGGTTCATCAACTGTTTTCCGTTTTTATATTCCCAATGAATTCCCAACAAAATATCAAGTAACGTAAATCAAAGGACATATTTACTATTTTCATAGTCTATTAAATTTATTGAATATAAATAAAATTTATTCCAAATACTACCATTTCCGCTTTCATTTTTCTGAAGTTTGATTGCATTCCTGTAGTAATAGTATACGCCACTTTCAACAAATCAAGCGACCCAATATACCACACTGGTTCCCGGTATCTTGTGCGTAGTATTTCGCTTGCATAATCAAAGCAAACAGTAACCAGGTTATAAAAGTGAAAATGTTCCGACTCTTAATTTCATTTGAAAAAGCTTTCATTAACGATTTTTATGAATGATTTTATCACCACGCTATTGGGAATTTTCCCCATGAAATTGGGGAAAAAAAGAGCCTTTTTCACATTGGGACTAGTCGGAAAATCACTGAGTCCTTACTCCTTCCACTTTACCAGTATAAATTTGGAATTCGTGGACATATCCATTCTGTAGGGAGGCTCGTTCCCAAACCTTTATTCCAACTTAGATGGTTTCGCTGGAAGGTACTGCTTGAGGGATAGTCTGCCTTTAAATGCTATCATTCCTTCATCTATAGACTGTTCTTTGTTGGGTTTGTAGTTGTCCAAACAAGTTCTAGACAGTTCATTAAGAATTGGGACGAATGTGACAAAGTTTGTCATGCCCTGGTTGTCTTCTTGGTGGATTTTGGGAAGTATCATTCATATGAAAGTACTTTGAAATTCTTTCAAAACATGTCCTGGTCATGATTGAAGGTACAGCACATATTCCAGTGTGTATGAAGGAATCCCAACGATTGAAAATACAACATGGATTCCCAAAAACGCCATCATTTCAGGGAAAGTTGTTGGGACTCACACCTTGTCAGGTCGTACTTGAATGCATCTTACTGCATATGCATTGGTCTCAGCTACTATTTTTTCAACCAAACTCACAGGGAAAAATTTACGAAAGTAATCAATTTCCTTTTTTTCTTCATTCAGTTGAAATGTTGCTCCTATATGTTCACGAAAATAGGCAACTTGCGGATTCTTCAAATTTCGCGACCACGTTTGGTCTATTTAGTCGGGATTTTCGTCATCCAATGAGTCTGTGTCCACCTCGGAGATACTAATATCACTCCTGATGCTTCTAGTTTCCGTTTCATCAATATCCGATGGGCTAAAACCCTCAAATTCGCCATCACTGTCGTCAGAATTAAAGAAAGAATTCCATTCATCTGCCATTGCTTAGTACAACGCACATGTTCATTTTCATTCATATTGTTTTGGAAATTTGCGTGACCAAATATAGAAAACGAAAGTATCATATGACAGAGAAATCATTTCTAAAAATGAATTTCACTGGTTCACCTTTTGAACTTTCAAAGAATTTGACCAATCGTTCGTATTTTAACACTACCCGCTTGAACGGAAAAATCTGTCACTACGATTGTGCATGTGTTTGTTTATAGCGGATATATCAGTCACTTCGAGTAGCATGGAGTTAATTACCTCAGATTTATCCGTCAATACGATCAGAAGGGTGATAATAAACGTGTGTATACACGTCAGTCGTAGGGAAAGAGTTAATGGATCGGGACAAAATGAGCAATCTTTAGAGGACCTTCCATAGATGGTTCCTACCAAGTTTCACTTCATTTGGCTGAGGGGTTTCAGAGGAGAAGATTAAAATGTGAAAAGTTAACGGACGACAGACGACGGACGCCAAGTGATGGCAAAAGCTCACATTGCCTTTGGCAAGGTGAGCTAAAAATAAGTCTTTAATCACACAAACATGTTGACTAATAATACTGTAAACACATACATGTTTATGTTAGTACAAGGTACACCATTTTGAACATTTATACAGTTAAAACACAACGGCCAGTTTCCAGGTGGAAGATACCATAAAAACCAAAATGTCCAATGACCTTCTGTAAACTACAGACAAATTGGATCACAAGGTAGTATATCCAGGTATGGTGTATGTTAAACTCATAATACTTGGTGGTGATTACTACCCAAGCTGACGATTATCATTGTGTCTATTTTCATATCAGTCTCTAGATGCCATTGTCTGTATATGATAAGATATACACAAGTACACAAGCATTTTTCAAAGAGTTATAGTGGAGCAGGAACTACTTGCCTTTACGGAGCACCTGAGTTCACCCACGGTTTTTAGTGGGTTTCGTGTTACTCGATCTATAGTTTTATGTGTATGCTTGTAGATTGTTGTTTGTCCTTTTGGCCATTGTATTGTCTGTTCGACTTCGATTTACAGATTTTGATTACCCCTTTAGTATCCTCAAACTCTTCTTAATTATTGAGATCAATGTTTAATTGAAGATAAATAGGTCACTGTGATTTATTAAATGACCTGACCTACTTACCTTGTTATAGCCACCAATGTTCTGTACAACTTTAAACAGTCTGTATAAATTTAGGTCTTTATTTACAATAGCTGGTGCTTTGTTGATAGGGGTACCTGAAAAAAAATAAATTAATTTACCTTGGTGAGAAAAGTCAACTGGATTTAAGGTACATTCAACAAATTGTAAATGAATTTTAAGTCAAAATGGTACAAACAAAAATATGTGACACATGTATATCAATCTTTATTCCATGACTTTAACATCCCTTGAGTCATTACAATAACACAACAAACAAGATATGATTATAATCTAACGATTATGAAGTCTCCCAAACCAGGAAAAATATAGGTAGACAGCAAACCAACAGCAGACAAAATGTCCGTAAATAAATCAAAAGCTACCTTTGAAATCGAACTATGTTAAATTTTTGCGGTATTGTGGTGGCCATTTTGAAAATGGAGACCGGTAGAATCAATTCAGGACATCATAATCTACCTACATATGGAATTTCGTTGAAATCAAACAATGTTGAATTTGTGCAGTATTGTGGTGGCCATTTGGAAAAAGGCGACTGGTAGAAATTTTTCGATGTCGGGAATCAATTCAGGACATCATAATCTACCTACATATGAAATGTCGTTGAAATCGGACAATGTTGAATTTGTGCAGTATTGTGGTGGCCGTTTTGAAAATGGCGACCGGTAGAAATTTTTCAATGTCGGGACATCATTATCTACCTACATATCAAATTGTGATGATATTGGTCAATGTTTAATTTTTGCGGTATTGTGGCGGCCATTTTGAAAATGGTGACCGGTAGATATGTCGGGACATCATTATCTACCCACATATCAAATTTTGATGATATCGGACAATGTTGAATTTGTGAGGTATTGTGGTGGCCATTTTGAAAATGGCGAGCGCTAGAAATTTTTCAATGTCGGGAATAAATTCGGGACATCATAATCTACCCACGTATGAAATGTCATTGAAATCGGACAACGTTGAATTTGTGTGGTATTGTGGTGGCCATTTTGAAAATGGCGACTGCTGAAAATTTGTCAATGTTGGGAATCTATTCGGGACATCATAATCTACCCACATATGAAATGTCTTTGAAATCGAACAATGTTGAATTTGTGCGGTATTGTGGTGGCCATTTTGAAAATGGTGACCGCTAGAAATTTTTTATAATGTCGGGACATCATAATCTATCCACATATGAAATGTCGTTGAAATTGGATAATGTTGAATTTATGCGGTATTGTGGCGGCCATTTTGAAAATGGCGACCGTTAGAAATTTTTGAATGTCGGGACATCATAATCTACCCACATATGATATGTCGTTGAAATCGGATAATGCTGAATTTGTGCGGTATTGTGGTGGCCATTTTGAAAATGGCAACTGCTAGAAATTTTTGAATGTCCGGAATAAATTCGGGACATCATAATCTACCCACATATGAAATGTCGTTGAAATCGGACAATGTTAAATTTGTGCGGTATTGTGGTGGCCATTTTGAAAATGGAGACTGGTAGAAATTTTGAAAACGCAGAATTGCTCTTCTAATGGTGACCTATCACTATGTCAAAATTTTATGTCTCTATCATTATACATTTAGAAGTTATCAAAATTAATGTACGAAATTTCAACTTTCCCATAGAATTCTATAGTAACCCCCACCCACTTTGAACTCCTCAAAATATTACTTTGACCCCCTTTACCACAAAGCTGAAAACTTTAGCACCAACTAGAAACATATATCTATAACTCCACCAAGTTTCATGAAATTATGTCCAGTAGTTCCTGAGATCTGCCATGGACAAGTTCATGTGCCAAAGAAAGAAAGGAGAAAAAGAATAATAATAATAAGAAACGGAGCAAAAACAATAAGTCTCCCAAACGTTGTTTGGAGACATAATAATTACCTCTGTCATCCATGAATTTGTATAGTTGAGCAACAAAACAATCTTTTTCTTCACTTGGCTCATCATCAGAAGACTGCAATAACACAAATTACAACTATTTAAATGACTTTTTTCTTAAATAATTAACAAAATATTTGTTCTTAGTTATAACAATTTTACTATTGACACCAGTCTTATCATAATGTTTCATGTCAATCTAAATTTACTATTCAATATCATATTCTTCCATACCTAATAACAACACACTTCTTCAAAGTACAGGACTAAACTCTAAGGATAGAGTGTGTAACTTTGATGTCAAATAAAAAGTAGGCATTCATTTGTTACTATCAAATGTTATCAAGATTTTTCTAAGGGGCCGTCGTGGTCGTGATCGTATGATAGTCGGATTTAAAACTACCTATGAAATCAGTGCCTATCACCACTAACGTTGTGAGTTCAAATACTCCACAGACGAGGTGCGCTCGATACAACTTTATGTGATAAAGTTTGTCAGTGACTTGCAACAGGTCAGTGGTTTTCTTCGGGCACTCCGCTTTCCTCCACAAATAAAAATGACCGCCACAATACAACTAAAATATTGTTGAAAGTGGCGTTAAACACCATAAAACCTAACCAAACCAATCAAGTTTTTCTAGTCTTTGTTCATGCGACAAGATCTGACTTGGTGATATTTCCCTTTCAGAACACTTTGTTATCCATAATTAGTATGTGTCATATTATTAGCTTGTCTTTGGGAGGACAATATTCTTTTTTAATCAGTTCAATTTAGTCTGGTTCCAACATTATAAGTAGTTAATCAAGGTTAGACAAGCTGTATGTATAATTTGTGTTATTTAGAATAATAATAATATTCAGCAGATGATCTTTCATTACATTAGACAGACTGTTTATCTTTTAGTTCAGCTATTTATTAAACACCCTCCCAAACTTTAAAACATGTATAATATTGACAGTTGGTTATAACTACCAGGACAAATATAATTTATAATCATGATAATAGAGAGAAATATAAAGATTTGTAACCAGACTAAATTCAACAGCATTAACACTTAAAACCATCATTAATAAGTATAAAACACAGTTATGTATATGTTTAAAGATATTTTTATTATAATAATTTCAAATTAAATAGATTGATTGATTGGTGTTTAACGTCAACTTTTGCAGTATTTCAGATGTATCGTGGCCAATTTAAATAGAGATCAAATATACCAATGAATGTACTTTTACTCAAACTTCCTGTTTCAGAAGATGAACTATGGGTAATTTTCTTCTACCTTAATTTGGATTAAAAACAATGTCATTGTCAGTTCTCATTTTCTTCCAAAGATGTTTTAAATTTGCATCAATAATTCCTAGAAACAATACTTGTAATTTCAGATATATTTAATTGAACAAGAACACACCATAGATTTATACACCTTTTTGTGTTTCATACTTTCATGTGAGCCAATGTTTTATTAAAACAGAACTTAATCAAATCCACCTTGAGTTAATAAAGGAGTGAAAAGTGCAAATAAATAAACATGAAGTGGATGATACCTGTCTCATGGGCTGAAACTATTACAAAATACATTTATACACAAGATATATAAACTGATAAATCATCATTCATTATCAAGTTAATACATATCTAAATTATACAACATCACATATGGGTTGGCTACCATGAGTGATGACAAAAAGCTGCTAGATTGTTTGAAAGGGATGAGTGATAGTTGTTTAACGCCAATTCAGCAATTTTTCAGCTATATTATGGCGAGAACAAGTTAACTTTCAATGAGATGATGATGAGGTCCGCTTTGTACTAGACCAACACACTGATTTGGATTTTTATAGTGCTAGCTCACTGCAGCAACAGTCCGCGGATAGACATGTCGCGCCACTCGGACACATTATTCTGATTCCGAGTCAACCAGTCTTCGCTCTTTCTCCTTAATGCTGCATGCTTAGCGGAGAAGCAACACAAAAAATTCAGTCTTTGGTTTGATCCGACCGGGGATCGAACCCACGATCTACCACTCGAGAAAAGCACGCTAATCATTATGCCACCGACGTGTTTTGATTGTTTGAAGGATTAAAAGAAAATAATAATTCTCACCAATAAAGTCTCATCTATAATTTAATAACTTTAATGATATATTCGAACCCCCCCCCCCCCCCCCCACTTTTGAAAAATGAGAACTATCCTAGATTAGATTTCAATTGTACCATAACTATTAAAGTGTGAATTTCTTGTTTATCAAACCACCTTTTGAACAATCAAATGATACGGTCCTGCATTATTTGAACAAATTTTTCATGGTTTTCAATTGATCTGGATTCTAGTCAACTTTCAACCCCTGTAAAATGATTTAGAACAATGGTAACACTGAGTTCATACAGGTATGTAAATGTCATATCATCAATCTTTATAACATCTAATAATATAAGCAGATTACTGAAGCAAAAAAAAAAGAAGCAATGGACAAAAGCATGCAAGTGTATGTTAATATATACCTCCTCATCGTTAAAATCTTCATCATCATCTGTACCTAACAACTCATCATGGTCCCAACTCGGTGGTAAATCCTGGTTATCATAATATAACAATGCCTTCTCCATGGCTATAAAAAATATGTATATATATATACATGTATAATAACAATTCATCCTCGTCAAAACATACTCATCTCATTTTTCAGGTTTCTATGTGTGAATAAGCAAGAAAAAGTACAATTATTTGTGAGAAAATACTTCAAACTGACGGGGTGAGTAAAATTTCACATTATGGGTGGAATAGGCAATATCACTGAAACCTAGGCGAAAAAGTCACCCACTCCACCTTGTTTGATGAGCCATCTGCTAAGTTCATATACATTTGTATACCTCTTTATTGAGGTGAGTTGTTCTACTATGAAGTCACACCAACATCACAAATCTAAAGGATAATAACAATCAGGAAACATTCCTGAAAATGTTGATTCAATTTATCCCAACATTATGATTTAAAAGTTATAAAGATGGATGCAAACTGATAAAAGCTGACATAAACCCTCACATCAAGTACAATAAAAAAGACATATTTTATAAACTGAGTAGACATTCTAAACAAAAATAAATTAAAACTAGAACATATAATTACCAGGTTTTAAAGCTTTGTCTTCATTCTTTACAGCAACATCTCTTGTAAACTCTTTTAATTCTTTCCTCTGGGCATGAACACTACAAAACATAGAATGAAGTGAAACACATACACAACATTGACTTTCTCTAAATACATCAATTATTCATCAGAATTTTAACAGCTTCTAACAGAGTAATATGATGGTTTTGTCAATATTTACAAGCTTACAACAGGAAACAAATCAAACAAATAACATTAAACTATCTTTTACTTTATTCTGTCATATCTATTAAAATCATTGTAGTCATTGTATGAAATTTATATTGATTTTACTGCCCGTAATGGCGTCTTGATTGACAATAAAAAAATTTGTATTATATTGTTTAAATCTAAAATACTTTAACATCGGGCTCAACAAGACCTAACCATTCATCCATGTGCACTTGAGAAAAGATATACTAAACTGCTGGCAAGATGCCAGCATAATGTTCATTGTAAAATATATAAAATATGACAGGATTTGTATGACTTACAACTTTCCATCTTTAAAAGACCTAACCAGCATGTGGTCCTTTTTCTTTGGATCTAATGGTTGTGCATCAGGCAATACCACTAACACTGGTATGTTTTGTTTCCTTTTGTCTCCTATCTCTAACATCATCACCTTGCCAACCAAGTCTTGGAGACGACCTTTGTAAGTCGCTCTCTTTGGTATTCCATCTTCAGAACTTGTTTCATCTAATTCGTCCTCAGTTCTGCAATACAAAGTCAATAATAGTCAGATAACATTTTTTAAATATTAATTCAAATGTATTATTTATTTGGTTGTGGACATGCACATTGAATTGGACATCTGCATTTTTTATCAAGTCACATCAGCAACTTATCATTGTGATACAGTAATATTTGATGACATATATATATCTCATTTAAAAAATATTGGGCAAAAAAAAAAATCTTCTATAAACACTATTTCAGACAAAAAATGTACTGGAAATGTTAGATGAAAGTAATTTTACAAACCAGTCTATAAAATTTAATGACGTCATTATGAAATTTTTTTCTTCTTCAATATCTCCAATATTTTCTGTTGAACTGCCGTAAGACACTCAATACTAACATTTCTGTAAACCACATAGATTATATACACATATATGACTTAATATCATATTTTGACCCTAAAATCTAACTTAAGACAATCAACCCTACTGGCCAAAAGCATGGAAATTTTTACATTAGGTAGAAACAACTTCTAATATTTGAGGAAAAAATATTTTGTTTTGATCAAATTATGATATTAGGAAATTGTAGAATCTTCTGTCAGTTATGTCGAAATTTTTGATAATTTTGATATAAAAGGTCAAATGCGGATTCATGTTTCAGATATTGGCACACATACAAAAACATAGTGTATGGATTCTGCTACACTATCTTAGTTCTACACAACAATTAACTAACCCTCCACTATATCTTCCTCTTTTAGTTTTCTTTCCATGCATCACAGGAGTACCAAAGTGTTCTGGGTGAGACAAAGGCAAATTGTCTAATGTCTGAAAAACAAACAACATTTTACTGTTTAATGTCTGAAATTCAATTTACTGTTTAATATCTGAAAAACAAACAAAATTTTACTGTTTAAATATCTGAAAAACAATTTACTGTTTAATGTCTGAAAAACAATTTATTGTTTAATACCGTATAACCGGTAATTACTGCGGTAATCTGTGGTCAACTACGGACCGCAGAAATTAAAATCGCAGAATATTATGTAAAATAAATGCTTAATGTCCGTACAAAATACCTTTTCAAACTCCAATTCCGCCGTAAGTGTCAAATATTTAATTAGTCCTAATTACTATATCCAGTTAAAACTGGTACTATCTAAATGTTTACACAATTAAAGGTTGTTTAGCTGTGGCATGATGATTTTTAACTGTTAATTACAATTAATCCAGATAAAGAAATATGATTGTACCAAGCTGACACCGACAATAATTGAAACAATCACATGATTAAATCATAATAAAGTTTATTAAAACAATATTTAAAATTGTTATTACATAAATTAACATTAGTGTTTAGTTTTTTTTGTGTGTGTGTGTGTAATTGTTGTAGTAGCTTCGATTGAATAATATCAAACTGCGTGATCTCAGGATTGATCTAAAAACCAAACAAATAGAAATGTACTGGTAGTAGAATTCCGGGTAACCAGAGTTTTTATGTCTACTTTATATTAAAAGAATTAAATATAATTGCTTCTAATCATAATTATTTTCAAAAAAATTGTTATATGATAAAGTATGAAAATTCGACATTAAAAATATATATCCGAAATATCAAACATTATACCGGTATCGGCTTTACTGTTAACATCGTATTTCCTGTCAACAAAATAGATCACGAAAACAGTGAAAAAATAGTTTCTTAAGACAAATTTGAAGTTAACCAAATGCGTATTCAGAAGCTGTAACCTTTGAAAAGTTTCCAAAGAACTAAATATGTTTTTAATTCTAAGGATCACTGTAATGTGCACCAGTTCAGTTGTTTATCGTAACATCGCTTAAGTTGTTGCTTCCTGTAACACAAAAATTTTTTTTTCTGGGCTGAGATTTTCAATCCGCAGAAAAAAAAATCCGCAAAAATTAAATGTGTTCTTTTTAGACCAAAACCGCAGAAATTACCAGTTATACAGTATCTGAAAAACAAACAACATTTTATTGTTTAATGGCTGAAACTCACAATACAACAACTGATTGTCTAACGTCTCAAAAACAAACAACATTTTATTGTTTAATGGCTGAAACTCACAATACAACAACTGATTGTCTAACGTCTCAAAAACAAACAACATTTTATTGTTTAATGGCTGAAACTCACAATACAACAACTGATTGTCTAACGTCTCAAAAACAAACAACATTTTATTGTTTAATGGCTGAAACTCACAATACAACAACTGATTGTCTAACGTCTCAAAAACAAACAACATTTTATTGTTTAATGGCTGAAACTCACAATACAACAACTGATTGTCTAACGTCTCAAAAACAAACAACATTTTATTGTTTAATGGCTGAAACTCACAATACAACAACTGATTGTCTAACGTCTCAAAAACAAACAACATTTTATTGTTTAATGGCTGAAACTCACAATACAACAACTGATTGTCTAACGTCTCAAAAACAAATGACATTTTATTGTTTAATGGCTGAAACTCACAATACAACAACTGATTGTCTAACGTCTCAAAAACAAACAACATTTTATTGTTTAATGGCTGAAACTCACAATACAACAACTGATTGTCTAACGTCTCAAAAACAAACAACATTTTATTGTTTAATGGCTGAAACTCACAATACAACAACTGATTGTCTAACGTCTCAAAAACAAACAACATTTTATTGTTTAATGGCTGAAACTCACAATACAACAACTGATTGTCTAACGTCTCAAAAACAAATGACATTTTATTGTTTAATGGCTGAAACTCACAATACAACAACTGATTGTCTAACGTCTCAAAAACAAATGACATTTACTGCTTAATGTCTGTTTGTTTGATGGTGTTTAACGCCACTGTCAACAATATTTCAGTTATATCGTGGCGGTCAGTTTTATTGGTGGAGGAAATCGGAGAAAACCACCGACCTGTCGGAAGTCGTTTAATGTCTGAAAAACAAACAACATAACTAATTTTTTTCAAGAAATAGGAAGAGTTTTTTTCTTCATTTAAATCAGTTACACAAGATTAACCTGTAAAACCTTGTCACATTTATTTTGCCTGACTAATGTCGGAACCTAGATATCTGTCAGCTTCTGTCGCTGTCATTGAGCTTTGAAAAGAGACCAATAACTCCTTCAAATCTACTTCTATCAATCTTCCTGTGTAAATCTCCTTATGGTAATAAATAAGGATGCATAGTTTTAAGTCTCCTAAAATACATTCTTTTTGCTGAAATATTTAGTCAAAAAGAGCAATCAAAATGCTGTGACAAATTGTAATTCTCCATATTGTAATAACCAAGCATGCAAATTTTTAAAATGTAGAAGTTGCGAGTACCAATTTTTGTGACCGACAGGACGAATACAATGGGTTTTTAATTACAGCAATCTTCAGAGATCTTTTTCGATTACACAACACTTTAACAGATCTTACCTCACTTTCGATAAAATGTTTCTCTCCTTTAAGACAAAGCTGACTTCTACGTAAAGTTCTTTCGTCTCCATCATCAAAAACTAAAAGAAAAAGTAACACAGTAATATAGTTTAAGTACACGTTCTGTTGCAATTGTCCTTTCATTCATTTCTTTAAAATCTCATCATTTTTATGTGTCATAAAGAAAACAAATAGAGACTTGTTTCGCTGACCTCGAGTAAAATGTGAATAGTTTAGTGGCACAGGACAGTTTGGTAACTTATTATAAAAGCTGACTGGCGAGGTGACATAAAACTGACTATTAAATGATCTATCCAGCAGAAAGTCATAAATCCTACTTACATAGATATTTTAAAAAAATTGTTCTTATCAGTCATTATGAATATTTCTGAAATACTTATAAATCTTAAAACAATAATATCCTATACAAAATTAAACAAAAACATTTCAACAATTAGTTTTATGCTTAATAAGAATATTAAGTTATTGTAAAGTACCTACCAACAGTGTACATGCTTGAATCAGTAAGTTTACTGATTGTACCTTCTACTAGTTGACCTGAGTCTGGATCCTTCAGTTCTACAACTTCCCCAATCTAAAAATGTTTATCAAAATTTATATTAATGGATAAAAACATTTAACTGTTCATTTCATAATTTTGTAAGTTTTGAGATTTAGCATGTTTTAATGTGCAACTTTTCTTAAAATATTTTCTTGTTGCACTCTTTGACCATAATAAATTTATCATTGAAGAAATTGATGTTTTAAACGTGAAATGAGCAACCTTTATTGCAGCTATACCATGGCAATAACAGGTTACATTTTGTCAGTTATACCATGGCAAGAACAGGTTACATTTTGTCAGCTATACCATGGCAAGAACAGGTTACATTTTGTCAGCTATACCATGGCAAGAACAGGTTACATTTTGTCAGCTATATCATGGCAAGAACAGGTTACATTTTGTCAGCTATACCATGGCAAGAACAGGTTACATTTTGTCAGCTATACCATGGCAAGATCAGGTTACATTTTGTCAGCTATACCATGGCAAGAACAGGTTACATTTTGTCAGCTATATTATGGCAAGAACAGGTTACATTTTGTCAGCTATACCATGGCAAGAACAGGTTACATTTCAATGAGATGATGTCAGCTATACCATGGCAAGAACAGGTTACATTTCAATGAAATGATGTCAGCTATACCATGGCAAGAACAGGTTACATTTCAATGAGATGATGTCAGCTATACCATGGCAAGAACAGGTTACATTTCAATGAGATGATGTCAGCTATACCATGGCAAGAACAGGTTACATTTCAATGAAATGATGTCAGCTATACCATGGCAATAACAGGTTACATTTCAATGAGATGATGTCAGCTACAGTACAGAAAGCGACATACCGTGATTGATCACTCCGAGAGACATAATTTTTAATCCTTTAGACATATCATCACGGACATAAACCCACTGTGATAGACCTAAAAAGGACCATAAAACAAGGTGGTGGGGATTAAATTTTATGGCTCTCGGTCACCTGTGCACCGATTGATATTTTACCGCCAATTAAGAGATTAGCGTTACCTGTTCTACCTGTTGACTTTTAATATCGTAAGCCGTAATTATTGCTACTGAAGGATGTATTTTTGACAATTAATTTTGTATCCTCTTGCTGTTAATATTTGACTGTTTGTTGCTTTTCATTGCCAAAGAATGTCTGTCTTGTTATCGTTTTCGTTTGTTTTAGAAAGTTCTACTTTATGACCTCGAGTTCTATATTAAGAATTTTGTTGAAACCGCAACTGAACTTTATCTTGTTTAATTTTAATTTCTCATTTTTTTTCTACTGTTGGGTTGTATTCAGTATGTATTGAAATATTCGTAAATACGGGCTACTTCATCAATGTATTTTTTGTTTATAAGTTAAACCGCAGTCGCGGGTTTTTGAAGCACGGACTTTGCAAGCGTGGGTTTTTAGTGTTTAGTTGGTAAAGAGCAGACTTAAAATTGATTATTGGTTTATTTTGTGTTTTGGACTTTTACCTCTCGTATTGAAAAAAAATTAACAATTCAAGTAAACTGTTTTACACACATGGCTTGTTACGTAATTTCGTTATAGATGAAAATAATTTTCTTTAAAATTGCAAACAAAAACCTATAACAATCTAAATTTACGTAGCCTAATGGCTACAAAATGAACAAAAAGCGGAAAACTATGAGCATGCTTTTAATTTGTTCCATAAACTTTGAGTTTTTTTTACTGTATTTTGTCATAAATCTATTGGGTTGAAAGCCAATTAAGATTTGAATTTGAATAAATAAATAAATAAACTGGTGACATTTGATTTTGGTCAGATACTGTGTAATGTCAAACATTTGTAGGGGTAAAATCATGATAAAGGTTAATTCCTTATTTCCTTTCACGTTTCTAAACTTTCTGCAGATTAGTCGCTAATTTCCAAAATATATCCGTAAATTTAGTGACTTTTGGACATGTAGTACTTCTTTGAACGATCTGTTTATAAATATTTGTTTCGTTAATTTTTAATCAAATTCTTCAATGACCGTATACAGGTATAAAAATTATTTAGTACGTATTTCTACAACGAAAAGGGTTTTAACTACGAAGATTAAAATAAAAAAAATTACTGAACGTATAAAAAATATTAGTGAACTAAAATGTAATATTGAACTGGAAATACGCTTTAAAACATAAACTATTAGTGAACTAAAATGTAATGTTGAACTGGAAATACGCTTTAAAACGTAGCAAATCACGCATATCGCGCATGTGTTTATGCAACTTCATTTGTGCACAAGCCAGGTCACGTGTACACGTGTCAATAAAATACTAGGTGTAGATACGCAATACACAGCCAAGGTTAAAAAATTTTGAAACATATTTGCACAACCCATGATTTCACTGAATTGAAGTTGAATAATCATTTATTATTTACATTTTATTCATCAATTCAAATGAACTCTCCGTTCTCGTGATATTTTCTCGATCTCGGGATTTCATTCCCGGGATTACGTTCAAGGATGTTTTACGTTTTGAGGAAAGAAAAAAAAATGTTTTTTTTAATTCTGAGGGGAATCGGAGACAGTCCCTGAAAAAAAAAATAGGCGATTTAAAAACGTAATTTCACCTGTACATCTTATCTGACTAGTTTACCTGTAAAACGACACACTTGATTACAAGATTAACACCTGGTGTTTTATTGCCCCCTGATCACCGACATGAATTAAAATTTTTAATCCCCATCACTCT
This sequence comes from Bathymodiolus brooksi, assembly GCA_963680875.1. Classification (NCBI taxonomy): domain Eukaryota; kingdom Metazoa; phylum Mollusca; class Bivalvia; order Mytilida; family Modiolidae; genus Bathymodiolus; species Bathymodiolus brooksi. The sequence continues at coordinate 19,617,993 of OY804576.1, forward strand.
CCTAGACATGACCACTATCACGGTGATTGATCACGGCATGTCCCTTTCTGTACTGTATACCATGGCAAGAACAGGTTACATTTCAATGAGATGATGTCAACTATACCATGGCAATAACAGGTTACATTTCAATGAGATGATGTCAGCTATACCATGGCAATAACAGGTTACATTTCAATGAGATGATGTCAGCTATACCATGGCAAGAACAGGTTACATTTCAATGAGATGATGTCAGCTATACCATGGAAAGAACAGGTTACATTTCAATGAAATGATGTCAACTATACCATGGCAATAACAGGTTACATTTCAATGAGATGATGTCAGCTATACCATGGCAAGAACAGGTTACATTTCAATGAGATGATGTCAGCTATACCATGGCAAGAACAGGTTACATTTCAATGAGATGATGTCAGCTATACCATGGCAAGAACAGGCTACATTTCAATGAGATGATGTCAGTTTAAACGTCAAATGAGCAACCTTTATTACCATGGCAAGAACAGGTTACATTTTTATACCATGGCAAGAACAGGTTACATTTCTATACCATGGAAAGAACAGGTTACATTTCTATACCATGGCAAGAACAGGTTACATTTTGTCAGCTATATTATGGCAAGAACAGGTTACATTTTGTCAGCTATACCATGGCAAGAACAGGTTACATTTCAATGAGATGATGTCAGCTATACCATGGCAAGAACAGGTTACATTTCAATGAGATGATGTCAGCTATACCATGGCAAGAACAGGTTACATTTCAATGAAATGATGTCAACTATACAATGGCAATAACAGGTTACATTTCAATGAGATGATGTCAGCTATACCATGGCAAGAACAGGTTACATTTCAATGAGATGATGTCAACTATACCATGGCAATAACAGGTTACATTTCAATGAGATGATGTCAGCTATACCATGGCAAGAACATGTTACATTTCAATGAGATGATGTCAGCTATACCATGGCAAGAATAGGTTACATTTCAATGAGATGATGTCAGCTATACCATGGCAAGAATAGGTTACATTTCAATGAGATGATGTCAGCTATACCATGGCAATAACAGGTTACATTTCAATGAGATGATGTCAGCTATACCATGGCAAGAACATGTTACATTTCAATGAGATGATGTCAGCTATACCATGGCAAGAATAGGTTACATTTCAATGAGATGATGTCAGCTATACCATGGCAATAACAGGTTACATTTCAATGAAATGATGTCAGCTATACCATGGCAAGAACAGGTTACATTTCTATGAGATGATGTGTACTTTGTACTATACCAACAGTGTGTGATAAACATGTTGCTTCACTATGATACATTAACATGATTCCAAGCCAACCAGTCTAGGCTCTTTCTCCTTAATGCTGTGTGCTTTATAGCAGAGAAGCAACAAATATCAATTTCATAGTCTTGCCTCTTGGATCATTTTCTTTTCTTATATTGTACATGTATCAGTGATGTTTTGGTTTGTCTCTCAAAATTACATATATTCATATGTATGTGATGTATCTTTGATATATACCTTCAGTATTCCTTTAAGTTGGTCATCTGTAGTCATCAAAGGGATCTGGGAGTCTTTTAGCACTACCTGCAATGAAGAATTAAAAACATATTTCCAGTGTATCTATTCATGTACTGAAAGTTTATATAACATAATGCAACAACCTTTGTCTGCTAATCAGTTACATTGTACTTGTTTCAATTTTGACCCCGACAGTATTCAAGTTATGAGTATCACAGCATTCAGTTCATATATAAATCATCTCTTTTAAGAAAATATATTTAAACATAACTAATTTGAATAGTTAGTATCAAAATACTGTGATGAAAAAAATGAGCTGCATTTTTTAACTAGAGGCTCAGTGGGCTGAGCTTGTGTCGCTCACCTTTCATTCTGCTTTGAGGAAACTTAATACAGAACCTTCCATACATGTAGATGCTTCCTACCAAGTTTCGGTTCATATGACTAAGCAGTTTCAAAGGAGAAGATTTTTAAGAAATCGACCAATCAGAAACAAGAATTGCATGTGGTTGCCATGTTTGCTAACCGATCGGGACGAAATGAGCAATCTTCATAGAGGACATTCCATAGATGCTTTCTACTAAGTTTGGATGGTAGCCATGTTTGTTAACCGATCGGGGTGAAATGAGCAGTCTTAATAGAGGACATTCCATAGATGATTCCTACCAAGTTTCGGTGGTAGCCATGCTTGTTAACAATCGGGACGAAATGAGCAATCTGCATAGATGCTTCCTACCAAGTTTCGGTTCATTTGGCCAAGCAGTTTCAGAAGATTTTAAAAAATCGGCCCATCAGAAACAAGAATTGCCTGTGGTGGCCATGTTTGGTAATGGATCATAACAAAATGTGCACTCTTTAGAGATGACCTTCCATAGATGCTTCCTACCAAGTTTCAGTTCATTTGGCTGAGGGTTTTCAGAGGAGAAGATTAAAATGTGAAAAGTAAACGGACGACAGACGACGGACACCAAGTGATGACAAAAGCTCATAATTACCTTTGGCAAGGTTTGCTTAAAAGAATATTAAAATGTGAATACCTACTTGTAATGTATAGAACCAGAGGCTCTCAAGAGCCTGTATCGTTTACATGGTAATAAAAAAAAACAATTGGTCCTATGTAAAAACTATGTCCTGCAGTGGTAGTCATCTTGGAATTACGATCAACATAAAAAACACAAAGTTTGTAAAGGACCTTCCAATGATTGATGCATAGTTTAGGTTCTATCAGTGCAATAGCTTCAGAGAAGAATATATTTCTGTATTTTCCCCATATGGTCCTGTGTTAATACTATGACCTGTGGTGGCAGCCATCTTGGATTTCCGATCAGCATAAAAAACAGAAACTTTGTAGCGGACCTTCCAATGATCATTCCTGGGCAGTTTGGTTTCAACTGTCCAAGTGGTTTCAGAGAAGAAGCGTTTTGAAACATTTTTCCCATAGGGTCCAATATTAAACTAAGTCCTGCCGTAGCCGCCATTTTGAATTTCATATCAGAACAAAAAACCTAAAGTTTGTAGAGGACCATCCAATGAACATTCATGTACAGTTTGGCTTTAATCATATTTCTAGTTTCTGAGAAGAAGGCATTTGAATATTTTCCCATAGGGTCCAATGTTAATCTATGTCCTGCGGTGGCGGCCATCTTGGATTTCCGATCGGCATAAAAAACAAACACTTTGTAGAGGACCTTCCAATGATCATTCCTGGGCAGTTTGGTTTCAATTGTCCAAGTGCTTTCAGAGGAGAAGCGTCTTGAAACATTTTCCCCATAGGTTCCAATGTTAAACTGCTGCAGTAGCCGCCATTGTGAATTTCATATCGGAACAAAAAACCTTAAGATTGTAGAGGACCATCCAATGAACATTCATGTACAGTTTGGCTTTAATCATATTTCTAGTTTCTCAGAAGAAGGCATTTGAATATTTTCCCATAGGGTCCAATGTTAATCTATGTCCTGCGGTGGCGGCCATCTTGGATTTCCGATCGGCATAAAAAACAAACACTTTGTAGAGGACCTTCCAATGATCATTCCTGGGCAGTTTGGTTTCAACTGTCCAAGTGGTTTCAGAGAAGAAGCATTTTGAAACATTTTTCCCATAGGGTCCAATGTTAAACTAAGTCCTGCCATAGCCGCCATTTTGAATTTCATATCGGAACAAAAAACCTTAAGATTGTAGAGGACCATCCAATGAACATTCATGTACAGTTTGGCTTTAATCATATTTCTAGTTTCTGAGAAGAAGGCATTTGAATATTTTCCCATAGGGTCCAATGTTAATCTATGTCCTGCGGTGGCGGCCATCTTGGATTTCCGATCGGCATAAAAAACAGAAACTTTGTAGAGGACCTTCCAATGATCATTCCTGGGCAGTTTGGTTTCAATTGTCCAAGTGCTTTCAGAGGAGAAGCGTCTTGAAACATTTTCCCCATAGGTTCCAATGTTAAACTGCTGCAGTAGCCGCCATTGTGAATTTCATATCGGAACAAAAAACCTTAAGATTGTAGAGGACCATCTAATGAACATTCATGTACAGTTTGGCTTTAATCATATTTCTAGTTTCTCAGAAGAAGGCATTTGAACATTTTCCCATAGGGTCCAATGTTAATCTATGTCCTGCGATGGCGGCCATCTTGGATTTCCGATCGGCATAAAAAACAGTAACTTGGTAAAGGACATTCCAATGATCATTCATGTACAGTTTGGGTTCAGTCAGTTCATTAGTTTCAGAGAAGAAGATCTTTGAAATTTCAGCCAATCAGAGCATATTATTGGCCTTGGCAGCCATATTGAATATCCGACTGGAACGAAAAACAGTAACTTTGTAGAGGACCATCCAAGGAACATTCCTGCTAAGTTTGGTTCCAATCGGCCCAGTGGTTTCGGAGAAGAAGCTTGAAATGTGAAAAGTTTACAGACGACGGACACCAAGTGATGGCAATAGTTCACATGGACCTCTGGTCCAGGTGAACTAATAAACATGTTACACTATATCAGCATTAGTTAATTTCTAAGGGAGATAATGGCAAGAGTTATTAGATTTTTTATAAATCAACCAATCAGAAACAAGAATTGCCTGTGGCAGCCATGTTTGTTAACCAATAGGGACAAAATCAGCAATCTTTATAAAGAACCTTCCATAGATGCTTCCTACCAAGTTTTGGTTCATTTGGCCAAGCGGTTTCAGAGGAGAAGATTTTTTTAAATCGGCCAATCAGAAACAAGAATTGCCTGTGGTGGCCATGTTTGTTAATGGATCGGGACAAAATGTGCAATCTTTAGAGAGGACCGCCCATAGATGCTTCCTACCAAGTAAACGGTTTCAGAGAAGAATTTTAAAAATCAGCCAATCAGATTCAGAAACAAGAATTGCCTGTGGCGGCCATGTTTGGTAATGGATCGGGACAAAATGAGCAATCTTTATAGAGGACCTTCTATAGATGCTTCCTACCAAGCTTCAGTTCATTTAGCTGAGGGGTTTCAGAGGAGAAGATTAAAATGTGAAAAGTTAACGGTCGACATACGACGTACACCAAGTGATGGCAAAAGCTCACATTGCCTTTGGCAAGGTGAGCTAAAAACAAAAAAAAATATGTACTTAAGTCTTACCTTGCATTTTACAGATCTAACCAGTTTCTTGACTTTAGCTTCACAGAATGCTCCTCTGTACTTGGCACTAACTTCTGTACCAACAGACAAATATGGAGGCTCATCTCCAGTCTACAATGATTAATTATTATATTACAATAACGATAAAATTGGGTAAAAATTATCTATGGTACCTGTGTAATCTGCAGAATAGAATTACTGACATTTATGACATGTTGGTAGAGATTTCCATTTCATCAGCTGGTAATTGAATTAAAAGGTCAGAGATTTTTATGTGAGAAATGTCCAGGATTCATTGTCGTTGATTAAAAAAAGTCTCTAATTCCAATTAAAGAAATACATAGTTTCAAATACAATCCTGTTCAATCATTATCTTCATTGGACAAAACTAGCTGACGATTTATCACCTTTAAGGTGTCCAGTCCTCAAAAAAAAAAATTGAACTTACTGGCCCAAATCAAATTTTTGAATTTATTTATATATATATATATCAGTCTTCGAAATTAGGCGGTAGTCCGAAGCCTGTGGCGTGTAAAATTGTACACAGGCGTATAAAATGCGTAGTTCCACAAGTCCGACGGGCCTGTGAAAAAAAAGTCATATAGTTTCAAAAGTTGATTTCATAAGATATTGTGTGTAGATATTTAGTTTATTGTTCTCCGTTTTCAGTTGCTGTCGAGTCATTGCAAAAAATGGGTAGGTAAACAAGTCCTTTTAAGAATTTCCAATATTCGAAATAGATTTAGGTGTGTCTGTTTTTTGCAATTTGATTGGTCGATATTTTTACCATCATGTAGGCTTTAAAAAAGGACGAGAAGCAGGGCTCACGTTAGAGGGCGAAGTAGTTGCCTTGTGAAGGTTGACTGATTTCTCGTTGGTCAAAAGCGAAGTTCAAGTAGCCTTGTAATTTTGAAGAGTCACCCTTGGCTATGTTGCCCGCATATTTTTGCCACGTGCCATTTATAAAAATATCGACATCGTGTTTATTGAATTCTATGGTATTCATTAAGTATTTTGAAAGTGACTTTCTTGAAAAGTAATCAATTTCAGTTTAAAGATACTTTAATTTCGTTCAATATCAAATAAAAATGGCACCACGAGAAAGGGGGCGCAATCAGACTCTGTGCTACGGGAAATGTTGATCGAAGCTACTTTCAACCAAACAAACTGTTGATTAATTTTGTTCTCAATCCTGTGACATAAAGTCCGAGTTCTAATATATAATATGCTCATATTTGAGAAAGTTGGTCATTCAAAATTCGTTGAAATGCACGGATACACTTCAGATTTTTTTTCGATCCGCTTCTAAATCCGATCAGTATTTTTTTTTTATATTAATTGCGATCTATTTATAGAACTGTTGCTGACAGACCTGTGTCTACGTTAATACCTCTGCAGTTAGAAAATAGACTTTGAACTACAGTAGTTTTGTTCCATTGTTGCACTCTGATTAGAGGTCTGACAAATAATAATTACAATCTTTACTAGCTTCAGTTTATGACTGTTAGTGTCAATATACGTTCATGCTATATTTGCATTCCCTAGCTATCTATATATAGTTGGACCTTTGAGCAAATTGGCATATACATATTTCTTCTGCTGAAAGCTACACAAATATGAATTTTTTGCATTTTGTGTGGTATTAATTCAAAGCATAGTGATATTTAAAAAAAAAAGGGGGGGTACATATTAAAAATTATCACCAAATTATACGTCACACCGCAATGATGACACCACAAGTTTTTGTTATAAGTCTTATAACAATATTGGTTGTGATGATGATGAGGAGGAGGTGGATAGTGATGATATGGAATATACTGAGGATGCTACAGATGTATTGACAATATGATTTTAGAATTTTCAGGAGATTAATATAAACATGAATCCAAAATAAAGTGTCTTTTTGGTTTTTTTTACTTGCATTCTGGTCTTACCTAATGCATAATTGATATGTCCACATAATATTTGGTACATCATCATGTTTTGAGTTTTGGTGGTTTAATTATTTTATGGTCATTAATGTAGTTTTCAAATTCGGGCCTGTAGAATTGATGGTGGGCCTGTAAATATTTGAACTAATAGGCCCGGTGGGCTTGTAAGGTAAAAAGTTAAGCGTGAAGACTGATATATATATATCAGGGCTCACCACACATAGTAAAAACAGGGCGACTTGACTTCTCTCTCTCTTGACTTTAGGGCGAAGTGAGGGAAAAGCTGGGAGACTTCCGAAAATCGATCAAAATTTTAACGTTTCTTTCCCCACTACTGCATGTTCCCCTACCTTTCACAAAACGAACGTGCTTCACAATGATCTTAAAAAGGATGCAATTAACGAGTTTGGAATAAAATATTGAACATCAAATCATGTACGAGTCAAATTTCAGGAACATGGGAGCTCCTTTTATGTGAATATTGAAGAAAAAGTATGATTATTGGTGAAAAAAATACAGACTTGAAAAGACTGACAGGGCGACGAAAACTTCGCTTTTTGACAGAAATTGAGCGATTTCATTGAAACCAAGGCGAAGAAGTCGCCACTTCACCTGGTTTGGTGAGCCCTGTACATCTAGAGAAAAATTTACTGGTCTTGGTCCAGAGGACTGGTCCATAGGTTTATGACCAATAACAACTAGCCGGGCTTTGTGTAACCATTAAATTAATGTATTCAAATCAAGGATGTTTCACTGTGGAATTTAAGTTGCACACAAATTAATAACACAGGTGTACATTAGTGTGTGAAACGTCATATCAAGTAGTTTTTCATTTCCACCGTTTTAACTGGATGACAGTCACCAGAGGCGGATTTAGAGGGGGTGTGCCCCCCCTCTAAAATTTGCAAAGCATATGTTATACAACGTTAATTAAGCAGTTCAACAAACAATTTTTTCATGAATGGTTAACTCGTGACCTGTAAGTCAAAATGAATAATGATATTAGGAGCAAATTTGGGATATCATTCTAAAAAGCACTACCCATTGATAAATGTTCAGTATACTGTCCGTCCGGATGAAGCTTTTCGTTTCGCCGTTGGTTCATTCATTGAAAACGTATGATTCGTTCTTGTTTATAGACAAACAAAGGAGAATATGTTAACATTAATGCTGCATGAAACAATTCTGATCATCTAATTTAGTTACATTAGCTAATCAGAAATCAACAACAAGTTCATGTATTGACAATTTCCGCTCTTGTTTGTCTATAAACAAGAACGGTCGAATCATACGTTTTCAATGAATGAATCAAACAACGAAAAGAAAAGCTCCATCCGGACGGGCAGTATTAACTATAACCACCCGAAAGGACAAGCACCAAAAGTAAAGACCAATTAGTGAAATAAGGAATACGCTAAAACTAAACTAATAGTTTTTTTAAGGGTTAAAATATCGTGACCGATCAGTCATGAGTTGAACAATTCGCATCACGGTTGTTCAAAAAAAAGTTTTACTTTAGGTTCTTATAATCTGACAAAAACATACTGTTAACAATTATCCAACAAAATTAAGACTCAAAGTCAAACCTGCATACAAAGGATACTCAAGTGAACCTGAAAATGTGTCCTTTATATACAGGTTAAAACTATATACACTATTCATTAATGGGGAAAAAGGGACTGTCCTTTATAGACAGGTATTTGCTATAGATGGTCAGATAAAAATGGTGTGGTTGGTTCAAAATTGTCGTTCAAATAAATGTCTGTAATTCCTCAAACCCCCAGAGCTTCTGGGGCCCCCGCCCTGGACCTTAAGCGGTTCCCAGATCCCACACCTACTCACGTCCCCCCTAACCACAAATCCTGGTCGTTTCGCCCCGATTACCTGTTCGCCCCGGAAAGTGAGTTGATTCGCCCCACTTAATCGCTATTATATTATAATAGATGAAGTCTTTTTCGACAATTTTTTGGTAATTATTTATTTATTTGTTGTATGCAAAAAAATAATAATAATTCATTCATTTTGGTCTACTTTAATTATTTATTTATTGGTTGTATACAAAAAAAATAATAATTCATTCATTTTGGTCAGTGGAATATTGTTGAACACAAAAGGGAGAATATTTTTCTAAAAAAAGAATCATCGTGAAGGGGTTTAGATTCACTTAATATGTGTACAGAATGGCAACAAAATACGACGAAATCGACTAACGAAGACATCAAACTCTCCTTCATATGCTAATTTCTCGGATATTTATAATAATAAATATCAGATTTCGTATCAGGTGTCAAACAATGAAAGTGAACAAAGAAATCTTACACATTTAATCAGGTGTCAAACAAAGAGTAAAGCAATACATAATATTAAACACGTCAAGAAAGCATGTTACCGTGTAATTATGAGGAAGACAAAAATAAAGTACCCATGAACAAGCCTTACAACATCCAAAATACGAATATTTGCAATGGTATTTTCCATATTTCAGTTTTTAAAGCACTATTAATAAATGAGGGCGAAACGACCCGGTACCGTCACAGAGTATAGCCTATCCTAGTCCGAGATTCCTCTGTCGTAAGACGACATTATATATCATTGCTAGAGCCGTCGAACGTCAGAGCGCAATATATACGGAAAACAGCTGATTTGCCTCACCAGCTCTGGGTCGGCACATTTCCACGTTTCGTGGCCATCGGATTTTATTTTCTATCAGAAACCCTTATATAAATCGCTTCACCAATCATTTTTCTATTCATTCATAACCATCTTACCCTCAGAAAGTGGTGTTACACTCCATTACAGCACGATTTTGCCTTAGATCCTATTATTCCGCCATTTGACTTCCATTTTCGAATCTACACACGTGATCTCGCGATACTAACTGAATGATGACAGCAACGCATTGCATGATGGGAGCTAATTAATGCAGCGTGCCAAATTATTTGGAGCATTATTTGCATACGTAAACAACATTCAAATCACATGGAAGACGATACAGTTAAGCGTATTCTGCAGGACAAACAGTCCATCTACAGATCAAAGCAGAGCAGAAGGAAATAATACAGAATGTGTTGGAAAGAAAAGATTCAATGGCAGAGTGTTACCAACGGGCTTCGGAAAGAGCATGTGTTACGTTCCCCCTTTTTGTTTTTGGACAAGGTACTACATTTTTTTTTCTTATGGTTATCTGTAATTCACTAAATTTGCTGTTAAAATCATTACCAATCAATATAATCAACTGTATTAAATTTTATGTTAATTGTTCTGCCTTAACAGATGCCTATGATTGGCAATAAAAATATTTGTTTGTTTGTTTATATGCAAATCATCTCCCATGATACATTGCGGTAATCGTAGTTTTCTCGTAGTCATGTGACAAATGTTTGAAAAATGGAAGACAAATGTCGAAATCATAGGATCTAAGGCAAAATCGTGCTGTAAATGGAGTGTAACACCACTTTCTGAGGGTAAGATGGTTATGAATGAATAGAAAAATGATTGGTGAAGCGATTTATATAAGGGTTTCTGATAGAAAATAAAATCCGATAGCCACGAAACGTGGAAATGTGCTGACCCCGAGTTGGAGAAGCAAATCCGCTGTTTTCCGTATATATTGCGCTCTGACGTTCGACGGCTCTAGCACAGGGCCTTGTCACTATCCAGGTAAATATACTATCAATGTATAAACATATACAAGGGCGGACATCTTTTTTACCCCCGCTCGCTTCAAGTCGTGTTTGTTTTTTAAATTCCTTCTAATATATTCAAAACCCTGTTTGGTTCAACTCCCAAGACCTTATTCTTTTAAAAAAATATCATGACCTCCCCTCGACTACCTCTTGTGAAGGCGCAGCGGTCGTTTTTGTCAGGAATTCGCCCGAGTAGAGAACAACATGGACCCAAAGTGAAAGTAACAGCGCCACCAAAAAAAAAACCTGAAGTTCGGAACTCTCGGGGTTTTAGCTTTGAGGTAAAGAAAATACCGTTAAGATTCAAACATCATTAAACGAGCGGGACGATTTGAAGTGAAAACTGAACATTTTTGACTTGTACATACAATGAATGATAAATGCCATTTTCAAGGCTTTTTCTTGATTGCTGTCCATTTTCTTTAATTTATTATTTCGTCTGTTATTTCCCGCGGTATCTTATACTTAGAAACACGATAACTAGCGAGAAAACCAAATATCGAATGGTAAAACCCCGAGAGTTCTGAACTTCCGTTTTTTTATAGGTGGCGCTGTTACTTTCACTTTGGGTCCATGTTGTTCCTGACAAAAACGACCGCTGCGCCTTCACAAGAGGTAGTCGAGGGGGGGTCATGATATTTTTTGAAAAGAATAAGGTCTTAGGAGTTGAACCAAACAGGGTTTTGAATATATTAGAAGGAATTTAAAAAACAAACACGACTTGAAGCGAGCAGGGGTAAAAAAAAGATGTCCGCCCTTGTATATGTTTATACATTGATAGTATATTTACCTGGATAGTGACAAGGCCCTGTGGCTCTAGCAATGATATATAATGTCGTCGGACGACAGAGGAATCTCGGACTAAGCCTATCCTATGATCAACTAGTTACTTCCAGATCTTGGGTAATATTAAAACTACCTTGTATCTGAGTAAAATTGTATTTCATTTGATGAATTGAAGGAGATATTACCTTCAACAACTTGAAACAAATAAAGTACCGGAGATTTTATGGTGTCCAGAGTTATTTCAAAGCCAAAGGTTTCATTTGAAAAACAATGTCCTCCCCCCTTTTCTGTTAAACATAATTTAACACATTAAAAACATCTTGTTACTGTACCATGACAGTATATGTCAAAATATGGGTGTATGCCTACAGTGTGAGAAGATACATTCACCTAATAACAATGACCGGTGTTGCTTTACTAGCGACAGCAAATTTGTTTACAACATACAGGCCGACGCTTTGAAACAGCACGTTATTTGGTGTCAAAACTGATCAAGATTTTACCATTTTTAGAGATATTTCTGGTCCTTCGTGTGTTGGTAGACAATATCTTCACTTCTGAAGGGTTCTCTCGTTTCTGTATGCCTAACTATTTACGATAATTCATCTTGAAACCGTTTAACTAATATTTTCGGCTACCACGACTAAATGAAACAACAACTTGTCATTGGAAAATTCTGCAAATTGATTGGTTAAAAATCACGTGGGCGTACATTTTCTCCCAGACTTCAACTGATGAGCATGCGCATATCAGGAAATTTGGCGGAAACACATGATATTTTTCTATGTAGTGTCACTGAAAAAACAGCAATTTTATGATAAAACTAATGTATAACTTTATTTCTAAATATACGCATATGAAAATATAGATATCCATGAATACATAAATTTGTGTTAGTAAATTAGAAATATGTGCCAAGCCGAAAAAATAGCCTGACATTTTCGAGTTGTTTGTGTCCAAATGGTCTTTCATCCGGGTAATCAAAACATGAAAAAACATAAACAATAGGTGTCGCTGCAAAACGTCAATACATTTTCCCGCGACGAATTTGAAAGTAGAAAGTGAACATTATTTTGAAACTCCAAACCGATGTGTCTTTCGATAATTTTTCTGTATAATTTTGATGTTTCACATCAGACCATGCCTGTATTTTATTTATACTATGTGTATCTCTATACTATAGACTATAGCTATGATTTTATTATTGTTTAACCATGTGCTGATTTGTTATGTTTGTCAGTTGTTTCCACAGGGGCTCGCAGTTATATTTTCACATCACCAGGTATGTATTAAAAAGAAGGGAGGACACTTTTTGGGGGGCCAAAAGTGAAAGTAGAGTTTTGGCACCTTTTTTCGCTTCAAAAACGGTTTAGTCTTTGTTCTTCCCATAAAATTAATGCAAATATCGATGTTTTTTGCTGATTGACTGTTTTACAGTGGAATGACACTCGTTTTTAAATTCCAAGCGGTTTGGACAACTTCTTAGCATACTCAATTCCGGTTTATACGGACTAAATATCAAGGTGAGTTTTCGTTGGTCGAAGGATTTAAACTGGCATTTTTGCAGGAAATTTTTTACTCATCTTGTCAAAAGATATTCTTAAAATGCTGTCTTCCTATATTTCCAGATTGATTGAGACAAGGAAAAAATATATTTTAATGCAAGAGATTTAAGTTGACTTTTTTCCTACTTTTTAAAATTATATATCGATTTTTTTTATTTCTATCAATATTATTAAGTCCGTATAAACCGGAAATGAGTATGATAAGAAGTTGTCCAAACCGCTTGGAATTTAAAAACGAGTGTTATTCCACTGTAAACCAGTCAATCAGCAAAAAACAACGATATTTGCATTAATATTATGGTAAGAACAAAGACAACCGTTTTTGAAGCGAAAAAAGGTGCCGAAATTCTACTTTCACTTTGGGCAGCAAAAAAAGTGTCCTCCCTTCTCTTTTAACGTATACCTGGCGATGTGAAAATATAACTGCGAGTCCCTGTGGTTGTTTCTGTTTTTAAAATATCAAGTCGGTTAAAGAGCTCATATTCTTTGTTGTATTTGTATATACATGCTTCCGACTTTAAATGAAAATTACTTTACTTTTACCAAGAAATATGTTTTCTGTTCCTTCGATTTTATGTCTTTCCGTAAAACACACTTGTCAATACACGACAATAGTGTCCACTCACAGCACAGGCACTAGACGTGTCAATATGAATATAACATAAGCAATGGGCAGAAAATAGTGTCCAATATATATAATATTAACAAGGCTTCCAATGCCAAAATCGGTCAAAATATAAACAAAGCGGTTTATTTTTTTGCACGCTTTTTTCGTGTAAATCTCGTGGTATGCTTCGATTCCATACTTTTACTACCTAAATATAGTTCCGCCTTACTTTTTTCGGGAATTAATCCATCATCAGAGCGTCACGGAGAACTTTTTGTTGGATGCTGAAGTTTACTGACTTCCATGGGCGGAAGGAGCCATTGCAACTGTCCCGGGCTGAATAATTCCATTTGATGACGTTCCAAATTAAATATTAAAAAATGGAATGCCATTTTGTACAAAACAAACACATATATATTTGCATTGAGGAAAACAACAACACAACTTACCGTTAATAATATTTTTATCAGTATTTTATTTGATTTTCGTATGCAAATTATTCAGCCCAGGAGTTGCAATGGCTCCTTCCGCCCATGGAAGTCGGTAAACTTCAGCATCCAACAAAAAGTTCTCTGATGATGGATTAATTCCCGAAAAAAGTAAGGCGGAAGTATATTTAGATAGTATGGAATCGAAGCATATCACGAGATTTACACGAAAAAAGCGTGCAAAAAAATAAACCGCTTTGTTTACATTTTGACCAATTTTGGCATTGGAAGCCTTGTTATTATTATATATATTGGACACTATTTTCTGCCCATTACTTATGTTATATTCATATTGACACAACGTCTAGTGCCTGTGGTCCACTAGGACACAGATATATGTAGTCCGAGATTCCTCTGCCATCCGACGGCTTTTTGTTCGTTTTGCTGGAGCCGTGGGACGTCAGAGCGCTCTCCATAAGGAAAACAGCCGATTTGCCACTCCAACTCCGGGTCGGCACGTTTCGTGGCTATCGGATTTTATTTTCTATCCGAAACCCTTATATAAATCGCATCACCAATCATTTTTCTATTCATTCATAACCATCTTACCCTCAGAAAGTGGTGTTGCACTCGATTACTGCACGATTTTCCCTTAGACCCTCTCATTTCACTTTCACTTTCAAACATTTGTCACATGACTTCGAGAAAACTACGATTACCGCAATGTATCATGGGAGATAATTTGCATATAATGATTGTGATTTCCCGGATGAACATCGCTGAAACGTGTATGCAAATAATTTGGCGTGCTGCATTAAGTAGCTCCCATCATGCAATTTGTTGCTGTCATCATTCAGTTAGTATCGCGAGATTACGTTTGTAGGTTCGAAAGTGAAAGTGAAATTGCAAAATGAGATGGTCTAAGGGAAAATCGTGCAGTAATCGAGTGTAACACCACTTTCTGAGGGTAAGATGGTTATGAATGAATAGAAAAATGATTGGTGAAGCGATTTATATAAGGGTTTCGGATAGAAATAAAATCCGATAGCCACGAAACGTGGAAATGTGCTGACTCAGAGTTGGAGCGGCAAATCCGCTGTTTTCCTTATGGAGAGCGCTCTGACATCCCACGGCTCTAGCAAATCGAACAAAAAGCTGTCGGACGGCAGAGGAATCTCGGACTAAAATATATGATGATCTTGGGTAGTTTCGATAGGATAAAAGAAAATGTAATTTTTTTCTGTGTATTTGATATTCATTAAAATCTATCTCAGGGGTGCATTAACTGTCAACGCGACTTAATATTTACTCATAAATCCCTGATGTTTTTCTTTGTTTACAATCCATATTTTACTGAGTGTCACATGATTTATATAGTACACAAGGACGCCAGGAGAAATTGATAACTCCTTTAGAGCCTCAAAATATTTAACTTCCATCACGGTCATGTGATCAGAATTTTACCCACACGTCAATATCACATGACAGTGCACACTCTGCAGACGACACATGGCTAGTGAGATTCAAGTTACCAGAGTTAAATATAATCAAAATACTTTATGCAAATTAAAAGTTCCAGAAAAATGGCTGAAAATATGCAGGGTTATGATAAAAAGCAAACTGCCTTGCTGTTCCAGCTCTGATCTGCACACTACTCTCCACTAGTTGCCAGATTTAGATAAAGAGAGGCCCTAGGTTATTCCACTTGTGAGGCCCCTCCCAATTCCCCACCTTCTTGACTGGAGGAAGATGCAAGTGTGCTTAATCAATTTCAATAAAGGCGAAGATGATGAGAGGTATTTAAAATTCTGGAATATTCTGAAATGGAGTACAACTGTGTAAGGAAAATTCCTGATGGGTTGTTTAGAAATTACAGTACGTTATGACAGCATGTGAAAGTCCAATAACAGTGTTAAAGATATTATACACCTTGACCTTAGGCCCTTGGCTTCAGCCTATCAAGCCTATAGGTAAATCAGGCACTGACTAAATGTATCCAGCGGAAGAATCATGTTCGAAAGCGGATACGAAAACTGTCCAGAGTTTGGATAAAAAGAGTACTTATTTTTTTGGAAGGCATTGTTTGGAAACATTTATTGGTTTGGGCCTTCTTTTGTCGATCTACTCACTTTAGGAAATATATACCAGAATTGTAGTTGTGCGTGACTTGCAGATGCAAATAAAAATAGCTATAGAAAATTCCTTGTTATCGAAATTACATTACTAGACCATACCAGTAATAGTATATGATATAGTCCAATCATATATTTGCTATGCTGTTCATTGTATTCATGTGATATTTCAAGTAATTTTCGCCTCCGTATTTTTAATTTAACTACCATAGTATCCTAGGACCCCCTTTTTAGCTCGCCTGACCCTGTGAGATGTGCGTGCCATCACTTGGCTTCTGTCATAATGGTTGTTCGTAAACTTTTACATTTTAATCTTCTTCTCTCAAACTACTGGGCCAATTGGAACCAAACCTGGTAGGAATGTTAAATAGATCATTAGATGGGCATCTTAAAAAATTATGGGGTTTTTTTGTTTTTGTTTTTTATCAGAATTACACAAAAACAAGAGACACAATTGTGTCAAAATGGGCTTTGCCTGTTTTTAATCATCTCTTCAAACACTTGGCTATTTTTATTGGAACCAAACTTGTTCATTGGGTGGTCCTCTAAAAAGTTTATGTTTCTTTGTCAATCAGAATTACTGAAAAAGAAAACAATTGAGGTCCAAAGGTATAAAAAATGGTGGTATCTGTTTTTAATCTTCCTCTCTGAAACCATTGAGCAAATTGGAACCAAACCTGGTAGGAATGTTCACTCAATGGTCCTCTAAAACATTTATGCTTTTTCAGTTGATTGGAAGTACACAAATGAAACAATTTTTGTTGAATGGCAGTACATAAAAGAAACAAGAGCCCAAACATGTCGAAAAAGGTGTTGACTGTTTTTGTATGTCAAGTGTTTATTTTTCAACTAATCTTGAAGAAGATTTTTCTTTATGTTCCTCATAAAATTGTCTTTATTAAGTATGCCAACAGTTTTTTATGGCTCTTTACTGTTTCCTAGATATAAGGAGGTTAAAATGGGGCCAACACAAAAAAAAATTAATTTTTATTTCAAGTCCTATTTTGATAGTTTTATTTTCTCTTTATTCCTTATATGAAATTTTCTGCCTGCATTTTTCAACCAAATTTGATCTAGCTCTTGTGGTTTCCGTGATAAAAGGTGTTAAAATAAGCTAAAACAGACCAACACCCAAATGATACCTTTTTTATTTTAAGTTGGACTTATCCATTGAATTCCTGTCTGGAATATGGCCACAGAAATGTAATAAACCTTTTGTCTTTTCCAAGATATGACGGAGCCAAAAGGGAGCAATGCCCAATATTATTTCAAATCTGATTTTGATGGGTCTTTTTATGCCATAATATAACTGAAATATTGTTGAAAGTGGCATTCAACACCATAACCCTCACCCTAAGCCCTATTTCAATGGATTGGGACCACATTTGAAATAAAAAAGAATATTTTCTAGATTTGATTGAACATAAATTGTATAAATGCTGAGGTGAATAATACAGGCTCAGGTGAGCCTCTAGTTTGTAATGATGTGTCTGAGTGGAGCAACATATCCATCCGTGGACTGTTGTTTCAGGTAGCTAGCACTTGAATAATCAAACTCAGCGTGTTGATCTAGTCATCTCATTGTAATGTAACTTGTTCTTGCCATGATATAGTAGGACACAAGTCTATCCACTGTTACAAATGTGAAATGATATCCTATCCACTGTTACAAATGTGAAATGATATCCTATCCACTGTTACAAATGTGAAATGATATACTATCCACTGTTACAAATGTGAGATGATATACTATCCACTGTTACAAATGTGAAATGATATCCTATCCACTGTTACAAATGTGAAATGATATCCTATCCACTGTTACAAATGTGAAATGATATCCACACTTATTACTTTGAAACTGGTGTACTGTTCATTTTAACTAAGTTTGTTTTTCTAGTACAAAACAGACATCATCACAAGTAACTTGTTCATATTATATTTGAACAAAATCCTCAGTTGTCATTAAACTACAATTGCTCTCTTACATATACAAATTTATGTTATTTACACGCTTTACCAATGTTTATGCAAATTTTCCTTTCACTGATTTCAGACGATGTGAAAAGTATTGATCACAAGCATAAAATGGCAGATGGAGTTTTTCATGACTTTGTTGGTGGCTTGATATCAGGTAAAGAAATTTTTGTGGTTATCTATCTGTGGAATGGGTAATTAATAATTAATAACACTTTCAACAATGTTTTAGTTGTTACTTGGTGGAGGAAATTACTGCCAAGTCCCTAATAATTTTTATCATATTTGAGGAAGTTTTGTCTAATATTCCTCATTTGACATTAAACAAAAATATTACTCTTAACTTTAGTGGTGACAGACTCTGATTTCAAAGTGACATAACAATACAACTACCATAAGATTGTTCTGAGAAATGTTTAAGGTCAAAGTTTATTTGAATACTCCATGATAAATGTTTAAGTTGTCTTCTGTTATTTTCATGAAGGACAGTTGTATACTTTTGATTTGTGTACATTTGTTCTTCTTTCACTGATATGATTCCCACAAACCTTTAATATAATGAATCGTAGATAACAAACATCTATAGATGTTGGTATAAAACACAAATGTATTTAAGCAAATGCTTTTGCTATATACTGTTATTTATTCTATTTAATACAGGTTCTGCTGGAGTACTGGTAGGACATCCATTTGATACTGTTAAGGTAACTTAATTGTAGATACTTCATCCTCCCCCGTTCATGGCGAGGTGTACTCGATACAACATTATGTGATAAAGTTTGTCAGTGACTTGCGACAGGTCTGTGGTTTTCACCACATACTCCGGTTTCCTCCGCCAAACTGACCACCATAATATAACTGAAATATTGTTGAAAGTGGTGTTAAACACGATAAACCAAGCCAACTTCAGCCTACTATAGTCTGTCATTTATACCTGTGATAAAGTAGTCTGTCATTTATACCTGTGATAAAGTAGTCTGTCATTTATACCTGTGATAAAGTAGCCATGTTCTCTCATTGCTCATTGTCAGACAGTAGATAACTAAACAAGAACAACAACATAGGTAATATTTTCCATTAAAATTTATATATTTGAATACAACATGAACAAACAGTACCAGTAGTTAAATAAAACTACAAATTATAGTGGAACTATTACATATTAGTGAGGGTTCTCAAGTGCTCAATCCACAGAGCTGTCCACCATGTCATCAGGTGGCAGATAGGGAATGCCCTCTCGTTACGAGTTGTCATGTTAAATAATAAGGGAAGCACAACCATTGACTATAGTGGATGTAGGGTTTGGAGAGGGGCATGTAAAAGACTTTGTTTGTAGCTTTAGAAATGTACATTGTAACTGCTACAAAGGTCTATTGTATATCATTTCTACCCAACTCTCCATACTTTTCCTATGACAGTTCATATCAAAGTAGAAAAAACTCCACCTTCTACACATCCCCCCAAACAGAAAGAGCAAATTAATAAAAAAAAAAAAAATAATGATAAAAAAAATGGCTTAATGTTGAGGTGGCAATGAATGGCTGATTATCTATTGATACACATTATATGTTTAGTTGTTTGTATGAAAACAAAATATCTTTTTATTTATATATTTTTTTTTTCACCTATTGTGTATGTATTGAACTTCAATTCTATAACACTTCTATTTTTAAAATAAACAATTAAAAAAAAACAGTTTGCAGGGGCCAGACAAGACATAGATCTATCTACACTTGTTAATTTATCAACTATAAATATATAAACAGTAGTATATTTCTTCAAATTTAGTTGATCTTACAGTTTCTGCAGCACAACAGAGTGTACAGATAGAAATGAATTCACTGAAACGTACTGTTTTTTATATTGGGTTTCTTTATAGTGGAACAAAACCTGCTAGAATAAAATGACAGTGGTACAATATCCTGAAAAAAAGATTGCTTTATCGTTGTGTCATACCGATATTTAGACATTGATTTAGTATATATATTTAGGCTAAATTTTTGTTTGATAAAACTCAATTTAAATTTTATTTGTTTTTTTGTTTTTTTCATTAACATTTAGGTTCAACTTCAAGTACAAGAGAAAGGTAACATTTACAGAAATGTCTGGCATTGTGTCTCTGCAATCAAGAAACAGTCGTGGGTTTGTACATTTTAAATCGTCCCCTTAATGTCTGTAGCCTGGAGAAAATACAAGGATTTGTCACTGAAATATTTTTAGTATATGTATCATTTAAAATCACATCATGGCGGTCAGTTTTATTGGTGGAAGAAATCCTGGAGAAAACCACTGACATGCTTTATCACAAAATGTTGTATCCGGTACACCTTGCCATGAGCAGGATTCAAACTCACAACATTAGTGGTGATAGACACTGATTGCATAGTTAGTTGTAAATCTAACTACCATATGATCACGAACATGACAGCCTTTACACAAAATGTTATTTCTAACATCAACAACTTAATACAATTATTGTACATTAGAATACATATGATTTAAGTTGGTATTTACATCATCAATATTTAAAAATTATGCTGCAAAAAATATTTGACAATAACTACACAAAACTACATACATTTTAACTTTTGTTGATCCACATTTTATTAAGATCAGACAACAATTGACCTCAGGATAATTTTTTGACAAATTGTTTTTGTAAATGAAATATCTAGAAAAAAAAATTACAGTAACAAATACTTTTGGCATGTCTCTGTATATAGCACGATGAGTCAACAGTTAAGAAACATAACCCTGCCAAAAAATTACTTTCAAAATTGCAGGATATTGGATTATTACTGTATATCAGGAAATATGCATGGCCATTTTATTTTATTTTTTCACATAAAACCAGACCACATGATGACTACAAACATCACACCATTATGTGTTCAGATGACAAATCCATAACATTGATATGACAATTTTATTATTAATTGTAGTACTCTTAATGAGGTCGGTTTTAGTTGCTAATTGTTTGTGTGTTTTTATGATCCACCTTTCATTTAATGGCTCAAACACAATTACTCGCATGTCAATTTTGAATTCATCAAGTTTGTTTTTCTGTAACTTCGTTTGACCAGTCCTGAAACTTTGTTTTCAGCATGCATCATGTACAATAACATTAAAGGTACTCACATAATTCATTTACAAGACCGTGGGTTCAGCCTCGGTCAGGTCAAACCAAAGACTATGAAATTGGTATTTGTTGCTTCTCCACTAAGCACACAGCATTAAGGAGAAAGAGCAAGGACTGGTTGACTCTGAATCAGAAAAATGTGTCCGAGTGGAGCGAAATGTCTTCCCGCGGACTGTTGATTCAGTGAGCTAGCACTATAAAAATCCAACTCAGCGTGTTGGTCTAGTACAAAGCGGACCTATTGATAATCTCATTGAAAATTAACTTGTTTTCGCCATGATATAGCTGAAAAATTGCTGAATTGGCATTAGACAGCAATCGCTCACTCAACTCATTTACAAGAGATGTTTTCTACACGTTTTGGTACATAAATTGTAGACCCAAGTTAAATCAGCAGACAGCAAACATTTCTTGGTTTACAGTATTGTTAATTCCCTAATTCATGTTTGACATCTTTCATATTTTGTTCCATTTATGTTGTCATTTTTATGCATACTTATAAATTTTAATTTTTTTTAACTTTGGCCCCGGAGAAATATCAGAGTTATAACTCCAGGTGCACTTCAATTAATCTTACTGCCTCGATGGTGTTATGGTTAGCGTGCAGTGGACGGATCAAACCAAAAGTTGTAAAATTGGTATTTATTGCTGCCCCGCTAAGTCGGCATTAAGGAATAGGGACTGGTTGGCTCAGAATCAGGATAATGTGTCCAAGTGGAGTGATATGATCATCTGTGGACTGTTGTTTCAGTTAGCTAATAATATAAGAATCAAACTCGGCATGTAGGTCTTGTACGAAACAGGTAATATTTAATGGGTTCTTCATATTTTCTATTCACTCGATGAAATTTCACTTGTATTGTAAGGTTTATTTATATATAATAATTTTAGTAACAAATATAACATTTTGCGTAGTTTATACAATTTAACACAGCTTAAGGTTACATAGTAGAAGCGATGCCTACTATGACTATGTTACCAGTAGAATTAATACTTAACCTATGTTATACAGTCATCTTTAATGAGAAAGTACATGTAAAGCCCCAAGATCAACAATATACCTGAAATATGTTAAAAAATCCAAATCCATATTATTCTATGAAGAAATAAAAGTAAATATTAGATACAAAGAATTGTATATATTGTATAGTCCTGTAGGTGATTAATACTTATGTTTTAAATATTGTAGTCTAATGGATTCTTTCGTGGATTATCATGGCCAATGGTATCTGCTGGAGTAATAAACTCTGTATTTTTTGGTGTGTACAGTCAAGTATTAAAGGTGTTAGGTAACAGTATAGACAAGGAACATGACCACCCAGACTATCTTAAAGTTGGTATAGCCAGCAGTGTTGCAGGGATGGCCCAGCTAATAATAGCATGTCCCATTGAAGTCATCAAAGTTGTGTTACAGTCACAGATACCTCATGGAGTACATAAAGGTAAGATACCTCATGGAGTACATAAAGGTAAGGTACCTCATGGAGTACATAAAGGTAAGATACATCATGGAGTACATAAAGGTAATATACCCCATGGAGTACATAAAGGTAAGATACCTCATGGAGTACATAAATGTAAGGTACCTCATGGAGTACATAAAGGTAAGATACCTCATGGAGTACATAAAGGTAAGATACCTCATGGAGTACATGAAGGTAAGGTACCTCATGGAGTACATAAAGGTAATATAAAGAGGGGGTTAGGGATTATGGTATTAAACACCAGTTTCAACAATGTTTCAATTATATCGTGGCAGTCAGTTTTATTGGTGGAGGAAATTGGAGTGCCTGGAGAAAACCATTGACCTGGCGCAAGTCACTGACAAACTTTATCATGAAATGTTGTATATATCGAGTACACCTAGTCTGTGTGAGGTTTGAACTCACAACGTTAGTGGTGATAGGCACTGATTGCATAAGTAGTTATAAATCCTACTACCATACGATCATGACCACGACACCTCCTAATAAATGAAGTGATTGTCAAGAATCTGAATATAATAGATAATAACACATATTCTCTAGGCTTTCGAACTGCACGGGTGGTGTAATAGTTGTCATGCTTGCCTCAATTGCAGTAGATCGTGGGTACGAGTCCTGGTCGGGTCAAACCAAAAACTATAAAGTTGGTATTTGTTGCTTCTCCACTAAGTACTCGACAGTAAGGAGAAAGAGCAAAGACTCGTTGGCTTGGAATCAGAATAATGCTGAGTTGGTGTTAAACAACAATCACTCACTCACACTGTTGCAGGATAAATATATGTATATGGAATATGTAAACAATTTATGTTTTGGCATCTTATCCTTTGAGCCAAATAAACAAATGATAACCAGGTGATAGAACTTATATTTTGAATACATAAATGAATACCAGTACATGTTTTTAGATTTTTTTACATGAACGTTTGTTTACAAAGTGGATTCATTTTGTTTTCAGGAATGAAATTTTATCATGGACCACTAGAGGGTGTTTCTGATATAATACGTCAGAATGGTATGACAGGAATGTATCGAGGATTTACAGTACAGTTACCAAGAGATGTAATTGCCAGCGCAATATATTTTACTATATTTGAGTTTTTATCATATGAAGGGTCCATTCAACTGATAAGTATACCTCACCCAGTTATTAACTTCTTTGCTGGAGGATTAGCAGGTGTTATTAGTTGGTCAACCATTATTCCATTTGATGTTGTAAAGAGTCGCCTTCAAGCAGATGTGGATAAAAAAATATATACAAATTTTCGTGATTGCGTGATTAAAAGTTACAAAGAAAGTGGTGTTAAAGTGTTTTACCGTGGTATAGGTGTCACATGTCTACGTGCATTCCCAGTAAACGCTGTAACTCTAATGGTGTATGCAGAGTATATGAAATTCTTCGATGCTAAATTTCTACCATAGATATCATAATTGATCACTTATGATCAACACTAGTAAATATTGGTTAATAATATTATCCTGGTTATTGGATCAAAACTAGCTTTAACTTCTTAAATCCTCTATGCCCTTTTAAAACCTTCATACACTTTTTGCATTCACTATTTTCTTTCCAAAGACGACACATCTCTTACATGACAGCAATAATAACTAATCTCTGATGCCATCTACATTTTTATTTTTTTTTTGATATTTTATTTATTTTTTCAGTCTCTTGGAATTTATGAGGAAACTAGTCTTCCACCACCTGAATTAGGTGTACAAGTGTTTACAATGTATAGCATTTGACGATTTAATTTAATTCAAGCAAAATGATGAAAAGAATATACTAGTATCTGACATAAATAAATAAACGGAGAGACACATTCTCTCACTCCTTTTGTCAATTAAATATAGAAGAAATATAATTCTTTCACATTCTATTTCTCCCTCTGATAACAACACCCTCTAATTGTTGCTCAACTATTAGACAGAAATAGATTAATTTTAATTGATATAAACTACATCAAATACTGAAATAGTATTTGCTATTTAACATTTCAGTTTCTGTTTATTTATCTAGTTTTCAGCAATCATGATAAACAGGTTTGAAAACAATCTTTACTATTGAAATCCAAAACACTTTCCAGACAAATTTCTTCAATATAATGACAGTAACCATTTAGACAATTGCAATAAACATCAAGATTATACCAAAGGTCAGTTTCACATTCATGCATGTGAGTTAATATCATTACTTTGCATCCATTGTCCCCAGTGTTGGCTTGGTACGTTAAGATCTTCTTTTCTGAAATTATTGGTCCAAATGAACAGAAACATTGCATGAATGCTCCTTTGGTGAATCTCATCAGAATTTGTGATTTTGCAATTTAAAATTCAACATGGTTTCCATAACCAATAATACAATTTGATTGATTGAGACTTGAAAGCTCTATTGCTTGAAAACTACACAGCAGTTTGATAGTTTATATGGTGGGAATGATCCTAGGATGATTCTTTACAAAGTGTGTGTTTTTTATGTCAATACAAATATCAAAGGGGGGTTACCATTGCAGAACATAGTTTTAAAGGGGGTTACCATTGCAGGACATAGTTTTACACGAGGATCATATGGGGAAAATTAATGAAGATTTTTCTAAGAAAATACAAATATGATTGAATACAAACTGTACATAAATGATCTCTGGATGGTCTCTAACAAAGTTCTTAATTCTTTTATAGATTGAATTAATCTATTTCTCTGGAAGATCTTAACCGCTTTAATAGAAACTATGCTGGAGTGTTCCTTAAATGACTGTATGAGCTACATTAACTGTGCCCATTGTAAATCCAAGGTATCTGCCACTTCAGGGTTAAGTTTAACAAAGAAAGGACTTGTGAGAAAATGGTTAAAATCATTTTTCTCTGAAACTGCTCAACTGTTTAAAAGGAAACATTGGTGGAATGTTCTGTGAATGAGAATGTAGAAAATGTTTTGCCAATCTGAAATCCAAGATGTCCTCAGAAAATTGTATTTATGGTGATCAGAAATTACAGGATAACCACCACACAAAAAAAATGTTTAAAAGGAACAATGAAGAAATGTTAGAATATCTTCTGAAAAACCACAAAGCTCATTCAGTCTACTGTTTTAAATATGATTAATGATAATTGAATGATGGATTATTTATAGCCAGGTGATTGATACAGACTCACAGGTCTCTTGTCGTGTTAGTTTAAGAGATACTATGCAAATTGAGTTCTATGACTTTTTCCTCTATATTTATAACCCCCGCAAGCAAAGTTTGGGGGGGTATATAGGAATCACCCTGTCCGTCCGTCCATGTACCTTGTAAGCGCAACTCCTCCTAAACGACTTATTGGATTTTTGTGAAACTTTACACAGTTGTAGTACACTACCTGCAGATGTGCATGAAGAAATATGGTCGCTGTCCAAAATTTGGAAGGGGAGATAATTCAACTTGTACTTTCACGAAAAGAAGGAGGGCATGTACCTTGTAAGCACAACTCCTCCTAAACAGCTAATTGGATTTTTATGAAACTTTACACAGTTGTAATACACTACCTGCAGATATGCATGAAGGAATATGGTTGCTGTCCAAAATTTGGAAGGGGGGATAATTTAACTTATACTCTGAAATACGTTCTGTATGGAGAGATGGGCTTGTAAGCGCAACTCCTCCTAAACGGCTCATTGGATTTAAATGAAACTTTACACAGTTGTAATACACTGCCTGCAGATGTGCATGAAGGAATATGGTTGCTGTCCAAAATTTGAAAGGTGATGTAAGCGTAACTATTCCTGAATGAAATAAGATTTTAATTGACCTTTTCACATCTGGATATTTGCAAAATAAAAACTACACAAGAATAAATAATTAATTTTGAATCAATAACATTTGATGTGACCTATATCCCCTTGTACAAAAGTTAGGAAATGTTGTACTCCTCATGTATACTGATGAAACCGTATTGGTTTTAAACAATCCCACTTTGTTGCAGACCTTGTGGCGACCCCTAGATGTATGTTCTTGGTTAGTTTATTTTGGAGATGGGATGTTGTCTCCTTGACATTACTCCATATCCGTTCTTTTTTCATAGGTAACTTGCTAATATACCTGTATTCCAAAGTTTGAACATCATAGTATTGCAAGCGGGGGTATCACTCAGTGAGGTCACTCACAGTTCTAGTTTATTTTTAATTTAAATTACTGTGATTTTATACAATTGTTTTATTATTGAAATATTTATATATTTTGATATAATGATATTAAATAATAATTGATACATGATTAGTTGTTAGTTCTTTCACCAAAGTTAACATCCACCTGACATGCTTTCACTTGATATTTTTTCATGATTCACTTTGAACTGAAACTGGAGAAAGCAATTTATGGATTGTTATAAAGCCATATTCAACATGACCAATCTTCGGGCATGTTTCTCGAGTATCAATATGGGTTATGGTGTTTAACACCACTTTCAACAATATTTCAGTTATATCGTAGTGGTGTGCATTTGAACAGAAACTACATATATTCAAGAAAAAATATGTTATAAGACCAATACAGGAAAATTTTCAGTATGCTCTTTTTATCTATACTATAAGAATGTTCAACAGTAAATATTGATTTATTGTGTTTAATGCCACTTTCAGCAATATTTCAGCTATATCATGGCGACCAGTTTTAGTGGTGGAAGAAGACGGATTACCCGGAGAGAACCACTGACCATTGGCAAGCAACTGGTAAACTTGATCACTTGCGGCTGCGAGTCGAGTGCACCCTTTTTAGCTCACCTGACCCAAAGGGTCATGTGAGCTATTCTCATCACTTGGCGTCCGTCGTCGTCGTCCGTCGTCCGTCGTCCGTCCGTCGTCCGTCGTCCGTCGTCCGTCGTCCGTCGTACGTCGTAAACTTTTTCAAAAATCTTCTCCTCTGAAAGTACTAGACCAATGGAAACCAAACTTGGTTTGAATCATTACTAGGGTATCTAGTTTCAAAATTGTGTCCGGTGATGCCGTGCACCAACCAACATGGCCGCTGTTACTAAAAATAGAACATATGGTAAAATTGCAGGTTTTTGGTAATAACTCAAAAACCGTTAGTAATATCAAAAATCTGACATGGGGTAAAAATTATCAGCACATCAAGATCTACCTACCCTGCAATTTTGAAGTAAATCTGATTACCCATCTTGGAGTTATTGCCCTTTTTTCATCAAATTTGTAAAATTTTAATGCTTTTCGTCTTATATTTCAAAAACTATAAGAGATAAAGGTTAACTTTAAATTGCAAAACTGTGCGGCATATCAAGATCTACATACCCTGCAATTTTGAAGTAAATCCCAATACTCATTTTGGAGTTATTTCCCTTTTTTCATCAAATTTTCAAAATTTTAATACTTTTCGTCCTTTATTTCAAAAACTATAACAGACAGATGGTAAGTTGAAACTGCAAACATGCTCAGCATGTCAAGATCTACCTACCCTGCAATTTTGAAGTAAATTTGATTACCCATCTTGGAGTTATTGCCCTTTTTTCATCAATTTTTTTTTTTCATTTTAATACTTTTCGTCTTATATTTCAAAAACTATTTAGAGATAGATGTTAAGTTTATTGCAAAAATGTGCAGCATATCAAGATCTACCTACCCTGCAATTTTGAAGTAAATCCCATTACCCATTTTGACCGATTATGCAAATTAGAAAAAAGGGGGGATGAAATTAAAAAAAAATCTTCTCCTCTGAAACTAATGAACCAATCTCAACCAAACTTTGCTGAAATGATCCTTAGGTGGTCCCCTTTCAAAATTGTGTCCGTCAGCGCCGTCCTTTATCCAAGATGGCCGCCATTACTAAAAATAGAAATTTCTTCAAATGGTCAAAACTGCTCTATTTTAAGCCAGAAAGTGCCCAAATTTGAACTGTATAAGCATAATGATGAGCTTTTTAACATATATTACGGGATTTTTTATGAACTTTGAACTTTTACCGATTTTGACCGATTATGAAATTGAAAAAAAGGGGGGATGAATTTAAAAAAAAAATCTTCTCCTCTGAAACTACAGAGCCAATTTCAACCAAACTTTGCTGAAATGATCCTTAGGTGATCCCCTTTTAAAATTGTGTCCGTCAGCGCCGTCCTGTATCCAAGATGGCTGCCATTACTAAAAATAGAAATTTCTTCAAATGGCCAAAACTGCTCTATTTTAAGCCAGAAAGTGCCAAAATTTGAACTGTATAAGCACAATGATGAGCTTTTTAACATATATTACGGGATTTTTTATGAACTTTGAAATTTTGCCGATTTTGACCGATTATGCAAATTAGAAAAAAGGGGGGATGAAATTAAAAAAATTATCTTCTCCTCTGAAACTACTGAGCCAATTTCAACCAAACTTTGCTGAAATGATCCTTAGGTGATCCCCTTTTAAAATTGTGTCCATCAGCGCCGTCCTGTATCCAAGATGGCCGCCATTACTAAAAATAGAAATTTCTTCAAATGGCCAAAACTGCTCTATTTTAAGCCAGAAAGTGCCAAAATTTGAACTGTATAAGCACAATGATGAGCTTTTTAACATATATTACGGGATTTTTTATGAACTTTGAAATTTTGCCGATTTTGACCGATTATGCAAATTAGAAAAAAGGGGGGATGAAATTAAAAAAAAATTCTTCTCCTCTGAAACTACTGAGCCAATCTCAACCAAACTTTGCTGAAATGATCCTTAGGTGGTCCCCTTTCAAAATTGTGTCCGTCAGCGCCGTCCAGTATCCAAGATGGCCGCCATTACTAAAAATAGAAATTTCTTCAAATGGCCAAAACTGCTCTATTTTAAGCCAGAAAGTGCCCAAATTTGAACTGTATAAGCATAATGATGAGCTTTTTAACATATATTACGTGATTTTTTATGAACTTTGAACTTTTACCGATTTTGACCGATTATGAAATTAAAAAAAAGGGGGGATGAAATTAAAAAAAAACTTCTCCTCTGAAACTACTGAGCCAATTTCAACCAAACTTTGCTGAAATGATCCTTAGGTGGTCCCCTTCCAAAATTTTGTCCGTCAGCGCCGTCCTGTATCCAAGATGGCCGCCATTACTAAAAATAGAAATTTCTTCAAATGGCCAAAACTGCTCTATTTTAAGCCAGAAAGTGCTCAAATTTGAACTGTATAAGCATAATGATGAGCTTTTTAACATATATTACGGGATTTTTTATGAACTTTGAAATTTTGCCGATTTTGACCGATTATGCAAATTAGAAAAAAGGGGGGATGAAATTAAAAAAAAATTCTTCTCCTCTGAAACTACTGAGCCAATCTCAACCAAACTTTGCTGAAATGATCCTTAGGTGGTCCCCTTTCAAAATTGTGTCCGTCAGCGCCGTCCTGTATCCAAGATGGCCGCCATTACTAAAAATAGAAATTTCTTCAAATGGCCAAAACTGCTCTATTTTAAGCCAGAAAGTGCCAAAATATGAACTGTATAAGCATAATGATGAGCTTTTTAACATATATTACGGGATTTTTTATGAACTTTGAAATTTTGCCGATTTTGACCGATTATGCAAATTAGAAAAAAGGGGGGATGAAATTAAAAAAAAAATCTTCTCCTCTGAAACTACAGAGCCAATCTCAACCAAACTTTGCTGAAATGATCCTTAGGTAGTCCCCTTTCAAAATTGTGTCCGTCAGCGTCGTCCTGTATCCAAGATGGCCACCATTACTAAAAATAGAAATTTCTTCAAATGGCCAAAACTGCTCTATTTTAAGCCAGAAAGTGCCCAAATTTGAACTGTATAAGCATAATGATGAGCTTTTTAACATATATTACGGGATTTTTAAAGAACTTTGAACTTTTACTGATTTTAACCGATTATGCAAATTAGAAAAAAGGGGGGATGAAATTATAAAAAAAATCTTCTCTGAAACTATTGAGCCAATCTCAACCAAACTTTGCTGAAATGATCCTTAGGTGGTCCCCTTTCAAAATTGTGTCCGTCAGCGCCGTACTGTATCCAAGATGGCCACCATTACTAAAAATAGAAATTTCCTCAAATGGCCAAAACTGCTCTATTTTAAGCCCGAAAGTGCCCAAATTTGAACTGTATAAGCATAATGATGAGCTTTTTAACATATATTACGGGATTTTTTATGAACTTTGAACTTTTACCGAGTTTGACCGATTATGCAAATTAGAAAAAAAGGGGGGATGAAATTAAAAAAATCTTCTTCTCTGAAACTACAGAGCCAATCTCAACCAAACTTTGCTGAAATGATTCTTGGGTGGTCCTCTTCCAAAATTGTGTCCAGCATTTCAGAACACCGACCAAGATGGCCGCCACAGCCAAACTTAATTTAACATAGGACCCTATGGGAAATTCCCATAAAAATCTTTTTGTCTGAAACCATTTGCTCAATAAGAACAAAATTTTGATGAAATAGTCATTGGATGGTTCTCTTCCAAAAATGTGTTTGGCGATTCGACCCTTCGATCAATTTTTTTTTTTACCTGCAATTTTGAAGTAAATCTGATTACCCATCTTGGAGTTCTTGCCCTTTTTTCATCAAATTTATAAAAATGACGAAGGCTACAATTGTTAATTTTTTTTACCGAAGTTATCAAGTTTTATTGACTGATGTTGTTATTATACCCAGGTGAGCTATACAGGCTCCTGGGAGCCTCTAGTTTGTAATTTACAAAGCCGGGCGCGAACCCACGCCGTATTGGTGATAGGCTTGTATGAGTTGTTAGGTAACTACCTAACTCATTGAGCCACCCGGGTCTTTCAACAGTAAATAAGTGTTTCTTTATTTCCTTAAGATTCTCTATCAAATATGGCTGTCATTAGACATAAAAGTTGTAATTTACCTGTCATTTGTCATACCTGGTCCAAACAACTAGTCTATTTTTATCATTTTACTTTCATTGTTACAGTCTGTTAGCTTTTAACACTTGTATCTTCTCTCAAACTACTGAATCAGTTGGAAGCAAACTTGTCAGTACTGTTCCATGGATGGTTCTCTACATATGTGGTGGATGTACAAGTGCCCTACCACTATAGTTTAACATGGGACCCTATATGGAATGTTGAAGAATCTTCATCTTAGAAACTATGACCACTTAATGTTTAAATGCCAACTTGATATTACTATTACTTGAGGTGTTTGATGTTGACAAGAAATTCAAGATTACTACCACAATGAGGAGAATGTTCTAGATGTCTTCTCTGATATCACTGAACACTCTTCAATGAAACTATTGAATTAATTACCTTAAATAGTAATGGTTGACAATACAAGTATAAGTACCATCCCTTTGTCAAACCTAACAGTCCAAAACAGACAATAATAAGCATGAACATTTTTATCATGGCTTGGGACAGACATATCAGTAGTATAGTTCACACAATTGAGGCCCCATAAACTCGGACATGGGACATCGTACATAGATCTGTGTATAGCACACTCCCCCATAAGTTCGCACATCCCACCTATGTTTCATCTAAAAAATTGTAAACAAGTGTTCTCGGGGTGTAAATGTGTATGTCGTTACTACTTAATTCCTGATATCATCCTATTATTATATTATTGATCAACACTAAAGTCAATATACAAAAAACAAATGTATCACAATATTAAAATCTGTTTGGAAAAGAGAGGTAATTTAATCTACAATATTGTAAACTCTCGGGGTGAGAATGTGGATGTCGTTAGTACTTAATTCCTGCTCGAATCATCATACGATTATATTATTGATTGTCAATATACAAAAAAATATGTATCACAATATTTAAATCTAGCTCTATTTTTAGCACACACCCCATAAGTTTGCACATCGCACCTATGTTTTATCTAAAAATCAATTTGTTACACAATAATATTAGAAACAATCTCTCCCATAGGTGTGCTTTGTGTTTCTCTGAAATTTCAAGCAAATATGAAGAACTATGTCTTCCATCACTCTACTTTTTTCCTAAATTACATAAGTGTCCTTACAAACAGGTTATATTGCTGGGTCTGTCAAGTGCTCCACGAAACCTCTTTCTCTTTCCAGTTTAATCAGCGATCCAAGCCGAGCTTTAGAGCTACTGTGACACTAGCTACTCCATGGTGGTGTGGATTCTGACAAATTATATAGATTACAATACAAACGTAGATCTTATTTAGTGTGCACGAGGTGTTAACAGCATTAAACATCTGATTTCTTTACCGCTTTCACAAATATTCCACAACCTCAGCTAAAAAAGATAGATTGAAAGACATGTTTCATAAAAAAGAATATTGGTACCCAAAGGAAAAGCTGATAGTTGAAAAACACGTCCATACAACAACAAATATGTTGTCTATCAAAATCTTGAGTATATATGTCATTTTCGGCGAACTTTTTATTAGAGTTGGTTTGTCTTTACAAAATCCGACTTCTACCTTCCTAAAATAAGGTATTTGTATCTACATTGGCCGTCATTTTGGAAAGAAGTGGTCCCAGAATCAATAATTTCTGTGAAATGAGGGTTTGTTAAACCAGACGTGTTTTTAGCGAAGGTACGTGTGGCACGGAGAAAACGATATTGCCACTTAAACATTACAAATGCCGCCCTACCTATGCATTTGATTTAGACTCTGGACTGAATTAACGGACCGAGATAAATTCTCACACCCAGATAACGGACAGATTATAAGAAAGAAAATAATTGTCAATCTTATTTGTACACTCAAACAATGCAAAATGTATTTATCTTTGAAATGCTGACTTTATCTTTTCTGGAAAGTGTGATTAGACACGAATCGTCTACTTGTAATTTAATCTACGTGTAAGATGGAACTCTTCAATAAGGCAAGGACGTAGTTAATAATAACACATTCTTTGAAATTGACAAGTTGAATAATCAACATGGGTAACAAATTACGATTTACTTACCCATGTATTGTATTATGTGCCTACCAAAATTGGTTGATATTAATTGGTAGGAATCTACTTCAAACAAATCTTGTAGCCATAAATAGAAGTATATATCTTGATTAGTGTTTAACACCAACTCTCGCGATATTTCAGCTTTATCGTGCAGATTTACAACGTTTAGAAGTTTGAAGATATCAGGTAAAACATCATAATATAATACTATATTATATATGCAAATAAAAGGACTACACAAAGACAATAGAAAAATAAAACTTTACAAATACTAAACATTAAAGCTCAGTCAGGAATTCAGAATAAGGATCTCATTGAAAGCAAGCACAAACACCTTTTTGGTCTCATTAAAGAATCAGTTTTTCAAACAATAAGAAACACGAATCGCCTATTCATATTGACACATTTCACAGTTATTTGATTAAGTGATTGTTGTTTAACGCCAATTCAGCAATTTTTCAGCTATATCATGGCGAGAACAAGTTCATTTCAATGTGACCATGAGGTCCGTTTTGTTCTAGACCAACACGCTGGGGTGGGTTTTTATAGTGCTCGCTCACCGAAATAAAGTCCGCGGGTAGACATGTCGCTCCACTCGGGCACATTATTCTGATTCCGTGTCAACCAGTCTTTGCTCTTTCTCCTTAATGCTACATGTCTTTAGCGGAGAAGCAAAAAATACCAATTTTATAGTCTTTGGTTTGACCTAGTCGGGGCTTGAACCCACGATCTACCGCACTCGAGGCGAACACGCTAACCATTACGCCACCGATGTGGTCACATTTATTTGAAGAATCTTAAGAGTGAAATACTACAGCATAGTGAAATTGAATCAATGGCTAGTAACGGTTATGTCCAACTTGTATGACAGTTTAATTAAAACCACGTGTTCAATATAACAACAATCATTCTAAGATCCTCTCTTCGCTTAATGGGGTCAGACAGGAGTAGATTTTGTCTTTTTATCCAACTGTTGCTGACGATACGTATATTTTAGCTAATACCAAAGAAGAAATGCTGTTATTTTTTTCAAAAGTATTATTAAGTGTTTAATATTGGAGTCATTTTCTTTATCCAAGAGAAGGTCACCATAAGGGTGATATTTAGTTTCCAAGGGAATATTTTAAATTGTTGATACATCTCCACACCTTGGATTGGTCTTTAAATATTGCGTTCGATCATTGCTCAATGAAATCTTATGTTTGAACAATCTTTAATACATGAACTTGTACAGATTTCAGTTTTGGTATTATAGAAAGGTGAGGCTTTGTATGCAGATTGGCGACAGAATCTATACAACGAAGTTGGAAGTCGAACGATAATTTTTAATGTATATTTTAAGGATGAAAAATTGAATAATAATTTCCTTCAAAATGATGAACTTGCCAAAACCTGGTTTTACATTTTAAGTATAAAAAAAAATACACCAATATTTGTCTACTCCTATAACAATTAATTGTTTTAATCAATTTAATGTGTTTGTATATATGTGTAAATAAGAATGCTTAATGTTATTCTTTCACAATTCTCAACTTTTTCCAGAGTAAAAATGTATTGGACATCAAGAATGTTCGTTACAAACTGAGTTCTCCCTCTTAGCACACATATATATACATGTGTAGTCAGCTGTTATTTACACCGTAAATATTGAAGTGTGATACATATTTCTATGATAAAAAAAATTATTTATAACAGCTCAATGCGCATTTCCTCATATTTGTTAAGATTACTCAACCGTGGTACTAACTATATATATAGAAATGAGTTTTTAGTAGCCAACTTTATTAATATGATGCATGAGTTAACATAATTCTATGGCTCTGTAGATAAAAAGGACGTGAACTTTCACTTATGGCTCAGTCGTATCTTTACAGACGCTAGGACGTGAACTTTCACTTATGGCTCAGTCGTATCTTTACAGACGCTAGGACGTGAACAACTATAACACATAATGGTAGATGTAGTATTCCATGATTTTACAGCGGGGTTAATATCTGGTAAATTTTATATTTTCTATATTATTACACACCTTGGGGACATTACATACATAAAGTTAAGGTGAGATAAGCCGACAATGAACAATACCAACAAGAAATAGAATATGTTAAGAATCTGTGTTGTAGATGGTCTGGTACAAGAAAACAAATGGAGTTAAATAACAATCAATCAATCGACTCCGACACAACATGATCAATAAATATACTATATGAGTAGACTGTACTGCCACTGGTTCGTAATTTTGTCATATCTCCGTTGTAATAAGTTGTATTGTTACATTTTCATCTGTGAATGTGTTCAACATAACGTTTATATACCTAACGATGGGGCTGAGAGGATTTGATATAAAACTTGCAGTTATGATGAATATATAGTCGATTTCTCTTTCGTTTCGAATTAATTTTGCACTTCTTTCATGAATCTAGTCTGTGTCGAAGTCCCCTACTACTTCTAAATTTAACTTAAAGATACATTTGTGTTAGTGGTGTGTGTCAAACCAGGATGTCTTTACCCTCTGTGACATTCATGCACTGATTAAGTGTCTATTGTCGTCCACATTTACCTTATGTACTATATAACCAAGGATTTGTATAGTACTACAATAACTTGCCATAACTTATGATAAATTTTAATCTATGAAAATCGACTTTTAAGTTTGAAGTTTAAAAAAAAGAAGAAAAAAAGAGATTTAAGTTTTATTTCTCTTTGTCCTTGTTTCTCATCAAACGACAAACATGTGTTGTCTCTTTCAACGGGTTTACTAATTACTCTAAGCTACCACTGTGACAATGTTTTTCCTGGTACTATATATATCTCGTAAAAGGCGAAGTCGTACTGGTGTTAGTTAGGGAACTCTGATATTAAATTAGTATGCATATAATACATTTCTTATCTGTTTGAGTAAACAGAACAATCAGTATGTGTACTACATTGTAAGCCCTATGTAACTTGTGTGTGATATAATCTATTGTCGGACCAGTGGTCCTATTTACACGGAAGCTATGATATACTCTATTATTATACTTCGTGTAAGTTTCTGTAGTGATATTTGGTACTGTAATATTTTGACATATTACCTGGGTAATATTTTGGCATATTACCTGGACAATTAGACACTCAGTATAATAATGATATTAATGTGGTCTTGTCCAGGTAATACGCCAAAATATTACCCAGGTCTGAGAAACATATTACCCTGGTAATATGTCTCTCAGACCTGGGTAATATTTTGGCATATAATCTGGACAAGACCGCATTATTATATAATTGTCGGACCAGTGGTCCTATTTACACGGAAAATATGATATACACTATTGTCGAACCAGTGCTCCTATTTACACGGAAGATATGATTATATAATAATGTGGTCTTGTCCTGGACAAGACCACATTAATATCATTATTATACTGAGTGTCTAATTGTCCATATAATATGCCAAAATATTACAGTGCCAAATATCACTACAGAAACTTACACGAAGTATAATAATATACACTATTGTCGGACCAGTGGTCCTATTTACACAGAAAATATGATATACACTATTGTCGGACCAGTAGTCCTATTTACACGGAAAATATGATATACACTATTGTCAAACCAGTGGTCCTATTTACACGGAAGATATGATATACACTATTGTCGGACCAGTGGTCCTATTTACATGGAAGATATGATATACACTATTGTTGACCTGACAAACCTCGTATGATGTCACCATCATTAAATAATTAAGATTCAGCACTATATATTTTCAGGTTCAGCTAGCGTACTTGTAGGACATCCATTTGACACTGTTAAGGTACTTAGATATACTAAGATATTTGTATATTTAATCAAATATATTTAACATGTAGCATTCCCAGACAGCTAATATATTTTACCTGTGGTATGCCTATATAGATTTTGCCTGTGGCATGCACATATATATTTTACCTGTGGCATGCCTATATAGATTTTACCTGTGGCATGCCCATATAGTTATCAAATATGTACCATAAAATCCTTAAATACAGTTAAATATTAATAGATGATAAGACAGATCACGACCAGTACTGATAATTAACCTCTCTCATACACAACGAGATCTGAAAACATAGTCAAACAGAAACCTCAATAACCCGACAGATGGCAACAAATACCTTCACCTTTATAATCCACTGCAAAAAACATGAGAAAGTCCATTATTTTTCCACAATAGAAACATTTTTAACCAGAAAATGAAAGTTATTACATATAAATGACATTAAATCGATCAGAATAACAGTAATACTATACAATTGTGATACATTACATTTTATTATGATTTATTACATTTTTATGATGTATTTTATATCAACATTAGGTCCTGCTTCAATTAGAAGGGAAAGGCGTTTACAGGAATGCATGGGATTGTGTAACATCAGTCAGGAAACAATCTTTGGTTTGTATTAACAGTCAGGAGACGATCTTTGGTTTGTATTAACAGCCAGGAAACGATCTTTGGTTTTCATTAACAGTTACTAAATGATCTTTGGTTTGTATTAACAGTCAGGAAACAATCTTTGGAATTTATTAACAGTCAGGAAACAATTTTTGGTATTTATTAAATCAGGAAGCAATCTTTGGTTTGTATTAATAGTCAGGAAGCACTCTTTGGTTTATATTAACAGGCAGGAAACAATTTTTGGTTTGTATTAACAGCCAGGAAACAATCTTTGGTTTGTATTAACAGTCAGGAAACACCCTTTGGTTTGTATTAACAGCCAGGAAACACTCTTTGGTTTGTATTAACAATCAGGAAACAATCTTTGGTTTGTATTAATAGTCAGAAACGATCTTTGGTGTGTATTAACAGTCAGGAAACAATCTTTGGTTTATATTAACAGTCAGGAAACAACATTTGGTTTGTATTAAGTCAGGAAACGATCTTTGGTTTGTATTATCAGTCAGAAAACACTCTTTGGTTTGTATTAACAGTCAGGAAACGATCATTGGTTTGTATTAAGTCAGGAAACAATCTTTGGTTTGTATTAACAGTCAGGAAACAACCTTTGGTTTGTATTAACAGTCAGGAAACAACCTTTAGTTTGTATTAACAGTCAGAAAACGATATTAGGTTTGTATTAACAGTCAGGAAATGATCTTTGGTTTGTATTAAGTCAGAAAACACTCTTTGGTTTGTATTAACAGTCAGGAAACGATATTTGGTTTGTATTAACAGTCAGGAAACGATCTTTGGTTTGTATTAACAGTCAGGAAACACTATTTGGTTTGTATTAAGTCAGAAAACACTCTTTGGTTTGTATTAACAGTCAGGAAACACGCTTTGGTTTGTATTAACAGTCAGGGAACGATCTTTGGTCTGTATTAACAGTCAGGAAACAATATTTGGTTTGTATTAACAATCAGGAAACAACCTTTGGTTTGTATTAAGTCAGGAAACAACCTTTGGTTTGTATTAACAGTCAGAAAACATGCTTTGGTTTGTATTAACAGTCAGAAAACACTCTTTGGTTTGTATTAACAGTCAGGAAACGATCTTTGGTTTGTATTAACAGTCAGGAAACGATCTTTGGTTTGTATTAACAGTCAGGAAACACTATTTGGTTTGTATTAAGTCAGAAAACACTCTTTGGTTTGTATTAACAGTCAGGAAACACTCTTTGGTTTGTATTAACAGTCAGGAAACGATATTTGGTCTGTATTAACAGTCAGGAAACAATCTTTGGTTTGTATTAACAGTCAGGAAACAACCTTTGGTTTGTATTAACAGTCAGGAAACAACCTTTGGTTTGTATTAACAGTCAGAAAACACTCTTTGGTTTGTATTAACAGTCAGGAAACGATCTTTGGTTTGTATTAACAGTCAGGAAACGATCTTTGGTTTGTATTAACAATCAGGAAACAATCTTAGGTTTGTATTAATAGTCAGAAACGATCTTTGGTGTGTATTAACAGTCAGGAAACAATCTTTGGTTTATATTAACAGTCAGGAAACAACATTTGGTTTGTATTAAGTCAGGAAACGATCTTTGGTTTGTATTAACAGTCAGGAAACAACCTTTGGTTTGTATTAACAGTCACAAAACACTCTTTGGTTTGTATTAACAGTCAGGAAACGATCTTTGGTTTGTATTAAGTCAGGAAACAATCTTTGGTTTGTATTAACAGTCTGGAAACAATCTTTGGTTTGTATTAACAGTCATGAAACAACCTTTGGTTTGTATTAACAGTCAGTAAACGATCTTTGGTTTGTATTAACAGTCAGGAAACGATCTTTGGTTTGTATTAACAGTCAGGAAACACTATTTGGTTTATATTAAGTCAGAAAACACTATTTGGTTTATATTAAGTCAGAAAACACTCTTTGGTTTGTATTAACAGTCAGGAAACACTCTTTGGTTTGTATTAACAGTCAGGAAACGATATCTGGTCTGTATTAACAGTCAGGAAACAACCTTTGGTTTGTATTAACAGTCAGGAAACAACCTTTGGTTTGTATTAACAGTCACAAAACACTCTTTGGTTTGTATTAACAGTCAGGAAACACTCTTTGGTTTGTATTAACAGTCAGGAAACAACCTTTGGTTTGTATTAACAGTCAGGAAACAACCTTTGGTTTGTATTAACAGTTACAAAACACTCTTTGGTTTGTATTAACAGTCAGGAAACACTCTTTGGTTTGTATTAACAGTCAGGAAACAACCTTTGGTTTGTATTAACAGTCAGGAAACGATCTTTGGTTTGTATTAACAGTCAGGAAACGATCTTTGGTTTGTATTAACAGTCAGGAAACACTATTTGGTTTATATTAAGTCAGAAAACACTCTTTGGTTTGTATTAACAGTCAGGAAACACTCTTTGGTTTGTATTAACAGTCAGGAAACGATATCTGGTCTGTATTAACAGTCAGGAAACAACCTTTGGTTTGTATTAACAGTCAGGAAACAACCTTTGGTTTGTATTAACAGTCACAAAACACTCTTTGGTTTGTATTAAGTCAGGAAACACTCTTTGGTTTGTATTAACAGTCAGGAAACGATATTTGGTTTGTATTAAGTCAGGAAACAATCTTTGGTTTGTATTAACAGTCTGGAAACAATCTTTGGTTTGTATTAACAGTCAGGAAACAACCTTTGGTTTGTATTAACAGTCAGAAAACACTCTTTGGTTTGTATTAACAGTCAGGAAACGATCTTTGGTTTGTATTAACAGTCAGGAAACGATCTTTGGTTTGTATTAACAGTCAGGAAACACTATTTGGTTTGTATTAAGTCAGAAAACACTCTTTGGTTTGTATTAACAGTCAGGAAACAATCTTTGGTTTGTATTAACAGTCAGGAAACAATCTTTGATTTGTATTAACAGTCAGGAAACAACCTTTGGTTTGTATTAACAGTCAGGAAACAACCTTTGGTTTGTATTAACAGTCACAAAACACTCTGTGGTTTGTATTAACAGTCAGGAAACGATCTTTGGTTTGTATTAAGTCAGGAAACAATCTTTGGTTTGTATTAACAGTCTGGAAACAATCTTTGGTTTGTATTAACAGTCAGGAAACAACCTTTGGTTTGTATTAACAGTCAGGAAACAACCTTTGGTTTGTATTAACAGTCACAAAACACTCTTTGGTTTGTATTAGCAGTCAGGAAACGATCTTTGGTTTGTATTAAGTCAGGAAACAATCTTTGGTTTGTATTAACAGTCTGGAAACAATCTTTGGTTTGTATTAACAGTCAGGAAACAACCTTTGGTTTGTATTAACAGTCAGGAAACGATCTTTGGTTTGTATTAACAGTCAGGAAACGATCTTTGGTTTGTATTAACAGTCAGGAAACACTATTTGGTTTGTATTAAGTCAGAAAACACTCTTTGGTTTGTATTAAGTCAGGAAACGATCTCTGGTCTGTATTAACAGTCAGAAAACAACCTTTGGTTTGTATTAACAGTCAGGAAACAACCTTTGGTTTGTATTAACAGTCACAAAACACTCTTTGGTTTGTATTAACAGTCAGGAAACACTATTTGGTTTGTATTAACAGTCAGGAAACACTCTTTGGTTTGTATTAACAGTCAGGAAACAACCTTTGGTTTGTATTAACAGTCAGGAAACAACCTTTGGTTTGTATTAACAGTCAGGAAACAACCTTTGGTTTGTATTAACAGTCAGAAAACACTCTTTGGTTTGTATTAACAGTCAGGAAACGATCTTTGGTTTGTATTAACAGTCAGAAAACACTCTTTGGTTTGTATTAACAGTCATGAAACGATCTTTGGTTTGTATTAACAGTCAGGAAACACTCTTTGGTTTGTATTAACAGTCAGGAAACAACCTTTGGTTTGTATTAACAGTCACAAAACACTCTTTGGTTTGTATTAACAGTCAGGAAACACTCTTTGGTTTGTATTAACAGTCAGGAAACACTCTTTGGTTTGTATTAACAGTCAGGAAACAATATTTGGTTTGTATTAAGTCAGGAAACAATCTTTGGTTTGTATTAACAGTCTGGAAACAATCTTTGGTTTGTATTAACAGTCAGGAAACAACCTTTGGTTTGTATTAACAGTCAGAAAACACTCTTTGGTTTGTATTAACAGTCAGGAAACGATCTTTGGTTTGTATTAACAGTCAGGAAACGATCTTTGGTTTGTATTAACAGTCAGGAAACACTATTTGGTTTGTATTAAGTCAGAAAACACTCTTTGGTTTGTATTAACAGTCAGGAAACACTCTTTGGTTTGTATTAACAGTCAGGAAACGATATTTGGTCTGTATTAACAGTCAGGAAACAATCTTTGGTTTGTATTAACAGTCAGGAAACAACCTTTGGTTTGTATTAACAGTCAGGAAACAACCTTTGGTTTGTATTAACAGTCACAAAACACTCTGTGGTTTGTATTAACAGTCAGGAAACGATCTTTGGTTTGTATTAAGTCAGGAAACAATCTTTGGTTTGTATTAACAGTCTGGAAACAATCTTTGGTTTGTATTAACAGTCAGGAAACAACCTTTGGTTTGTATTAACAGTCAGGAAACAACCTTTGGTTTGTATTAACAGTCACAAAACACTCTTTGGTTTGTATTAACAGTCAGGAAACGATCTTTGGTTTGTATTAAGTCAGGAAACAATCTTTGGTTTGTATTAACAGTCTGGAAACAATCTTTGGTTTGTATTAACAGTCAGGAAACAACCTTT
This sequence comes from Bathymodiolus brooksi, assembly GCA_963680875.1. Taxonomy (NCBI): domain Eukaryota; kingdom Metazoa; phylum Mollusca; class Bivalvia; order Mytilida; family Modiolidae; genus Bathymodiolus; species Bathymodiolus brooksi. Next base: position 19,660,936 of record OY804576.1, read on the forward strand.
GGTTTGTATTAACAGTCAGGAAACGATCTTTGGTTTGTATTAACAGTCAGGAAACGATCTTTGGTTTGTATTAACAGTCAGGAAACACTATTTGGTTTGTATTAAGTCAGAAAACACTCTTTGGTTTGTATTAAGTCAGGAAACACTCTTTGGTTTGTATTAACAGTCAGGAAACGATCTCTGGTCTGTATTAACAGTCAGAAAACAACCTTTGGTTTGTATTAACAGTCAGGAAACAACCTTTGGTTTGTATTAACAGTCACAAAACACTCTTTGGTTTGTATTAACAGTCAGGAAACACTATTTGGTTTGTATTAACAGTCAGGAAACACTCTTTGGTTTGTATTAACAGTCAGGAAACAACCTTTGGTTTGTATTAACAGTCAGGAAACAACCTTTGGTTTGTATTAACAGTCAGGAAACAACCTTTGGTTTGTATTAACAGTCAGAAAACACTCTTTGGTTTGTATTAACAGTCAGGAAACGATCTTTGGTTTGTATTAACAGTCAGAAAACACTCTTTGGTTTGTATTAACAGTCATGAAACGATCTTTGGTTTGTATTAACAGTCAGGAAACACTCTTTGGTTTGTATTAACAGTCAGGAAACGATCTTTGGTTTGTATTAACAGTCAGGAAACAATCTTTGGTTTGTATTAACAGTCAGAAAACACTTTTTGGTTTATATTAACAGTCAGGAAACGATATTTGGTTTGAATTAACAGTCAGAAAACGATCTTTGGTTTGTATTAACAGTCAGGAAACGATATTTGGTTTGTATTAACAGTCAGGAAACACTCTTTGGTTTGTTTAACAGTCAGGAAGCAATCTTTGATTTATATTAACAGTCAGGAAACACTCATAGGTTGTATTAACAGTCAATAAACGATCATTGTTTGGTATCAACAGCCAGGAAACTTCTCCTGCTCCACATGATGGTAGCCAGTGTGTACTAAGCCTCTTGTACAACCTAAATAAACACATTTAACATAACATCAGACAAACACCCTATGCAAAAAGGGATTCAAATAAGTAACATACGACATATGGGAGAAACAAACAGAACATTGCTGTTACATGGAAATCGTAATGGACATTATAAATTCTAACAATACAAATGTAGCATGTAGGATAACACTGACTTCCCATCTTCTGTAGCCTGTATGAAATATATGGTATTATAGTTCTGTGTTTCAAGTCACGTTTTTTTTAAATTATATTATTGGGTATGATGGGCATATAACAAATATAACGGATTATGTCACAAATCAATATTGTGTTTGTGCATTGTTATCCTCCATTGACTGACTGGCATGTATCAGATGTTTAATAGTATTTCCCAACAGTCAAGAGACATTATGGGGTTCATCAATATTGATTATCCATTGACTGACTGTGACATGTATCGAATATTTAGAATGGTATACACTGCTGTTCAATGCTATTTCGTTTTTGTGTACTGATATAATAATTTAATATATTTTAGTCTCAAGGATTCTTCCGTGGATTATCATGGCCATTGGTATCTGCAGGTGTTGGAAGCTCAGTATTCTTTGGTGCATACAGTCAGATATTGAAAGTACTAGGTACCACCATAGACAAGACACATGATCATCCAGACTACCTTAAAGTTGGTATAGCTAGCGGTTTTGCAGGAATGGTCATGCCGATAATAGCATGTCCCATTGAAGTCATCAAAGTTGTTTTACAGTCACAGATACCCGTTGGAGTACATAAAGGTAAGATACCTGATGGAGTACATAAAGGTAAGGTACCTCATGGAGTACATAAAGGTAAGATACCTCATGGAGTACATAAAGGTAAGGTACCTCATGGAGTACATAAAGGTAAGGTACCTCATGGAGTACATAAAGGTAAGATACCTCATGAAGTACATAAAGGTAAGGTACCTCATGGAGTACATAAACATAAGGTACCTCATGGAGTACATAAAGGTAAGATACCTCATGGAGTACATAAATGTAAGGTACCTCATGGAGTACACAAATGTAGGGTACCTCATGGAATACATAATGGTAAGGTACCTCATGGAGTACATAAAAGTAAGGTATCTCATGGAGTACACAAATGTAGGGTACCTTATGGAGTACATAAAGGTAAGATACCTCATGGAGTACATAAAGGTAAGGTACCTCAAGGAGTACATAAAGATAATATAAGGATAAAATATAATGGAATAAAGTGATTGTGGACAGTTCAAATATAATAAAAACCGCCATATAAAATTCAAACAAGAGGATATTAAACTGGTTTATTTGATATCAAAATTGCTATATTTTCAGCATAAAATAAAATAAAAATATTATTGAACAATTAAAGATGTCAATGTTTGTTGCGATATTCCCACAGAACAGAGAATTAGAGAACAAATTCTGGAAGGGTTTGCAGATCCTGTCCCATATTTTGAATCCTTATGAAATGTTTGTTCCATAGTATTATCTTTTTCTACGGATTTTCATGGGGCATAACTCCTAATCAGTATACTTAGTAGATTTTATTGTCTATATATTAGAATATTAATATGTGAAGAGACTGGATTCCGTTCTTATAAATCGAGAGGAATTATAGTTCTCTTATAAGGTGTTACGATATATACTCATCATTGAAGGATTCGTGATTATTGTCGGGTGAATAACATCAATAAATAAACTATTCCCTACTAATTTATCTTTATTTGAGATTCGGGTTGATCTTAAAGAGTATATATCTCTCAGTTGATACCTTATTCCAGAGCTTGTGGTTTCTATCATGATTTCCTTGATCGAGGCTTGCTGCTAACAAGGATGCTACTGAACCGATGGTTCCTAGTGGTTAAGTTGAAGTTGAAAATTTACGATACCTACTATGACTAAGTTAACCGTTACGGAATATCTGTGTCACAAATAATCACAGATATGTTCCGCCTGTCGTAATCATGTTCCTGTCCTTTCCTCGTTCATGACTTATTACCGGGTTTGTAATAAGAGTAACACGACAGGTGTCACTAGAGGAGCATGAACTGTTTACCATTGTAGAGCACTTGAGTTCACCCCCGGTATTTTGTGGGAGTTCGTGTTGCTCAATCTTTTAGTTCTAGCAGATCACTGTTTTATCACTATATTTCTCGGAGCCACACTTACTATGAATTATATGATAGCGTAATGGATATTGTATCAGTACATGCTATGTTTACATAGGATGAATTGCATTTTACACAAGAAATTTTATCAATCTTATGTTACAGAACCTAACTTCATGAATCCCAATTTTGTGGATTGTTCACAACAGCCATATTTCTGGGATCTAATATTCATGGATTCCATATTCCAAATATAAAAAAAAAATATCAAAATATAATGAAATTGCATTATTTATTGTGCTATTCCTGGGAATTGGATTGGTTGACCTACGAATTCCAGGTAAATTGGTTCCACACGAATAAAAAAGGTGCACAGTATACATTTGTGTATATCTACTGGAGTAAAATATTATTACGCAACACTTGATTGCATAATTGATATTGTATCAGTCTATATGTTATATTTATAAAAGTTTAACTAGGAACACGAGATGGCATCATTGATATTATATCAGCACATTAATTATATTTGTAGGAATCAATTTTTACCGCGGACCATTAGATGGAGTAATGGATATTATGAGAAGACAAGGTATGAAGGGGATGTACCGAGGTTTTATAGCACAGACTACTTTAAATGTCATTGGCTCTACCTTATACATGACATCATTTGAATTTATGTCCTATGAAGGTTCTCGTCAATTTACGATCATACCTCAGACAATTTTAAACTTTTTCGCTGGAGGAGTATCTGGTGTCTGTTATTGGTTATCAATTATGCCACTTGATATTGTCAAAAGTCGACTGCAAGCTGATGTGGAGAGGAAAATATACAGAAATATCATTGACTGTGCAGCCAAAATTTACCAAGAAGACGGTATTAAGACATTTTATCGTGGAGCAGGAGTTATATGTGTACGTGGTTTCATTATGAATGCTGTAATGTTAATGGTGTATTCTGAGTATATGAAATTCTTTGATGTAAAGTATTTACCATAGAGTGATCTTGATGTTATTGATACCAAATGTGAGATAATACTTAACTGAAAGATTTGTTTTAATAAAGTATTTTGTTTTTTATTCTTCCTTACATTGATTGTGTTTCTCTTGGGAGATAATGGCTGATCTGAGGTGTTAAATAGTTGATCACATACAACACAAATTATAGGTAAACTTGTCTGATCTTAAAAAAAAGTTTGAAGTAGTTCATTATACAACACATTTACCTTTCTATCTAATGCATGGTGTTAAGTAGTTCATTATACAACACATTTACCTTTCTATCTAATGCATGGTGTTAAGTAGTTTATTATACAACACATTTACCTTTCTATCTAATGCATGGTGTTAAGTAGTTCATTATACAACACATTTACCTTTCTATCTAATGCATGGTGTTAAGTAGTTCATTATACAACACATTTACCTTTCTATCTAATGCATGGTGTTAAGTAGTTCATTATACAACGCATTTACCTTTCTATCTAATGCATGGTGTTAAGTAGTTTATTATACAACACATTTACCTTTCTATCTAATGCATGGTGTTAAGTAGTTCATTATACAACACATTTACCTTTCTATCTAATGCATGGTGTTAAGTAGTTCATTATACAACACATTTACCTTTCTATCTAATGCATGGTGTTAAGTAGTTTATTATACAACACATTTACCTTTCTATCTAAGGCATGGTGTTAAGTAGTTTATGTAAAGACATAATGAGGGGTCGTCGTGGTCGATGTCGTATGGTAGTTGGAGTTACTACCTATGTAATCTGTGCCAATCACCACTGATGTTGTGAGTTCGAATCATGATCAGGGCGAGGTGCACAACATTATGTGATAAAGTTTGTCAGTGACTTGCGACAGGTCTGTGGTTTTCACCGGGTCCTCTGGTTTCCACCACCAATAAAGCTGACCGCCACGATATAACTGAAATATTGTTGAAAGGGGCGTTAAACACCATCAATCCAAACCAAACCAAACCACATAATGTGACATATTACTGTAGAAATACTTATCTGATCTAAAACAAAAAAGGTGTGAAGTAATTCATTAAACAAGCCATTTACTATTGGAGAAACACCTTTCTGATCTAAAGCAAGGTGTTCAATAATTTATGAATGAAAATGCATATTATTGAAGGGATACTTATCTAAAGCAGGGTGTTCAGTAGTTCATTAAACAACACATATAACTGAAGGGATACTTATCTAAAGCAGGGTGTTCAGTAGTTCATTAAACAACACATATAACTGAAGGGATACTTATCTAAAGCAGGGTGTTCAGTAGTTCATTAAACAACACATATAACTGAAGGGATACTTATCTAAAGCAGGGTGTTCAGTAGTTCATTAAACAACACATATAACTGAAGGGATACTTATCTAAAGCAGGGTGTTCAGTAGTTCATTAAACAACACATATAACTGAAGGGATACTTATCTAAAGCAGGGTGTTCAGTAGTTCATTAAACAACACATATAACTGAAGGGATACTTATCTAAAGCAGGGTGTTCAGTAGTTCATTAAACAACACATATAACTGGAAGAAAACTTGTCTAATCTTAAGTGAAGAATTAAGACAAAGAAAGACCAGCCAATCCCGAAAAGATTTCAAGTAAAGGAACAATACGGAAACAACCCAAAGCTCCAACAAAAAACAACTCTCACAAAATCATGTACTTAGACCACCTGTTAACCAAGAGCTAAGAACAGTTTGAAGATAACAAAGAGGTAATCAGAAGATACCAAAGAGGTAATCAGAAGATACCAAAGAGGTAATCAGAAGATACCAAAGAGGTAATCAGAAGATACCAAAGAGATAATCAGAAGATACCAAAGAGATAATCAGAAGATACCAAAGAGGTAATCAGAAGATACCAAAGAGGTAATCAGAAGATAACAAAGAGGTAATCAGAAGATATCAAAGAGGTAATCAGAAGATAATAAAGAGGTAATCAGAAGATACCAAAGAGGTAATCAGAAGATACCAAAGAGGTAATCAGAAGATAACAAAGAGGTAATCAGAAGATACCAAAGAGGTAATCAGAAGATATCAAAGAGGTAATCAGAAGATACTAAAGAGGTAATCAGAAGATAACAAAGAGGTAATCAGAAGACAATAATGTTTGAATCTGTACCAATAAATTTCAACTAAAAACTGTTTTCAGTATTGATAATTAAGAAAATGTGTGATATAATTCCAGAGTTTTAATAACTTGAATAATGTGTTCTCCTAATAGTCTTCACATAGTGTGTACAGATATCTTCATGTCATGAAACCTTGTAGGACATTTTCTTTCTACTCTTCTAGGTATTCTCCCTACATCATTCATGATGTTTTTGTTGTTCTTTTCACATTATTATCTCTTTACCATTCAGAACAATTTATCATATTTAAAAACTACAAGCAAAAGCTTCTTTTTCAAATATTCAAAAATTCAAGTCAAGTAACATTTTCTTCATTTCACAATCGTCCATCAGTCGTCCATATAGTCTGATGTTACACAATGTTCACTGTTAACAGTCTAATGTTATTACTTATATGGCAGCTGTCTACCATTTCTTATTTACCATAAAGATAAGGATGAATCTTGTACGAGAGCAATCATTTACTCTTGATCCATTAATACATTAACTAATTCTATGGTCAACCTCTTGTCAGCTTTCCAGCCATTCCTTCATATAAACACATGTTGATGGTGATACTAGACCTCCTTCATAACATTTGTCAAATACCTGAAATATATCATAACACATTTAAAATATTTGAAGTAAATGATCTCACTCTTGATATTTTTATGGGAGTTTGTGTTTTTCCTTTTTTATGTTATTTGCTTTAAATTTTAAGTTTCTCTTGTGATGTTCTATCTACATGTATCTTGTTTGAGTATTTTGTTCTGTTCCCTCTAAATAGTATTTTATCTTGCAATCATATTAAATATTTTAAAAGAAATTCAGCATCTTATCATCATGTCCCTATTTGAAAAACACAAATGATATATTCAGCAAATTATGAGAAGAACTTGAAAAAAAATATTTACACAAAGTGCTTGCTTATATTAATATATATAAAATGTGTAAAATTTCTGTAATTTACACATGAAAAGTTAAAAGCTTTTTTTATTCAGTAATTTTTGTTCAGAGCATGGTGTAAAAATTTGATACATATTTGTTTTCAATGGGACAATAATAGGTCATCCTAGACAATACTCATTCCACCCAAACTTACAGGACAAGATCCACAAGGCATCCTCATAAGACCTGTTGTTTCTACTAAGGGATTAATTGCTCTGTATAGTTGGACTTTCCCAGAATCACCTGATCCCCCTGCTGATGCCACAATGGAACGTTCACATTTCCCATCATATATTAAAGTATTAAGAATTGTCTCTATATCCTCCCTAGTTAACTTTACCTGTAATAAAACATCAATATTTGAGAGAAAAAATGTTATTAATGACATTGTTAGTCAAATCATGTGAATACACATACTGGGTATGTCTCATCTTTTTACTGCCATTGTCCATACATTATTTTTACCCTACAATTTAGTAATAGATATTAGGCCTTCATTTGTATATTTTCAACCCCAATCATTAAATTGTCATTGTTGATTCTTCCCTACTGTAGCCTTACACATTTTACATCTTCAATTTTCAATGAGGCTTCATATGAAGCATGTTAAATTTAAGTGTTTAACTGTCAGATCTCTTTTCACCTCCATTGCTGTTATTTAAAAAGATATATCTCAAAAGTTTTCTCATTGTATTCCATCAAATTTAAAACTGATGTGGTTCAGCATAATGCATTATGGGTATTTTTATCAGTATAAAGTTAAATCTAGATATCATAATGTTGACTCATATCAATGATCATTTGATCTCTATTTGTCATTTTATTGATTGCATCCTACGAAAACATTTTGACCAATCATTGTTCATATAAAATTCAAACTATACCTCACAATAATGCTTCGTTTTATTTATATCAAATAAAGTTGACATAAGTATGAGATTTATTGTGTTTTTTCCATAGCTTGTACCTTTTAATGAGTATTAAATCTGATCTATGCTTCATATGCTCACAATATTAATGTTGACTTTTCTGCCAATTTATGTGGAAAGTAATTCTCTATATACAAGACACTTGTAAGTATTCTATCTGTATGATAAATTGTGAATTTGGTATATTCTGATCAGTATGTAGGTCCTATTCTTATAAAGGACCTTGGTGGGAGAGAGATTAAGTCATTAACTTTTGGCAACAAGTCTAATATCACAGACAGAAGTTTGTGGTGTTTAACCCACCTCAAATGTTATTGTTTCCAGACACCTACCAATAGCAGGAGTTTCACAAGTCTGATTTATATATGTACTTTATCTGACCTATTTAAACATACCTTACTTATTCCTAGCTCTGATATAAACTTCCAAACATCATGTAATGGAGTAAATGATGCATTCCTCTGGGCTATAGGGTCTGATTTTGTGTCTCTTGCAATCATTGCCTGTTGAGTACAAATATAAACACTAAAAGGCACAGCAATCAACTTAATCATATCAGTTTTTAAGATTTTGCTTTAAAAAAACCCACAAGGAGTGAGTAATTGTTGTAATGATGAGGTCCGCTTTGTACTAGACCAACAAGCTAAGGTTGATTTTTAGAGTGCTAGCTCACTGAAACAATAGTCTGCAGGTAAACATGTCGCTCCACTGGGACACATTATTTTGATTCTGAGCCAACCAGTCTTTGCTCTTTCTCCTTAATGCTGCATGCTTCACAGAGAGGCAGCAAATACCAATTTTACGGTCGTTGGTTTGACCCGACCGGGGTTTGAAAAACCCACGATCTACCACACTCGCATGCTAACCATTACGCCACTGATGAGGTGGAAACCCACAAGGTGATCTATGCTAATAATATGTTCTGTAGAAAACTCATATGATAATTAAAAAATGCATATGATTATAACATTAAAAAACATCTCAATGATAATTTTTCCGATCAATTTTACAATGTAAACTATCCATATCAGATTAAAATTTACTCAGTTATAAATATTTTAACTATTCTTCTGGGGTCTGTTGTTGAACTTGTGATTAAGCTATTCATATGATTCTGCTTCTGCCTCTAGGTAGTCGCCATCAATAGGTTGATGATTCTACTACTTTGGATGTGTGCAGGACAAAGATAAATAAAAATTTTGAAAAGTGCTATACAATATTTACAAGTGCAAGTAAAAACAGACTTTATCACTTATTCCAGCTGGCTGATGAGGACCTTGAAGGTTTCAAGGCTGCCTGCAGTGGTAACGTTGGCTGGCAGTGAATTCCATTCTTGTATAGTCCTCGGATAAAAAGATTCTCTCCTCAAGGTTGTTGAGCTTGCTGGAATTTGGAAAGATCTATCATGCATGTTCCTAGATAAGCGCTTGGGTGGTATAAGCTTGCTTGTTGGATCTATTTTAACTAGGTTGTTGCCGTTTCTTGTATAGCAACACTAGCCTTGCTTGTCTTCTACGGGTATCTAATGATGTCCTCTGTAGTTGATATAACATTTCTGTAACAGACGAGATGTTATGATATCTGTTTCTTACATATCTTGCTGCGCGTCTTTGTATCATTTCAAGGCTATGCCTGTTATTTTGTTACAATTAGCCCTAATTACATGATTAATTCCTAATCACATAATTAGCTAATGCAATGATTAAATATGATTAGTTAATACACTGATTAAAAACAGCTTAGCAACATAATTTAATCCTTGCATTAGCTAAGTATGTGCTTAGGAATTAAAAATGTAATTAGGGCTAATCATATGATTAGCTTAATCACAAGTTCAACAACAAACCCCTGATATATATAAAAAAAAACTGTCACTTTTAATAAGAGATATATTATTCCAATCTATTTGTCAAAAGTAAACAAAAATAATTTCACAAGAAAAGAATGTCCCAAACCAGGAACTAGATTTCCTTCAGCTTTTGTTAATGTCTTCTCCTGGTTTGGTAAAGTTTATGATGAACCAGAGAAGATTTACATGTTACTGTAGTGTAACAAAAGAAATTGTCGGCCAAAAAATTATGTATGTGAGGAAACTCAGAGCAATGGGGAAAATATGATTGTATGGTGGTGGGGGTGATGATTTACAGCACTATGGTTTTAACAATTTTAATTACATACAAAATGGTTTCCAAACAAAATCAATGACAGTAGTTTGGTCAAAATCAAAATATTTGTAAGATTTATAATAATATACCCGCTGCTCAAGAAATTTGAAACACTGTTGATTTAGAACTTCTACAAACTCAGACTCAAAATCTTGATCGCTATACCATGCACCACCTGTTACTGACTGGGCAGGTTCTACATCATATAACATATAAACTTTCTTCTTAGATGCCTGAAAATGAAATAACATCATATATCTATTCCAATATTTCAATAAAATAGAGTTTAACCATTAACGATGATAATGGATGACTGTCATAGCAACAGGTCACATACCAACATGTACATGAATCAGGAAAACAAATAATCCTAGTTTTATCACAATTGAATCACAATTTAACAGTTGTTTAATATTTTCCCATAACTTTCTGCATCATTTTATAATATTTCTTATATTTCAAAAACAAAAACTTACAGCAACAGACTTGACTGCTTTAATTAGTTTTTTACTTTCCATATTCTTCAATATTTTATTAACCTGGGTCAGTAATAAGTTTGACTTGTATCTGATGTCTCTTATCCATATACCTACAAAACACAAAGCTATAATCAACTTAAGTTACTTTCAACAATATTTCAGTTATATTGTGGTGTTTTATTTTACTGTTGGAGGCTGAAAACTGAAAACCCTGAAGAAAACCATTAGCCTTCTGCAAGTCATTGACAAACTTTATCACAAAATATTGTATTCAGTACACCTTGTCATATGAAGGAGTTGAACTTCTGTGGTGATATGCAGATTGTATAGGAAAATAAAACTCAAATTACCATTTCTTCACTACCAAGATGGCTGCAAGGAAATCTCTAAAATGTAGGAATTTATTACTATGGTTTCTGCTAAAGATATTTTTTTTTTACTTTCCAGCAAACTACCAAGAAAAAGATTGAATAAATACTGAAGCGGTAATCAGGGGCTGTAATTAGAGGAAAAGATTGAATGAATACTGAAGAGGTAATCAGGGGCTGTAATTAGAGGAAAAGATTGAATAAATACTGAAGGGGTAATCAGGGGCTGTAATTAGAGGAAAAGATTGAATAAATACAGAAGAGGTAATCAGGGGCTGTAATTAGAGGAAAAGATTGAATAAATACTGAAGGGGTAATCAGGGGCTGTAATTAGAGGAAAAGATTGAATAAATACAGAAGAGGTAATCAGGGGCTGTAATAAGAGAAAAAGATTGAATAAATACTGAAGAGGTAATCAGGGACTGTAATTAGAGGAAAAGATTGAATAAATACTGAAGAGGTAATCAGGGACTGTAATTAGAGGAAAAGATTGAATAAATACTGAAGAGGTAATCAGGGACTGTAATTAGAGGAAAAGATTGAATAAATACTGAAGAGGTAATCAGGGACTGTAATTAGAGGAAAAGATTGAATAAATACTGAAGAGGTAATCAGGGACTGTAATTAGAGGAAAAGATGGAATAAATAGCGAAGGGGTAATCAGGGGCTGTAATTAGAGGAAAAGATTGAATAAATAGTGAAGGGGTAATCAGGGGCTGTAATTAGAGGAAAAGATTGAATAAATAGTGAAGGGGTAATCAGGGACTGTAATTAGAGGAAAAGATTGAATAAATACTGAAGGGGTAATCAGGGGCTGTAATTAGAGAAAAAGATTGAATAAATACTGAAGAGGTAATCAGGGACTGTAATTAGAGGAAAAGATTGAATAAATACTGAAGAGGTAATCAGGGACTGTAATTAGAGGAAAAGATTGAATAAATACTGAAGAGGTAATCAGGGACTGTAATTAGAGGAAAAGATTGAATAAATACTGAAGAGGTAATCAGGGACTGTAATTAGAGGAAAAGATTGAATAAATACTGAAGAGGTAATCAGGGACTGTAATTAGAGGAAAAGATTGAATAAATACTGAAGAGGTAATCAGGGACTGTAATTAGAGGAAAAGATTGAATAAATACTGAAGAGGTAATCAGGGACTGTAATTAGAGGAAAAGATTGAATAAATACTGAAGAGGTAATCAGGGACTGTAATTAGAGGAAAAGATTGAATAAATACTGAAGAGGTAATCAGGGACTGTAATTAGAGGAAAAGATTGAATAAATACTGAAGAGGTAATCAGGGACTGTAATTAGAGGAAAAGATGGAATAAATAGCGAAGGGGTAATCAGGGGCTGTAATTAGAGGAAAAGATTGAATAAATAGTGAAGGGGTAATCAGGGACTGTAATTAGAGGAAAAGATTAAATAAATAGTGAAGGGGTAATCAGGGGCTGTAATTAGAGGAAAAGATTGCATAAATAGTGAAGGGGTAATCAGGGACTGTAATTAGAGGAAAAGATTGAATAAATACTGAAGGGGTAATCAGGGGCTGTAATTAGAGAAAAAGATTGAATAAATACTGAAGAGGTAATCAGGGACTGTAATTAGAGGAAAAGATTGAATAAATACTGAAGTGGTAATCAGGGGCTGTAATTAGAGGAAAAGATTGAATAAATACTGAAGAAGTAATCAGGGGTTGTAATTAGAGGAAAAGATTGAATAAATACTGAAGGGGTAATCAGGGACTGTAATTAGAGGAAAAGATTGAATAAATACTGAAGTGGTAATCAGGGACTGTAATTAGAGGAAAAGATTGAATAAATAGTGAAAGGGTAATCAGGGGCTGTAATTAGAGGAAAAGATTGAATAAATACTGAAGGGGTAATTAGGGACTGTAATTGGAGGAAAAGATGGAATAAATAGTGAAGGGGTAATCAGGGACTGTAATTAGAGGAAAAGATTGAATAAATACTGAAGCGGTAATCAGGGACTGTAATTAGAGGAAAAGATTGAATAAATAGTGAAAGGGTAATCAGGGGCTGTAATTAGAGGAAAATATTGAATAAATACTGAAGGGGTAATTAGGGACTGTAATTAGAGGAAAAGATGGAATAAATACTGAAGGGGTAATCAGGGGCTGTAATTAGAGGAAAAGATTGAATAAATAGTGAAGGGGTAATCAGAGGAAAAGATTGAATAAATACTGAAGGGGTAATCAGGGACTGTAATTAGAGGAAAAGATTGAATAAATAGTGAAGGGGTAATCAGGGGCTGTAATTAGAGGAAAAGATTGAATAAATAGTGAAGGGGTAATCAGGGGCTGTAATTAGAGGAAAAGATTGAATAAATACTGAAGAGGTAATCAGGGGCTGTAATTAGAGGAAAAGATTGAATAAATACTGAAGGTGTAATCAGGGACTGTAATTAGAGGAAAAGATTGAATAAATACTGAAGGGGTAATCAGGGGCTGTAATTAGAGGAAAAGATTGAATAAATACTGAAGAGGTAATCAGGGACTGTAATTAGAGGAAAAGATTGAATAAATACTGAAGGGGTAATCAGGGGCTGTAATTAGAGGAAAATATTGAATAAATACTGAAGAGGTAATCAGGGGCTGTAATTAGAGGAAAAGATTGAATAAATAGTGAAGGGATAATCAGGGACTGTAATTAGAGGAATAGATTGAATAAATACTGAAGGGGTAATCAGGGGCTGTAATTAGAGGAAAAGATTGAATAAATACTGAAGGTGTAATCAGGGGCTGTAATTAGAGGAAAAGATTGAATAAATAGTGAAGGGGTAATCAGAGGAAAAGATTGAATAAATACTGAAGGGGTAATCAGGGGCTGTAATTAGAGGAAAAGATTGAATAAATACTGAAGGTGTAATCAGGGGCTGTAATTAGAGGAAAAGATTGAATAAATAGTGAAGGGGTAATCAGAGGAAAAGATTGAATAAATACTGAAGGGGTAATCAGGGGCTGTAATTAGAGGAAAAGATTGAATAAATAGTGAAGGGGTAATCAGAGGAAAAGATTGAATAAATACTGAAGGGGTAATCAGGGGAAGTAATTAGAGGAAAAGATTGAATAAATAGTGAAGGGGTAATCAGAGGAAAAGATTGAATAAATACTGAAGGGGTAATCAGGGACTGTAATTAGAGGAAAAGATTGAATAAATAGTGAAGGGGTAATCAGGGGCTGTAATTAGAGGAAAAGATTGAATAAATACTGAAGGTGTAATCAGGGGCTGTAATTAGAGGAAAATATTGAATAAATACTGAAGGTGTAATCAGGGGCTGTAATTAGAGGAAAAGCAGAAAAAACAATGTGAAAGAAAAAAGACAAAAAGACAAACAATGTTAATAAAATACTACACAGAAAACTAAAGATTGAGCAACACAAACCCTACTAAAAAAACAAGGTGAACTCAGGTGCTGCAGAAGGATCAATATTTTTTAGGAGGATATTATTGTTGTTGTTTTTTTAAGTAAAGCCCAAACTGCTGTATAAAAGTTTGATTTATACAATAAAATTTAAAGATTTTTTTTTAAACAGAATAAAAGATTCAGAAAGTAAAAGTATTTGATGTGACCTAATTATTTTCTTTACCTTTATTTTCAGCTTCTTTAATGATTTGATAAATAACTTTTTCTTGTTGATCTCCTCCTTTAGCAAGGCTGAAAAACATAACTTCACAGTAAAGTGTCATGTCAGATGAAAAGATAACTAATATTCTAAACTATCTGCAATTATGTAGTTAGGTAATTTTCTCTTGCTTCAGATTCTTATAATTTGAAGAATGAACTATATATTAAGCATCAAGAAAACCATAGCTAAAAGTATTCCACCATGACCACTAACATCTCATAGGAGTTTTACAATATTTTGTGGAGAATTTCTGAATCTCCCACTTTCAATCAGACATTATTGAGGGGAGACTGAAATCTCCAACTTTTCTGCTTCTTCTCACAAATCAGCTGCATGATTTCAATATACATTGTAAAATTGTATTTTGATTAGGATTCTGTTTATATTGTCTTTTGGTTTGGTATGTTTTGGGAATCACTGTTTTTTTAAGAGGTCCATTAAACTAGTTTCACAAAGCTTTGTCACAGCAATTGAATGTACATGTATATCCTTATTTAACACAATTGAAGAAACAGTAAAAATATACAGATAGATAAGTCTTATATATATACCTTGCAGCTTCAGGATTTTTTAGTTTATATATCAACTTGTTACCACTTCTTAGTAAGTCTATTTTACCCTGAAAGATAGAGGGAAAAAATTAACCAAATACAATATGTTCAAAATAGAGGATTAGTTAATAAAAAAACAACATTTAAACAGGAAAATAAGGCAAATCAAATTTGATCAAAACAGTTTCATAACTATTAGAGATTTCAATATAACTGATTATAACTTAAGAAGTGTGTACAACTTGTGCCAAAGTTAAACTCATATTTTGGCTATGTTGTCAGGAGCAGAATTGTGAATTTAATATTATTCAATGCAAAAGACTAAACAAAAAGCAGATGTAAATTGATCCCAGCATCAAAACATTTGGAACCACATCGGTGATGTAATGGTTAGCGTGCTCGCCGAGTGTGGTAGATCGTGGGTTGAATCCCCAGTCAGGTCAAACCAAAGACTATAAAATTGGTATTTGTTGCTTCTCCGCTGAGCACGCAGCATTAAGGAAAAAGAGCAAAGATCAGGATAATGTATCCGAGTGGAGTGATATGTCTACCTGCAAACTGTTGTTTCAGTAAGCTACAACTATAAAAAAAAAAAAAAACTAAGCTTGCTGGTCTAGTACAAAGCGGACCTCATCATCATCTCATTGAACGTTAACTTGTTCTTGCCATGGTATAACTGAAAAATTGCAGAGTTGGCATGAAACAACAATCAATCACTGACTTGCAACATTTTGAACACAAAAAATATTTATTATAAATTTTTGAAGAAAGCTGTCAGGAAAAAATAGAAAATATGTGCCATAAGTGTACTTACTGTTGATAAAAGTGTATTTATAGCTGTTACTCTCTGTTGAGGGGTACACAGTGGCACATCCTTCATTATTATAGAGTCTGTTATACCATCAGGTTGTTCTTGACATAGTTCTATTATTCTAAAAGTATACATTACTATTGCACTTACAGATGTTTTTCTATATGATTTAGATATCATTCTGTTAAATAAGTATTTTTTTTAATAGGAGGGGGGGGGGGTTGTTCTGACAAAACATTTTTGTAAATATCTCTGTGAAAACTCCCTTATTGTATTTTTATGATCAAATCTATTTTATGTATTCAAAATAAAGGGAACAGCATGACACGACCATGGCAAGTCGACAACAGCCTCCTCTCCCACCAGTTTTACTGCAAGCAAATTTAACTCGAAAACCGTAACTGATAAAAAAATTCACTTGAATATTACCTGAAGCCCTGTAAATAATCAATTAAAGAAAAAAAATGGACCCCATTTAACCTTTATGTTGCACAAAAATAACCCATTTTTTATGGAGCAGTTTCAGAGATGAAGATTTCTAAAAAGCTGACAGACTTTTAGTCAGGTGAGATAAAAAACTCTCAGCTCAATAAATTTTAAGAAGTAAAAAAAACGTATCAATAATGGTGAGCTGAAAAATAAAAATTCTACATGCCTTCCAAATATGCAATTTTTTTAATGTGGGTTCCTTTTAGACCCCCTTTCAAAATAAAATAGCAAAATTTTATTTATGATCCATCAATAACCCATATAAAGATGACTAGCCGTGAATGACAATGTATCGCTTGCAGCTCTTTATAACCAGACAACCCCCACAGAGAGTGCTCCCTGCATTCACCACATGGGGACATGCTGAGCAGCTCTGTGGGTTTTGAACCTTGGGAGCCTTCACAACTAGTCGGCACTACATCAGTACCCAAAAAGTCCCAGGGCAGTGCCAGTGGCAGTGGGTGAAGTCTGAACTGAACTTCTGAAGAGAACATTGAAATTTATTTTGATTTGTTTCTTCTGGTTCACCTAGTTTCCAGATCTGAATCTGTTGGTTCTTCTCTGACTGCTAATGATGATGCCATATTACTGTCGCTATTCTGTTCCGTGCGTATCAATGGTTACATGATGTAATATTTTCGCTGAAGTGAAAGTATAATACAGGAAGTGCATGTGCTTTTAGTCTCGCATATAATTTCTTAAAAAAAAAATGTATTTTATCACAACTTCGTATCAGTATGCATCTATAGAGTGTGCATGTGTATATTTAATTTTAATTTGGTAAATATTAAATTTATTGTACACAATTATATAATAACAATATTAACTTATTCAATGCAGAGCTACAATATGACCGTGATGACGGAAGTGCAGGTTCCCTAAATTTTACCATATTTAACTTATTTTTCGTCCATATACACTTTCTTTTCTTATTTTTTCTTTAACATTCATATGTTTCCTTTGATATTTTCAGACTGAAATTGTCGAAGGGTGTAGAGTGCCAGTTTTATTGAAAAATGGAGAAGGATGGCGTAAGTTTCTGTTATAAAGGGAGATAATCATGTAAACAATGTGGAGAGGTCAAAAATCGTGTCATTATAAAACTTCTGTCAATGTGTACTTTCAATTTCCTTCTTTGTCACTGGTAATTTTTGACAATTTCAACATTTATGTTCAACTGAAAATGAGATACCTCTGAAAACACAAAACAGTTCTGTAGCAAAATATAAAGTCCAATCCAATGGCAATGCCAATGGTATCGAGACCATATTGTGGGTTCTATGATATATCTACCATGTATATATTTCGTCCAACTACCACGGTACTATAGGACCCCTTTATATATGGTCATAATGTCATAAGACTTTTGTTAAAAGCCAAAATACAATGTCTATGTAATGTATGGATGCTGAAACATATAAAAACTGTTTACAAATATAAAATTCATTTGTCAGAAAATGTCTAAATACTTCAGAATTCTCTGAGCTTAAGAATTTTACTAAATAATTAAGTACAAACTTTAGCTAAACCTGAATTTATTTTGCGGATAGGTTTAAGGTTGTAATGAAGAAAATATTTTCCATACCATTCAACTGTTTAACGAGCTATTGTTCATCTATTATCTTTAAAACCTAACATTTCAGTTAAAAATGCAATAATTGTTTTGGTAATTTTTGTATTAGAAGTCCATTCCCATTTTTGCCTCATCTACGGGGAAAGCTGCTGACGGTGAGATTGAGATAGTATCTACATGTACATTTTGTACCATTATTATAAATGTGAAACTTATCATTTTCTGGGATTTGAATATATTTGGGTTGTCATTTTACTTGATGTTGATACTTTTGTACTTGGATTTCCAACATCATATGTCATGGTCATTTTATGTTCAATAATTTGAGGTGAGAGGTGATTGTTCATTTTATTGATATTAGTAGAATTGTTGACCATCACTGTTTAAACTTTCTTTTCATAATTTTATCTTGCACATAACATGAAAAGTTAAAATATAAAGAAGAAGAAAAATGGACAAATGTTAAAAGCAGTCTAGTGGATGGTCAATGATATTATATAATTACCTTGGGTCCAATATCACATAGGATTTCCTCCAACCAGGTTAAATCAATGGTCAAGTTCGATTTTGAATTTTTTTTATGTCCCGGCCACTATAGTGTTACCCTTGTCTGTAATTCTGAAATAAAACAGTTGTTGCCACTTTTTTTTCAGCTATGTTTTGAGATATTGACTTGATAATTGGTATATGGGTGTATAATGATAAGTTACAGACCAAGTTTACGTTTCGTTCCGGTCGAATGATTTTTGGCCGAGTTATGGACTTTGAAATTTGGCCAAATATTTAGTTGTCACCACTTTTTTTCGCTATGCTTGGACATATTGACTTGCTTTTTGGTATATGAGTGTATATTGATGAGTTACAGATCAAGTTTACATTTTGTTCCTGTCCAATGATTTTTGGCCGAGTTATGGTCCTTGGACTTTGAAATTTGGCCAAATATTTAGTTGTCACCACTTTCTTATCCCCTCACCAACGAAGTTGCGAAGGGATATAGTAACGCTACCGTCCGTCCTTCCGTAATATCCATGTGACCACTCTAGAATCAACATCCTTCAATGGATTTTGACCAAACTTGGTATATACCTAGTCCTTAGGAGAGTCTGGAACCCTATGGATTTTCAATGTCATAGGTCAAAGGTCAATGTCACCGGGTCAAATTTTTACCGCATAACATATAATATCCTTGTGAACACTCTAGAATAAACATCCTTCAATGGATTTTGACCAAACTTGGTACATACTTAGTCCTTAGTAGAATCTGGAACACTATTGATTTTCACGGTCATAGGTCAAAGGTCAAGGTCACCAGGTCAAATTTTTAGGCGAGGGGATATGCCACGCTTTGTGTTGCCCTTGTTTCACTATGATTTGAGATATTGACTTGATTTTTGGTATGAGAGTGTATAATCATAAGTTACAGATCCACTTTGAAATTCGTTCTGGTTGAATGATTTTTGGCCAACTTACTGTTGCAGCTGTTGGGCTTTGAAATTTGGCCAAATATTTAGTTGTCACCACTGTATTTCACTGTGATTTAAGATATTGACTTGATTTTTGGTATGAGAGTCTATAATCATAAGTTACAGGTCAACTTTGAAATTCATTCCAGTTGAATGATTTTTGGCCATCTTACAGCCGTTGGGCTTTGAAATTTGGCCAAATATTTAGTTGTCATCACTTTTTTTCACTACGATTTGAGATATTGACTTGATTTTTGGTATATGAGTGTATAGTGATGAGTTACCAATCAAGTGTGATTTTCGTTCCGATTGAATGATTTTGGGCTAATTTACGCATCTTGGACTTTTAACTTTGGCCAAATATTTAGTTTTCACCACTTTATTTCACTATGCTTTGAGATATTGACTTGATTTTTAGTATTTGGAATTACAGTGATGAGTTACAGATCAAGTTTAGCTTTTGTTCCGACTGAATAATTTTGGCCAAATTACTGTCCTTGGATTTTAGAATTTTACATAGTATGGGGAATTAAAAAAGGGTGAACCATTTGCAAGCCTCCTTAATATTCATGGCGGGGACATTCGTGTCGTTCCGACACATCTAGTTAGATATAAGGTTTCAAATTTTAATATATAAAATAAGTTTTAAGATACCAAAGGGGTTATCAGAAGATATGAATTGAATAAGGACAGACAATGCAATGACCAAAAAAAGTACATAAAGACAGGCAATGGTTCACAAACCATTACATAGAAAACTACAGATTGAGCAACACCTCTCCACCTGTTTATCAAGGACAAACTCAATTGATGTTCAAGGGTAGGCAGTTCATGCTCCACCAGTGGCCCTGTACCTGTTCTATTACTCCTGTTAAAAATCTAGTGATAAGTGTAAAGTGATTAACGAGTAAAGAATGAGTGGATTAAGAAGACAAATTATCATACAGACATCGTAATTAAAAGAATGACTACCGATACTTGTTTAAAATAAGATTTTATTGGTTTAAAAGCCAATATTGTATTACTATGTCATGTTTTATCTCTTTAAAAAAAACGTCATTATTTTATAGATTTTGCTGAAATACTTGGAAAGAAAGAAGTCAATGGGAAGCACGTGTATTATATCCATTATGAAGACTGTGAGTACATTGATATAGGGACATATTTTTATCATGAGTTATAAAGAGATAATTAGGTCATCCATAAAAATATATAAACTTGCTGTAACCTGACCGACTCAACAAGACTGCATCTACCAAAGCATTCTCATCAGGTATTCCAAAGAGAATTTGTTTACTATTTTTGCAATTTTTTCTCATTCAGTTGAGCTTTTTTCCAGATATTTGAAAGTAAAAAAAAATAATTTTCCTATCTACCTTTATAACTTGTACAACAAACCAGTATTTTATGATGATATAAGATAGAGATGCAATATCTCAAATAGAAGTCCTTTTCCCACAATATTTGTGGTTTTAGATAACATCTGAATTCTCCGTACCATTACCGGTATAACAGACTTATGTAACTTTGACAACTTAATGAAATAGCTGTTTACAATATTGGTGCCATTTTCTGATTCATGAAGTTTTCATCTAAAATAAAAGATATCCAGTAGAAATTCTAATTGTATTTTTCTCTATATATATTAAGATTACTCTGAATACTCAGCTATGTCTAAATAGTAATATAATGATGACTGGAGCATTCATGGCATCACATTAGTTGACCAATACTTATCAAGACTTTGATGTTAACTTGTCACTTATTTTGATTTCACTTCTAATTTAATTATCAGTCTCTTCGCCAATCCCCACACGATATTCTCATTTTATTAGCAAAAAAACATGATAACTATTAATATCATCTGACTTTCATCTGTCTGATATTTTCAACTGCTTGACTGATTCCTTGACAATATCTATATGCAGAAAACAAATAAATGTTTTTTAATAAATGATAATTATTTCTCTCTATAGTCAACAAGCGTTTGGATGAATGGGTTCCTGAGGAAAGGATGGATATGAACAAATTAGAACCTCCAAGAAAAGATCAGAAAACTCCAAAGAAAGAACCTATTAAGTTAGGGTCTGGACCAAGTTCTCGACCAAATAGTCCAGAAAGAGAAATAGTTCTGATGGTATGCAGTAATATTTTGAATTGTCTACAAAACATCAGACATAAATTATTGTGTTGGTTTACAGAAAGCTATTGATTTTTCTCTTTGAAAGTTCAAATTTTTTGTAAAAAAATCAAATTAACATTTCTTTTTTGGAATACAGATTGACTTTACCTTAGATTATTTAAATTTTATCAAACAACTCTCGGACACAATATATGTGTTACATGAGGTCAGTGTATACAACAAACAAACATAAATGATGAAATAAACAGATAACGGACACATTACATGGTTATTTTGACATGTCAAATGTACAAAAAAAATACAATTTCATAGGATACTAACAAGTTTCCTTATAAAACATGATATTTTAATATATAGATTTATATTAAGATAAAAAATCTTTTTAGTTTCAGCAGGGTTAGAAACTAACATTTTCTCCATTTCAAAGAAAAATTATTTAATAGCCCCGCAGATGATGTACTGGCCCTTTATCACACCAAAGGCAAATCTTGGCCACTAAAACCTAATTTAAGGAGAAAATTAAGTGTTTTTTCCTAGGATTTTTATTGGTTACCATATATTTAATTGCACTCATTTACACGAGACCAATATACATGTACTTCATATGATTATACATTTAGTTGTTTTTCTTACTTATATTATTTTTTTGGTATATTAATAGAGGTTGTATATAAGCAAAAATTCATAGTCCCACATCATAGGGACATGTTTAGAAAATCCAGACAAAATGATATAAATAGTAAGAAGATTGATAGAAATTTAATTCATAACATCAGTTCTGAAAACATTCTGTATGATTTATTATATAAATCTCCGAGGTCTGTCTTTAAAAGATAGTCATCCTCCTTACTTGTACATGTATTTTAAAAATGTTACATTCTTTATCAGAATGGGTCAGGAACAGGCAATAAAAAAGCAGCAGTCGTCAACAGAAAGCGACCACGTCCTGAGGAAGAAATTCTGGTAATGTAAAAGTTATCATCAATAATAAGGACTATTCTTTCACCAATGTAGTTTAGTTTTTAGGCTGATTCTCCATGAGGCATTTCTGACTTATGTGACATAGTTTACAAGGTATTTAACTGACACTCAGAGGTTTTCTACAGGATTTCCATCTTCCCTCAACACTAAAACTATTGGCCAAGTAAAACTGAAAATTTTATGAAGTGACGTAAACATTCATACAAAGTCATTTTACAATATATTACTGTGCAATATCTGTTGAAGTTTGAGGAAGAGAAACAGCTACAAAATAAATTAAAAAAAACTCAGATTATTTACAACTTAATATGTCATATTATTGGCAGGATATTAGTCAATTTTATCACTCGCTACCACTCAGGATACGATTCTAATCTCCACCAACCCATGTTAAAACTCACAACACAGTATGGCTTCTATGAATTATTTCTTAAGTAGTTTAGGCTTATAACATTAAAAAAATACCTGGTTTTCATTTTGTATACAAATGTATATGGATTGCCTTACAAAGATGCTTAAATTAATTAGATTAGATGTTTGTTGAAATTAATAAAAAGTTGTGTATTGATCCGTTGATATCATAACTACATTCTGTATTAAGTTACATCCACGGTTACAGTTCAAGCAACCTATTAAAGAGGCAAGCCTATGAAATCAGGTTACCTGGCATGTCGCAAAATATCGTAAGATGTTAGTTGATCTCCAGATAAAAAAGTAAGATCAAAGGTTTGGTTTGGTTTATGGTGTTTAGCGCCACTTTCAACAATATTTCAGATATATCGTGGCGGTCAGTTTTATTAGTGGAGGAAACCAGAGAAAACCATCGACCTGTCGCAAGTTACTGACAAACTTTATCACATAATGTTGTATCGAGTACACCTCGTGATGAACGGGGTTCGAACTCACAACTTTAGTGGTGATAGGCACTCATTGCATAGATAGTTGTAAATCCAACTACCATACGATCACGACCACGACGGCCTTAAGATAAAAGGACATAGCAAACATCTATAATGTTATTTTGAGTATTTGATGGTTTATGAAGATCTGTGCTATTTCACAGTTTGTAATTGTAATTCTTACATTATACAGACAGATGAAGGTGCAGCAGCAGAGAAGAAACCTAGACAAACAGGAAGTATGATAGCTCACAATGATGATATTGTTACTAGAATGAAAAATATAGAACTGATAGAGTTAGGGAAATGTCGTATCAAACCTTGGTACTTCTCTCCATACCCACAGGTAAGGATAAAAATAGGTAAATGTGATTAAAAATACCCTGGTATTACTTGCCATGCCCACAGGTAAGAGTATAAAAAAGGAGAAATGTTGTACACAAAGTATTACTACCTGGTATATTCACAGTTCCAAAAGGGTTAGGGTTATGGTGTTTAATACCACTTTCAACAATATTTCAATTACAGAGGTGTTTAATGCTACGGAATTTCCGTATTTTACACAGATTTTTCGGTTGAAAATACGGGCTACGGATTTGTTCCAGAAACTACGGTTTCTGTTCAAATCCAAATCTTAAAGTGCTTCAGCTGTAGTAAAAACTGGATTGACTAAAGCGCTCTGATGATTAAGAAATATTATGATTTAGGAACACCTCTAATTTATCGCCATTTCTTACAAAAAGTGCCTGTTTCAAAACATTAAAAAAATGTCAGCCATGAGGCGTCCACAGCATGTAGCAATTTAGTTGATGTTGGGGACAAACCACCTGACTTCCACGAGGAAGAAAAGAAAATCACTACAGAAATACAAGGATTCGTATCCACAACCAGTGGCCATGTTTTCATTCATCTCAAAAAGTAGAATGCAGGGTTCACCGCTCCGTATGCAAAACCGACTTTTCATGTAAATACACTGGCAAAAATGACTGTCAAAGACACATCGAGTCGAAAACGCACCAACAATTATTGAAAACTAGGAAATCAAACATGTCTATGACTTCGTTTGTTGCAAAAACTGAAGTGGAGCAACAAAGATCGATCACCCGAGCTGAGGAAGTGAGGTTATGATGTGCGAAATAATTACCTGGCTTAACCTGCCTATAACAGCGGCTAACGTTCTTAATAAAGCTGTAAAAAATAGGTTTCCGGATTCAAATATTACTAAAAGTTTGTAAAATCATGTTTTAAATATTAAAATTCTGTCATAGGCTCAAGATGGTGTATGGTTCCATATCTTATAAATGGAACCTGCTCCAGCACCACTTGTTTTCTCTCTAAATCCCCTCTGTTTGGTCTGGGACATTGGTTGGGGGGTTGAAAAGAACATTTCTTTTTTTTTAAAAACATTTCTTAGGGGGGAGTGCTGCCCAACTTTTTTCCAATTGCTGGACTTGGTCATTTTTGCCATTGAAACATGATTTAAATATCTAATGCTGCATCATTACAAAGGACTGCATCTATTTATCCATAATTTGATAAATGCTACATGTCTACCAGTATACAAAATATGTGACGAAAACCAATAACATGGTATGCTACTGATAAACTCTCAAAACTACTGATAAAATGGCCCAGTGCTACTGATAGTCCTCGGATAGGGTAAAAACCTCTGCAGTTATATCGTGGCGGTCAGTTTTATAGGTGGAGGAAACCGGAGAAAACCATTGACCTGCTGCAAGTCACTGATAAACTTCATCACTTAGTGTCGTATAGAGCACACCTCATCTGAGCGAGATTCGAACTCACAATGTTAGTGGTGTTAGGCTCTAATTGCATTTGCATTGTAAATCCAACTACCATATGATCACGACCACGACAGCCCCTCAGTTCCAAAGGGTAAGGATATATTATAGGAAATGTAAATAAAATGCTGTGTATTTTCACAATTACAACTGATGAACAATCCATTGGATAAAAGTTGTCTATGATATAATGTATTACATACACAAATCATTCACCTCTTATTAAAATCTAAAATGACATACATTCCACTGTTAAAACAGAAAATAAGATTTTGTTTGTTTATTTCTGGTAAGATTAAATCTTTATTTATTATAAATAATGTTAAATGTTTCACATTCACACCTTTCTCTTTTAATTTGATTGGGGAATTGGTCATACTGTGAACACTCGTCTCGCTGACTTTAAAAAAAATAATTTTGGCTTGATGTGGAGCGTGGGTGTATATATTGATTTTTGTTCATCACTTCAAAGTAAATTAATGAAAGTGATTATATTGAATCTTTTATTTCAGGAATTAACAGCAGCACCAATTGTATATATATGTGAATATTGTTTAAAATATGTCAAAAGTAAAAAGTGTTTAGAAAGACATCTGGTAAGTTGATGATACAATTTGTATATCTATATGTCAAACCTTCTTGATTCAGGTTTAATTTTTGTTCAAGAAAGAAAAGAAATCAAGTGTCTATTAGAGCAGATTGTATATGATAGGTAACCTGTTGTATATGATAGGTAACCTGTTGTATATGATAGGTAACCTGTTGTATATGATAGGTAACATGTTGTATATGATAGGTAACCTGTTGTATATGATAGGTAACCTGTTGTATATGATAGGTAACCTGTTGTATATGATAGGTAATCTGTTGTATATGATAGGTAACCTGTTGTATATGATAGGTAACATGTTGTATATGATAGGTAACCTGTTGTATATGATAGGTAACCTGTTGTTGTATATAGATATATATCGTGCAAACAAGCCTGTAAAATTAAGGATGTAATAAAAAACACTTATGTTGAAAAGTTGAACCTAATTTTTAATACCTAAGCCAAAAAAATTGAGTTTGCTTTATATGATGTTGTAATCATTCTATGTTTTGCACATGGAACCTTTAATACTTCATCATGTTAAATCTGACCAATCCATTCAACAGTTTCAGAGTTGATTGATTGAAAGATTACCAGTGTTATTGATAGGATAATTCAAATTTTGTTTTCATTATCTGACCCGTTCATTAAAATTTCAACTATGCCATTATATCTTTCAGTGATATTTTGGTTAGACTAAATTTACATGTAAGTTAAGCCAGCAGTTATATTTTGGTTTATAAAGGTATATAGACTGAAGTTTCATAAAGAATTTTTCAAATTTACAGGCAAAGTGTTTACTGAAATATCCACCTGGTAATGAAATCTACAGAAAAACTAACATATCATTCTTTGAAATAGATGGCAGAAAAAACAAGGTAATTGTCAATTATATAGTGTTAATATCCTTCTATAAACTACATGTAGAATATTGTTTTGCTTAGCATATTATCAACCACATCGGTGGCGTAATGGTTAGTGTACTCGCTTCGAGATCGTGGGTTCGAACCCTGCTCGAGTCAAATCAAAGACAATAAGATTGGTATTTGTTGCTTCTCCGCTAAGAATGCAGCATTAAGATGAAAGGGAAAAAAACGGTTGGCTCAGAATCATAATAATGTGTCTGAGTGGAGCGACATGTCTACCCACGGACTGTTGTTCAGTGAGCCTAGCACTATAAAAATCCAACTCAGCGTGTTGGTCTAGTACAAAGCTGAATTTGCATAAAACAACAATCACTCACCCACTAAAATATTATCTGTTTGTAGATGTATAATAGTGGGTATTATTTATGATATCAGTCTGGTCATGAGAAGTAAGGTCTGTAAAATGGAAGAGAGACACAATGTCATAATTGTTTAACACTGTTGTGATGGGAATATTGATATTTTCATCCTGAAGTATAAATATTAATTGTTATCTTATAATGTCCATAATGTTTTTTCACTTGTGCATAGGAAAACAAATGTATAGATGTAACACCAATTATCCATATTAGGGACCCCCCAGTTAAGTCTATTTCTATGTTCATTTTGATGAATGTCCATGTGAAGCATTGTCATCACTTTTAATTCCATCATTGTTGGCTGCGTCTGTTGTCATGTTTCAATATTTTTCTCTGAAATCAGAGGGACAGATGGAAACTAACTTGTTAGAAATGATACTTGGATGGTCATCATCATTTTATTTGATTTTCGTTTATTTCGAAATTCGACATAGCGGAAATGTTTTTAATCTTCTTCTCAGATACTACATGTGTAATAAAAGTGTTTCATGGCAGAATGTTCCTTATATGGCACTCTAAAAATGTGTGTTTTTTAACTTGTCTGTCTCAAATGGTCATGTGAGCTTTTGCCAGAACTTGACATCTGTCGTTCATCTGTCTGTCTGGTGTAAACTATTTAAAAAATCTTCTCCTCTAAAACCAGTTTGATTTTAACCTTTTACTTTCATCAATGAAGCAGTTTATTGATAATTATTTAGACTATTTGATTTATTTTGATATAGGTGTATGCTCAAAACTTGTGTCTTCTAGCCAAGCTGTTCCTGGACCACAAGACGTTATATTATGATACTGACCCATTTTTGTTTTATGTTATGTGTGAAATAGATGTCAAAGGCTATCATATAGTAGGATATTTTTCTAAGGTAAAATTTGAACCACTTTTATCATTTATACCATTAACAAAATATTTTAAATGAGAGAAGTCTAACTTGTCACACACCATGAACAATTATTATGTTCTTCTTCAATTTCTACACCAGAAAATGACAAGTTATTACATTAATATTGATTGATTGGTTGTGGTTTAACATCAATTGAGCATTGTTTTAGTTATATTCATGATGAACCGGTTGCGTAATGGTTAGTGTGTTGTGGTAGATTGTTGGTTCAAGCCTCGCGGTAGATTGTTGGTTCAAGATCGTGTCACATTAAAGACAGTATTATTGGTATTTGCTGCTTCTCCATGCAGCATTAAGGAATAAGAGCAAAGCGTGGTTGACTCAGAATCAAGATAATGTTGTTTCAGTGAGCTAGCACTATAAAAATCCATCTTTGTACTTGTTGGTCTAGTACAAAGCAAGCATCATCATCTCATCACAATGTAACGTGTTCTCACCATGATATAGCTGACATCATCTCATCAATGTAACGTGTTCTCACCATGATATAGCTGACATCATCTCATCACAATGTAACGTGTTCTCACCATGATATAGCTGACATCATCTCATCAATGTAACGTGTTCTCACCATGATATAGCTGACATCATCTCATCAATGTAACGTGTTCTCACCATGAAATAGCTGACATCATCTCATCAATGTAACGTGTTCTCACTATGATATAGCTGACATCATCTCATCACAATGTAACTTGTTCTCACCATGATATAGCTGACGTCATCTCATCACAATGTAACTTGTTCTCACCATGATATAGCTGACATCATCTCATCAATGTAACGTGTTCTCACCATGATATAGCTGACATCATCTCATCACAATGTAGCGTGTTCTCACCATGATATAGCTGACATCATCTCATCAATGTAACGTGTTCTCACCGTGATATAGCTGACATCATCTCATCACAATGTAACGTGTTCTCACCATGATATAGCTGACATCATCTCATCAATGTAACGTGTTCTCACCATGATATAGCTGACATCATCTCATCAATGTAACGTGTTCTCACCATGATATAGCTGACATCATCTCATCAATGTAACGTGTTCTCACCATGATATAGCTGACATCATCTCATCAATATAACGTGTTCTCACCATGATATAGCTAACATCATCTCATCAATGTAACATGTTCTCACCATGATATAGCTGACATCATCTCATCAATGTAACTTGTTCTCACCATGATATAGCTGACATCATCTCATCAATGTAACATGTTCTCACCATGATATAGCTGACATCATCTCATCAGTGTAACGTGTTCTCACCATGATATAGCTGACATCATCTCATCAATATAACGTGTTCTCACCATGATATAGCTGACATCATCTCATCAATGTAACGTGTTCTCACCATGATATAGCTGACATCATCTCATCACAATGTAACGTGTTCTCACCATGATATAGCTGACATCATCTCATCAATGTAACGTGTTCTCACCATGATATAGCTGACATCATCTCATCAATGTAACGTGTTCTCACCATGAAATAGCTGACATCATCTCATCAATGTAACGTGTTCTCACTATGATATAGCTGACATCATCTCATCACAATGTAACTTGTTCTCACCATGATATAGCTGACATCATCTCATCAATGTAACATATTCTCACCATGATATAGCTGACGTCATCTCATCACAATGTAACTTGTTCTCACCATGATATAGCTGACATCATCTCATCAATGTAACGTGTTCTCACCATGATATAGCTGACATCATCTCATCACAATGTAGCGTGTTCTCACCATGATATAGCTGACATCATCTCATCAATGTAACGTGTTCTCACCGTGATATAGCTGACATCATCTCATCACAATGTAACGTGTTCTCACCATGATATAGCTGACATCATCTCATCAATGTAACGTGTTCTCACCATGATATAGCTGACATCATCTCATCAATGTAACGTGTTCTCACCATGATATAGCTGACATCATCTCATCAATGTAACGTGTTCTCACCATGATATAGCTGACATCATCTCATCAATATAACGTGTTCTCACCATGATATAGCTAACATCATCTCATCAATGTAACATGTTCTCACCATGATATAGCTGACATCATCTCATCAATGTAACTTGTTCTCACCATGATATAGCTGACATCATCTCATCAATGTAACATGTTCTCACCATGATATAGCTGACATCATCTCATCAGTGTAACGTGTTCTCACCATGATATAGCTGACATCATCTCATCAATATAACGTGTTCTCACCATGATATAGCTGACATCATCTCATCAATATAACGTGTTCTCACCATGATATAGCTGACATCATCTCATCAATGTAACATGTTCTCACCATGATATAGCTGACATCATCTCATCAATGTAACGTGTTCTCACCATGATATAGCTGACATCATCTCATCAATATAACGTGTTCTCACCATGATATAGCTGACATCATCTCATCAATGTAACATGTTCTCACCATGATATAGCTGACATCATCTCATCAATGTAACATGTTCTCACCATGATATAGCTGACATCATCTCATCAGTGTAACGTGTTCTCACCATGATATAGCTGACATCATCTCATCAATATAACGTGTTCTCACCATGATATAGCTGACATCATCTCATCAATGTAACATGTTCTCACCATGATATAGCTAACATCATCTCATCAATGTAACGTGTTCTCACCATGATATAGCTGACATCATCTCATCAATGTAACGTGTTCTCACCATGATATAGCTGACATCATCTCATCACAATGTAACGTGTTCTCACCATGATATAACTGACATCATCTCATCAATGTAACATGTTCTCACCATGATATAGCTGACATCATCTCATCAATGTAACGTGTTCTCACCATGATATAGCTGACATCATCTCATCAATGTAACGTGTTCTCACCATGATATAGCTGACATCATCTCATCAATGTAACATGTTCTCACCATGATATAGCTGACATCATCTCATCAGTGTAACGTGTTCTCACCATGATATAGCTGACATCATCTCATCAATATAACGTGTTCTCACCATGATATAGCTGACATCATCTCATCAATGTAACATGTTCTCACCATGATATAGCTGACATCATCTCATCAATGTAAGGTGTTCTCACCATGATATAGCTGACATCATCTCATCAATGTAACGTGTTCTCACCATGATATAGCTGACATCATCTCATCAATGTAACGTGTTCTCACCATGATATAGCTGACATCATCTCATCAATGTAACATGTTCTCACCATGATATAGCTGACATCATCTCATCAGTGTAACGTGTTCTCACCATGATATAGCTGACATCATCTCATCAATATAACGTGTTTTCACCATGATATAGCTGACATCATCTCATCAATGTAACATGTTCTCACCATGATATAGCTGACATCATCTCATCAATGTAATGTGTTCTCACCATGATATAGCTGACATCATCTCATCAATGTAACGTGTTCTCACCATGATATAGCTGACATCATCTCATCAATGTAACGTGTTCTCACCATGATATTGCTGTTAAGCAACAATTGCTCACTGAGTGTTAAGCAACAATTGCTCACTGGGTGTTAAACAACAATTGCTCACTGAGTGTTAAGCAACAATTGCTCACTGGGTGTTGAGCAACAATTGCTCACTGGGTGTTAAGCAACAATTGCTCACTGGGTGTTGAGCAACAATTGCTCACTGGGTGTTAAGCAACAATTGCTCACTGGGTGTTAAGCAACAATTGCTCACTGGGTGTTAAGCAACAATTACTCACTGGGTGTTAAGCAACAATTGCTCACTGAGTGTTAAGCAACAATTGCTCACTGGGTGTTGAGCAACAATTGCTCACTGGGTGTTAAGCAACAATTGCTCACTGGGTGTTAAGCAACAATTGCTCACTGAGTGTTAAGCAACAATTGCTCACTGGGTGTTGAGCAACAATTGCTCACTGGGTGTTAAGCAACAATTACTCACTGGGTGTTAAGCAACAATTGCTCACTGAGTGTTGAGCAACAATTGCTCACTGGGTGTTGAGCAACAATTGCTCACTGGGTGTTGAGCAACAATTACTCACTGGGTGTTGAGCAACAATTGCTCACTGGGTGTTGAGCAACAATTACTCACTATATTCATGATGAGAATAAGTCTTCAAACAAGTTATCTTTTTGTTCTATAAACACATTAAGGCAGTCACTTTCATCCTGTCCTAAGGTGTGTTGTCTATGTGAATCGGCACCCACAACTAGAAAACACTCCTTTCAGAGTGGTTGTATCCTGCAATAGAGTATGTCGGTTCTATTTCTAAAGTCTTGGATTCCCTGGAGGGTACTTTTAGAGCTTATACTACATTAATCAAATATATGTTCAGGAAATGTTTTTATACCCTCACTCATGTCCGTTCGTCCGTCCATCACACTTTTGGTTTCCTGATAATAATTAAAGTACTGCTTAACCAAATCTTTTCAAACTATCACACATTGCTGTGTACCATAAAATACAGGTTAAGTTTGATTACGGTGTATTTCACATTTACCGTTCATGAGTTATGGCCCTTTTTCTCTTAGAAAATAGGGACTTTTTAGGTTTCCGGATGATATTTAAAGTATGGCTCAACCAAATCTTTTCAAACTTTAACACAATGCTGTGGACCATTAAATACAGGTTAAGTTCGATTACGGTGTATTTTACATTTACCGTTCCTGAGTTATGGCCCTTTTTCTCTTAGAAAATAGGGACTTTTTAGGTTTCCGAATGATATTTTAAGTACCGCTCAGCCAAATCTTTTCAAACTTTAACACAATGCTGTATACCATAAAATACACGTTAAATTTGATTATGGTGTATTTCACATTTACCGTTCATAAGTTCATAAATAATTGTTACACCAGTTCACTTTTCTCAGCATTCCTTCATTACAAGTGTGTTTCCATCATATGTCTTATAATCAGTGTTTTGATGTAAATAGTGAAAGAAAAAAGGAAAAGAATGAATGAGTTGTAAGATAAATCACAACATGTTTCATTCCTTTCATTTTAATCATATCTTTCTATGTTGAAGAAATTAATGTAAGTAGGTTTTATAATAAAAAATTAAAAGAGTTGTATTTCATAAGAAGGGGTCTGAATATTACCTGTAAAAAGTAGGATTTCTGCATGATTTTTCAGATATTAAACCTTTTCAGCTAAAGTTATTTGTTTTTCTGTTTTAGGAGAAAGAATCGTCAGAAGATTACAATGTAGCTTGTATTTTATCCTTACCTCCATATCAACGGAAGGGATACGGCAAATTACTTATAGAGTTTAGTAAGTATAATAGAACAAAGAAGATCTCAAAAAACATTTTTAGTGAGTTTTGATTCTGGAAAAAAATGTTTATTTCATGACTCAAAGCTTAAGAATGTCACAAATATTTGAATAATCAAAGACCACAAATGTATGAAGTTAAAATGTTTTGTGTTGTTCCGTTATTATTTTATTTCATGTCACAATTGTGTTTAGTAAGTAACAGCTTAATTAAAATGAAATGGTGGAACTTTAAATGGGAGCAGGACAATAGCCCCCCAGACAATAGCCCCCGGACAATTGCCCCCCACAAATGTTTTTCAGTTTTATATTTAGTTTCTGATTACCCCTTTCTGACTCTATGAATTCCATTGCACTACTATATTTTCACTTCAAAATACACTCCTATTTAAGCCAGTTCTAAGCTTGTACTTTAGCTTGCAATCATTTTTTCTCAAAATTCTTTTTAATTATTAACCTTTGTACTTAGCTTTGATCATTGTTTAATCAAATTCCTTTTTATAATTTTTCTTTGAGGACCAATTTTGTAAGGTAATTAAGCTTAATTGGAAAATCATTAAACTCTATCTAAAAATAAAATATCTATAAATAATTAGAGAAAGTTATTTTTATCATAGCTTGTCCAAGCTGTATAATCCTTTTGATGATTAATATCACAGGGGCTTGAATCGCTTTCATAGAGGTCAAGTGGCCTATATACCATATATACTAATGTTAGTATATATATATATGGTATATAGGCCGTGTGACCTCTATGAAAGCGATTCAAGCCCCTGTGATTAATATACAAAGAAAAAAAATCCAACTTAAAAGTAATTTGAATAATTTAATCTGAGGCTATGCATATTTATTTCTCATTTAAAAAAAAAATGAAATAAAAAAATTGGGGAATGGGGGGCAATTGACCGGGGGGCTATTGTCCTAGGGGGGCAATTGTCCGGGGGGCTATTGTCCTAGACCCACTTTAAATGTACACTTTATGAATCTTGATTACGATCTCCTCAGGGATGTTTGATTTGTCTTTACTCCTATTTGTTTTGTATGGGGTTCATGTTCTATGTTTGTTATTTGTATTTATTTATGTGTACTGGTGTCCAT
This sequence comes from Bathymodiolus brooksi, assembly GCA_963680875.1. NCBI lineage: Eukaryota > Metazoa > Mollusca > Bivalvia > Mytilida > Modiolidae > Bathymodiolus > Bathymodiolus brooksi. Next base: position 19,695,596 of record OY804576.1, read on the forward strand.
TATGATTTCCATGTTAGATGATGTTTGTGTCTAACAGTAACACGATGGGTGTCACATGTGGAGCAGGAACTGATAACCCTTCCAGAGCACCTGAGTTCACCCCTCGTTTTTAGTGGGATTCATGTTGCTTGATCTTTAGTTTTCTGTGTAATGTTTTGTAGATCGTTGTTTGTCCTTTTACTTCTGTCCATTTTTGTTTTTATGATTTCTGATTACCCCTTTGGTATTTTCAAACTTTTCTTACTTGCAGGTTATGAACTTTAAACATAAACTTTATCAACCTTGATTATTATTTTACTTACAGGTTATGAACATAAAATGTACCTTGATTATTATTTTACTTGCAGGTTATGAACTTTCAAAGTGTGAGTGTAAAACAGGTTCTCCAGAGAAACCTTTGTCTGATCTAGGTTTATTATCATACAGAAGTTACTGGTCACAGACAATACTAGAAATACTATTAGGTTTAAAGCCAACAGAAGGAAATGAAACTCCTATTATTACAATAAAGTAAGTACAATCTAATTAGGGGTTATGGTGTTTAATGCCACTTTCAACAATATTTCAGTTATATCATGGCAGTTTATGTAATTAAATTATAGGTGCATTGGATCCTCTTTAAATATTCAATTTTGTGTTCCATTTACATCTAACAACATGCCTTATTTGGTCATATGGAAGGTCACATGTGAAATGACCTCTCTTTAGGTATTTAACAACACGTTTATTTCATGAAGGAATAGAGATCATGTGAATATGAATGGTTACCTGATCATGTGACACTATACAAGATGTTGTTAGCTGTTTATGAATCACATGATAGTTGGCTCAGAATAACAGGATAATGTGGCCAAATGACATGTCTACCCAGAGACTGTTGTTTCAGTGTGGCCAAGTGAAGTGACATGTCTACCCAGAGACTGTTGTTTCAGTGTGGCCAAGTGAAGTGACATGTCTACCCAGAGACTGTTGTTTCAGTGTGGCCAAATGAAGTGACATGTCTACCCAGAGACTGTTGTTTCAGTGATTCAACTAATTGTGTTATTCTAGTGCAAAGTGGACATTATCACCATCTCATCTAAATGCAACTCGTCATGATATAGCTGAAGATTTGTTCACTTGGCATTAAACAACAATCATTGACTCACTGAATATTTATTTTCTCAGACCAGTATATTTGGATATTTTTAGGATTCCAGTGGTCAAGTGATCAAATTAAATTAATGGTTTCCATGAGAATTTTGTTTATAAAATCATATTGTACATTAAGGATTTGTGGATTCAAAACTTCAACAATGTTATTTTGCAGCCCTATTGGAAACATTTTTTTATACTGTTATTGTCAAATTTTAATCCGTACTTCTATTTGATACAGTTGAGCCCTCATTATTTCAAAGTCTTAGAAGTTGTATCCTGAAATATATCGAAATACAATAGTCCTTTTATAATGCGACTCTCACCAAAGGACAGCCTTCTAATCAGGCCTTCTTTTATGAGACCACTCTCACCAAAGGCCAGACTTCTAATCAGGCCTTCTTTTATAAGGCCACTCTCACCAAAGGACAGCTTTCTAATCAGGCCTTCTAAGGCTGCTCTCACCAAAGGACAAGCCTTCTAATCAGGCCTTTTATAAGGCCACTCTCACCAAAGGACAGCCTTCTAATCAGGCCTTCTTTTATAAGGCCACTCTCACCAAAGGCCAGCCTTCTAATCAGGCCTTCTTTTATAAGGCCATTCTCACCAAAGGACAGCCTTCTAATCAGGCCTTCTTTTATAAGGCCACTCTCACCAAAGGCCAGCCTTCTAATCAGGCCTTCTTTTATAAGGCCACTCTCACCAAAGGACAGCCTTCTAATCAGGCCTTCTTTTATAAGGCCGCTCTCACCAAAGGACAAGCCTTCTAATCAGGCCTTTTATAAGGCCGCTCTCACCCTCACCAAAGGACAAGCCTTCTAATCAGGCCTTCTTTTATAAGGCCACTCTCACCAAAGGCCAGCCTTCTAATCAGGCCTTCTTTTATAAGGCCACTCTCACCAAAGGCCAGCCTTCTAATCAGGCCTTCTTTTATAAAGCCACTCTCACCAAAGGACAAGCCTTCTTTTATAAGGCCACTCTCACCAAAGACCAGCCTTCTAATCAGGCAATCTTTTATGAGGCCACTCTCACCAAAGGACAGCCTTCTAATCAGGCCTTCTTTTATAAGGCCACTCTCACCAAAGAACAAGCCTTCTTTTATAAGGCCACTCTCACCAAAGAACAAGCCTTCTTTTATAAGGCCACTCTCACCCAAGACCAGCCTTCTAATCAGGCCTTCTTTTATGAGGCCACTCTCACCAAAGGCCAGCCTTCTAATCAGGCCTTCTTTTATAAGGCCACTCTCACCAAAGGCCAGCCTTCTAATCAGGCCTTCTTTTATAAGGCCACTCCCACCAAAGGACAAGCCTTCTAATCAGGCCTTCTTTTATAAGGCCACACTCACCAAAGGCCAGCCTTCTAATCAGGCCTTTTATAAGGCCACTCTCACCAAAGGCCAGCCTTCTAATCAGGCCTTCTTTTATAAGGCCACTCTCACCAAAGGCCAGCATTCTAATCAGGCCTTCTTTTATAAGGCCACTCTCACCAAAGGACAGCCTTCTAATCAGGCCTTCTTTTATAAGGCCACTCTCACCAAAGGCCAGCCTTCTAATCAGGCCTTCTTTTATAAGGCCACTCTCACCAAGTGCCAGCCTTCTAATCAGGCCTTCTTTTATAAGGCCACTCTCAACCTAAGGACAAGCCTTCTAATCAGACCTTCTTTTATAAGGCCACTCTCACCAAAGGACAGCCTTCTAATCAGGCCTTCTTTTATAAGGCCACTCTCACCAAAGGCCAGCCTTCTAATCAGGCCTTCTTTTATAAGGCCACTCTCACCAAAGGACAACCTTCTAATCAGGCCTTCTTTTATAAGGCCACTCTCACCAAATGCCAGCCTTCTAATCAGGCCTTCTTTTATAAAGCCACTCTCACCAAAGGACAAGCCTTCTTTTATAAGGCCACTCTCACCAAAGACCAGCCTTCTAATCAGGCAATCTTTTATGAGGCCACTCTCACCAAAGGCCAGCCTTCTAATCAGGCCTTCTTTTATAAGGCCACTCTCACCAAAGGCCAGCCTTCTAATCAGGCCTTTTATAAGGCCACTCTCACCAAAGGACAGCCTTCTAATCAGGCCTTCTTTTATAAGGCCACTCTCACCAAAGGACAAGCCTTCTAATCAGGCCTTCTTTTATAAGGCCACTCTCACCAAAGGCCAGCCTTCTAATCAGGCCTTCTTTTATAAGGCCACTCTCACCAAAGGCCAGCCTTCTAATCAGGCCTTCTTTTATAAGGCCACTCTCACCAAAGGCCAGCCTTCTAATCAGGCCTTCTTTTATAAGGCCACTCTCACCAAAGGACAGCCTTCTAATCAGGCCTTCTTTTATAAGGCCACTCTCACCAAAGGACAAGCCTTCTAATCAGGCCTTCTTTTATAAGGCCACTCACACCAAATGCCAGCCTTCTAATCAGGCCTACTTTTATAAGGCCACTCTCACCAAAGGCCAGCCTTCTAATCAGGCCTTCTTTTATAAAGCCACTCTCACAAAAGGACAAGCCTTCTTTTATAAGGCCACTCTCACCAAAGACCAGCCTTCTAATCAGGCAATCTTTTATGAGGCCACTCTCACCAAAGGCCAGCCTTCTAATCAGGCCTTCTTTTATAAGGCCACTCTCACCAAAGGCCAGCCTTCTAATCAGGCCTTTTATAAGGCCACTCTCACCAAAGGACAGCCTTCTAATCAGGCCTTCTTTTATAAGGCCACTCTCACCAAAGGACAAGCCTTCTAATCAGGCCTTCTTTTATAAGTCCACTCTCACCAAAGGCCAGCCTTCTAATCAGGCCTACTTTTATAAGGCCACTCTCACCAAAGGCCAGCCTTCTAATCAGGCCTACTTTTATAAGGCCACTCTCACCAAGGCCAGCCTTCTAATCAGGCCTTCTTTTATAAGGCGACTCTCACCAAAGCACAACCTTCTAATCAGGCCTTCTTTTATAAGGCCACTCTCACCAAAGGCCAGCCTTCTAATCAGGCCTTCTTTTATAAGGCCATTCTCTCCAAAGGCCAGCTTTCTAATCAGGCCTTCTTTCAGATGCACTGAGAAAGTGAAAAACTATTAAAATTCCCTCTCAAGAAAGACAACCATTGTTATAAAGGGAGGATTACTGTACTATGATCCATATGATCCATTAGTTTTAATTACTAGCATCATTAACTTAGATTTATGGCTTCTTATTACCCCTTCAGTATCTTCAAACTTTTTTTAAGCCACATTGATGGGGTAATGGTTAGCATGCTCACCTGTTGATTGTGTATTCGAGCGATAACATTGGTATTTGCTGCTTCTCCGTTTAGCATGCAACTTTAAGAAGTAAGAGCAAAGACTGGTTGGCTCGGAATCAGGATAATGTCTCCAAATGGAGCAATATGTCAACCCATGGATTGTTCTTTCAGAGAGTTAGAACTTTAAAGATCCCGTTAAGTTTATTGGTATAGTACAAAGCAGACATGATATATTGAATGTATCTTGTTCTCTCCATGATACTGCTCAAAATTTGCTCATTTGGCATTTAAACAATTATCACCCTTCAAATTGTTCTTAAGCACACTACTAATCCACTGTAATATTACCAGTCCTGTTGACACTACAAGGTTAGACATTTATGTATTGTTTATTTTTGTAGTGAGATCTCAGAATCAACGAGTATTAAGAAAGAAGATGTGATATCAACATTACAACATTTGAACCTCATTAATTACTACAAAGGACAATACATAGTAACATTAACTAAAGAACATCTAGATATACATAATAAGGCATTACTAAAACGTAAAATTAGGATCGATTCTAAATGTTTACATTGGCAACCAAAAGACTGGAGTAAGAGAGGAAAGTGGTGATGATATGTTTTTTGTATGGTGAGCCAAGAAAACAAAACTTCTTGATCTAGACTTTGTATTAGATGGAGGGAGTAATTATAAAGACTGAATACAGCCAGGTGATGATAATTCTCCTTCAGTCAGACACAAACATGTAATTATTTCAGTTGACTGTTTGTATTAGACACGTCAAATATAATGGCAGTTATGTGTTGTGAAGAAATATAGGAATCTCTATTGTTTCTTGTAAAATATCAAATTTTATTTTTAAAAAGTTTAAACATTTTGAAAGTGTTTTATTTAAATAAACTGGTAAGTATATTTAAGATATAAATCATGGCAGCTGTAGATTTGTGCTCATTTAACCAAGGGTTGGGCATTTATATTCGATTATTTTTTTCCCGAGCGCAAGCGAGGGATAAAATACAAATATAAATGCCCAACCCATGGTTAAATGTACACAAATCTACGGCTGCCATGAATTTTTTTTTCTTCTAATATGACAAATACGGTAATTTTTATGACCATAGGCGACCTTAGAATCCACCACACAACGGCTGTTCCGTTTAGCCCCCTTCACATATGAATACGAATATTGGTTGTTTACGTCGTCAAAATTTCACGTGGGAGGTGGCCGGAACATCCGTCGGGGATAACCCTAGATGAGTGCATTTTCATCGCATATTTGTGTATACATGTAAACAAAGTAATATAATGTGTAGTTGTTGTGTATGACCTCATGGAAATGGCCTTGTAGACTTTTATTCATTACAGAAACTTTTTAAATTATGTTTTTTTGTTTCCAATCGATAATTTGAGTGCGCAGGTGATAAAGGTAGATATATACCGACATATACTGGTTGACGATATATAGGCCGTCATATTAGAAGATAGAAGTAGGACCAAAGATTTGGTACTTATCAGTAAGATGATGTCTACCATTAGACAGGCCTCTATTGAGAAATAATGAACTTGATTGAACACCAAGAGTATATGAAATGATCATTGAATGGGCTTTTAAAGTAGCTGACTACCATCAGGGGCCACCCTTTAAATCTGTGTGAAAACAAGGATTGATTGTGTGTTTGATACTGTCAGACTGAAATCATTGAAAATCTCCACAGAAATGAAATAACAGATTAGTTGATGGCATTTAAAAAAAAAATGTATCAGCTTCTTTAAGAGTTGAATAAAACTGAGTTTGGTCAAATATCTATTATGAAGTATTTTTTTACTCAAATGGTACAACGAACCATGTGAGCTACTATAATCATATTGTGTTCGTCTTCCTCTCTGAAACTACTGGGCCAAATTGAAAAAAAAAATCAATAATTATTCTTGCAATATGACTGACCGAGTCCATGGGCATAGCTTGGGTTGGAATTTTACCAAGGCAGGGGGGGGGAGGGGGTTTTGTTAAAATTTTTGCATTTTGATAGTAGTTATTACCCTAATTTGGTAAATTAGCCACAAGTAGGTAGGTTTAATTTTTTTTTTATTGACATTAGAATACACGAAGCTATGCGTTCATCCCCATAAAATGTTCATTACACTCCTTACACTCCTACATGATTTAAGAGTTGATAGAAACATCAGGGGATCTTCAATCATGTTTATAAGATATATGGCTCAAAGATAACCTTATTCAGACAGATTGATAGTTGATAGAGAGAGCCGGTTACATTGACGACCGACGGACCAAGGGTTAGTGCTAATGGATAGAAGAATTAATAGAAACTACGACGAATGTACAGACGAGTATTCATTATCTCAAAACCTGTTAATGGAAAAAGAAAAACTTTAAAGCAAAATTGTTACTTGCTTTGTCTTCACATACACAAAAATATTAAACTTCAAATGTCAGACTAACGAGCAAAGATCTAACAAATACACTAGATCAAACTTTAAAACCATGTTTATGTCTGTACATAATACTATAAATGTCAGTAAAGTAATTTACAAGTGCAGAGAGCCAATTCTTCTATTACCCATATCAGATTTGTCTAGTATTTTGACCCTGTCACTAGTGGAGCAGGAACTGCTTACCTTTCCGGAGCACCCGCATTCACCCCCGGGTTTTAGTTGGGTTTGTGTTACTCGATCTTTGGTTTTATATGTATGTTTTGTAGATAGTTTTCTGTTTTTCGACGATACTGTGAAATCACTTTTATTCGTGGGGTACCAATTTTCGTGGGTAGGCAGATCCACGAAATTAAGAATCCAACAAACAATGAAACTTGGGAAGCAGTTTGACATCGATATATAGCCATGCTGTCCTCGAGTGACCTCAACTTTCTGGACCAGCTGCATAGGGAACAGTTGACAATTTTAATGACGAAATAAGTACGAGCATACCTTTTAATGGGTTATAATCTACATGAACATGTTTGTGAATGATTTGATTTTGAATGCATGTGTAAAAACGACAGAAATGTTTATCTGTGAAAAGATTTTATCAATTTCCGGTAAAAATTACTTCCAAACCATACACTAATGGTGTCACACACTGAGGTGCTGTATAAACATTTCTCTATTAAATTATAACACCGTTTAATTAACATATTTGATCACCTTTCTTTAAACAATTAAGTATAAGTTAACTGTACATTTGCCCCGGGGTCAGGATTAATCTTGTGACACGATTACGAGTGGTTTCAATCTGATATAAGGGTAATGAAAGATCGAACATGTTGAAGTAATTTTACAAGTACAATCTGTCATTGGAATCAAAATAATGAGAAAAAATAGACTTTAATGTTCTTTTTTTAGTTGTGAAAAACAAAAATTGAAAATAAAATGGAGATTAAATATTTGTAAAAGATAAAAACAAATTTAATATATATTGATGGAAATTTGTACATGCTAATAAAATAATTTCAGATGATTTTTTTATTTTCAAATTCGATAAAATAACACTGATTTGCACTGATCTAAAATTAGGAAATTCAAAAGCTGATTTTGTTCCGATTCTAAGTTGATATATGGAAAAAAAAGTAATTGAGAAAATGAACACATTAATATACACGTTCCACTTCCGATTACATAATTCTACGACTTATTTTGTCTAATGTATTGAAGCTTTCTCGAAGTTTTGAAACCCAGTGAAACTTATTAAGTTGAAAATATAAAATCAACGAATTTACGAATCCACGAACTTGTAATTTTTAACCAATCCACGAAAATTGATACCCATGAAGAATAGTACTTTCATTGTATACGGATTCTGATTAACCCTTTGGTATCTTCAAACTATTCTTACATCTCTGTGAATGTGCAACTCTGCTAGTCCGTTTATTCTTCCGTAAATGGCCGTTTTCGGGTGAAGACAACCGAGGTAAGATGAGTCCACGTGCACTCGTCTTTACTCGTTGTGACATCCAATCAGAACGCCTCTAACAAGAAAAAAAATCGTTTAAATATATACCCTAAGCCTGGAATGTCACATTATATACCCTGTATGATAGCTGAATAACAGATATATTACGGATTTAACCATTGGTTTTTTTTCAAATACAGATTCCAACCGCATTTAAATATATATTTGTGTCTTTTATTTTCATTTTTTCGTATTTCTAGATGTCCTTTACCGAACCTTTGACGTCATTCTTCAATGACGTCAAAATATGTGTCACGTCATATTTCATGTCTCATGAAGTAAAATACTGTACTTTCAATAAAATATTAGTGAGAAAAGCTCAAATATCAGTAGAAAGCTACTTAGTTTATTAGTCGGTGTCACAAAAGTAAATTTTATGTGATGTGTATTTCATAACGCTCAATGATATTGATCTGATAATGTATGCAAATTAGTTACTGATCAATGACAGGCGTCTCTAGGAGTTCGCGATAGTGAAAGTTGTTGGTTTACGGAAAAAATAGGTACTTACATGCATTGTTGGGAAAGCCCGGGTGATCTTCCACTCGTGATAGAAATTGTTGTGTCTTTTCGCTCGTTTCGCTGCGCTCCACTCGCGAAAAGACATAAAATTTCTATCACTCGTGGAAGATCACCTGGTCTTTCCCAAGAACGTATGTAAGAACCTATTAGTCTGTACTCGACCATTGCTGTTCTGGTCCATTGCTTTAGACGCCTCAAAGCAGAAAAAGATCGTTCACATGGTACGGATCCTATTGGCATGGTTAGTAGAATGTGGAAGATTTCGCAAATGTTTGGGTAAATTAATCCGAGTCAACCAAAATGAAAGCAACGAATAGGGAGGATGGCTTTTCTTTAAGATCTTGACGCAACATACTCCAGCGGTGGATTTCCCGTTTCAATAGTGGTTAATGGTTGTGTTAATCCATTATTAAAATTTTTATATTTTTAAAAATTTTGCCTCAATGGATGCTACGCCTTTGGAGTCCTCTATGATGCAAAAACTACATAGTGGTTTTATATTTAATAAAGTGTATGATTTTTGTACAACAGGGAATCTTAAGATGGTTGCCACCGTGAGCAAAAATTTTACCATAGCACCCAATGTAATACATGTATAATAAAAGGCTTTTTCTCAGAAACTATAAATTGGATTAATGTTGTCCACAATAATAAACAGGCGATTCTTTAGTTCAAATATTTATAAAAAAAAAATGATAATTACTTCAGGGCCTCTGTACTACCTATGGATATAGTACATGTCCAATATTATTTGGTGGCCATTCTGATTTTGTGTTTTCAAAGGTCTTTCCAATGACTAATAAATTACAGTTTGCTTTTTTCTGGGAATAAGTTTTCTTTAAACAGATTTCCTACTGAATTTCTTGTTATATTGTTCAAGTATCAACCCTAGTAGGATTCATGAACATCATTTAAAACATGAACTGCATACAGGGATATTAAATGTTCATTCATGTACAGGAATATCAAATGTTCATTCATGTACAGGAATATCAAGTGTTCATTCATGTACATGAATATTAAATGTTCATTCATGTACAGGAATATCAAGTGTTCATTCATGTACATGAATATTAAATGTTCATTCATGTACAGGAATATCCAGTGTTCATTCATGTACAGGAATATTAAATGTTCATTCATGTACAGGAATATCAAGTGTTCATTCATGATTCATGTACAGGAATATCAAGTGTTCATTCATGTACAGGAATATCAAGTGTTCATTCATGTACAGGAATATTAAATGTTCATTCATGTACAGGAATATTAAATGTTCATTCATGTACAGGAATATCAAGTGTTCATTCATGTACAGGAATATTACATGTTCATTCATGTACAGGAATATCAAGTGTTCATTCATGTACATGAATATTAAATGTTCATTCATGTACAGGAATATCCAGTGTTCATTCATGTACAGGAATATCCAGTGTTCATTCATGTACAGGAATATTAAATGTTCATTCATGTACAGGAATATCCAGTGTTCATTCATGTACATGAATATTAAATGTCCATTCATGTACAGGAATATCCAGTGTTCATTCATGTACAGGAATATTAAATGTTCATTCATGTACATGAATATTAAATGTCCATTCATGTACAGGAATATCCAGTGTTCATTCATGTACAGGAATATTAAATGTTCATTCATGTACATGAATATCAAGTGTTCATTCATGTACATGAATATTAAATGTCCATTCATGTACAGGAATATCCAGTGTTCATTCATGTACAGGAATATTAAATGTTCATTCATGTACAGGAATATCAAGTGTTCATTCATGTACAGGAATATCCAGTGTTCATTCGTGTACAGGAATACTAGATGTTCATTCATGTACAGGAATATCCAGTGTTCATTCATGTACAGGAATATCCAGTGTTCATTCATGTACAGGAATATCCAGTGTTCATTCATGTACAGGAATATTCAGTGTTCATTCATGTACAGGAATATCCAGTGTTCATTCATGTACAGGAATATCCAGTGTTCATTCATGTACAGGGATATTAAATGTTCATTCATGTACAGGAATATCCAGTGTTCATTCATGTACAGGAATATCCAGTGTTCATTCATGTACAGGAATATCAAGTGTTCATTCATGTACAGGAGTATCAAGTGTTCATTCATGTACAGGAATATCCAGTGTTCATTCATGTACAAGAATATCCAGTGTTCATTCATGTACATGAATATTAAATGTTCATTCATGTACAGGAATATCCAGTGTTCATTCATGGACAGGAATATCCAGTGTTCATTCATGTACAGGAATATCAAGTGTTCATTCATGTTACTTTTATAATTTCTTTCACACATGTTAATTATGTATATTATTGTATGCTCTGCTAAGGTTAAATTAAATTTGGTGAGCATCTGCCTGTTCTATGGACTACTTTTTCTTTATTTTAATTTGTTTATTCATATTGTAGGTAAACAAATCAGGAGATAATACATTTTATTTAACATGAAATATCCCAGTTATTCGTACATCTGACAACCAAAAAACACCAGGGCTTCCTTCACTCAGTTGTATTTTAATACTATTGTCTCCAGTGGCAATCAGATCTTTAGGTATAGAAAAAGAGTGTTCTCTGAATGCTACATGACTGTAGGTTCCTGTATAACTCATTATGAATGGCAGATTGTTTACAAGTATATCTACTTTGCCATGGTAGTGTTGTCCAGTACAGCAATTTATCTGTAACTGAACCTCTGATAAAAAGTCAAAATCTGTAACACTGAACACTAATTGAACAGAACTTTTTAATGGATAATGAAGAAGTTTGTATGGTAAACCTGGTCTGTATTGGTCTGTTGTTTCTGTACACTGGAAATTGACATTGTCATATGATTGATTAAAGTCTAAAAATATACAGGAGCTGTGTATATCTGAAATTATATAAATATTGACATGAATTGTAGCATCTAATTTTTGTAATGGTATTTGTTCATTTATTACTGCTGCCAGTTGGGTGTGGCCAAATACATTATTATTACATACTAGTTCCACATAATATATGGTAATTGCTATACATGATATTTTGTAGGAACATTGCTATTACATTTTGGAAATATCTGTTTCCAAGTGGATACTGTTGTAAATATATTGGTGGTTACTCTCGTTTTACCAATCTTAATATTGTCTTGAAGCAAAAATTAGTAAAATGTTTTTTTTTATATGTTACCACGGCATTAAATCATGTAGATATGTAGACAGTATTGAAGCCTCAACTGTATTTTCATCAATATCAGTCCCCACCCAACTTGCCATACATTTCAATGGCATAGACTTGATTCCTTACAGTTGTATTATTTTCATATATTGTTCTTGTCATGGACCTGCATGAAATATATGTCCCTGTATGTTAAACAACCAACATTCTATCAGTTATTGACATTCTGTCCAGAAGCCAATGATGCTCTCTACCTCTGATCACTGTGGGCCACAAACACATTCTAATATGAGTGCAGAACTGCCTCTAGCCAGTAGTCATTGATACTACATATACCATGTATCTGGGTCAATGATGGCAATAACACACATTCTAATGGGAGTAGAACAAACAAGTAGTCAACTATCTTAACACACATTTTAATGGGAGTAGAACAAACAAGTAGTCAACTATCTTAACACACATTTTAATGGGAGTAGAACAAACAAGTAGTCAACTATCTTAACACACATTTTAATGGGAGTAGAACAAACAAGTAGTCAACTATCTTAACACACATTTTAATGGGAGTAGAACAAACAAGTAGTCAACTATCTTAACACACATTTTAATGGGAGTAGAACAAGCAAGTAGTCAACTATCTTAACACACATTTTAATGGGAGTAGAACAAACAAGTAGTCAACTATCTTAACACACATTTTAATGAGAGTAGAACAAACAAGTAGTCAACTATCTTAACACACATTTTAATGAGAGTAGAACAAACAAGTAGTCAACTATCTTAACACACATTTTAATGGGAGTAGAACAAACAAGTAGTCAACTATCTTAACACACATTTTAATGGGAGTAGAACAAACAAGTAGTCAACTATCTTAACACACATTTTAATGGGGGTAGAACAAACAAGTAGTCAACTATCTTAACACACATTTTAATGAGAGTAGAACAAACAAGTAGTCAACTATCTTAACACACATTTTAATGAGAGTAGAACAAACAAGTAGTCAACTATCTTAACACACATTTTAATGGGAGTAGAACAAACAAGTAGTCAACTATCTTAACACACATTTTAATGGGAGTAGAACAAACAAGTAGTCAACTATCTTAACACACATTTTAATGGGAGTAGAACAAACAAGTAGTCAACTATCTTAACACACATTTTAATGGGAGTAGAACAAACAAGTAGTCAACTATCTTAACACACATTCTAATGTGAGTAGAACAAACAAGTAGTCAACTATCTTAACACACATTTTAATGGGAGTAGAACAAACAAGTAGTCAACTATCTTAACACACATTTTAATGGGAGTAGAACAAACAAGTAGTCAACTATCTTAACACACATTTTAATGGGAGTAGAACAAACAAGTAGTCAACTATCTTAACACACATTTTAATGGGAGTAGAACAAACAAGTAGTCAACTATCTTAACACACATTTTAATGAGAGTAGAACAAACAAGTAGTCAACTATCTTAACACACATTTTAATGGGAGTAGAACAAACAAGTAGTCAACTATCTTAACACACATTTTAATGGGAGTAGAACAAACAAGTAGTCAACTATCTTAACACACATTTTAATGGGAGTAGAACAAACAAGTAGTCAACTATCTTAACACACATTTTAATGGGAGTAGAACAAACAAGTAGTCAACTATCTTAACACACATTTTAATGGGAGTAGAACAAACAAGTAGTCAACTATCTTAACACACATTTTAATGGGAGTAGAACAAACAAGTAGTCAACTATCTTAACACACATTTTAATGGGAGTAGAACAAACAAGTAGTCAACTATCTTAACACACATTTTAATGGGAGTAGAACAAACAAGTAGTCAACTATCTTAACACACATTTTAATGGGAGTAGAACAAACAAGTAGTCAACTATCTTAACACACATTTTAATGGGAGTAGAACAAACAAGTAGTCAACTATCTTAACACACATTTTAATGGGAGTAGAACAAACAAGTAGTCAACTATCTTAACACACATTTTAATGGGAGTAGAACAAACAAGTAGTCAACTATCTTAACACACATTTTAATGGGAGTAGAACAAACAAGTAGTCAACTATCTTAACACACATTTTAATGGGAGTAGAACAAACAAGTAGTCAACTATCTTAACACACATTTTAATGGGAGTAGAACAAACAAGTAGTCAACTATCTTAACACACATTTTAATGGGAGTAGAACAAACAAGTAGTCAACTATCTTAACACACATTTTAATGGGAGTAGAACAAACAAGTAGTCAACTATCTTAACACACATTTTAATGGGAGTAGAACAAACAAGTAGTCAACTATCTTAACACACATTTTAATGGGAGTAGAACAAACAAGTAGTCAACTATCTTAACACACATTTTAATGGGAGTAGAACAAACAAGTAGTCAACTATCTTAACACACATTTTAATGGGAGTAGAACAAACAAGTAGTCAACTATCTTAACACACATTTTAATGGGAGTAGAACAAACAAGTAGTCAACTATCTTAACACACATTTTAATGGGAGTAGAACAAACAAGTAGTCAACTATCTTAACACACATTTTAATGGGAGTAGAACAAACAAGTAGTCAACTATCTTAACACACATTTTAATGGGAGTAGAACAAACAAGTAGTCAACTATCTTAACACACATTTTAATGGGAGTAGAACAAACAAGTAGTCAACTATCTTAACACACATTTTAATGGGAGTAGAACAAACAAGTAGTCAACTATCTTAACACACATTTTAATGAGAGTAGAACAAACAAGTAGTCAACTATCTTAACACACATTTTAATGAGAGTAGAACAAACAAGTAGTCAACTATCTTAACACACATTTTAATGTGAGTAGAACAAACAAGTAGTCAACTATCTTAACACACATTTTAATGAGAGTAGAACAAACAAGTAGTCAACTATCTTAACACACATTTTAATGAGAGTAGAACAAACAAGTAGTCAACTATCTTAACACACATTTTAATGTGAGTAGAACAAACAAGTAGTCAACTATCTTAACACACATTTTAATGGGAGTAGAACAAACAAGTAGTCAACTATCTTAACACACATTTTAATGAGAGTAGAACAAACAAGTAGTCAACTATCTTAACACACATTTTAATGAGAGTAGAACAAACAAGTAGTCAACTATCTTAACACACATTTTAATGGGAGTAGAACAAACAAGTAGTCAACTATCTTAACACACATTTTAATGGGAGTAGAACAAACAAGTAGTCAACTATCTTAACACACATTTTAATGGGAGTAGAACAAACAAGTAGTCAACTATCTTAACACACATTTTAATGGGAGTAGAACAAACAAGTAGTCAACTATCTTAACACACATTTTAATGGGAGTAGAACAAACAAGTAGTCAACTATCTTAACACACATTTTAATGGGAGTAGAACAAACAAGTAGTCAACTATCTTAACACACATTTTAATGGGAGTAGAACAAACAAGTAGTCAACTATCTTAACACACATTTTAATGGGAGTAGAACAAACAAGTAGTCAACTATCTTAACACACATTTTAATGAGAGTAGAACAAACAAGTAGTCAACTATCTTAACACACATTTTAATGAGAGTAGAACAAACAAGTAGTCAACTATCTTAACACACATTTTAATGTGAGTAGAACAAACAAGTAGTCAACTATCTTAACACACATTTTAATGAGAGTAGAACAAACAAGTAGTCAACTATCTTAACACACATTTTAATGAGAGTAGAACAAACAAGTAGTCAACTATCTTAACACACATTTTAATGTGAGTAGAACAAACAAGTAGTCAACTATCTTAACACACATTTTAATGGGAGTAGAACAAACAAGTAGTCAACTATCTTAACACACATTTTAATGGGAGTAGAACAAACAAGTAGTCAACTATCTTAACACACATTCTAATGTGAGTAGAACAAACAAGTAGTCAACTATCTTAACACACATTTTAATGGGAGTAGAACAAACAAGTAGTCAACTATCTTAACACACATTTTAATGGGAGTAGAACAAACAAGTAGTCAACTATCTTAACACACATTTTAATGGGAGTAGAACAAACAAGTAGTCAACTATCTTAACACACATTTTAATGGGAGTAAAACAAACAAGTAGTCAACTATCTTAACACACATTTTAATGAGAGTAGAACAAACAAGTAGTCAACTATCTTAACACACATTTTAATGGGAGTAGAACAAACAAGTAGTCAACTATCTTAACACACATTTTAATGGGAGTAGAACAAACAAGTAGTCAACTATCTTAACACACATTTTAATGGGAGTAAAACAAACAAGTAGTCAACTATCTTAACACACATTTTAATGAGAGTAGAACAAACAAGTAGTCAACTATCTTAACACACATTTTAATGGGAGTAGAACAAACAAGTAGTCAACTATCTTAACACACATTTTAATGGGAGTAGAACAAACAAGTAGTCAACTATCTTAACACACATTTTAATGGGAGTAAAACAAACAAGTAGTCAACTATCTTAACACACATTTTAATGAGAGTAGAACAAACAAGTAGTCAACTATCTTAACACACATTTTAATGGGAGTAGAACAAACAAGTAGTCAACTATCTTAACACACATTTTAATGGGAGTAAAACAAACAAGTAGTCAACTATCTTAACACACATTTTAATGAGAGTAGAACAAACAAGTAGTCAACTATCTTAACACACATTTTAATGGGAGTAGAACAAACAAGTAGTCAACTATCTTAACACACATTTTAATGGGAGTAGAACAAACAAGTAGTCAACTATCTTAACACACATTTTAATGGGAGTAAAACAAACAAGTAGTCAACTATCTTAACACACATTTTAATGAGAGTAGAACAAACAAGTAGTCAACTATCTTAACACACATTTTAATGGGAGTAGAACAAACAAGTAGTCAACTATCTTAACACACATTTTAATGGGAGTAGAACAAACAAGTAGTCAACTATCTTAACACACATTTTAATGGGAGTAAAACAAACAAGTAGTCAACTATCTTAACACACATTTTAATGAGAGTAGAACAAACAAGTAGTCAACTATCTTAACACACATTTTAATGGGAGTAGAACAAACAAGTAGTCAACTATCTTAACACACATTTTAATGGGAGTAGAACAAACAAGTAGTCAACTATCTTAACACACATTTTAATGGGAGTAGAACAAACAAGTAGTCAACTATCTTAACACACATTTTAATGGGAGTAGAACAAACAAGTAGTCAACTATCTTAACACACATTCTAATGTGAGTAGAACAAACAAGTAGTCAACTATCTTAACACACATTTTAATGGGAGTAGAACAAACAAGTAGTCAACTATCTTAACACACATTTTAATGGGAGTAGAACAAACAAGTAGTCAACTATCTTAACACACATTTTAATGGGAGTAGAACAAACAAGTAGTCAACTATCTTAACACACATTTTAATGGGAGTAAAACAAACAAGTAGTCAACTATCTTAACACACATTTTAATGAGAGTAGAACAAACAAGTAGTCAACTATCTTAACACACATTTTAATGGGAGTAGAACAAACAAGTAGTCAACTATCTTAACACACATTTTAATGGGAGTAGAACAAACAAGTAGTCAACTATCTTAACACACATTTTAATGGGAGTAAAACAAACAAGTAGTCAACTATCTTAACACACATTTTAATGAGAGTAGAACAAACAAGTAGTCAACTATCTTAACACACATTTTAATGGGAGTAGAACAAACAAGTAGTCAACTATCTTAACACACATTTTAATGGGAGTAGAACAAACAAGTAGTCAACTATCTTAACACACATTTTAATGGGAGTAAAACAAACAAGTAGTCAACTATCTTAACACACATTTTAATGAGAGTAGAACAAACAAGTAGTCAACTATCTTAACACACATTTTAATGGGAGTAGAACAAACAAGTAGTCAACTATCTTAACACACATTTTAATGGGAGTAAAACAAACAAGTAGTCAACTATCTTAACACACATTTTAATGAGAGTAGAACAAACAAGTAGTCAACTATCTTAACACACATTTTAATGGGAGTAGAACAAACAAGTAGTCAACTATCTTAACACACATTTTAATGGGAGTAGAACAAACAAGTAGTCAACTATCTTAACACACATTTTAATGGGAGTAAAACAAACAAGTAGTCAACTATCTTAACACACATTTTAATGAGAGTAGAACAAACAAGTAGTCAACTATCTTAACACACATTTTAATGGGAGTAGAACAAACAAGTAGTCAACTATCTTAACACACATTTTAATGGGAGTAGAACAAACAAGTAGTCAACTATCTTAACACACATTTTAATGGGAGTAAAACAAACAAGTAGTCAACTATCTTAACACACATTTTAATGAGAGTAGAACAAACAAGTAGTCAACTATCTTAACACACATTTTAATGGGAGTAGAACAAACAAGTAGTCAACTATCTTAACACACATTTTAATGGGAGTAGAACAAACAAGTAGTCAACTATCTTAACACACATTTTAATGGGAGTAAAACAAACAAGTAGTCAACTATCTTAACACACATTTTAATGAGAGTAGAACAAACAAGTAGTCAACTATCTTAACACACATTTTAATGGGAGTAGAACAAACAAGTAGTCAACTATCTTAACACACATTTTAATGGGAGTAAAACAAACAAGTAGTCAACTATCTTAACACACATTTTAATGAGAGTAGAACAAACAAGTAGTCAACTATCTTAACACACATTTTAATGGGAGTAGAACAAACAAGTAGTCAACTATCTTAACACACATTTTAATGGGAGTAGAACAAACAAGTAGTCAACTATCTTAACACATTTTAATGGGAGTAGAACAAACAAGTAGTCAACTATCTTAACACACATTTTAATGGGAGTAGAACAAACAAGTAGTCAACTATCTTAACACACATTTTAATGGGAGTAGAACAAGCAAGTAGTCAACTATCTTAACACACATTTTAATGGGAGTAGAACAAACAAGTAGTCAACTATCTTAACACACATTTTAATGAGAGTAGAACAAACAAGTAGTCAACTATCTTAACACACATTTTAATGGGAGTAGAACAAACAAGTAGTCAACTATCTTAACACACATTTTAATGGGAGTAGAACAAACAAGTAGTCAACTATCTTAACACACATTTTAATGGGAGTAGAACAAACAAGTAGTCAACTATCTTAACACACATTTTAATGGGAGTAGAACAAACAAGTAGTCAACTATCTTAACACACATTTTAATGAGAGTAGAACAAACAAGTAGTCAACTATCTTAACACACATTTTAATGGGAGTAGAACAAACAAGTAGTCAACTATCTTAACACACATTTTAATGGGAGTAGAACAAACAAGTAGTCAACTATCTTAACACACATTTTAATGGGAGTAGAACAAACAAGTAGTCAACTATCTTAACACACATTTTAATGGGAGTAGAACAAACAAGTAGTCAACTATCTTAACACACATTTTAATGAGAGTAGAACAAACAAGTAGTCAGCTATCTTAACACACATTTTAATGGGAGTAGAACAAACAAGTAGTCAACTATCTTAACACACCTTTTAATGGGAGTAGAACAAACAAGTAGTCAACTATCTTAACACACATTTTAATGGGAGTAGAACAAACAAGTAGTCAACTATCTTAACACACATTTTAATGGGAGTAGAACAAACAAGTAGTCAACTATCTTAACACACATTTTAATGGGAGTAGAACAAACAAGTAGTCAACTATCTTAACACACATTTTAATGGGAGTAGAACAAACAAGTAGTCAACTATCTTAACACACATTTTAATGAGAGTAGAACAAACAAGTAGTCAACTATCTTAACACACATTTTAATGGGAGTAGAACAAACAAGTAGTCAACTATCTTAACACACATTTTAATGGGAGTAGAACAAACAAGTAGTCAACTATCTTAACACACATTTTAATGGGAGTAGAACAAACAAGTAGTCAACTATCTTAACACACATTTTAATGGGAGTAGAACAAGCAAGTAGTCAACTATCTTAACACACATTTTAATGGGAGTAGAACAAACAAGTAGTCAACTATCTTAACACACATTTTAATGAGAGTAGAACAAACAAGTAGTCAACTATCTTAACACACATTTTAATGAGAGTAGAACAAACAAGTAGTCAACTATCTTAACACACATTTTAATGGGAGTAGAACAAACAAGTAGTCAACTATCTTAACACACATTTTAATGGGAGTAGAACAAACAAGTAGTCAACTATCTTAACACACATTTTAATGGGGGTAGAACAAACAAGTAGTCAACTATCTTAACACACATTTTAATGAGAGTAGAACAAACAAGTAGTCAACTATCTTAACACACATTTTAATGAGAGTAGAACAAACAAGTAGTCAACTATCTTAACACACATTTTAATGGGAGTAGAACAAACAAGTAGTCAACTATCTTAACACACATTTTAATGTGAGTAGAACAAACAAGTAGTCAACTATCTTAACACACATTTTAATGGGAGTAGAACAAACAAGTAGTCAACTATCTTAACACACATTTTAATGAGAGTAGAACAAACAAGTAGTCAACTATCTTAACACATATTTTAATGGGAGTAGAACAAACAAGTAGTCAACTATCTTAACACACATTTTAATGAGAGTAGAACAAACAAGTAGTCAACTATCTTAACACACATTTTAATGAGAGTAGAACAAACAAGTAGTCAACTATCTTAACACACATTTTAATGGGAGTAGAACAAACAAGTAGTCAACTATCTTAACACACATTTTAATGGGAGTAGAACAAACAAGTAGTCAACTATCTTAACACACATTTTAATGGGAGTAGAACAAACAAGTAGTCAACTATCTTAACACACATTTTAATGGGAGTAGAACAAACAAGTAGTCAACTATCTTAACACACATTTTAATGGGAGTAGAACAAACAAGTAGTCAACTATCTTAACACACATTTTAATGGGAGTAGAACAAACAAGTAGTCAACTATCTTAACACACATTTTAATGGGAGTAGAACAAACAAGTAGTCAACTATCTTAACACACATTTTAATGGGAGTAGAACAAACAAGTAGTCAACTATCTTAACACACATTTTAATGAGAGTAGAACAAACAAGTAGTCAACTATCTTAACACACATTTTAATGAGAGTAGAACAAACAAGTAGTCAACTATCTTAACACACATTTTAATGTGAGTAGAACAAACAAGTAGTCAACTATCTTAACACACATTTTAATGAGAGTAGAACAAACAAGTAGTCAACTATCTTAACACACATTTTAATGAGAGTAGAACAAACAAGTAGTCAACTATCTTAACACACATTTTAATGTGAGTAGAACAAACAAGTAGTCAACTATCTTAACACACATTTTAATGGGAGTAGAACAAACAAGTAGTCAACTATCTTAACACACATTTTAATGGGAGTAGAACAAACAAGTAGTCAACTATCTTAACACACATTCTAATGTGAGTAGAACAAACAAGTAGTCAACTATCTTAACACACATTTTAATGGGAGTAGAACAAACAAGTAGTCAACTATCTTAACACACATTTTAATGGGAGTAGAACAAACAAGTAGTCAACTATCTTAACACACATTTTAATGGGAGTAGAACAAACAAGTAGTCAACTATCTTAACACACATTTTAATGGGAGTAAAACAAACAAGTAGTCAACTATCTTAGCACACATTTTAATGAGAGTAGAACAAACAAGTAGTCAACTATCTTAACACACATTTTAATGGGAGTAGAACAAACAAGTAGTCAACTATCTTAACACACATTTTAATGGGAGTAGAACAAACAAGTAGTCAACTATCTTAACACACATTTTAATGGGAGTAAAACAAACAAGTAGTCAACTATCTTAACACACATTTTAATGAGAGTAGAACAAACAAGTAGTCAACTATCTTAACACACATTTTAATGGGAGTAGAACAAACAAGTAGTCAACTATCTTAACACACATTTTAATGGGAGTAGAACAAACAAGTAGTCAACTATCTTAACACACATTTTAATGGGAGTAAAACAAACAAGTAGTCAACTATCTTAACACACATTTTAATGAGAGTAGAACAAACAAGTAGTCAACTATCTTAACACACATTTTAATGGGAGTAGAACAAACAAGTAGTCAACTATCTTAACACACATTTTAATGGGAGTAAAACAAACAAGTAGTCAACTATCTTAACACACATTTTAATGAGAGTAGAACAAACAAGTAGTCAACTATCTTAACACACATTTTAATGGGAGTAGAACAAACAAGTAGTCAACTATCTTAACACACATTTTAATGGGAGTAGAACAAACAAGTAGTCAACTATCTTAACACACATTTTAATGGGAGTAAAACAAACAAGTAGTCAACTATCTTAACACACATTTTAATGAGAGTAGAACAAACAAGTAGTCAACTATCTTAACACACATTTTAATGGGAGTAGAACAAACAAGTAGTCAACTATCTTAACACACATTTTAATGGGAGTAGAACAAACAAGTAGTCAACTATCTTAACACACATTTTAATGGGAGTAAAACAAACAAGTAGTCAACTATCTTAACACACATTTTAATGAGAGTAGAACAAACAAGTAGTCAACTATCTTAACACACATTTTAATGGGAGTAGAACAAACAAGTAGTCAACTATCTTAACACACATTTTAATGGGAGTAGAACAAACAAGTAGTCAACTATCTTAACACACATTTTAATGGGAGTAGAACAAACAAGTAGTCAACTATCTTAACACACATTTTAATGGGAGTAGAACAAACAAGTAGTCAACTATCTTAACACACATTCTAATGTGAGTAGAACAAACAAGTAGTCAACTATCTTAACACACATTTTAATGGGAGTAGAACAAACAAGTAGTCAACTATCTTAACACACATTTTAATGGGAGTAGAACAAACAAGTAGTCAACTATCTTAACACACATTTTAATGGGAGTAGAACAAACAAGTAGTCAACTATCTTAACACACATTTTAATGGGAGTAAAACAAACAAGTAGTCAACTATCTTAACACACATTTTAATGAGAGTAGAACAAACAAGTAGTCAACTATCTTAACACACATTTTAATGGGAGTAGAACAAACAAGTAGTCAACTATCTTAACACACATTTTAATGGGAGTAGAACAAACAAGTAGTCAACTATCTTAACACACATTTTAATGGGAGTAAAACAAACAAGTAGTCAACTATCTTAACACACATTTTAATGAGAGTAGAACAAACAAGTAGTCAACTATCTTAACACACATTTTAATGGGAGTAGAACAAACAAGTAGTCAACTATCTTAACACACATTTTAATGGGAGTAGAACAAACAAGTAGTCAACTATCTTAACACACATTTTAATGGGAGTAAAACAAACAAGTAGTCAACTATCTTAACACACATTTTAATGAGAGTAGAACAAACAAGTAGTCAACTATCTTAACACACATTTTAATGGGAGTAGAACAAACAAGTAGTCAACTATCTTAACACACATTTTAATGGGAGTAAAACAAACAAGTAGTCAACTATCTTAACACACATTTTAATGAGAGTAGAACAAACAAGTAGTCAACTATCTTAACACACATTTTAATGGGAGTAGAACAAACAAGTAGTCAACTATCTTAACACACATTTTAATGGGAGTAGAACAAACAAGTAGTCAACTATCTTAACACACATTTTAATGGGAGTAAAACAAACAAGTAGTCAACTATCTTAACACACATTTTAATGAGAGTAGAACAAACAAGTAGTCAACTATCTTAACACACATTTTAATGGGAGTAGAACAAACAAGTAGTCAACTATCTTAACACACATTTTAATGGGAGTAGAACAAACAAGTAGTCAACTATCTTAACACACATTTTAATGAGAGTAGAACAAACAAGTAGTCAACTATCTTAACACACATTTTAATGGGAGTAGAACAAACAAGTAGTCAACTATCTTAACACACATTTTAATGGGAGTAGAACAAACAAGTAGTCAACTATCTTAACACACATTTTAATGGGAGTAAAACAAACAAGTAGTCAACTATCTTAACACACATTTTAATGAGAGTAGAACAAACAAGTAGTCAACTATCTTAACACACATTTTAATGGGAGTAGAACAAACAAGTAGTCAACTATCTTAACACACATTTTAATGGGAGTAAAACAAACAAGTAGTCAACTATCTTAACACACATTTTAATGAGAGTAGAACAAACAAGTAGTCAACTATCTTAACACACATTTTAATGGGAGTAGAACAAACAAGTAGTCAACTATCTTAACACACATTTTAATGGGAGTAGAACAAACAAGTAGTCAACTATCTTAACACACATTTTAATGGGAGTAGAACAAACAAGTAGTCAACTATCTTAACACACATTTTAATGGGAGTAGAACAAACAAGTAGTCAACTATCTTAACACACATTTTAATGGGAGTAGAACAAGCAAGTAGTCAACTATCTTAACACACATTTTAATGGGAGTAGAACAAACAAGTAGTCAACTATCTTAACACACATTTTAATGAGAGTAGAACAAACAAGTAGTCAACTATCTTAACACACATTTTAATGAGAGTAGAACAAACAAGTAGTCAACTATCTTAACACACATTTTAATGGGAGTAGAACAAACAAGTAGTCAACTATCTTAACACACATTTTAATGGGAGTAGAACAAACAAGTAGTCAACTATCTTAACACACATTTTAATGGGGGTAGAACAAACAAGTAGTCAACTATCTTAACACACATTTTAATGAGAGTAGAACAAACAAGTAGTCAACTATCTTAACACACATTTTAATGAGAGTAGAACAAACAAGTAGTCAACTATCTTAACACACATTTTAATGGGAGTAGAACAAACAAGTAGTCAACTATCTTAACACACATTTTAATGGGAGTAGAACAAACAAGTAGTCAACTATCTTAACACACATTTTAATGGGAGTAGAACAAACAAGTAGTCAACTATCTTAACACACATTTTAATGGGAGTAGAACAAACAAGTAGTCAACTATCTTAACACACATTCTAATGTGAGTAGAACAAACAAGTAGTCAACTATCTTAACACACATTTTAATGGGAGTAGAACAAACAAGTAGTCAACTATCTTAACACACATTTTAATGGGAGTAGAACAAACAAGTAGTCAACTATCTTAACACACATTTTAATGGGAGTAGAACAAACAAGTAGTCAACTATCTTAACACACATTTTAATGGGAGTAGAACAAACAAGTAGTCAACTATCTTAACACACATTTTAATGAGAGTAGAACAAACAAGTAGTCAACTATCTTAACACACATTTTAATGGGAGTAGAACAAACAAGTAGTCAACTATCTTAACACACATTTTAATGGGAGTAGAACAAACAAGTAGTCAACTATCTTAACACACATTTTAATGGGAGTAGAACAAACAAGTAGTCAACTATCTTAACACACATTTTAATGGGAGTAGAACAAACAAGTAGTCAACTATCTTAACACACATTTTAATGAGAGTAGAACAAACAAGTAGTCAGCTATCTTAACACACATTTTAATGGGAGTAGAACAAACAAGTAGTCAACTATCTTAACACACCTTTTAATGGGAGTAGAACAAACAAGTAGTCAACTATCTTAACACACATTTTAATGGGAGTAGAACAAACAAGTAGTCAACTATCTTAACACACATTTTAATGGGAGTAGAACAAACAAGTAGTCAACTATCTTAACACACATTTTAATGGGAGTAGAACAAACAAGTAGTCAACTATCTTAACACACATTTTAATGGGAGTAGAACAAACAAGTAGTCAACTATCTTAACACACATTTTAATGAGAGTAGAACAAACAAGTAGTCAACTATCTTAACACACATTTTAATGGGAGTAGAACAAACAAGTAGTCAACTATCTTAACACACATTTTAATGGGAGTAGAACAAACAAGTAGTCAACTATCTTAACACACATTTTAATGGGAGTAGAACAAACAAGTAGTCAACTATCTTAACACACATTTTAATGGGAGTAGAACAAGCAAGTAGTCAACTATCTTAACACACATTTTAATGGGAGTAGAACAAACAAGTAGTCAACTATCTTAACACACATTTTAATGAGAGTAGAACAAACAAGTAGTCAACTATCTTAACACACATTTTAATGAGAGTAGAACAAACAAGTAGTCAACTATCTTAACACACATTTTAATGGGAGTAGAACAAACAAGTAGTCAACTATCTTAACACACATTTTAATGGGAGTAGAACAAACAAGTAGTCAACTATCTTAACACACATTTTAATGGGGGTAGAACAAACAAGTAGTCAACTATCTTAACACACATTTTAATGAGAGTAGAACAAACAAGTAGTCAACTATCTTAACACACATTTTAATGAGAGTAGAACAAACAAGTAGTCAACTATCTTAACACACATTTTAATGGGAGTAGAACAAACAAGTAGTCAACTATCTTAACACACATTTTAATGTGAGTAGAACAAACAAGTAGTCAACTATCTTAACACACATTTTAATGGGAGTAGAACAAACAAGTAGTCAACTATCTTAACACACATTTTAATGAGAGTAGAACAAACAAGTAGTCAACTATCTTAACACATATTTTAATGGGAGTAGAACAAACAAGTAGTCAACTATCTTAACACACATTTTAATGAGAGTAGAACAAACAAGTAGTCAACTATCTTAACACACATTTTAATGGGAATAGAACAAACAAGTAGTCAACTATCTTAACACACATTTTAATGGGAGTAGAACAAACAAGTAGTCAACTATCTTAACACACATTTTAATGAGAGTAGAACAAACAAGTAGTCAACTATCTTAACACACATTTTAATGAGAGTAGAACAAACAAGTAGTCAACTATCTTAACACACATTTTAATGGGAGTAGAACAAACAAGTAGTCAACTATCTTAACACACATTTTAATGGGAGTAGAACAAACAAGTAGTCAACTATCTTAACACACATTTTAATGAGAGTAGAACAAACAAGTAGTCAACTATCTTAACACACATTTTAATGAGAGTAGAACAAACAAGTAGTCAACTATCTTAACACACATTTTAATGGGAGTAGAACAAACAAGTAGTCAACTATCTTAACACACATTTTAATGGGAGTAGAACAAACAAGTAGTCAACTATCTTAACACACATTTTAATGAGAGTAGAACAAACAAGTAGTCAACTATCTTAACACACATTTTAATGGGAGTAGAACAAACAAGTAGTCAACTATCTTAACACACATTTTAATGAGAGTAGAACAAACAAGTAGTCAACTATCTTAACACACATTTTAATGAGAGTAGAACAAACAAGTAGTCAACTATCTTAACACACATTTTAATGGGAGTAGAACAAACAAGTAGTCAACTATCTTAACACACATTTTAATGGTAGTAGAACAAACAAGTAGTCAACTATCTTAACACACATTTTAATGGGAGTAGAACAAACAAGTAGTCAACTATCTTAACACACATTTTAATGCGAGTAGAACAAACAAGTAGTCAACTATCTTAACACACATTTTAATGGGAGTAGAACAAACAAGTAGTCAACTATCTTAACACACATTTTAATGAGAGTAGAGCAAACAAGTAGTCAACTATCTTAACACACATTTTAATGAGAGTAGAACAAACAAGTAGTCAACTATCTTAACACACATTTTAATGAGAGTAGAACAAACAAGTAGTCAACTATCTTAACACACATTTTAATGGGAGTAGAACAAACAAGTAGTCAACTATCTTAACACACATTTTAATGGGAGTAGAACAAACAAGTAGTCAACTATCTTAACACACATTTTAATGAGAGTAGAACAAACAAGTAGTCAACTATCTTAACACACATTTTAATGGGAGTAGAACAAACAAGTAGTCAACTATCTTAACACACATTTTAATGGTAGTAGAACAAACAAGTAGTCAACTATCTTAACACACATTTTAATGGGAGTAGAACAAACAAGTAGTCAACTATCTTAACACACATTTTAATGCGAGTAGAACAAACAAGTAGTCAACTATCTTAACACACATTTTAATGGGAGTAGAACAAACAAGTAGTCAACTATCTTAACACACATTTTAATGAGAGTAGAGCAAACAAGTAGTCAACTATCTTAACACACATTTTAATGAGAGTAGAACAAACAAGTAGTCAACTATCTTAACACACATTTTAATGAGATTAGAACAAACAAGTAGTCAACTATCTTAACACACATTTTAATGGGAGTAGAACAAACAAGTAGTCAACTATCTTAACACACATTTTAATGGGAGTAGAACAAACAAGTAGTCAACTATCTTAACACACATTTTAATGAGAGTAGAACAAACAAGTAGTCAGCTATCTTAACACACATTTTAATGGGAGTAGAACAAACAAGTAGTCAACTATCTTAACACACATTTTAATGGGAGTAGAACAAACAAGTAGTCAACTATCTTAACACACATTTTAATGGGAGTAGAACAAACAAGTAGTCAACTATCTTAACACACATTTTAATGGGAGTAGAACAAACAAGTAGTCAACTATCTTAACACACATTTTAATGGGAGTAGAACAAACAAGTAGTCAACTATCTTAACACACATTTTAATGAGAGTAGAACAAACAAGTAGTCAACTATCTTAACACACCTTTTAATGGGAGTAGAACAAACAAGTAGTCAACTATCTTAACACACATTTTAATGGGAATAGAACAAACAAGTAGTCAACTATCTTAACACACATTTTAATGAGAGTAGAACAAACAAGTAGTCAACTATCTTAACACACATTTTAATGAGAGTAGAACAAACAAGTAGTCAACTATCTTAACACACATTTTAATGGGAGTAGAACAAACAAGTAGTCAACTATCTTAACACACATTTTAATGAGAGTAGAACAAACAAGTAGTCAACTATCTTAACACACATTTTAATGGGAGTAGAACAAACAAGTAGTCAACTATCTTAACACACATTTTAATGAGAGTAGAACAAACAAGTAGTCAACTATCTTAACACACATTTTAATGGGAGTAGAACAAACAAGTAGTCAACTATCTTAACACACATTTTAATGGGAATAGAACAAACAAGTAGTCAACTATCTTAACACACATTTTAATGAGAGTAGAACAAACAAGTAGTCAACTATCTTAACACACATTTTAATGAGAGTAGAACAAACAAGTAGTCAACTATCTTAACACACATTTTAATGGGAGTAGAACAAACAAGTAGTCAACTATCTTAACACACATTTTAATGGGAGTAGAACAAACAAGTAGTCAACTATCTTAACACACATTTTAATGAGAGTAGAACAAACAAGTAGTCAACTATCTTAACACACATTTTAATGGGAGTAGAACAAACAAGTAGTCAACTATCTTAACACACATTTTAATGGGAGTAGAACAAACAAGTAGTCAACTATCTTAACACACATTTTAATGAGAGTAGAACAAACAAGTAGTCAACTATCTTAACACACCTTTTAATGGGAGTAGAACAAACAAGTAGTCAACTATCTTAACACACATTTTAATGGGAATAGAACAAACAAGTAGTCAACTATCTTAACACACATTTTAATGAGAGTAGAACAAACAAGTAGTCAACTATCTTAACACACATTTTAATGGGAGTAGAACAAACAAGTAGTCAGCTATCTTAACACACATTTTAATGGGAGTAGAACAAACAAGTAGTCAACTATCTTAACACACATTTTAATGGGAGTAGAACAAAGAAGTAGTCAACTATCTTAACACACATTTTAATGGGAGTAGAACAAACAAGTAGTCAACTATCTTAACACACATTTTAATGGGAGTAGAACAAACAAGTAGTCAGCTATCTTAACACACATTTTAATGGGAGTAGAACAAACAAGTAGTCAACTATCTTAACACACATTTTAATGGGAGTAGAACAAACAAGTAGTCAACTATCTTAACACACATTTTAATGGGAATAGAACAAACAAGTAGTCAACTATCTTAACACACATTTTAATGGGAGTAGAACAAACAAGTAGTCAACTATCTTAACACACATTTTAATGGGAGTAGAACAAACAAGTAGTCAACTATCTTAACACACATTTTAATGAGAGTAGAACAAACAAGTAGTCAACTATCTTAACACACATTTTAATGGGAGTAGAACAAACAAGTAGTCAGCTATCTTAAGTATGTTCAGAATACTGGTAAACTTTTGTCGGTGTCTCTGATGCAGATGTTGACAAAAATTACACTGTTCCTGTCAGTTTTATGGAATGTTGATCAAATTGGTTTTTAGTAATAACCCAAATCCTTACGTGATGTGTGTAACCGCCTCTAACCGGTAGTCATACGTCTGCTATATGATGAACATTGTCCACATCCACAGAAAAATTACCTGTGGGTGTTTCCCCACTTCAACTCGTAAATTTACATAGAAATCGGAGATATTTCGTCATAAAACTTCACACATGGTTTTGTCTATCATATTTCTTGAAGACAAACATAAAATGTTATTGCATTTATCAATATTTGATGAGTATCAACAGTTTTTTCAACACCGTATCTGTTTCTCGATACAGCCGCCCGATTACAGAGACCCGTGACCCAGATTAGCGCGTTCCACCAGTTTTTTCTTAATAATGTTGTTTAATAAAACGACGTTCAATTCGTCTTGACTCCCATTTGTTTTGTAGGGTTTCATGTTTTATGTATTTATGTTATATGTTAGATACGATTACGTAACCCTCATTCCGCTTGTGCTCCAGTTAGGGTTACGAATCGGCCCCATTCAACGTATGGGAGCAAATTAAAATTTTCGTTAAGTGAATATTTCAACTTTTCTTTTTGCATATCTGGTCATAACTTATTATTCCCTACAATTTTTAAGTAATGACGATACGAAATAAGTGTTACAATACCTGTTTCTACCTTCACGATCGATTTAATATTCGAAAATTGTTTCTTGTTCGCCGTGGCACCTTACGTATACTCTCGTGATGGGCGGAGCCTATCTATATATGGATCTGAATGCCAAATATGAAAAACGTTACTAAGATGTTTTACTACGATTGATCCAAATAAGGATATCTCCAAAACGAGGCAAGTGCACGTGAATTAACAACTTGTAAACAAAATGTCGGACAGAAAGAAGATTTCATGCATTCAAATTTTCAGATGGATATAAGTCTACTATGGATTGATGCAGCGTTTACTTGACACCTCAAGGTTTACCTAAATATATTTATCTTTCACCCCCGTTAATTTTTTCAATCACTTACAACGGAATTAGGACAAAAAACCGCCCGGTGTGAATCACTCCGGGCGCTGCTCCCATACGTTGAATGGGATCGATTCGTAACCCTCGCTGGGAGCAAAAGCGGACTGAAGGTTACGTTATCGTATCTAGTTATATGTATGTTATATGTATTTATTTACGTGTACTGGTATCTAACACGATTACTATATGATGTTCGTGTAGCTTAACAATTAAACGACGGTGTTACTAGTGGAGCAGGAACTGCATTCCCTTCCGGAGCACCTGAGCCCACCCTCAATTTTTAGTGGGGTTTGTGTTGCTCGATCTTTAGTTTTCTGTGTAATGTTTTGTAGATCGTTGTTTGTCCTTTTTCCTTTGGTCATTGTATTGTCCGTCCTTCGATTTACGGCTTTTGATTACTCCTTTGGTATCTTCTAACTTTCCTGATATTTTACGATAAATTTGTTTAAAAATCGCCAATCGCGCTACACGCTTGAAACCTAATGACAGCCTAATAACAGAGAACACTAGTATTTGATGTAATATTAAGAATTCAGTGGACAATGTGGAGGTCGCCTGTAATAGCCACTATCCTTTCACCAATAACGTATATGTTCGTGCATGGTTCACTGTGAGATATGATAGTCTAACACCTTACGATGAGACTGTTCACCATGACCTTACCTTCGTTATATATCAAGGTTTAACATAAAATCAACATTAGTTTTACTTACTAAGACACAATGATTCATACGTCCGGCGATACTTGTAAGACGACGCTTCATGTCTGTGTTCGTTAAAACATCGTTTTCTAGAATTAACACCAAGTTGTGTAAATTCCCTGAAATAGAAAGAATTGAATAATGATTAAAATATTCAGTCTTCAATACTTATTGATGAATTGATCGTTGTTTAACATAAACTAAGCAATATTTCAGCTATTTTAACATAAACTAAGCAATATTTCAGCTATTTTAACATAAACTAAGCAATATTTCAGCTATTTTAACATAAACTAAGCAATATTTCAGCTATTTTAACATAAACTAAGCAATATTTCAGCTATTTTAACATAAACTAAGCAATATTTCAGCTATTTTAGCATAAACTAAGCAATATTTCAGCTATTTGAACATAAACTAAGCAATATTTCAGCTATTTTAACATAAACTAAGTAATATTTCAGCTATTTTAACATAAACTACGCAATATTTCAGCTATTTTAACATAAACTAAACAATATTTCAGCTATTTTAACATAAACTAAACAATATTTCAGCTATTTTAACATAAACTAAACAATATTTCAGCTATTTTCAATAACGTGTGTTCATCCCATTTGCGATTTTATATTCAAATAAAATATGTTTTAACTATATTCATGACGAAAAAACTTTCATAAAAATAAATGATTTAAGTGAAAAGTGG
Organism: Bathymodiolus brooksi; assembly: GCA_963680875.1. Lineage (NCBI taxonomy): Eukaryota > Metazoa > Mollusca > Bivalvia > Mytilida > Modiolidae > Bathymodiolus > Bathymodiolus brooksi. The sequence continues at coordinate 19,728,548 of OY804576.1, forward strand.
TTCTGTGATTGAAAATTGTTAGGGAGTGAAAATATTACTTTGTAGGGAGCCAGCATGGCCCACTCACAACAGACTATTACTCCTACAAAGTAGCAGGATGGAATTCCGCCCCATCATACTCCAACGATGTCATTCCATCAAGACGTCACCTACTTATAGTGTTATTCGGAGCTGATGTAAGCTGTTCACGTACAATGAGTTCGACATTCTCCCTACATGAGACGCCAATGTCCCGTCCAAGCGGATCTCACTTTCGTTAGGGTTGTACCTTGCTGCAGGGAAACTAGGTTCATATCAATTTATATACTTCCGTGTTTCTCTATTGGTTATATTTTAGGCACCCATCAGGAATTGATCTAACCACGTGACCATTTGTTCATTAATATATAAGTCATAGATATTTAGGATTCACCATTTCAAGCAACGGAAAATTCAATGTAAACTTAACCTGTATAAGAAATCTTTAAATTACAAAATTATTTGTCTTCAACAAATCCTAGTATAGACACCTTTTTACATCTTTATGATCATACCATTAAACCAATTCTAACTTATGGGAGTGAAATGTGGGGTATGTTTTCTGTTGATTCGTCCAGTTGTAGGAAAAAAAGTGATTATTGTAAAATTTGTAAAATACATTCTTGGCGTAAATAGGAAAACTACCAATATTGCAGTTATGTCTGAGCTTGGACGTTATCCTATATATTTCTCTGTAATTTTAGCTATGTTAAAATATTGTCACAGATTAGAAGGTCAACAGGAAGGTTTACTATTTGATGCTTATGTATGTAATAAAGAGTTATATTTTAGTAAAATCAATACATGGTATTCGAGTATATTATATAATAATTTAATTTGATTTTAATACTGCAATCTGATTGGCTAATCCACCTGGATAAAATTTCGGTTATACTCGATAACATGGGTTGGTATTGTGACGTCACCAACGTGTTCATCCGCCAACGACAAATTCAAATAGTCACGAAATAATCGTAATTAAAATCGAGAAATCATTAAATTTTGTTGTAAAAATTAAGTTATAATGTACACAAACACAGAATAGATATATGACGTACTCCATAACAACATGTACTCGGCCATAATAACCTACAGCTCGTCAATAAACGTACGTAGTATACAAATACAGAATAGATATATGACGTACTCCATAACAGCATGTACTCGGCCATAATAACCTACAGCTCGTCAATAAAAGGAATAAAATACGTTAAAAATCACCATGTATTTTATTTACATCTAAGAACTTGGATATATCTATCTACTAAACAAACAACTTACATGTTTCCTGGTTGCTAAGGACACTGATTTTCTCGTTCAATTCATATTTTAGATTGTATTATAGGAAGAAAAAGTCCGTTTTATGAACAAACATTCGAGAAATTAGGAAAATACACTAGAGCATAATTGGTAGGATACTACTGTAATTAAAATTAAACCTCTAGAGTCTACCCAGGCGTGATGTTTATATATACATAATGTATATTAAAATATCGATAATCAATATATTTAAAGTTATATGACGTCTATTTAATAACATCATAACAGTGCTTGTTGTGTGCGAGGTTAAAATAATACCTGTTCAGCTTTCTTGTCATTACCCGCCATCAAATATAAAACTTGTCAATCCATGCATGCTGCAAACAATATGATTATTACAAAAAGAATAGATCAACGTTTTGTCAACGCTTACTATATACATAGTAAAAATAAATACCGACCATAAGCGGATTCAGCCTCATTATATGGATATTTTGGCAAAATTTTGCCCCACACTTTTAGAACAAAAAATGTAGACTCTTCGGAAAGTTTGGACCACACCCCTTTTTTATGATTTTCATATAACTATTACGGGCGTTTTACGTTTGCGCCAATTTATCGTTCATTTGCGCCACAATACATTTGCGCCAATGTTACGTTTACGCCAATAAATTTTCTGAATATTAGGTATCAAATGCGCCAAAAATAAATTCATACGTTTGCGCCAATTTACCTTGATTTTTTTACTTTTACAGCTAACAGCTAACCCTCCTCCTTTTTCTGGGCTTGGAACCAGCAGGTTAAACCTGGCGGAGTTAAAGTCATTTAAAAGTCGGTTAAACACATGCTTAAAACTAAAACTATTTACATCGTTAAAATGTCAATTGACCATTCATTTCACTAATGGCTGATTTTTGTAGCTAACAGCAAACACAAATTGTTGTCTTGTTATATCTCCAGACATCCATTTACTGTATTTTTCAATCAAGAACTGTTCCTTTTCCAACTCCTTTCTGGTGCGTACAGCTTCAGCATTGGTACTTTTAAGTTTGACATACCTGTACATGTAGGTTATTGCTTGAAGTTTGGTCAACGTGTCCATGAAAATAAACATTGACGGATGTGATTTGTAAAACTGCTCATTATAATGAGAGTGAAATGCCTCGGGTCCATTGTTAGTTCTTCTAACTAATGATGGAACCTCAGACCATGATGATGTTGGAAATGTCGCTGTTGTATCATCTATATGTATGTGTTAAGCACATAGTCTGAAAACTGTTCAATTCTCTTATCATCTGGCATATCGGGTATCATCCACCATAAATCAGTTAAAGTTCCTTATGTTAATTTTGTAAAATTTTCTAATTGTAGATAACATACATGATGAAATGATCTTTGACGGTCTTTCTGAAATTTGGTCTGTAGCTTTTCTTTTTCACCCAGTTCGTAAAATCTGACGTTCCGAGGGTTAATTTCATGAATATGCCACAGTGATCCATTAAGTACTGCCTGACAGCTTGCATCTGTGGTTACTTTTTCTGCACAATCCTTTACTGTACAACGCCAACTTATTTCCCCCGACTTCTTCAAAAATGTTGTCTAAATTTGTGGCCATCAACAACAATTACAGGTTTTCCCTTGTTGGACTCTTTTTTTTAATCGGAACACATCCATCTTAACCGTTCAAATATTAACTGCTTAAATGATCCATCAAATTGAACTGAGTGAACATTTTTTTGTCAAGTAAACATTACTTACCAGGGGCGGATTTAGAGGGGGCGTGCGGGGCGTGCGGCCCCCCTAAAATTCGCAAAGCATATGTTATACAACGTTAATTAAGCAGTTCAACAAACAACTTTTTCATGAATGGTTAACTCGTGACCTGTAGTAAAATATTCCTACACATTGTAAATACACGTTGGGTGTGTTCGTTGATTCATATATGGATTCGCCGACAATTTCCGCTTTTGTTTGTCTATAAACAAGAACGGTCGAATCGTATGTTTTCAATGAATGAATCAAACGACGAAAAGAAAAGCTCCATCCGGACGGGCAGTATTAACTAGAACCACCCGAAAGGACAAGCACCGAAAGTACAGACCAATTAGTGAAATGAGGAATGCGTTAAAACTAAACCAATAGTTCTTTGACGGGTTAAAATATCGTGATCGATCAGTCATGAGTTGAATAATTCGCATCACGGTTGTTCAAAAAAAGTTTTACTTTAGGTTCTTATAATCTGACAAAAATATACTGTTAACAATTATCCGACAAAATTAAGACCCAAAATCAATTTTTTTTGGTCTGATAAAAATGGTGTGGTTGTTTCAAAATTGTCGTTCAAATAAATGTCTGTAATTCCTAAAATCCCCTAATTGCCCCCCTGAGCCCCCTACCAGAGTTCTACCCTGGACCAGCTGTGGGACCTTAAGCGGTCCTCAGACTCCTCGCCTACTCACGCCCCCCCCCTAACCACAAATCCTGGATCCACCCCCTGCTTACCTTCTATATAATTAGATACATGTACATGTAGGTAACTTTTAATTGATTGTAAAACTTATTAATTTTCGTAGGTAAATTGGCGCTTTTCATAGTCTTTTATTGGCGCTTTTGATACATTGGAAATTTTAATAATTCGCGCTTTTGATGCATTTTAAAAACTGTAATTAGCGCAAACGTATTATGGCCACTATTATCAGGTGTATAGATAAAATAATAAAATTCATCGAAAGAATAATATGAAAACAGTCATGAATATACTTTTGACGACTCCTTCCACTCCTCTAATTCAGGCATTGGTTTAGTCCACAACAAAAAAAACATATAGTGTAATTAGTATATAAAAATTGAATATCCTGTCTTTGGAGATATGATATTTTATTTTATGTGCAATGCAACTAATCTATTACCATTTCAAGAGTTGCCCTCCCTACTTTTCACAAATGTTCATAGTTTTCAATCAACCAAACAATATATTCTATAAAGATGTCTACAGCAGACATAGTACGTTATAAATGAAACTCAATCTCAGAGTGTTATGCGTATCCTGGTTCATTTTTTTAAAAAATGCCTCTAATGATATGTCGCCTTTTTCTTATGCTGCTTTTCATTCAAAAATGCATCTATTGTATCATTTACATGTTTGAAATTTACATTATGGAATAATAATAATAATAATAATAATAATAATAATGAGATTGATTGGTCCTGGTAAACGACACGGTGTAGCTATAATGCTTCTTTACACTGGGCAAATTGTCATCTACAGTGTAATAATCCAAAATCTAACACTATTTTTATCTTTTAAACAATGGCAGTCAAAGAATTGTAGACACTGAAATATGAATTATTAAAAGAAGTTAAATGTGTATTGCGATTGATAAAACAATATATTTGGATTGTCGCCACCACAGTCAATTGTTTAAACAATAGAATTATAACACTAAACGACGTTAAATTGATTACTTAACAATGGTCCTTTACAGATCCACAAAGTATGAAGGCGGAACCCAAAAACTTGACCTTAAAACAGATATAAAGAATTAATGTACAATTATGACATTGTCAGCAATTATTAATATACTAATTAGGAGGATGGAATGTTCTTCTTCTGATTATAACAAACAGGTGAGTTAACTAAACATTCATCTATTTAATCTATGAATTATTTTCTTACAATTTCTTCCAATCGCTTGAGTCTTGGTTATAACTCGATCTCTGATCCTCATTTTGATTTTTAAATATATTCCATCAGAAAACATTATTTTACGGTCTGTTTTGTAATAAATCTCATTATTTCCACTCGGATATTTCATGCTTTCATAACAAATGGGCACGGTTTCTAATCCACATCACTTCCATCCTACTTGTCATAATTACACATTTGTGTATGAGAACACGTCACCATGTCCACGAACATTTTCTAATCTGTATAATTTCATATATTTTCTTCAGTAGGCTGGAGTACGTACTTTTTAAAGAATACTATACATGTACAACACTATATATAATTATAAATTAATGACTCACGAAAAGGAGCACACATCTCTACATCAGAAGGTTACTTATACAACATATGAATAAATCGCACAGTTTATGTTTTTTATGGTGTGCTTTATGTTGGATATTTTCCCTAACAATTTAGCCCTATACACAAACTCATTTTATTTGTCATATTTACCTAATGACATCATTCATAAACCATAACGTAGCATACTAAAAAAAGGAAGCACTTGCAAGGCAATCGTCGGTAACACACGATTGATAAAGCTCCGACAATGTTAACTCATCGCGATGAATGGAGCGGAGTATCGAAGCCTAACGATTGATAACGCACCGACACTCCATTCATCAACCATCGTGGAGATTATTGGAGCGTGATCATTTAGAAGATAACAGTATTGTACATTTGTATTTTAAGCTTTGCGGACATAAATCGTCGATTTTATGGTCGCAAATGGAGTTTACATAGCGACGCGTAGAGGAGCTGATAGACGGATATTTGCGACTGTAAAACCCAAATTTACGTCCGCAAAGCTTAAAATACAATACAGTTATCTCCATTCTAATGCAATACTGAACATAAAAATGTATTCGTGCATATATTCCTGGGTCTAAAAATCACATAAATTAAAATTCCGCGAAATGTTGTTGACGACTTTGGCACATAAACAACATGACGTCATATGAAGCCTTTCCGTTTAAACGTAAAGATTAGACGTTTTTTGACTTCGTGTACGCTTCAATTTTGATAAAAATGTAACTAAAATAAGTTTGCAAGGTAGGCATTTTAATTATTTTTGTGCATTGTTGTAAATGTGACATGTAGGTTTTCAAGATGGCGGATCCTTCCAGTTAAACGCCTTAGTTACGACTTTTAGATTGAGAATTTTACGCAGAATAGCAACCAATCAAATTCGACGATACAATAAAATTGCATTAGAATCGTAGTTTTGCCGGCGATGTTGCAGGGACATTATTTTTAGAGTTTTTTTCCTCGATATTAGGTTGTACATTTTTAGTCAACCTTATTCTTTTTATTTGTGAATCATTTCATTCTTCATATCATTCATATATGCACAATATCTACATCTGCAGCAAAAATAAGGTTGTTTCAATGGATTCCAGACAAGCACCATTCTTCAATTCATCATCCGGGTCACTCAGCAGTATAAGTACAGGTACATATCTGTTTTTTAACTTGCATTAAGCACACTGCATATAGTCATCACTGTAGTTTTTACTAATCTACTCTAACTCTAATTCATTAACATAATTATATTCACAAAAGGGGGAGGGTTGGACCTATAAGTATAAAACTAGTGTAGCCCCGCCACATTTTATTGAAGTTCCTGTACCAATTTAGAAAAGTGAGTGGCCATATATGTGTTAGAGGTATCGATTTCCATCTCTGTTTCTCATATTTTTCAATTTGATTTTAGAACTGTTCAGACAGTGTGTTATTTTTTGTTTTTCACCTTATGTTTACCACTACAATTCCCTTCACTATATATGAAGGTTAATGAACGAAATCGACGGAAATAATACTGATTTTGTTTTCATAACGACATCCATTATTGTTCACTCATGTTTATATTGAAATACGAAATGCAAAATAAGTCATCATTATTAGACGATTGGTTTAGACGAACAAATAAAGCTTATTAATTATAAATTCCACGTGGTAATTAAGCTACCATAAATCGCTCTCAAATAAAGTCAGATTGTGTATCGCGTGACTTTGTGTAGTATTTTGTGGACCATTATTTCTCTTTTTTCTTTTACCATTATATCATCTGCCCTTCATTTTACGACTTCCGGCCACCATTTTGATATCTTCAAACTTCTCACACAACGTACAGTATTCATAATTTATGTTTATTATTGAGGACACAGGAATCTTCATTTTTGTATCTGATTTCAGGCGATATTGGCAACTTAGAAATTGCGGATCTGTCGTTTGATTCTCCCAATCTATCACGATCAGAACGAAACATGGAACTTGATGAGGAAATAAAACAATGTGAGAACTCCTTGCTAGAAGCACAAGAAACGAACATGCGATGTCAAGAAGCACATGAAAACGTAGAACGTGCTTTAATATCACAAGAGGTCAAATGTTCTGACATTCCAACAAACAAGAGGAGAAGATGGTCATCAGCTAAACTAAGTAATAGTATGTTATCAGTTTAAAATAAAGTTACATCAATTGCTTTATTGGCACCCAGTAGTTTGCCAATGTCACAATAAAACATAATATTTTGTAATGATAAATGAAAAAGAAAAACTGTACACACAAACACATGTATCAGTTATTGAAAAAGTAAAACTGTACATACAAATACATGTATATTGTTTTTACAGACGAAACACTAATGATAATAATATTACGTATATTTCAATAGACATATAGCTCATATAACATTCTATATAGTATATTATAATCATACACGATATAGAGTACTCTTGTCAGAAAATGAAAATAGAATACTCTAGTCAGAAGACGAACACAACATAGAATACTCTAGACAGAAGAGGAACGCAACATCGTGTACTCTAGTCAGAGTACACTTCAAGTCTAGCTAGTCAGAAGAGCCTTTGGAGCAGATGAACGATCTGGATACAAAAACAACATGATAAGACAGCCAAAGGAGAATCTGGATACAAGAAAACTAGTACAGACACAAAAGTTAAACAATAGAGCAAAAACTTTGGCAACATGAACTCCTACAGTTAGAATTTCGTACTGGTACCGTCAAACCAGACGTACTACCACAGTTGTAAGCTCGTACTGGTACCGTTAAACCAGACGCACTACCACAGTTGTAAGCTCGTACTGGTACCGTTAAACCAGACGTACTACCACAGTTGTAAGCTCGTACTGGTACCGTTACACCAGATCACTACTATATTGCTTACAGTGTTCAGATTAGTTCTTATTCAAAATGCAAAACTTGTACTCATTAGATTTATGACGGCAAGACCTGGTTCTCCGATATAGTTAACATGTCATAGGATGATACAAATCATAAAGTCATTATTGCCAAAGTCAGTTAAGGAACGACCACGAATATGTTCCTTTTGTCGCAATCACAATCCGAACCTGTCCTCATTCATGACTTTTCACCGGGTTTTTAACAAGAGTAACAGGGGGTGCCACGTGTGGAGCAGGAACTGCTTATCCTTCCGGAACACCTGAGTTTTTAGTTGGATTCGTGTTGCTTGGTCTTTAGTTTTATGTGTAATGTTTTGTAGATCGTTGTTTGTCCTTTTTCTTTTTGCCATTGTGTTGTCTGTCCTTCTTTGATTTAGGACTTCTGATTACCCCTTTGTGTTGTCTGACCTTCTTTGATTTAGGACTTCTGATTACCCCTTTGTGTTGTCTGACCTTCTTTGATTTAGGGTTTCTGATTACACCTTTGGTATCTTCTGATTACCTCTTTGGTATTTTCAAACCTTTCTTGCAATACAAATATATCTTACTTTGTGATCGGCTGTGAATTTCTATAATTGTGTATAAGTGTAAGAATTTGGTAAGGTGTCAAAATAATAAGGATACACTGACTTAATTGTATATCTTTGCCAGATTATATTAACATGTTTGTATATCAAATTAAATCTTAATTCCAGGGATTACATTGACAGATGACGATAATGGTTTGGATGCTGAACAGATTCTAGACGACTATGATGATATATATGTCGACACCAGGAAAACAACTTTACATGGCGCCACTATCTGTGGAGACACAATACTTATGAATCAATTACTAAAGGCTGGGTCAAGGGTGAACTCACAGGACAGTAACGGCAAGATCCCACTTCATTATGCTGCTGAACACGGCCAACTCCCGGCTTTAAGGTTGCTCTTAAACGCTGGATCGATCGTAAACATGATTGATCATAGAATCAAACAGCCACTTTTCTATTCTGTTGAACATGGATATGTAGCTGTCACAAAAGAATTAATGACAAGGGGAGCATCGGTCAATTGTACAGATAACAGGAAAAAGACGCCATTACACCAAGCCACTGAAGATGGTAAAAAATTGATGGTTGAATTGCTGCTACGCAATAGAGCATCGGTATACTCTCTGGATAGCAATATGACAGCACCATTACATTATGCTGTTGAAAAGAACTATCTACAAATAACGCAGATGTTGATTACCCATGGTGCACCTATTAACCAGAGTGACGGGAAACAACGCAAACCGCTTCATTTTGCAGCAGAACTTGGATATTTAACTATCATAGATTTCTTAGTTAAGAGAGGTGCGACTCTAGATTCATTAGATTGTAATCTTCAAACGCCAATATTTCTTGCCATTGAACAAGGTCACGATTTTATCGTCCATGCATTATTAAATTACGGAGCCTCCATTAAAACCGCAGACAGAAATCGACAAACACCTCTCCATTTAGCCGCTCGTAAAGGCATGGTTACTACAGCAAATGATCTAATCCGACAAGGAGCCCGTCTTGACGTACAAGATGACGAAGGCAAATCTCCTATATTCTATGCTGTAGAGGAACGCGAACTTTCAATGGTTGACGCACTATTAAAAGCTGACGCCTTGGTAGATGTTATTGACAATACAATCAAAAGTCCTCTCCATTATGCTGCAGAAACAAAGGATACGGACCTCATCTATCTTCTAGCACAACACGAATTACAAACTTCCAGAAGCAAAAATGTACACAGGCGTTTACTTGAAATCGCCATTCAGTATGACAACGAATACTTGGGCCAGGTGGTTTGGAACCGTCTTCTTGATAAATACACTGAGGTCATTATTGCCAGTGATCATGCATATCCATGGGACTTGGCATCTAGAGAGATTACAAATATTGTTAAAATTCTTCTCAGAATGACGTGCGAATCGTTTGCAAAACTACACAAAGAGCGATTATGGAAAGCTTGTCCAGAATTACAAGACGGCAGTGGTGAACGACCTGTTATTGTAGCTTATGTATTTCTATGGCCACAGACAAAGAAGAAGGTTTTCATGGGAATTCCAGTAGTTTATCGTATGCACACTGCATCTGTTGAATCAACTGGGTACGACGAGGTTGATTCATCTCAATTAAGATTTTGAAATGATTAGTTGTCCACCCAGACAATATGTACTGATCATTTTTTGTTGCAAAATTCTCAATTCTCAAAATAAAATTCTAAATCGTTATCAAATGTATATATATTTTTATAAAACATACATAACATGCATACGGTATATTGTTAACTATAAAGCTATGTAACAGAGCATGCATAGAGTAAAGTTTGTATATAAAATTGTACACCAAAATATTCCATACAGCACAGTGTTTGGCCATTGTATTATCTATCCTTCGATTTACAGCTGTTAATTACCGTTTTGATATAGTCAAACTTTTCTTACCAAGTTGTACAACAAAATATTACGTAGATTTTTTCAAAAAGCGTGTTATCTATTTTGTTAATATTTCAGAATATGTTTGTTTAGCGTACTGAATTCAGTGCCATCATTTGGAACGTGTCCGTATAATTTGAAAAGTATATCATTTTAACAGTATATTGATACGGTATGGTTTGTTTAGCTAATATGATACTTATCTTTTGATTGTTTACGATAAATTTTATTTCAGATTTGTTTGTATTATTTTTAAACACTTTTATATCTTCCAATTCAATATTTTGCTCTGAAATATGTTCTATAGACAAAAATCTGAATTTGATGTTTAGACCCTCTGGGTTTATTGCTCCCAAAACTTGATATTTAGACTCTCTGGTTTTATTATTTGGCTTTCCAATCTTTTGATTTTGAGCAGGTACCTGATGAAGGTTATTCCAGAAACGTACATGATGAAGGTTATTCCAGAAACGTACCTGATGAAGGTTATTCCAGAAACGCGTTTTTATTTTAATCTTATTCTCTGTTTAATGGTAGTTTGTGTTGTTATATTTTATTCTGCTGTTGTTTTTTAAGATTAAGTGGTTCGATCCTCGGGCGGGTAGAACCACAGGCTGATTCGGAGCCAGGATAATGTGTGCGCTTGGAACGATTGATTGCTTTAATTGATTGATTTATTGTGTTTAACGCCACTTACAGCAATATTTCAGCTATATCATGGCGACCAGTTTTAGTGGTGTAATTTACAAAGCCGTGCGCGAACCCACGCCGTATTGGTGATAGGCTTGTATGAGTTGTTATGTAATCCAACTACCTAACTCATTGAGCAACCCGGGCCCTGCTTGGAACGACATATCTACCTGAGGATTGCTGTCAGTGAAATAGCACAATAAACACCCAAATCTGTGAGTTGGTAAAAAGTACTAAACATATATCATCATCTCATCAAAAAGTAACCTGTTGATGATACAATACTGACTTGGTGTTACAACAATCATCCACTCTCTCAGTCTAGAACAATACTGACTTGGTGTGACAACAATCGTCCACTCTTTGTCTAGAACAATACTGACTTGGTGTGACAACAATCATCCACTCTCTCAGTCTAGAACAATACTGACTTGGTGTGACAACAATCATCCACTCTCTCAGTCTAGAACAATACTGACTTGGTGTGACAACAATCATCCACTCTCTCAGTCTAGAACAATACTGACTTGGTGTGACAACAATCATCCACTCTCTCAGTCTAGAACGATACTGACTTGGTGTGACAACAATCATCCACTCTCTGTCTAGAACAATACTGACTTGGTGTGACAACAATCATCCACTCTCTCAGTCTAGAACAATACTGACTTGGTGTGACAACAATCATCCACTCTCTCAGTCTAGAACAATACTGACTTGGTGTGACAACAATCATCCACTCTCTCAGTCTAGAACAATACTGACTTGGTGTGACAACAATCATCCACTCTCTCAGTCTAGAACGATACTGACTTGGTGTGACAACAATCATCCACTCTCTGTCTAGAACAATACTGACTTGGTGTGACAACAATCATCCACTCTCTCAGTCTAGAACAATACTGACTTGGTGTGACAACAATCATCCACTCTCTCAGTCTAGAACAATACTGTAACGTGACCGGGGGTGGGCGACAATGACAGACAGACATGTCCATAACATTAGGTATTAAATCCATTGATTAGAATCAATAATCAAATCATAGTTACATATTTACATGTTTATTCACAAATGTACAATACTTCAGACTGTCCGAGCAATAATCAAACAATATGCAAGTTTACTTTATAAACTTTAAACAACATAAGTCCTCCAAAATCTATTTACCGATTTAAGACTTAATTAAAGAAAACCCGTCCTTACAGTATCAAAGCTGATACAAGACTCTCCAACTATTTAACAAGTCCATCTGACCTTATCATAGATAACAATCTATCTCACTGCTACAGCAGACAAAATAAAAACAGGCGTAACAAAATTGTATTACCCCAATGACCAAGATATAACCTTATCTTAATTACATCTGTCAACTGCACTTAACTTTAGAAAGTAATATCAATTATTCCCAGACTAGTCTTGCGTCGTTAATTTTTGGAATACACAGAATATGTAAACAAAGAAAAGATCAAATATTTACAAAACGTTAAAATATTACACTACTGACTTGGTGTGACAACAATCATCCACTCTTTCAGTCTAGAACAATACTGACTTGGTGTGACAACAATCATCCACTCTCTGTCTAGAACAATACCGACTTGGTGTGACAACAATCATCCACTCTCTCAGTCTAGAACAATACTGACTTGGTGTGACAACAATCATCCACTCTCTGTCTAGAACAATACTGACTTGGTGTGACAACAATCATCCACTCTCTCAGTCTAGAACAATACTGACTTGGTGTGACAACAATCATCCACTCTCTCAGTCTAGAACAATACTGACTTGGTGTGACAACAATCATCCACTCTCTCAGTCTAGAACAAAGCTCTCTTTGTGTTCCAACAACCACCCAATCGCTCAGTCTAGAACAATGCTCGCTTGGTGTGACAATAATCATCCAATCTCGCAGTCTAGGAGACAGGGTACTGATGACGGTTTCCATGGCCCGACCTACAGAGTTACCCAGCACGTATTGGGGTGGTGGAGAGGGGAAGCTCTCTCAATTGGAGTTCGCCATATTATAATATATAAAGCCTGATCTGTGCATTACAATGTTCTTTGAAAGTATCACTCTCCCTGCACGTTACAGAGCCTTCTGTAGATTTAAAAAAAGAGAAGGCACATTGAAACAGCTACAATAGGCTAAATGTTCGTCCTTATACAATATCCCATACTCTTCCAGTGACAGACAAAAGTCGTTGTGCCGGTTGTCGCATTCTCGCTCTCTCTCTCTTTCTCTCCTCCATTTCTACACAATTTTTTATTTATTGTTGAACTTGTTCTCGTGCTGCATATACATGAAATATTTGACGTTCTGAGTTAAGCAACCAACAATCAATGGAATGTGGCTTTGTTGTCTTTTTGATCTGCAAATTGTGGAATATATATACTAGTAAATAAGTCAATTAAGGTGTGAAACCTATAATTAATTTCTTTACGGTTTTCTACTAAATTTGTGTTTTTTCGAGCCTACCTGGCCATTTTATCTTAAGTTTAACCTTTCGAAGACCATACATTTTCTGAAACGTCCATGATTCCTCTACGTTCTGTCAAAATATCAGGCCATGTTTAAAGTCTTGCAGTGAAATGCCAGGCTATGGAAAATACCTACTCTAAAAATAGCTCTGTCATCCCCCAGAAATTCCCTATTTATAGGTCATGCATCAAATCCTTCATATCCATATTAAAATACAACTAAATCAATCAAATTTGGGCTCAAAATAATCCTTATACATTTAACTTCAATTATCAATTTAATTATTCCATTCCATTCAGTATTTGTCAAAATACAACTAAGTGAAAGGAACTTTTTTTTTAAAAGGGACTACTTTTGTTCTTAGCTCTGATTGGTTGAATTACTGGTTTGACACCTTAAGGAATATTTGAAATTGTTGAACAGGTTATACGATATAACCTGGTTTGGGTCAGTTTACGCTTCGCAGTTTATGAAAAGCGTAAGCTGACCCAAACCAGGTTATGCAAATATAACCTGTTCAACAATTTCAAATATTCCTTATAATTTAATTTTTACTACAAAATTTAATGATTCCTCAATTTTAATTACGATTATTTCATGTGACTATTTGAATTTGTCGTTGGCGGATGAACACGTTGGTGACGTCACAATTCCAACCCAGGTTATCGAGTATAACCAAAATTTTCTCCAGACGTATTAGCCAATCAGATTGAAATATTCAAATCAAATTAAATTATTTTGTTTTAAGACACGAGACTACATATATTACAATGTATATCACCAGTGAGTTAAACATTGTTCCTATTGGAGAAGTTGAAGCCATCACTTCGAATGTTTTACGGTCGCCACCATGACCTGGTTAACAGTTACGGAGTATCTGTGTCACACATGACCATGGATATGTTCCCTGTGTCGCAGTCACAATCCGATCCTTTCCTATTCATGGCTTGCCATCGTGTTTGTAACAAGAGTAACCCACCGGGTGCTACATGTGGAGCAGGAACTGTTTATCCTTCCGGAGCACATGAGTTCACCCCCGGTTTTTAGTGGGAGTTAGTAATGTTCGATCTTTATGACTTCTGATTGTCCCTTTGGTATCTTCAAACTTTTTCTTTTTGACATGTGTCATGGGGCCTTTTTTATGTGCTTGCTCTCTCTAACTTCAGAACATGGCTATACACCCCTGATACTTTAAATACCATGTTGACCTATCGTAAGAACCTAACGCTATGAAAAAGACAATATTAAGTCAGATGAGACGTTCCAATTTATCTGCTATCTGTCAGTGCTGCATTACTGAGGTTTGTTTCCCCGTGGAAATGTAATCCATACCGAACTTGGTGATCAATGAGTGAGTGACTACAACAGCCAGTTCGTTTATTTTCTATGGTTTCATCTACTAGTAACTAGTGCAACTATTAATTAAAATTAGGTTGAAAGTAGCGTTAAATATCCATAGCCACGTAACCTATCAAAATATAGAGTTCAGTGTAGTGGCTTCGATACCCCGGATTTAAACAATACAGTACGGAATCCGGTTCTGCGTGTTATCGTCTGCTTGTAGGTCATAATATAGGTCGTCCACAAAGGTTGAATTTCCTGAATGTGACTGTGAGTAATTTTGTGTTCTTATTTACAATAGCGTACAATCTGAACGATTATACTCCATTTATTCAACAAGTTTACAATAATTCATTTTGCATAGTTGGCATATTTATACAAAAATACGTAAATGTTTTGAAGGTAATAAACCTAAGATAAAGACATTGATTCATGTCTTTGACCTAGATACGATAACGTAACCCTCAGTCCGTTTTTGCCCCTCGCTGGAGCAACAGCGGACTGAGGGTTACGTTATCGTATCTAGTGTTTGACCATACGGTTAAACCAGTATTGTTATATGGTAGTGAAATTTGGGGTTTCTTTTTACGGCAAAAAGTTAGGGTTACACTAATGTCCTGAAAATTTACCTGAAATGTCCTGAAAATGTCCTGAAAAGTACATAAAGGCTTATATCTTTTTTATTATCCAATGGATTGAGTTCAAATTTGAAAATCTTAAATACATTAGCATATATGTAACAATTATTTAAAAAAAATTAAAAAAAGATAATTTTAGGTGGAAATAATTTGACCTGAAAATTGTCATGAAATGTCCTGAAAATGTCCTGAAAAGTACATAAAGGCCTATATCTTTTTTATTATCCAATAGATTGAGTTCACATTTGAAAATCTTAAATACATTAGGATATATGTAACGAATATTTAAAAAAAAAATAAAAAAAAAAAATTTTAGGTGGAAATAATTTGACCTGAAAATTGTCATGAAATGTCCTGAAAAGTACATAATGGCCTATATCTTTTTTATTATCCAATGGATTGAGTTCAAATTTGAAAATGTTAAATACACTAGCATATATTCAACGAATATTTAAAAAAAAATAAACAAACATATTATTAGGTGGAAATAATTTGACCTGAAAATTGTCATGAAATGTCCTAAAAATGTCATGAAAAGTACATAAAGGCCTATATATTTTTTATTATCCAATGGATTGAGTTCAAATTTGAAAATCTTAAATATATTAGCATATGTTTAACGAATATTTAAAATTTAAAAAAAAAAAAGTAATTTTAGGTGGAAATAATTTGACCTGAAAATTGTCATGAAATGTCCTGAAAAGTACATTAAGGCCTATATCATTTTTTTTTATTAACCAACGGTTTGAGTTCATATTTGAAAATGTTAAATACATTAGCATATGTTTAACAAATATTTATAAAAAAAAAAAAAAAAAAAAAGTAATTTTAGGTGGAAATAATTTGACCTGAAAATTGTCATGAAATGTCCTGAAAATGTCCTGAAAAGTACATTAAGGCCTATATCATTTTTTTTTTTTTATTAACCAATGGATTGAGTTCAAATTTGAAAATGTTAAATACATTAGCATATATTTAAAGAATATTTAAAAAAAAATATATAATTTTTTTTTATTTGACCTGAAAATTTCATGACCTAAAATTCTTTTTTTCGATTCTTTTTTTAAATATTCGTTAAATATATGCTAATGTATTTAACATTTTCAAATTTTAACTCAATCCATTGGATAATAAAAAAAAAAAAGATATAGGCCTTTATGTACTTTTCAGGACATTTCATGACGATTTTCAGGTCAAATTATTTCCACCTAAAAAATTTTGTTTATTATTTTTTTTTAAATATTCGTTAAATATATACAACACCAAAAACAGGGAAAAAACTGTGATTCACTGATGATGAAGATAAAGTACATATTATATCACCAGTGCCTCGTGAAAGTCCTTTCCGACTTCCAGTGAAAAAACGTAAGGTAGGTACGTACAGACACACAAAAAAAAACAACAGTACACCTTGGGTTGCAGGCTTAAACTGTGAATACAAGCTCATGTTGGAGAACAATTCATGGTTATGTTCTGAAATCATCAATACATGTATGAAAATTATCGCCAAACAGTTTCCGCATACCCCTATATCAGGGTTTCAACCTACAGGACTTGTACCATATTTTGATGAGCATACACGGTGTTGGACAGAGCACTTTGGGAGATTTCAGCGACAAGATCCACCATCGGTACAAATACACCACACAGGAGGGCCATTTCTCCCCATTTCCACAATCTACATCATCAAACACTGAGGTTGTCAAAGTATATACAAGGAAAATTGAATCTATTTGTTATTGTGGTAAACCTGATGTGTTCCAGAATATGGTTGGATGTGAGGCAAAACGAGGTAGAGTTAAGTGCAGTAAATGGGTACACCAGAGTTGTTCAGGGGTTTCAGGGGATTGGTTTTGTGATGAACATCGTGACTGTTGATTCTGCTACATGTATTGATATTTCAATTGTATCATTTTTAAATGAATGACATGTTGATGTTTAGAATTTTTAATTTTCTGTTTTATGTATTTTTACTGAACTTGGGTCGTTTTTACATGTGAAATTAAGTAAAAAAGTTTTTATTATGTTTTCACATGTTTTATATGTTTGTACATTGATTTTTTATGACTTATAAATGTATTATGTTTATTTATTAATGTAATTGTAACCATTCATTAAAAATAAAAACTGCCCAGCCCACCTGTCACTGTGTCTAGCCATGCCAGTCTAATTAAGGTAAAATGAAATTTGAAAAAAGAGACCAATAAACCAATAAACCAACACGTGAATATGTGTTGACAGTAATTACTAGCCAATTTAAGAGGGGTATGGTTTTAAAATCCTTCATAAGTCCATTTTTTCTTTCCATCATTTTTTGGCCTTTCTATTCTTCTGTTCTGTTCATTTCCAAATTTGCACTCAATTCATTGGAAAATAAAAAAGATATAAGCCTTAATGTACTTTTCAGGACAATTTTCAGGTCAAATTATTTCCACCTAAAAAAAACCAAAACATATATTTTTTAAAATATTCTTAAATAAATTAAGCTAATGTATTTAACGTTTTCAAAGTTGAACTCAATCCATTGGTTAATAATAATAATAAAAAAAAAAGATATAGGCCTTAATGTACTTTTCAGGACATTTCATGACAATTTTCAGGTCAAATTATTTCCACCTAAAAATTTTTTTTTTTAATTTCTATTTTATTATTCGTTAAATATATGCTAAAGTATTTAACATTTTCAAATTTGAACTCAATCCATTGGTTAATAATAAAAAAAAAATGTACTTTTCAGGACATTTTCAGGACATTTCATGACAATTTTCAGGTCAAATTATTTCCACCTAAAATTATCTTTTTTTAAATTTTTTTAAAATATTCGTTACATATATGCTAATGTATTTAAGATTTTCAAATTTGAACTCAATCCATTTGATAATAAAAAAAGATATAGGCCTTTATGTACTTTTCAGGACATTTTCAGGACATTTCATGACAATTTTCAGGTCAAGTTATTTCCACTTAAAAAATGTTTTTTTTAGTTTTATTTTTCAATATTTGTTAAATATATGCTAATGTATTTAAGATTTTCAAATTTGAACTCAATCCATTGGAAAATAAAAAAGATATAAGCCTTAAGTACTTTTCAGGACATTCCAGGTCAATTTTCAGGACATTAGTGTAACCCAAAAAGTTAGTATTTAATGCAGATTCCTTTTTTGATAAACTGTGCAACAATGTAATAATAGAAAACATTCACAAAATTTTCTGTAAGTTTTTACCAGAAGTTACCAAACGTGCATCTAACATTGCTGTTATGGGTGAACTTGGCAGATATCCTTTATACATAGATATATTCATAAATATGCCATATGGTAAATTATTATATACGACTTCTAAAAAGTGATGGCCTATTATCCGAGTCGTTTTCAACCTCAAAAACATTGTTTAATAATGATAAAAACTCATGGTTTGGATGTATTGATGCACTACTCGAGTCGTTTTCAACCTCAAAAACATTGTTTAATAATGATAAAAACTCATGGTTTGGATGTATTGATGCACTACTTCAGTATCTTAATGTCAATACAAACTATTTACTTAAATCGAAGCTGAATGTTAAGAAATATTTATTAAGCAAATTGAGAATAAAATATAAAGCCATATGGCGTCAAGAATTATTTCGTGATAATTCTGGACAAGGATATGGAAATAAGCTTCAAACGTACAGATTATTTAAAAACACATTTAATTTTGAACACTATATATCATGTGCACAATGGTAAATGTAAATTATGTAAAATTGATATTGAAGATGTGTGTCACTTTTTATTACAATGTCCAAAGTTAGAAATTGAAAGGAAAGAGTACAAAAATTTCAATAGTCTTGACATCAATAACAAATGTATATGGTTGATGTCTTCTGAAGATGATTTTGTGATTCAACACTTATATAAATTATTATATAATCTAAATATTAAAAAACAATCTATATTAGCTGATGGTGTGTGATACTGCCAGCACCCATATATATATATACGTCATATAGTCATTGTTAGCCATGCCTCTTCAACAGATAATTTGGGGTCACTGTGCTTAATATTCATAATGTTTATTATTGTTTATTTTATTTTGTTGATATTTCTAATCATTGAAATCATTGCCAATAATTGTATGAAATTTTGTGTTGATTAATACTGCTCGTAAGGGCGATTTGATTATCAATAAAAGTATTTGTATTGTATTGCATATACACAATCATAAGTTGATAAAGGGCGACAATGTCAAATTCTTGGAAATTCTAAGGATTTAGTCACAGGCACTTGTTTCTATCCATGGGAAGGTCCAGTGCCTGTGGATTTAGTTCACAGCTTATTTAGTTATTACCAATCCACATCAGCATCTGTATTTTGCAAATACGCATCAGTATAGTGATATGTCCTTTTGTGTGGTTTCATAAGTCACAATATATAGCTATAAGTAATTATCTAAGCTTTAAAGCCAAGGTTATTAGCCTTATTATATAGAAATAATTGTTAATTACGCAATTTACGGATTAATAGTCTTCATTTTGGAAGTGATTTTAAATCCTGTATATATATAAATCCGGTGGTTATTATTGATTTTTATTATGTGTTTACATCATATGGTGGAATTTTAGTGACATAGAGGGTTTGTGCCTTGGAGTGTGTGGACAGAAATGTAATATAAATACTCAAAGGTTTCCACCACCAATGAACCTGATTACCAGGATATACCCAATAACCAGAAAATATGTTGAAAGTGGCATTTATCACATGTTCTATCTGTGTTAATTCCATGCTTTTACTACATGTATGTTAATTAAGCTGTCTTTAAACAACATTTTTGTATGTATCAAGAGGTGTGCTATTGCTAAGGCATTTAGAAAAAAATGGAAGATATTGAGAGGTCATAGGGAAAAAACCACTGGTTACTAGTAACTACTTAAATATTTTGGGAAAATATTTTTCCTCATAGAAAGAAAAAGAAAAAATAGTCATTTTCTACATGTATCAATAAAACTGAGGAAAATACTTTTTTTCACACAATATACATCATCAAATTGTATCTGGATCTGATTGTTCAATATTATATTCCCAAGAAAATCAGTACAGATAATTTCAAAATGGCCGAATTTAAAATAATGCACACCATAGATATATGAAGGATGTTTACCCTTTCATGTGGCCTTAACAGGACATTGATTGAATTGATAACAATCATTGTTTAAATTTACTTTTCATAATAATGTAAGATGAGTTAGTGTTATCAGAAGTAGTCACAACATGGTAGTCAGACTCAGAGTGATGTGTTTGTTCACCAGACTAAGCTGTTTGATACCTATATGAGATTTCAGAAATGATCAGATGAGGGATTTGATATGATTCTGACTGTATACAATACTATACATGCTGCAACTGCTTCTCAGATAGTTGCAATGATTTTCGTGGGCAGTTTTGTTTTAATTATATTCCAACTTGTGGGTTCACGCACCACCCTCACGTTTACATGAGAAGGCTTCTCTATCATAGTTGAATGTGATGATAATCTTCTGCAGTTAATTGTTGACTGCACTAAGTTCCATTTTCTGAATGAATTATATACCGATATTGAAAGATTAACCAGTAGTATGTGCTTTGCACTACACCTGAAAAGGTCAAATTTAATTGGGTAGATGTTTAAATGAAGTCATGATTTTATGTTAGTTACAGAGGAACATTATTGTGTTGAACATTGGTGACTATGAGAGTGATGGAGGTGTATGTATATGTATATAATCCTTACTTCTGGATGATTTTATATTTTACCATAACTATGGGCATCAATGGATGTATTTTAGATTTTACCACAAAATGTACACAGATGATATGTCTTTTAGACTTTACCATAATTATGCGTCTTAGTTTTTACCACATTTTTGAGTGTTATATTTTACCACAATTATGTGAATTGATGGATGTGTTTTAGATTTTACCACAATTATGTGCAACGATGGAGGTATCCTAGATTTTATCACTTTTTAAATTTAGCCGTGAATTTTACCAAATCTATGTGTCTTGATTTTACCACACCTATGTGCCTTAGATTTTAACACAATTGTGTGCATCAATGGATGTGTCTCAGATTTTACTACTATTATATGCATCGATGGATGTTTCTTATTCAAAGTGCGTGTGTTATGACATACTCTTTTAAAAATGTTCCACATCCCGTATAAAGTATATAATATAGTGTGATAAAAATTCATAAGAAATATAAACTATTCTTCAATAATGGATGAAGATCCGTTGAAGAAGTGGTTCGCCTGACAAAGGCGGCAACATACAGAGAAGGTAACAGGTAACAGTTGACCTAAATAAAAATAACACCGACTAGTAGTGTCTTTTTTATTTTTCAGCAGGACGTAGGGATCTATCGCAATGGATAATAGAAAATAAAACATTGGAAAACCAGAGATGATTCGGATTGGACATACCATAAGACATTTGTTGATTATCATCATGATAACATCCATATTTATCCCTCTGTCTGTGATGTATGGTAGATACAAACCCTTCTCAAAAGTCTTCCATGTATTCAATCAAAAAGATGATACTCCAAAATTGGCGAGAAGGTTGAACAGTGAACGCCTGATGAAAGCAAAACACTACTTGGGGTCGTTAAAGGAGACCATACTTCCCTACTACAGCACAACTCCTAGTATTGTAATTGTTATAGTGACCGTCAAAAGAACAGCTTACGATTCCAGTAACCTTGGATACGTTTTACAGACCGTGGCTGCCACACATAAATTGTTTGTCAATGACAAAGCATTCCCTAATAAAACTATGATGATATGTAATGTGGATTTGTATCCTAAAAATTATACCGATGTTGTTTCTTTAAAACCTTACATTCCCGTGGTGGAGAGATATGGGGTATCTTCACGCATTTCAATAAATATAAACAAGACCAGACAAACTCTATATAAAAATAGATATTATAGCAGTAAATATGATAAAGAAACAATTGATTATATGTATTGCTTAGAAGCTGCTTATTCTCTTGGTGCTAAATATGTGTTATTGATGGAAGACGACTCGATTCCCATGGAGCCTGCATTAGACGTTCTTCTGAACAAGATACAATATCTAGATACTAAGCAAGACAGACAACATTATGCTTACATTAAGCTGTATTATCCTCAAAGGTGGCAAGGTTATGCATATGATGTATCAAGAATTATAGAGATAATCAGTATAGGATGTGTTGGTGCTGGAATGGTTGTGTTTCTCCATTTTATTTTATGCAAGTCCAGATTATACTATGTACAAGTAGCCTATTTTCTCTGTGGTGCTTGGCTGTTCGTACTGGGAGCCATGATAATTGGAAGACAAAATGTGTTTGAATTTTACAGAATATCCAAATATTTATATACATTGAAATCATCACCCGGTTGTTGTACTCAGGCTATGTTGTATACTCGACAGTTTATACCTCCAATAATTGAGTTTCTATCTGCTAAGCATAAAAACTTGCATACTGATCTTGCTATATACAATTTTACAAATGTTACAGGTGTACGAGCGTACCAGATTGAACCTAACTTATTTTATCATGTAGGAATGTATACCTCTTTAACTACAAACAAACATAAAAACGCCGAGGAGTTCATTTTTCACGCAATGTAGTTGTTGTTATTGTTGTTAAAATATTTATTTGACTGTTTAATGTACTGATATAAAGATAACACATTTATTTCTAAAATTACATTATATATATGTTCACTCTTGTTATGGAAATGATAATAGTTTCCTCTTCGTTCGTCTGTCTGTTCGCTCATCTGAAGATATCTTGAGTTACTGGACGTCCATCATTTTTAACTCCCCAGACCAAAGCCTAGTTAGCTTTGGCATTTGATAGCGTCTATCATACATCTCCTCTGAATCCACTGGACTTAGTTTATGGGCGAAACCCCTTCAAATTTGTATCAAACACCCGATCCGTCCATCCAATATGGTCACCTAAGATATTTCTTTTATAATAATTTTGCTTAGATGTTGTAGTTTTGACGAAGGTATACCCAAGCCCACAGGAATGATACAGATATATAATTTGGTCACTATTCACATTCTAACATTCCAAACAAGCTTTTTAATCGTTCTTTGACAAGTATGTTCACGTTCTATTGTGTCCTGTTTCTGTTCTGTTCTGTATGGCAGGCGGAGAGCAAGCATACTACTATTATTAAAACCACAAAAATGATCGTTTTGGACATGAAATGTCAAAATTCGTTTTCTTTCGACAAAAGGAAAAGATGGTGGGGTAATTTTCGATCATAAACAGTTTGATTTTGTTTTATTTTCAAGATACATGTCAGGGGCGGATCCAGGATTTCAAGTTAAGGGGGGCGCACTTAAAAAAAAATTGCGCCGAGCGGAGGGAGGCGCGAAAATTTTTGGGGTATTTCGTGTGAAAAATCACGATTTTACGCCAAAAAAATCATATATTTCCAATTTTAGGGGGGGCGCGCGAAATTTTTGGGGTATTTCATGTGAAAAATCAGGATTTTTTCCAATTTTAGGGGGGGCGCGCGCCGGGTGTGCCCCCCCCCCCCCCCTGAATCCGCCCCTGCATGTTAAAGCAATTTTGGTTTATGTAATTTTACAAGCTAAATTTTAATACGAAACTTAAACTAGCAAAGAATACATATTAAGACACTTAAACTAGCAAAGAATACATATTAAGACACTTAAACTAGCAAAGAATACATATTAAGACACTTAAACTAGCAAAGAATACATAATAAGACACTTAAACTAGCAAAGAATACATATTGAGACACTTAAACTAGCAAAGAATACATATTAAGACACTTAAACTAGCAAATAATACATATTAAGACACTTAAATTAGTAAATAATACATATTAAGACACTTAAACTAGTAAATAATACATATTAAGACACTTAAACTAGTAAATAATACATATTAAGACACTTAAACTAGTAAAGAATACATATTAAGACACTTAAACTAGTAAAGAATACATATTAAGACACTTAAACTAGCAAAGAATACATAATAAGACACTTAAACTAGCAAATAATACATATTAAGACACTTAAATTAGTAAATAATACATATTAAGACACTTAAACTAGTAAATAATACATATTAAGACACTTAAACTAGTAAATAATACATATTAAGACACTTAAACTAGTAAATAATACATATTAAGACACTTAAACTAGTAAAGAATACATATTAAGACACTTAAACTAGCAAAGAATACATATTAAGACATTTAAACTAGTAAAGAATACATATTAAGACACTGAAACTAGAAACGAATACATATTAAGACACTTAAACTAGTAAAGAATACATATTAAGACACTTAAACTAGTAAAGAATACATATTAAGACACTTAAACTAGCAAATAATACATATTAAGACACTTAAACTAGCAAAGAATACATATTATGACACTTAAACTAGCAAAGAATACATATTAAGACACTTAAACTAGTAAAGAATACATATTAAGACACTTAAACTAGTAAAGAATACATATTAAGACACTTAAACTAGTAAAGAACACATATTAAGACATTTAAACTAGTAAAGAATACATATTAAGACACTTAAACTAGCAAATAATACATATTAAGACACTTAAACTAGCAAAGAATACATATTAAGACACTTAAACTAGTAAAGAATACATATTAAGACACTTAAACTAGTAAAGAATACATATTAAGACACTTAAACTAGTAAAGAATACATATTAAGACACTTAAACTAGCAAAGAATACATATTAAGACATTTAAACTAGTAAAGAATACATATTAAGACACTTAAACTAGTAAAGAATACATATTAAGACACTTAAACTAGCAAAGAATACATATTAAGACACTTAAACCAGTAAAGAATACATATTAAGACACTTAAACTAGCAAAGAATACATATTAAGACACTTAAACTAGTAAAGAATACATATTAAGACACTTAAACTAGTAAAGAATACATATTAAGACACTTAAACTAGTAAATAATACATATTATGACACTTAAACTAGCAAAGAATACATATTAAGACACTTAAACTAGTAAAGAATACATATTAAGACACTTAAACTAGTAAAGAATACATATTAAGACACTTAAACTAGTAAAGAATACATATTAAGACACTTAAACTAGCAAATAATACATATTAAGACACTTAAACTAGTAATGAATACATATTAAGACACTTAAACTAGCAAAGAATACATATTAAGACACTTAAACTAGTAAAGAATACATATTAAGACACTTAAACTAGTAAAGAATACATATTAAGACACTTAAACTAGTAAAGAACACATATTAAGACACTTAAACTAGTAAAGAATACATATTAAGACACTTAAACTAGTAAAGAATACATATTAAGACACTTAAACTAGTAAAGAATACATATTAAGACACTTAAACTAGCAAAGAATACATATTAAGACATTTAAACTAGTAAAGAATACATATTAAGACACTTAAACTAGTAAAGAATACATATTAAGACACTTAAACTAGCAAAGAATACATATTAAGACACTTAAACTAGTAAAGAATACATATTAAGACACTTAAACTAGCAAAGAATACATATTAAGACACAAACTAGTAAAGAATACATATTAAGACAAACTAGTAAAGAATACATATTAAGACACTTAAACTAGTAAAGAATACATATTATGACACTTAAACTAGCAAAGAATACATATTAAGACACTTAAACTAGTAAAGAATACATATTAAGACACTTAAACTAGTAAAGAATACATCTTTCAACATTAATGAAAACGTAGATTTCTACTTTAGTGTCACGAAGCGGTTCTGATATAATCTGGTTCTTATGGGTCTATGTTGCTGGTCGTTTTAGTTTCTGTATTGTGTTTTTTTTTATATCGAATAAGCCAAGTCAGTGCCAAAACTTTGAAAACAGGACAGGTGATACACCGGTGATTAATAGTCCACCAGCATCGGAATCGACCCACTGATAGTAATAAAAATAATTTTATGAGCATGACGCGTTTGTAGAATAACCTTTATCAGATACGCTCAAAGCTGAAAGATTGGAAGGCCAAATAATTTGAAAGTCGTTGGGAGTACGAAAACCAAAGGACCTAAAATAAGATGATAATCGTCTGCCTTTACAACATGTTTTACAGGCTTTATAGTATAAATACTAACACATGTAGAAGAGTAAATATTAGGAGATATTTACAATATAAAATTGATAGAAGCTCTTTAGAAAAACTGCCTAAAAGCTTTATCCAACATATTCTAGATAAGTGTAATTCACTTGATAAAAAATCATTTTCTGTGTTATACGTTAATATAACATTATTCATTGCCAACATGGGAACAAAGCAAGTGATTTGAAACACCATCTTGTGCTTAGCCACTTGTAAGACAGACCTGGATGTGCATGCAGGAGCCAGGTGGAAGATAATTAATATCTATGTCTGTCCTTTATATATTCGCCAGAGGTATAATATGAATTGTTTGAAAAACTAAGGAAAATTGATACAATCATAGAAATTGGTGTTCTGCCTTTTGGAAACTCAACTCTTCATTCTGATCAAAATGAAGAACTATTTTTATCTGTTGAAGAATACATTCAAGACTCAACACCATATGTACTTCATACTTGAATCCAAATTCTTCTTTTTTTTCTCTCTCTAATTATAACTACTTTATTCATTTTACTTAATTCTCAAATACTAATTAAAATGAAAACAACAATTTGTCAATGTAGATAGTACATTGTCATTAATAACAAAATGGTTCTTAAAAAAAAACAAAAAACCCAATGTATTCAAGTCAGTTATATTGCAGTAGCTCAGTACAGCATAATTTTTATTAGATACTGAATTATGTATTTTTGTCTGATGTAACACGCTGTTATGGTGAACAGGCATTACAGGTGTAGATTCACCAATTGACATTTATTAAGGAAAAGTATCCACAAATTTATTATGAGGTGGAATTGTCTCCCCTGACTTATTGCAATGTACGGGAAAGGATTTATAGAGGTATTGCGTTTTATCCGATCTTTTTGTTTACTATTTAAGTAATATAATATTTTGAATTGTATTTATAAAATGCTTAGTGATATTAGACCCTCAGACCATACATATAAGTTTGATCACTGACAAGATATATATAAAGTGGTATAAATAGCAGACAATAATATGTCTAAACTAAGTTTACTATTGAATAGGAATGAATAACTATGAAAATAGATGCGTGATAAAATTACCCTGAAACATCACACTACTAAGTAATGTTTATAAATAGATAAACTTCTCTAGTCAAATGATATTGTTTTGATCGAATTCAATTGCCGTTAGCATTTATTTTACGTAACCTGATCATAACCTGTGATGCAATATGCATTGCCCGAATTATCCCAGACGTACATGTGTTGCCGCCAAGTAACATATACATACTATACATACCGAAAGTAAAAATGTCTTCAATGCCATTGAGCGTAGAATATGCAAAGTCAGGAAAGTCTGGATGTCAAGGGTGCAGGAACAAAATACCGAAAGGGGAATTGCGAGTGGGCTTTGTCGGCAAGTCTAATTTTGGAGCCACTGCGTGGTATCATTATGATTGTATATGGACGGATTATAAAAATCTTAAGTCTATTGACAGTGCAAAATCATTGAAGTCCATTGTTGAAGGATATGACAACCTTAAAGACGAAGACCAGAACAAATTGGAGCGAGATCTGCCTAAATATTGTAAGGAGGCTGTAGCAAAAGCCACAGAACAAGCTGCTGGACCAAAACCTCAGATGGCTGCGGAGTATGCAAAATCAGCCAAATCTTCGTGTAAAGGCTGTTCCAAAAATATTGGCAAGAATGTTCTTCGTTTAGGTTTTCCTGGAAAAGCTAATTTTGGTGCCACTGCATGGTATCATTATGAATGCATATGGACAGACTTTGAAAATTTAAAGTCTATAGATACGTCAAAATCGTTGAAGTCAATCATCGATGGATACAGTGAACTCAAAGAAGAAGACAAGAACACCTTGGAACGAGACGTGCCAAAATATTGTAAGGATGTTGTTGGAAAGGTTTCTGAACAAGCAGCCGGGCCCAAGCCTCAACTGGCCGCAGAGTATGCAAAGTCTGCTAAATCGTCATGTAAAGGATGTTCTAAAACTATTGACAAAGGCCTGCTTCGTTTAGGTTTTCCTGGAAAAGCTAATTTCGGTGCCACTGCGTGGTATCATTATGACTGCATATGGGACGACAGGGAAAACTTGAAGTCCGTTGACCAGGCTAAATCGGTGAAATCAAATGTCGATGGTTATAGTAAGCTAAGCGAAGAAGACCAGAAAAAACTTGAAAGAGATCTGACGAAATCTAGCAAAAGAAAATCTGAAACAGCAGAAGGTAATTAACCGATTATTTTTGTTGTACATTGTCATTTAAATCAATCATAACCATATATTATGAATATGTGTATGGATTAGCTTGTTTTTCAGATAAATGTGGAATCAATTTACTTAAGTCCCTTTGTTTGTGTTTCTCTTTTTTTCATGTATTAGACATGTAGAGGAATACTTCCACATACGATAGGTACAACATATTTAAATCAAATCACTTTGAAACCTAATACACCCTGTAGAGGGGGTGCACAGGGGAATGTAATTTTACATTATTCTTGTAGTATAGCTTTTCCACATGCAATCAATTTTATAAATTTTTAAGTCCGTCTCACTCTATGTACGATTGATTTGTTCCGTGAATATGTACACAGATTATATTGAGATAAGGCTAGTATTATATAGAAGTTGCAGAGATATGCATTTTTTACCAAAGGAAGTTGATGATTGTTTTTGAACGTTTTGCAGGTTTAGATTTGGGGTGTGGTGTTTTAGGGATGTTAATTTGTATAATATTTTGGGCATAGTGGAAATATTTTCAGGTTAATTTCAAATTTTAATGTCTTGCACATAATACGTACGAGAAGACTTAGTTAAAATTGCATGGTATGAAATTATGGATTTACACACCCCGTATTGAACCTCACTTGTATTATGAATTAACATATTTTAAAAGTAGACACATTTTGTTATGAAAACTCAAAAATAACATCGTCATGTCACATTGTGCAGAATATTGATATGAACTAGTTATATTTTCGTATAATTTCAGGTTTATCTTCACCTGCCAAGAAAGCAAAGTGAAAATGGTGTTTAATCTACGACCGGCTGTGTTCATCAAGACGAAGACAGAATCAAAAATGATTCAGAAATCTATTTAAACTTGTGCTTTGCTATAAACTGAATATTTATGTAAATACCTTCCATTATATTTCTTTTATTACTCCATATGAAAAAATACAAATATTGATCTGTAGTTCATAAAACGCTTTGCTTATGGTATTAAATCGTCTGTTATTTGTGATTGTATTTTATACGCCCATCAACTCGACATTCGTATTATCATTTATATGTTATTTCCTTGTTTATCTGTCCATTGATTGCCTTCCGTTATAACATACACTTACTTCAAGTTAAAAAACGTTTTACATGTTATATCAGATATGAGGACAGAACATTTGTTTTTGTTGGTTTTCTTTGTACTTCTGTCTTTCAGTTATTTGCTGTTCTTTGTGAGAAAAAATAGATAAAATGGGGCTTTCTTGGAATGATAACTTTGTCATTTTCCACACATTTGTAGAATGACAAAAGGAAACTACCCAACAACGGCTTCCAGTTATTATTTTCTACTTATAGAAATTTCTGATTTATTATACTAAACATATAAAATTATGGGTTGTTGTTTAATAGATCACGATTTAATGAAAATATTGTTAAGAATTTTTACATCGGATATATTTACAAATAATAAAATGATGATCACTTTGGGTTTTTCAGTTTCAGAGTCGTGTCCTTTATATTTGTCAAAAAACAACAACAAAAACAAATCTTTGTGTACAATTTCAGTTTCCTTCAATGACTTCCTTGATCTTTTTTCAACTCTTTGTCGATTTTATTTTGACATCGTTTCAGTGATATTACTGCTATCAGATTGACAACATATTCGTTTAGGTCGGAGATCTAGTTTACCCAAAACCACCCGAAAACCCCCTAGGCTATGGGGAATAACGTCACTGAAGAGGGCCCTACTTGTTCTTAGGGGTAGGATGGGTCGTAAGTGAGCATCTTTGGTATTGAGGTAAAGGAAGCCCCTTGTGTAACACACATTTGCAGCAGCTCAAAACGAATCAGATTTTGCTACCAGTAGTCCTTGGTAGTCCACAGCTTAGCTGAAATACTGCTCACGTCAAGCAACAATAAATCATTTACCCCCCCCCCCCCCCCCCCCCCCCCAAGGCAATCATAGTTCCAATGAGTATCATTTATAGGGGTTAGGATTATGATGCTTGACGCCACTTTCAACAATATTTCAGTTATTTCGTTGCGGTCAGTTTTATTGGTGGAGGAAATCGGAGTACACGGAGAAAAACCACTGATTTAAATTTTTAATTACTAGTATCGAAGTGTTCCTAAAAGACAGGAGAATATAGCACAGTGCATCAAAGTTCTCCTAAAAGACAGAAAATTTAGCACAGTTTATCAAAGTGCCTCTGAAAGACAGGAAAATTTAGCATAGTGTATCAAAGTTCTCCTAAAAGACAGAAAATGTAGCACAGTTTATCAAAGTGATCCTGAAAGGCAGAGGAAGTTTAGGTAAATTCTTTTTATTTAATGTTATTAGATGTTCTCAATGGCATCACACAGAACAGCAAATTTGGTGTAACGCTATGTGCACATTTTGGCAACATGCCATTGTTTGTAGCTGCGGAACCGTATAGCTCTTGTGGTCTTTTTGTGACTATAAACCATCTATGGTAACATAAAACGGCGCTGTAATTACCCTTGTTGGCAATACAAAAATACAGCTGGTGTAGCACAATACACATGTTAACAGATACCTAGTTAGTAACACAGACAACTAGCTATAATGTGACTGCACACATTTTGACAGATTTTCTCAATGGTAACATATAAAACATACAGTATCTACAAAGTGGTGTGTGTACAGCTGCATTAGCTGTTTTATATCTTTCCAACTAGGTAAGCTACCAAAATGTATCTAACCGTTGGTCTAGTTGTCTTGTTGTACAGTGTTGCCATCGAGGGCCACAATGAATGTACAGGTACATTGTTACACTGGATGTGTTGTTTTGTTGTACAGTGTTGCCAACGAGGGTATCTGTCACAATGAATGTACAGGTACATTGTTACACTGGATGTGTTGTTTTGTTGTACAGTGTTGCCAACGAGGGTATCTGTCACAATGAATGTACAGGTACATTGTTACACTGGATGTGTTGTTTTGTTGTACAGTGTTGCCAACGAGGGTATCTGTCACAATGAATGTACAGGTACATTGTTACACTGAATGTGTTGTTTTGTTGTACAGTTGCCAACGAGGGTATCTGTCACAATGAATGTACAGGTACATTGTTGCACTGGATGTGTTGTTTTGTTGTACAGTTTTGCCAACGAGGGTATCTGTCACAATGAATGTACAGGTACGTTGTTACACTGGATGTGTTGTTTTGTTGTACAGTGTTGCCAGGGTATCTGCCACAATGAATGTACAGGTACATTGCTACACTGGATGTGTTGTTTTGTTGTACAGTGTTGCCAACGAGGGTATCTGTCACAATGAATGTACAGGTACATTGTTACACTGGATGTGTTGTTTTGTTGTATCGTGTTGCCAGGGTATCTGCCACAATGAATGTACAGGTACATTGTTACACTGGATGTGTTGTTTTGTTGTACAGTTTTGCCAACGAGGGTATCTGTCACAATGAATGTACAGGTACATTGTTACACTGGATGTGTTGTTTTGTTGTACAGTGTTGCCAACGAGGGTATCTGTCACAATGAATGTACAGGTACATTGTTACACTGGATGTGTTGTTTTGTTGTACAGTGTTGCCAGGGTATCTGTCACAATGAATGTACAGGTACATTGTTACACTGGATGTGTTGTTTTGTTGTACCGTGTTGCCAACGAGGGTATCTGTCACAATGAATGTACAGGTACATTGTTACACTGGATGTGTTGTTTTGTTGTACATTGTTACCAACGAGGGTATCTGTCACAATGAATGTACAGGTACATTGTTACACTGAATGTGTTGTTTTGTTGAACAGTGTTGCCAACGAGGGTATCTGTCACAATGAATGTACAGGTACATTGTTACACTGGATGTGTTGTTTTGTTGTACAGTTTTGCCAACGAGGGTATCTACCACAATGAATGTACAGGTACATTGTTACACTGGATGTGTTGTTTTGTTGTACAGTGTTGCCAGGGTATCTGCCACAATGAATGTACAGGTACATTGCTACACTGGATGTGTTGTTTTGTTGTACAGTGTTGCCAACGAGGGTATCTGTCACAATGAATGTACAGGTACATTGTTACACTGGATGTGTTGTTTTGTTGTACCGTGTTGCCAGGGTATCTGCCACAATGAATGTACAGGTACATTGTTACACTGGATGTGTTGTTTTGTTGTACAGTTTTGCCAACGAGGGTATCTGTCACAATGAATGTACAGGTACATTGTTACACTGGATGTGTTGTTTTGTTGTACAGTGTTGCCAGGGTATCTGTCACAATGAATGTACAGGTACATTGTTACACTGGATGTGTTGTTTTGTTGTACCGTGTTGCCAACGAGGGTATCTGTCACAATGAATGTACAGGTACATTGTTACACTGGATGTGTTGTTTTGTTGAACAGTGTTGCCAACGAGGGTATCTGTCACAATGAATGTACAGGTACATTGTTACACTGGATGTGTTGTTTTGTTGTACAGTTTTGCCAACGAGGGTATCTACCACAATGAATGTACAGGTACATTGTCACACTGGATGTGTTGTTTTGTTGTACAGTGTTGCCAACGAGGGTATCTGTCACAATGAATGTACAGGTACATTGTTACACTGGATGTGTTGTTTTGTTGTACAGTGTTACCAACGAGGGTATCTGTCACAATGAATGTACAGGTACGTTGTTACACTGGATGTGTTGTTTTGTTGTACAGTGTTGCCAGGGTATCTGCCACAATGAATATACAGGTACATTGCTACACTGGATGTGTTGTTTTGTTGTACAGTGTTGCCAACGAGGGTATCTGTCACAATGAATGTACAGGTACATTGTTACACTGAATGTGTTGTTTTGTTGTACATTGTTACCAACGAG
Source organism: Bathymodiolus brooksi (assembly GCA_963680875.1). Taxonomy (NCBI): domain Eukaryota; kingdom Metazoa; phylum Mollusca; class Bivalvia; order Mytilida; family Modiolidae; genus Bathymodiolus; species Bathymodiolus brooksi. Next base: position 19,762,628 of record OY804576.1, read on the forward strand.
GGTATCTGTCACAATGAACGTACAGGTACATTGTTACACTGAATGTGTTGTTTTGTTGAACAGTGTTGCCAACGAGGGTATCTGTCACAATGAATGTACAGGTACATTGTTACACTGGATGTGTTGTTTTGTTGTACAGTGTTGCCAACGAGGGTATCTACCACAATGAATGTACAGGTACATTGTTACACTGGATGTGTTGTTTTGTTGTACAGGGTATCTGCCTCAATGAATGTACAGGTACATTGTTACACTGGATGTCTTGTTTTGCTAAGCTGCCGATGTGAATTTAATTGCATAGCATGCTGTTATTATTCCTGACAAATGTTGAGCGATTTCATTTTCATTTTAAACATATTTTATTCATAAATAAATGAAATGGATTGGATAGCAGGCAATAGCCTATATAAATCCTCTCCATACACAAGGCAACAGCAACAATCAATAATGCATGCAGTTAATATTTACAATACACAATATATAATTTCATACTCAAAGGGAAATAACTCGAGTATACAATAGCAGTCAGAAATCTCATATATTCAGTTATTGATAAGTAATTAACATTGATTAGATTTTATCGACAATTTGGCTGATATGAGATCTACTAATTTTTTTTAAATACAATTAGTTGCTATCTAAAAGTGTTACCAACAAACAAACAAACAAACAAATACTTTATTATCCCCAGACACTATACAGTGTACAAGGGGTCAAAACATCAAACAAATACATAGAAATCGACGACAGTAGTTAGACATTTACAACATAAATACATATAAACTCAATACATTGAAATTGACAATAGCAATTAGAAATTTACAACAATATACAAACAGGGTAGCTTGACTCAAAAAACGTCACGTGCAGTTCGTGGCAAGAATGTAAACATTTATACTACACGTGGCAGTATATACAATTATGTAATTTGTAAAGTGTTGTTAAGTTTTTATTTACCAGTGTACGATGTTGTTAGATTTATTACCTCTCAATTTAATTTAAATACTTAATTCATTTCAGAATTTTTTTATTAGCATGCAGTAGGTAATCATAGTGTAAATATGAGATTTATGACATTATATATACATGTATATATTTATAAAACAAAATAAATCATAAATAGAATATCAATAAGTTAATTTAATTTAGTCATGTGAGAGGAATACTACCGATATTTGCAATCATGGTCCAGCATATGTGAGAATACTGTTATAGTTTAAAATGTTTAAAAAATTAAATTTATATTACTATATTATTATCAAATCGTTTGCTCCGCTTAATAAAGGAATGTATTGCACGAAACAGTTTTACATTCTGATTATAATCAGAGGTTTCACTTCCATAAAGAATGGTTTGAATAGTAAATTCTATGTTAAGTTTATTAAAGGAATCAACAAGTTGTTGCCTATGAATATTATATAAAGGGCAGTGCATAAAATAATGGGAGGGGCTTTCACAGGGATCATTGCAATGTGGGCAAGATGGTCTGTCCGATGAGTGACGTTGCTGCAAATGTAGATTTAGATTGCTAGCATCATTCCTCATCTGACAGTGTATGATATTTTCTTTTCTGTCACCTATATGAAAATATTAAGGCGAGGCTTTTGTGCCAGAGTTCAGTCTTGTCTTAAATATATTAAGAGAAGGACTGGACTTTGTTGAGCGATATCCAATACTAGTCTGATATCTAAATTCTAACACTAGTCTGATCTCTAACGCTTCACCGGTAATAAAAATATAACGCTAGTCCGATGTCTAACACTTCACCGGTAATAAAAATATAACGCTAGTCCGATGTCTAACACTTCACCGGTAATAAAAATATAACGCTAGTCCGATGTCTAACACTTGTGTGATATTTAAAACTTGTCTGATATCTAACAATCTAATGATATCTAACACTTGTCTGATATCTAACACTTTTTTTTTATATCTAAGCCATGTCTGATACCACAGCACTTGTTTGATAACCATCACTAGTGTGAAATCTAACCGACTTTAATATCTAACACTGGTTTAATATTTAACAATAACACTAGTATGATATCTAACACTTGTTTGACAACCAACATTAGTGTAATATCTAATAATAATATGACATATAATCGAGACTAATATTTAACACCAGTCTGCAGAGGCGTAGCTGCATATACGCTGTCACGCCATGGCGTGCACATCGGCAGATTAAAAATAATTGGGAAATAAAATTATTAAAAAAAAATGCTACTTTTAACAGTCTAATTAAATCAGTATAATTAATATATATATTGGATATATTAATTATACTGATTTAATTAGACTGTTAAAAGTAGCAATATTTTTTGTTATTATTTAGCGGCTAATAGGACGTACTAGTAACTATGTGTGGTAATATATAGACTAGCAAACGTTACGTTAAATCGGAAAACCGCTTCCATGTACAGCATCTACTGCCCCGTGCTGTTAACAAAATAACTAATGATCATGTGCTGCAATATACGAGGCATACCAGGCTGACATTGACTTGTCATTAGAGGGTTTAAGGAGAGAAGTTGCCAGATTGCGAACCCGCTGGCCATTACAAAACGGAATGATTTGCCAACAACATTTTGTACCATACTTGATTCTGTAAATCCAGTTCTCTATCCTTCTACAGATACAATTTTATGTGTTTTGTTAATCATACCAATAGAAAGCGCAACTGCTGAAAGGTCATTTAGTGTACTGTGACGTTTGAAAACTTATGTTAGGTCGACTATTAAGAATGACATGCTATCTTCCCTTGGATTGATGCATATTCATCGAGTTTTTGAAGTGGACGGTGGACTTGTACAAAGCAATGAAGGTGTTAGTATCAGCTAAGACACGAAGGGCAGATTTTGAACAATCTTAAGAAATGCTTGTCTATCAAAGTCATTTAAATTGTGGGAGGGGGGCAGACCCAGACCTACTCCCTTTCAAAAATTATGGCGTGCACACTATTAAGCCTCAACTACGCCCCTGGTCTGATATCTAACAAATGTTTTATATATCACCCTAGTCTGATATCTAATAAATGTTTTATATATCACCATAGTCTGATATCTAATAAATGTTTTATATCTCACCCTAGTCTGATATCTGATACTGAATGTTTTATATCTCACCCTAGTCTGATATCTAATACTAGTCATATCTAACATTTGTCTCATATCTATGGCGTGCACACTATTAAGCCTCAACTACGCCCCTGGTCTGATATCTAACAAATGTTTTATATATCACCCTAGTCTGATATCTAATAAATGTTTTATATATCACCCTAGTCTGATATCTAATAAATGTTTTATATATCACCCTAGTCTGATATCTAATAAATGTTTTATATCTCACCCTAGTCTGATATCTAATACTGAATGTTTTATATCTCACCCTAGTCTGATATCTAATACTAGTCATATCTAACATTTGTCTCATATATAATCAAAGTCTCTCATTTGAACTTCTATCTAAGATCAAACACTAGTCTTATTTTTTCAAATACTAGTCTGATATCTAAGACTTGTATGAAATCGGACACTTAGCTGATGTCTAAGATCAAACACTAGTCTGATACCACTCTTCAAGTACTAACGTACAGCCTTCGGGCTCGCCTTAGGCTATGCAGTTCGCTTCATGGTGGTCAAATCTCAATGCCTACATAACTGATAGTGTACTCTATAAAAACGTAGATATCCAATTTACTGTTCGCAACGCGTTACTAGAAAAACCTTCATCAGGTACGCTTAAAGTCATTTTTGAGTGTAAAATGTAATTTTTCGGAACTGTGTAGTCGTCCCATGTTTCTGTCTTTTGAAATATAAGCAGAATTTAATGTTGAATATTGATCAAATTAAACTGTACCACTATTTTACCATTAACGCACTTGCGTGTCATTATGTTTTACGGAATTTATCGGTAAACCGCGTTTGTTTATTACGTTTACCAATCAAGTCTGTACCCTATTGTACCCAATATGCAAGCATTTATATGTCATCGTCACATGTGCGTTTTATTGATGATTTCTATTTTCTGTTTTGCCAGCTGATGTAGATGAAGAAACATAGGAGTAATATTATCCCATAAGAAACCAATTAAGGAACTCAGACTATTTATCCCTTCTTTAAAATGGCAAGCAAAATATTTGCACATTATTGAAAATCCTAAACCGTAATCTGACAAGACTAACAATAGGAATCAGAAATTTTATCAATAAAAAAACTCAGTTGCTGGAACCAAGATCTATATAAATTCTTAAAATTGTGTTGTGATTGAAATGAAGAGGTTTCATCTTTATTTTTTAAACAAAAAATAATTTTGTTAACAATTGAATATCAAACAAACTTTATGCATTAATATTTGTATCTTTATTTTATTTTGCCTTTCAACATTATTTTTCAATAAATTTGACCAAAAACTCTCTTTTACATATTATATCTTAGAAAATGTATTAATTTATTAGGAAATGTATTAATAGACTGATGCAAGGTAAAATATATGTCCTAACTATTACCTTTGTGTAAATTCATGTAAATCTTTAATAAAAACTAAAATTTATTTTGACAGATTTTAACCATGAAAACAGCTTGACCTAGATTCATCATGGCAGAGCATCTCTTCTGGAAGTCACTGTGTGGTCACCATGACAATATGATAGCATGGACTCATGGAGATTTTGGTCACTGTTTTGAACACTTAGTTATTGTTCTGCCGATCCATGTAGTATTAGTGGTGGTTACAACATTCCATATAGCTCAGACTAGAAGAGTACAATATTTTGATTCTGTGTCGTTACCTTGTCAAGTCAGATTGAGACTTCTAGTTACATTATGTTTAACACTTCTGCCAGGAATACAAGTCATTTTTAATTATTTATTGAAACAGTTGGCACCAAGTGAAGCAGACATAGTAGATCTGTGTGTTTTGACTCTGTGTTGGTTTTTACAAAGTATATATATTTATCGATTGAAATACATGTTTTGGACTTCATTCCGTGGATCTGTAGGTAATATAACAGTTTATTTAATGGTATTTATTTCCGTGTGCTTTGAATTTTATTCTGCTATTTTATATACCATTCGTCATAGACATCTCATTGAATCTTGTTGCATGTTCGTTGCATTTGGAGGTCATATCCTGTATATTTTGACCTTGACCTGTAAAAGTCACAGAGAATTAGAGAGAGGATTGTTTCATGGCTCCATTAATGTTTCACCTTCAGAAACAGAAGCTATTGGTCAGAATGTTAATTCATATGATTCAATACAGTCTCCGAGAAGGGAGATAACTCGGGCCGAAGCAAATATATCCTGTTTTTCTAGACTGACATTTTATTGGGTAAAGAAATTAATGGTGAAAGGTTTTAAAGAACAAATTAGATCTGCTGAAGATATATTTTTATTACCAGAAAGGCTGAATACTCAAACAATAAATATTTTATTTAATAACTGTCTTAGGTCTAAAGAGAGTAGCCATGATTTGCCAACCAGCTCAAATGACACGTCATCTCAAGTTCAAATACGTACACATAATCATGGACGGACATTGTTGAGAGCATTACATCAAGCCTTTGGTGTTGAATACTATTCCTTAGGCATTCTTAAGTTATTAGCAGATGGAGCTGGATTTTCTGGACCAATTTTACTTAATTTATTAATCTCATTTATCGAGGAAAAGAAGGATCCTGAATATTATGGATATGTGTATGCCTCTTGTTTACTTGTAGCTACATTAATAGGATCCTTCTTATCAACACAGTTTGATTACAATGTCAAGGTTGTTGGATATAAAATTAGAACAGCAATAATTACAACTATTTATAGAAAATCATTAACTGTCAGCAGTGTTTCTGCATCTAAATTTAGCTCTGGGGAAATTGTAAATTTTATGAGTACAGACACAGACAGAATTATAAATTTTTGTCCAAGTTTTCATGCCGTGTGGAGTTTACCATTCCAGATTGGTGTGTCATTGTTCTTATTATATCAACAAGTAGGATTAGCATTTTTAGCTGGACTTGGATTTGCCTTGATTTTGATCCCAATCAACAGATGGATTGCTAATAAAATTGGAGATCTCAGTACAGAAATGATGACACAGAAAGATAATAGAGTTAAGGTAGATTTTAAGTTAAGGAAATCTTAGCTCAGAATGATAACATCACAGGCTATTTTTAAGTTAAATAAATTATGACAGATAATCAATGTTAAATTATACCATTGGAGACAGAAAATGTCAAGAAAACTCTTACAAACCATTGTTTTCTTGTTTTAAGAAATGTGAACCCCTCTCCACTCGACATGATTTGCCAAGGAATAACCCTTGCAACCATCTAATGCTATATATAACAGTTACAAAAACTTTAAGCAATAGTTCTATCTGTTAGATTGTTTTGCTCTTTAGTTCTCAACCTGCAGTAGAATATTGGATCCAACAGAGGTGAAACTATGTTCAGATATACTATGTATCTTTTAATACATGTAGAACCAAAGTTATTATAATTGGAAATAATGTTTGTTTCCCATTTTGAGCCCCACTATTGTCTTAACCTACTAAGAACTTGTACCATGGTCTTATTTACATCTCTTTATTCCACCATGACACTTTATTCTTGTAGATGATGAATGAAATACTTTATGGAATAAAAGTGGTGAAGTTTTACGCCTGGGAAGATCACTTCAAGACAAAGATAGAAGATCTACGAAAGGCAGAATTGACAAGTCTTAAAGGAAGAAAATATCTAGATGCTTTATGTGTGTATTTCTGGGCCACGACACCTGTTATTATATCAATCATAACGTTTACAACTTATTCCCTGCTTGGTCATGAACTTACGGCAGCAAAAGTAAGACTTTGAAGGTTATAAGAAATGTTGAAATTGTCTTATGTTGGTCATGATTAAAACAGTTAAAACACATTCATTATAATCTGCCAGTATATTTCATATTACAGGTTTATTTTAACCTCTGTGATGTAATGGTTACTCAATACTCTGCTTACTTCAAGTGTTCTGTAATCAGTCTGGTTAAATACAACACTATGAAATAAATATTTTCAGATTTTCAGCTAAGTATACCATTACTGATTTAAGACTGTGGCTTACATTCAGGATAATATGTCTGCATGGAATGACATATCTACAATTGGTCATAGTTGTTTCAGTGAGCTAGTACTATAGAAATCTAACTCTACATGTTGATCTAATACAAAGCAGTCATTTGATCATCAACATATTAGCTTGTTAAGTAGCAATGATGTAGTAACAAAGTGCTTACACAATACTAATCACCACTGACTCACCAACTCTTTTTATTTCTAGGCATTTACAAGTTTATCACTGTTCCTCATGTTAATCAGTCCATTGAATGCTTTCCCTTGGGTAATTAATGGATTGGTGGAGTCTTGGGTATCACTGAAAAGAGTGGAAACCTTCATTTCTCTAAAAGATGTAGATCTAGATAGTTACTACAATAATGACACAAGTAAGTGTTAGATCTTAATGATAAGTTACTGCAATGATGACACAAGTAAGTGTTAGATCTTAGTGATAAGTTACTGCAATAATGACACAAGTAAGTGTTAGACCTTAATGATAAGTTACTACAATAATGACACAAGTAAGTTTTAGATCTTAATGATAAGTTACTGCAATAATGACACAAGTAAGTGTTAGATCTTAATGATAAGTTACTGCAATAATGACACAAGTAAGTTTTAGATCTTAATGATAAGTTACTGCAATAATGACACAAGTAAGTGTTAGATCTTAATGATAAGTTACTACAATAATGACACAAGTAAGTGTTAGATCTTAATGATAAGTTACTGCAATAATGACACATGTAAGTTTTAAATCTTAATGACAAGTTACTACAATAATGATACAAGTAAGTTTTAGATCTTAATGATAGGTTACTAGAATAATGACACAAGTAAGTTTTAGATCTTAATGATAAGTTACTGCAATAATGACACAAGTAAGTTTTAGATCTTAATGATAAGTTACTACAATAATGATACAAGTAAGTTTTAGATCTTAATGATAAGTTACTACAATAATGACACAAGTAAGTTTTAGATCTTAATGATAAGTTACTACAATAATGACACAAATAAGTTTTAGATCTTAATGATAAGTTACTGCAATAATGACACAAGTAAGTTTTAGATCTTAATGATAAGTTACTACAATAATGATACAAGTAAGTTTTAGATCTTAATGATAAGTTACTGCAATAATGACACAAGTAAGTTTTAGATCTTAATGATAAGTTACTGCAATAATGACACAAGTAAGTTTTAGATCTTAATGATAAGTTACTGTAATAATGATACAAGTAAGTTTTAGATCTTAATGATAAGTTACTACAATAGTGACACAAGTAAGTTTTAGATCTTAATGATAAGTTACTGCAATAATGACACAAGTAAGTTTTAGATCGTAATGATAAGTTACTACAATAATGACACAAGTAAGTTTTAGATCTTAATGATAAGTTACTACAATAATGACACAAGTAAGTGTTAGATCTTAATGATAAGTTACTACAATAATGACACAAGTAAGTTTTAGATCTTAATGATAAGTTACTACAATAATGACACAAGTAAGTTTTAGATCTTAATGATAAGTTACTGCAATAATGACACAAGTAAGTGTTAGATCTTAATGATAAGTTACTGCAATAATGACACAAGTAAGTTTTAGATCTTAATGATAAGTTACTGCAATAATGACACAAGTAAGTGTTAGATCTTAATGATAAGTTACTGCAATAATGACACAAGTAAGTGTTAGATCTTAATGATAAGTTACTACAATAATGACACAAGTAAGTTTTAGATCTTAATGATAAGTTACTGCAATAATGACACAAGTAAGTTTTAGATCTTAATGATAAGTTACTGCAATAATGACACAAGTAAGTTTTAGATCTTAATGATAAGTTACTGCAATAATGACACAAGTAAGTGTTAGATCTTAATGATAAGTTACTGCAATAATGACACAAGTAAGTGTTAGATCTTAATGATAAGTTACTGCAATAATGACACAAGTAAGTTTTAGATCTTAATGATAGGTTACTAGAATAATGACACAAGTAAGTTTTAGATCTTAATGATAAGTTACTGCAATAATGACACAAGTAAGTTTTAGATCTTAATGATAAGTTACTACAATAATGATACAAGTAAGTTTTAGATCTTAATGATAAGTTACTACAATAATGACACAAGTAAGTTTTAGATCTTAATGATAAGTTACTACAATAATGACACAAGTAAGTTTTAGATCTTAATGATAAGTTACTGCAATAATGACACAAGTAAGTTTTAGATCTTAATGATAAGTTACTACAATAATGACACAAGTAAGTGTTAGATCTTAATGATAAGTTACTGCAATAATGACACAAGTAAGTTTTAGATCTTAATGATAAGTTACTACAATAATGACACAAGTAAGTTTTAGATCTTAATGATAAGTTACTGCAATAATGACACAAGTAAGTTTTAGATCTTAATGATAAGTTACTGCAATAATGACACAAGTAAGTGTTAGATCTTAATGATAAGTTACTGCAATAATGACACAAGTAAGTGTTAGATCTTAATGATAAGTTACTACAATAATGACACAAGTAAGTTTTAGATCTTAATGATAAATTACTGCAATAATGACACAAGTAAGTGTTAGATCTTAATGATAAGTTACTGCAATAATGACACAAGTAAGTTTTAGATCTTAATGATAAGTTACTGCAATAATGACACAAGTAAGTGTTAGATCTTAATGATAAGTTACTGCAATAATGACACAAGTAAGTGTTAGATCTTAATGATAAATTACTGCAATAATGACACAAGTAAGTTTTAGATCTTAATGATAAGTTACTGCAATAATGACACAAGTAAGTTTTAGATCTTAATGATAAGTTACTACAATAATGATACAAGTAAGTTTTAGATCTTAATGATAAGTTACTACAATAATGACACAAGTAAGTTTTAGATCTTAATGATAAGTTACTGCAATAATGACACAAGTAAGTTTTAGATCTTAATGATAAGTTACTGCAATAATGACACAAGTAAGTTTTAGATCTTAATGATAAGTTACTACAATAATGACACAAGTAAGTTTTAGATCTTAATGATAAGTTACTACAATAATGACACAAGTAAGTGTTAGATCTTAATGATAAGTTACTACAATAATGACACAAGTAAGGTTTAGATCTTGATGATAAGTTACTACAATAATGACACAAGTAAGTTTTAGATCTTAATGATAAGTTACTACAATAATGACACAAGTAAGTTTTAGATCTTAATGATAAGTTACTACAATAATGACACAAGTAAGTGTTAGATCTTAATGATAAGTTACTGCAATAATGACACATGTAAGTTTTAGATATACCGTTAAATATAAATGTTACAATCATAATAAAAAAGATATTTACAAAGGTTGTTTTTTTCCTGCCAAACCTGTCAAGAAGGGGCATGTAAGCTATTAGTTGTGTTTCGTGATCATATCTCTGTTCATGACAATAATCTTTTAAAACCATGACTTATTGAAACCAAACATGGCAAAAATGTTCATCAGATCGCTAGATTTAATTTTGTTGTAAGGATCAATTTATGTTAGTCCATCACCACATAAATAATTAAAAAATAATAATCAAACAAATATCTAATTTTGATTTGAAATTAATTAACATTATGGTATCAAAAGTTTCTAGTCTACAAACAGCTGACTGGAAATGTTAAGAAAAAATGTTTTTCAGAGAATTTTATTGCTTGAATGTTAATTATCTTTCAGATATTTATAACCCAGAAGAAGTAATCAAGATGAGGGATGGTGTGTTTTCATGGTCTAGTGATAATTCAGGAACATTGAATCTCAGAAATCTCAGCTTTGTTATTGAAGAAGTAGGTCGTAATTGTCTTAGCATCTTTATGTAGTATTATATTTGGAAGTTCATCACATAATAAATATTATAGTTATCTCTCTTTACATTTATACTTTCGCACCAACTAGAGCAGAATAAAAAAAGATAGACAAGGGGACTATTTTGCACATTCTTGTAAACATTGCCATCACTATGGTATTTGAAAATGAAAATAAATTTGTCCAGATAATATTTACTTTACTCTGATTGCCGTAATAGATTTTATTGAATGTAATCGAATGTCTTAATCATGATCACATATTGTGTAATATTCAGAATCTTTCTTCATTGCCATTCTATGTAGTGTAATGTGATTAGTCAAATTTGAAAACCGTAAGTGTTCTGATGTGAAAGTAAAAAACTGTCAGACTACAACACAGCTGCTGTTTGTTGTATGTGATACAGATATGGCACCACAGAGGAAGCTGACTTTGATGAATTAATGAAACTCTACTAAATAACTCAAAAAAAGTACACAAAGTAAGCAGTCAAAATGCTATACGTTTACTGCATTTAAAAGGGATATGATTCTGATGATGAAGGTAAAACAGTAATTGTTTTGAACAATTTATTGAGGAACTTTATGTAAACTTTCATCATGCTAACGGAGAACATTAAAGCATAAAAATACCAGTCTTGAGTTTAAATTTCCATCACCTATCAGCTCGAGAAATTTCATTGTGTCTTGACGTCCCAAACATGATAGTATCTATTCAAAATTGAATAATCTATTTTTTCAGGAACAGTTTGTAGGAATTGTTGGTAAAGTTGGGTCTGGGAAGAGTTCAATATTTAGTGCTATTCTTGCTGAAATGTTACATGTTAGTGGATATATACATGTAGAAAACTTAGATAGTATTGCCATGGTAACACAGGAACCATGGATACAACATGCCACCATCAGAGATAACATTTTGTTTGGTAAACCATTTGACCATCAGAAATATGAAGCTGTCATAGATGCTGTAGCATTACAAGATGACCTTAAGGTAGGTCATTACCATGGATACATTTTAATTGTGTCATCTGTAGATATTAAGCTAAAAGATGACCTAATTTTATCATCTGTATATGTATATTAACATAACTTTATGACCTAAAGGTAAGCTGTTACCATGGCTTCATCTTGTCCAGTCATTTGATCATTTTAAAGATAAATCTGTTACAAATATTGTAGCCTTTTTATTTAATGTTAAGGCAGATAATTTCCATGGAAACAAGTATGTCTTTGACTGATTAGCTCGGAATCTGGATAATATGTCTGAGTGAGATGAAAACCCAACTAAGAATGTTGGTCTAGTACAAAGCAGATAGCAAGATCATTTCAAAATGATCTCGCCATGATATAGATGTAAATGCTCTCGCCATGATATAGATGTAAATGCTCTCGCCATGATATAGATGTAAATGCTTTCGCCATGATATAGATGTATATGCTCTTGCCATGATATAGATGTATATGCTCTCGCCATGATATAGATGTAAATGCTCTCGCCATGATATAGATGTATATGCTCTCGCCATGATATAGATGTAAATGTTCTCGCCATGATAGAGATGTATATGCTCTTGCCATGATATAGATGTATTTGCTCTCGCCATGATATAGATGTATATGCTCTCTCCATGATATAGATGTATAATATGCTCTCGCCATGATATAGATGTATATGCTCTCACTATGATATAGATGTAAATGCTCTCCCCATGATATAGATGTAAATGCTCTCCCCATGATATAGATGTAAATGCTCTCCCCATGATATAGATGTATATGCTCTCACCATGATATAGATGTAAATGCTCTCGCCATGATATAGATGTAAATGTTCTCGCCATGATATAGATGTAAATGCTCTCGCCATGATATAGATGTAAATGCTCTCGCCATGATATAGATGTAAATGCTCTCGCCATGATATAGATGTATATGCTCTCGCCATGATATAGATGTAAATGCTCTCGCCATGATATAGATGTATATGCTCTCACCATGATATAGATGTAAATGCTCTCGCCATGATATAGATGTATATGCTCTCGCCATGATATTATATGTTATTCAGTTATCAGACAGGGTATATAATGTGACATTCCCGGCTTAGGATCTATATTCCCTGAGGCGCAGCCGAAGGGAATATACATCATAAGCCGGGAATGTCACATTATATACCCTCTCTGATAGCTGAATAACAGATATATTATGGATTTAACCTTTTTTTTTTAAATACAACATCCAACTGTATTAAATAAAATTGCCTCTTTTATTTTCATTTTTCGTATCTCTAGATGTCCGTTTCCGTACCTTTGACGTCATTCTTCAATGACGTCAAAATATGTGTCACGTCATATTTCATGTATAGGGTGTCTCATGAAGGAAAATACTGTACTAAATTTCTAAATCAATACAGTTTCATATGTAGTAAATTTTATAAACTTTATAAATATAACATTAATATATCACATAACAAAACAACGGGTTTGTGAAACAGCTTCAATAATTTAAATGTTAACTACATGTAAATAAAACCTTGGTGTGGCCCCATGACGTCGAAGGTTTTCAAGACTCAACGTTTTGTTTATTTGTTATGGTACAGTCATGGAACATAGGAGTTTGCTGAATCGATCAGGTATTTGTGACGGAATTAACTGTTGTAATATTTTTTTGTTCATGCAGCCGTTTTGAGTATAAAAACAGCATTTAATTTGGTAAAAATACATTTATTATTCCGTATTATACCATTCATTCAGTGAAGCGTAATGTTTTGTCGTCCATGTTTTAATCGTTTTTGGGGACTGAAATATATACCCCGTCTGTTTTCCGAATATATGCTGACATTCAGGGCTGAAGAACCAATGAAAATATGTGTAACAAACTAAATCCGTAATATAGATGTATATGCTCTCGCCATGATATAGATGTAAATGCTCTCGCCATGATATAGATGTATATGCTCTCACCATCATATAGATGTATATGCTCTCGCCATGATATAGATGTATATGCTCTCGCCATGATATAGATGTATATGCTCTCGCCATGATATAGATGTATAATATGCTCTCGCCATGATATAGATGTATATGCTCTCACCATGATATAGATGTATATGCTCTCGCCATGATATAGATGTATATGCTCTCGCCATGATATAGATGTAAATGCTCTCGCCATGATATAGATGTATATGCTCTCGCCATGATATAGATGTATATGCTCTCGCCATGATATAGATGTATATGCTCTCGCCATGATATAGATGTATATGCTCTCACCATGATATAGATGTATATGCTCTCGCCATGATATAGATGTATATGCTCTCGCCATGATATAGATGTAAATGTTCTCGCCATGATATAGATGTAAATGTTCTCGCCATGATATAGATGTATATGCTCTCGCCATGATATAGATGAACAATTGCTCAATTTGCATTTACCAATCACTTGCTGTTTGCATTAAAAGAAATTTATCGTAACAAACATTCACAATTACTATTAAAATACAAAGAAATCACATGTCAGATCAAAAGAGATTTCCACATTCAAGTTTCTATGGTGGCAATGTTCATTATCTACTATATTAAAATCTCACTTGTCTTTTTAATTTAAGGTGTTGCCTGCTGGAGACAAAACTGAGGTAGGAGAAAATGGTGTTACTCTGAGTGGTGGGCAGAAAGCAAGACTGTCATTGGCTAGAGCTTTATATCAGGTACCTAATATAATTAGTTATGCATGTAGATTGATATGGCTATGTACATTTAGAAATAGGAGAGAATGATGTCGCTTCAACTCAACATTGTTATTAGTTAAATCTTTTATATGATTCAAGAAAAGTTTGAATCACTAAATAATATTAAGGATCCTTTTAAGGATTTTTCATTCAATGGAGAAAAGGAATTTATTACAGAATCTACATTTTGAAATTTTCATTCTATGAACTAGGCATTGAAAGTATAGGTTATTCTATGACCTTGATATTGAAGGTGTATGGCAGCATGTGACCTTTTGAAATTTGAAGGTAGCTGTAACTGTTTCGTTGAAAATACTTTTGTTTTGGATTATTGTTGATTAATACCACTTTTAGCAATGTTTTAGTTGTGATGTGACAATCGGTTTTAATATTGGAGGAAGCCAAGTATCTTGAGAGAACCAAAGACTTTTCATGAGTGACTGATAATCTGATTGATCTTTAATGCCAACTTGAGCAGTATTTCACCTATATCGTGACGTTATGGTAATAGACACTGAATACATAGGTAGTTGGGATATATCAAACCACAGAAGACCCTCATTTTGACCATCCAATTTGTAAACTACCACTTTGTAACCACAGAAGACCCTCATTTTGACTTCACTTTGTAAAACTAACAGCTTTAACTTGATTGTGATATAATTTTCAGGATAAATCAGTATATCTTCTTGATGACCCATTATCTGCAGTAGATACACATGTCGCTAAACATCTGTACACCAAGTGTATTATGGGATTGTTAAAGAATAAGACCAGAATCCTTTGTACTCACCATACAAAATACCTCAGTAATGCTGATGTTGTCATGGAGATAAAAGATGGCTGTATAGCTCAAATCGGTAGGTTATTATTTACTTCAACGAAGTTTTGTGGCGATTTAGTGCAGCGAACGAGTCACCAAGCTTCATATTCTATCAAGCAGGCTGGTAATTTACAATATCAAGTATAACCATTTTCGGTTGACATTTTTAGCATGTTGCATTGATGGTCAAATGCCAATTTATCACCAAAACAGGTAAGTTTATATTTTGGCACTAAAAGATATGCCTAGCAATTAACATCATCTATATTCACCCAGATATACATGTACTTATATGTCAGTTAATTTTCAGATTAAAAAAACATTGAGCAAACATTTAATTATACCCCCAGCAAACAAAGTTTGGGGGGTATATAGGAATCACCCTGTCCGTCCATCCGTCTGTCCGTCCGTCCATGTACCTTGTAAGCACAACTCCTCCTAAACCGCTTATTGGATTTTTATGAATTTTTACACATTTGTAGTACACTACCTGCAGATGTGCATGAAGGAATATGGTTGCTGTCCAAAATTTAAAAGGGGAGATAATTCAACTTATACTTTCACGAAAAGGGGGGGGGGGGCATGTACCTTGTAAGTGCAACTCCTACTAAGCTGCTAATTGAATTTTTATGAAACTTTACACAGTTGTAGTACGCAACCTGCAGATATGCATGAAGGAATACCGTTGCTGTCTAAAATTTAGAAGGGGAGATAATTCAACTTATACTTTCACGAAAAGGGGGGGTCGTGTACCTTTTAAGCACAACTCCTTCTAAACGGCTTATTGGAGTTTTGTGAAACTTTACACAATTGTAGTACACTACCTGCAGATGTGCATGAAGGAATATGATTGCTGTCCAAAATTTAAAAGGGGAGATAATTCAACTTATACTTTCACGAAAAGGGGGGGGGGACATGTACCTTGTAAGCGCAACTCCTACTAAGCTGCTTATTGAATTGTTATGAAACTTTACACAGTTGTACACAACCTGCAGATGTGCATGAAGGAATACCGTTGCTGTCTAAAATTTAGAAGGGGAGATAATTCAACTTATACTTTCACGAAAAGGGGGGTCGTGTACTTTTGGCGACCCCTAGATGTATGTTCTTGGTTAGTTTATTTTGGAGATGGGATGTTGTCTCCTTGACATAACTCCATATCCATTCATTTTTCATAGGTAACTTGCTAATATACCTGTATTCCAAAGTTTGAACATCATAGTATTGCAAGCGGGGGGTATCACTCAGTGAGGTCACTCACAGTTCTAGTTTTAAATAGATTATGAAGGTTTGGGAGTACATATGAATTATTGATTGATTTTTAGGAACTCCATCAGAGGTACTTGGAACTGTAGAGATTGAAGATAACCCAGAATCAGTACCAACCTCATGCAAAGAGGTAGAGGATACAGAGGAACAGGAGTCTGGTCTGGTGCAAGAAGAAGAACAAGAAAAGGGGGTTGTCAAATTACTTGTGTATAAATCCTACTGGTTTGCTGTTGGTACTTGCCTTGCTCCATTAGTTCTACTGGCACTTTTTCTCATGCAAGGTATTACATACTTATAGATTATGACTGAATAGTTATTTATCCTGCCATCATTCTATTTTTGTCGACTGTCTATATAACTTTACTGTGCTGTGACATCTCAATGTAATGTTTTACTTTGATATCACATGGTCAGATTTTCCAGACAACGTTAAGTGACTTCTTGTTTTTGGTCTGTTTACATAGTTAAGTTTTCCAGACAACGTTTAGTGACTTATTATACCCCCCGCAACAAAGTTGTAGGGGGGTATACTGGTTTCACCATGTCCGTCTGTCCGTCCGTCTGTAGACAAATCCTATGTCGTACAATAACTTAAGTTGTGTTTCTTAGAATCTTTTAAAATTTTATCAGTTGTTTACTGGTGAAGAGAGGAGGATCCCTTTCATGTTTGACGATTTTCACTTTTGCCGTTCCAGAGTTATTGGACTTGATATGACGGAAAATAGGATTTTTACCCTATGTCGTATGATAACTTGAGTAGTGTTTCTCAGAATGTTTTGAAATTTTATCAGCAGCTTACCACTGAAGAAAGAAGGATCCCTTTCATTTTTGACGATTTTCACTTTTGCCGTTCCAGAGTTATTGGACTTGATATGACGGAAAATAGGATTTTTACCCTATGTCGTATGATAACTTGAGTAGTGTTTCTCAGAATGTTTTGAAATTTTATCAGCAGCTTACCGGGGAAGAGAGGAGGGTCCCTTTCATTTTTGGTCAGAACAATCAGTAATGTTTTGGTTATGGAAATAGGTTGGACAGATGTGGGGAGCTGGGGGTATAAGAGCTGTGCTCACAGTAATACTAGTTGTTTTTGGTCTGTTTACATAGTTAAGTTTTCCAGACAACGTTTAGTGACTTATTGTTTTTGGTCTGTTTACATAGTTAAGTGTTCCAGACAACGTTTAGTGACTCATTGTTTTTGGTCTGTTTACATAGTTAAGTTTTCCAGACAACATTTAGTGACTCATTGTTTTTGGTCTGTTTACATAGTTAAGTTTTCCAGACAACGTTTAGTGACTCATTGTTTTTGGTCTGTTTACATAGTTAAGTTTTCCAGACAACGTTTAGTGACTCATTGTTTTTGGTCTGTTTACATAGTTAAGTTTTCCAGACAACGTTTAGTGACTTATTGTTTTCGGTCTGTTTCTCTTTATTATTATTCTTCCTTTCTACATTACAAAATAAACCACTTGTTTCAAAAGAAAATTTTACAAAGCAACATGCATGGGTACAGATGTCAATTATTAGATGTCTAGTTTGTGAATGACATTCTGGAATTATATTTTAGGAAAGGATATGCTGTTTAGAATAAAATAGAAAAATGTGCAAAACAATGAACATACTTTTTAAAATATTGCAATTTTTTACGATACTATAAAGTTTTATTCCTAAGATTATTGATTATTAAATATCGATGGGACCTAAGTGGCATAGTGGTTAGTCTATAAGCCTAACAACCACTGACATGAGTTTATGCCCTAATAACAACTCCAAGGGTAGTTTTAAAGGGCTAGTTAGTTCATTATAACTGTCCTAACTTTCCTCACCCATTCAGTCTCTACTTATCTGAAAGTGATGATATACACCAATAACTATAACCCTAATCCTAAATATTGGGGAGAAGAATGGAAAATAAGATCCACTTTCTTTTATCATAGATATAATATGTGACACATAATTAAAATAATTTCTTTTCTTTGTTTTTATTTCAGCCTCAAGAAATATAAATGACTGGTGGTTATCTTATTGGGTTACACATTCACACAGTACAGACAGCCCAGTCAAGCAATTCTTCTTTACACTTGTGTAAGATAAGTTTTTAGCTTTCCCCATCCAAATGTCGTGTGAATTATTGTGATCATTTTGTGTCCTTTGATGATCATATAAAAAATTATAAGTTTGATTCTGATCTGAAATTCAACATGGCTATCAGGACAAAATATGTATTCTGACTGGCTACAATAAAAAAAAAAAAGAAAAAAAAGAAAACACCTAATGGTTGATTGAACTGTTAAATTGTATGAATATTCATTCGGTGGTGCTTTACCATTTTTGTTTTGTTTTTATTTTTTTTTAAATGCTGATTGAAATTCCAAGGTCATGTCACTAGATGGTTAAAATGTTTTGAAAGTCTTTCCAGAAACTGAATTGTTTTTAACTCAAGCTATTATTTGAATTAAATTTATTGACTGAAATAAAATGTTACATCTTAATAACACTTATGTATATGCCCAATACATGTAGATTGGTATGAAATACAAATTATATGCTTTCAGAAATTTCTGTTAAAGTGTTGAGGTCCGGCAGAAAACTAATAGGTCCAGCAGAAACTGATATAGTGTAGGACCTATTGTCCTGCAGTCATAATTTTTTTTCAAAAACTCTGATAATGTTCATTGGATGGTTCAGTATTAAAATGTTTGAACCTAAATTATACTTGATTTATGATTTGATGGTCCTGTTCAAAAGTTGGGTTTTTCATGTCAATTTTTAATCCAAGATGGCCACCACAGAGACATATAGAACGTTTATAGCATACAATCCTATTATACTACATGTATTGGGTATGTAACAATGTACTATGATAAAACTGCTATCATTGAACCAAAACTAACATTCATAGTCATTGGATTATCCCTTAGAGATGTTTACATATTGAACTTGATTTCCAAGATGGCTGTCATCGATGGTTGTTTATACAGGGTCTTGAGTTCCTATAGTCTGATTTATTATACAACATCTTGTGAATGTTTTTATTGATCGTAGCTAGAATGATAACGAATATGAAAAACATGCTTACTACATATTAATGGGATATGGTAACATTTGGTCTAAAATAGGTGGTATTGTCTTGCATAAAATATCAGAAATAATTAAATTGTGTAAAATGCTTGATGAAGTAGTCTTATACCCTGGAATAATGTTATTATTTTAATTTCAGTCAACCAAAAGATAGTAATCCATGGCATAATATAACGGAAGCTGAAGATAACTTGAAGTTTTATCTGATGGTGTATGGATGTCTTGCTGCTGGTAACTCATTGTTTACATTAATGAGGGCTTTCTTGTTTGCTTATGGAGGAATATGTGCAGCACAAGTTCTACACACACGGATACTGACGTCTATTCTGAAGGTAAATAAAATGAAGGAAGAGTATACAGTAAAATCATTAATTAATAAATTCAAGAACAAATATTCATTGAAACCTGTCTAAAACTAACCTCTTGAGACCAGCTTATATGGCATTCTAACATGACCTCCTTTCACTTTCTTAACAAACGAGTGAGTTATCCATTCGGTATAATCTCATTAGCACCAGCGCCGGTGAATGTGACCGATTTTTCCATTGGCAGCATAAATTGTGTGCGACATTTTCCGCAAACGTAAATATAAATTACCGTCTTCCAATCAAAGTATACTACCGTATTTGTACTCTTAGACATATCAGAATCGAAATAAATCATGGAAGCTTCTGGCTCGGGATAAAATACTAATATCCACCCATCCATGTTAAAACTCCCAACACATTCTGGCTTCCATGATTTATTTCCTAAATATACAGCTATTCAGTTTATGTTAAATAAACAAAGATAACCTATGTTGGGGCTATATTGAAAGTTCAGTTTATACAGAATTTCTCAGGGTTCTGTATAGATAGGATTCTCTGTATGCATATATACATAGAAAATGCAGGTATGCACATTTTTTTTTAAAGTGAGGCTATTTTTTGTTGTTGTATAAAGAGTAATTTCAGTTATAGACAAAGACATCTATGAAATCACATGACCTGTTTTGTTATTAGAAATTGGATAACTATTTTAGCAAACTAATGTATAATTATTGAAAGTTTATTTAAGAAATAATTCATGGCAGCCGTAGATTTGTGCTCATTTAATCATGGGTTGGGCATTTATATTTGATTATTTTATCTCGAGTGCTAGCGAGGGATAAAATACGAATATAAATGCCCAACCCATGGCTAAATGTACACAAATCTATGGCTGCCATGAATTATTTCTTTTCTAATATGACAAATACGGTAATTTTTATGACACTAGGCGATCTAGAATCCGCCACACAATGGCTGTTCCGTTTAGCCCCCTTCACATATGAATGCGAATATTGGTTGTTTATGTCGTCAAAATTTCACGTGGGAGGTGGCCGGAACATCTGTCGGGGAAAACCCCAGATGAGTGCGTTTTCATCGCATATTTGTGTATACATGTAAACAAAGTAATATAATGTGTAGTTGTTGTGTATGACCTCACGGAAACGGCCTTGTAGGCTTTTATTCATTACAGAAACTTTTTAGATTATGTTTTTTTGTTTCCAATCGATAATTTGAGTGCGCAGGTGCTAAAGGTAGATATATACCGACATATACTGGTTGACGATATATAGGCCGTCATATTAGAAATATATATATACATATATACAGTTGTCTTTTTCAGGCACCCATATCATTCTTTGAGACGACTCCCACAGGAAGAATAATCAACAGATTTTCATCAGATCTCTATTGCATTGACGATTCATTACCTTTCACACTTAACATTTTTCTTGCTAATATCTATGGAATTGTGGGGACTATTATCATCCAGTGTTATGGGTTACCATGGTTTGTTATCTTGTTGATTCCATTAGGACTTGTTTATTTAAAAATTCAGGTATGTACAATCACAAGTGAGGTGATTTGTTTTATTGTATGAAGTGGAATTTCACCTACAGAAAAAGACACCTAGAAAATCACATGACCTGTTTTGTTATCAGTAAGCAGATAACTATTTTAGTCAAATTAATATGTATAATTATTGAGTTTTTTTTAAATGTTACATTATTTATGATTTACAGTCCACAACTGCTATGTAATGTTAAAGCTGTAAGGCCATCACTGATGAATTTTTCTTCTGTCAACATTTGTTTGTTAGAATAAGTGTAAATATTGGGACAAATAAAAAAACGTTAGTATAACACCAGCTGTCAATACATGTATATAATCAATAAAATAAGTGGATGTGTGAGAAAACAAGTTACTGTGTAATACAGGGATAGACTTTACAGTAACCACTTTGATATCACCAACGAGTAGAGATTCATGCCTAGCCCACCCATAGGTGTGTCTGACTTCTATTCCAATAGGAAAGCATGTTAGGTACTTGTAGGTACAGACACTTTATAGCTTACTCTTGAACTTCAGTTTCCTCCATATCTTCATTTCGTCACCATAACTTAGCTTAAAACATTGCTGAAAGTGGAATAAAACAAACATTTCCTCTGTTTATTTTTCAGCAATATTACAGACATACGTCACGTGAGTTGAAGAGGATAGCCAGTGTAACGTTATCTCCTATATACGCCCACTTCTCAGAAACAATAACAGGACTGATTACAATCAGAGCTTTCAGGGCAACAGAAAGGTATATTTAGGTACATTATGTTGTTGAATGTCATATATGTGTTTAATTTAGGCCAGAGACTAACTTAGAATACAGGTAGTTATACAATTCAGGTTTTTTTTTATATATATATATATATATATATAAAAGGGCAAATCTCATACAGATGAAGTTAACATTTTAGATACAATATTAAGATTAAGAACTTTAAACAATGATGTAAAGTATTTTATTTCTTTGGCCAAACATTTTTAGAAATATGTTTTGTTTTTGTCATTTATTCACTTGAAAAGAGGTCAAATATGGTATGTTCATTTTTATATTTAGAAATGTCAGTCATAGAGTGGAGTATATTTCAATAGCCTGGCCTTACTGTCATAAGATATTCAAGTACAAGTTTTATATTAGACTTTAGTTAGTTCTGTCAATCATATAGACTCAGAAATTGTTGATATGTGCCATTTTACTTTTATTCAATGAAGTGTCATTCATAAACTAAGATATTGATAAAAAGTTACCATTTTATTTAGATGAGCAGAATGTTTATATTTCTAGATTTAAACAAGAAAATTTAGAGAAGCTTGATATTAACCAGAGAGCTCAGTTTGCTGGACAAGCTGCTTCTAGCTGGTTAAACTTTCATTTACAAATGGTGGGAGTAGTGATGGTTGGTGGAATAGCCTTCATAGCTGTTGTACAACATCATCTAGAAAATGTCAGCCCAGGTCAGATTATGTTAAATTCTTGATTTGAATATTGAAGTTTAAGTCCATGAATAATACAAGTTGAAATCAAAATAGGGTAACATTGCATCAAAGTTGTTTAGTTTAGTAACCTTTATACCTAGAAGGACTTGTATTTGATGTTGTTGTTTAAAAGCAGCAAAATTGTTATCATCAGATTTATAAACGGGCTGTATTTTGATATTTGTTATGAAGAACATTATTAGTTTAGTATTTTTATTATTTTAGGTTGTGTTTTGTTATTTTGTTATTGCTGTTTAACACAACTTTTAACTCCATTTCATTTATATCGTGATGGTCAGTTTTATTAGTAAAGGAAACAGGAATACCTGGAGAAAACCACTGACCTACTATAAGTCATTGATCAACTTTATCACAGGAATGTGTATCATCAAGTTCACCTCACTACATGGGGAATTAACAACTTTAGTAGTATAATTAAAATAAAAGTGACCTTCAATTATTCATTTTTTACCACAAGTTTTATTTACTTGGAAATACCAGATTTTACAACCATGTAGATATAAACCCTTGAAAATTGAATTGATTTTTACCCTTTTTTAGCTCACCTGGCTTTAGGCCATGTGAGCTATTGTCATCACTTTTCGTCTGTCGTCCGTCCATCAACATTTCACATTTTAATCTTCTCCTCAGAAACCACTGGGCCAATTGCAACCAAACTTTGGTGGAATGGTTCTTGGATGGCCCCCTTCCAACCCCGGTGATCCCGACTTCCAACCAAGATGGCCACCAAGCTAAAAATAGAAAAAAGGGGGAATGAAATTTTAATTATCCATTGCTGCTTTAGTATACGTCAAAATGAGCTCAAATTTTAACTGCAGCTACATGGCAATGAGTAGTTTAACATATATTCCGGGTTTTTTCTTTCAGCCGATTTATACTGATTATGCAAATTAGGCATATTTTGATAAAAGATCACATTTAAATCTTCTTCTCTGAAACCGCTGAACCAAAGTAAACCAAACCTGGCAGGGATGGTCCCTGGGTGGGTCTCTTTCAAAATTGTGTCCGACAGCCCCGCCCTCCATCCAAGATGGCCGCCATTACTCTTCAAATGGCCAAAACTGCTTTATTTTAAGCCAGAATGTGCCCAAATTTGAACTGTATAAGCATAATGATGAGCTTTTTAACATATATTATGGGATTTTTTATGAACTTTGAACTTTTGCCGATTTTGACCGATTATGCATATTAGAAAAAAGGGGGGATGTAATTTAAAAAAAATCTTCTCCTCTGAAACTACTGAGCCAATCTCAACCAAATTTTGCTGAAATGATTCTTGGGTGGTCCTCTTCCAAAATTGTGTCCGGCATTTCAGAACTTCGACCAATATGGCCGCCACAGCCGAACTTAATTTAACATAGGACCCTATGGGAAATTCCCATAAAAATCTTCTTTTCTGAAACCATTTGCTCAATAAGAACAAAATTTTGATGAAATAGTTATTGGATGGTTCTCTTCCAAAAATATGTGCGGCGGTTCGGCCCTTTGACCAAGATGGCCCCCACAGCCGAACTTAGCTTAACATAGGACCCTATGGGAAATTCACATACAAATCTTCTTGTCTGGAACCTGTGAGTTGCTCAATTGGAACCAAACTTTGATAAAATAGCCATTGGATGGTCTTCTTCCAAAATTGTGTCTGGTGGTCCCGTCCTCTGACCAAGATGGCTGCACAGCTGTATTTAGTTTAACAGAGGACCCTATGGGAAATTCACATAAAAACCATCTTGTCTGGAACCAGTAGCTCAATTAGAACCAAACTTTGATGGAATAGTCATTGGATTGTCCTCTTCCAAAATTGTGTCTGGCAGTCACGCTCTCCCACCAAGATGGCCGTCACAGTGCAGTTGCGTTGTTATTGAAAGCAGCTTTGATCCAGGTGAGCGATTACAGGCTCCTGGGAGCCTCTGGTTATTAGCTCACCTTGCCAAAGGCAATGTGAGCTTTTGCCATCACTTGGTGTCCGTCGTCTGTTAACTTTTCACATTTTAATCTTCCCCTCTGAAACCCCTTGCCCAAATGAATTGAAACTTGGTAGGAAGCTTCTATGGAAGGTCTTCTATAAAGATTGCTCATTTCGTCCTGATCCGTTAACAAACATGGCTGCCACAGACAATTCTTGTTTCTGATTGGCCGATTTTTTTAAATCTTCTCCTCTGAAACCACTGGGTCAAATGAATCAAAGCTTGGTAGGAAGCACCTATGAAAGGTCCTCTATAAAGATTGCTCATTTCGTCCCGATCTGTTAACAAACATGGCCACCACAGTCAATTCTTGTTTCTGATTGGTTGATTTCTTAAAATTCTTCTCTGAAACCACTTGGCCAAATGAACCGAGATTTGTTAGTAAGAATCTATGGAAGGTCCTCTATAAAGATTGCTCATTTCGGCCCGATTCGTTAACAAACATGGCGACCACAGGCAATTCTTGTTTCTGATTGGTCGATTTCTAAAAAATCTTCTTCTCTGAAACCACTTTGCCAAATGAACCGAAACTTGGTAGGAAGCACCTATGGTAGGTCCTCTATAAAGATTGCTCAAAACAGAATGAAAGGTGAGCGACACAGGCTTAGCCCACTGAGCCTCTAGTTTAATTGACAAATCAAGTTTTTAAGTACAACTGTAATGTTATTTTTGACAGGATTGGTTGGCCTAGCAATATCATACTCATTATCTGTCACAAATCTCCTGTGTGGAGGTGTGAATTTCTTCACAGAGACAGAAAAACAAATGGTTAGTGTAGAGAGAACACAACATTACATAGACAACATACCTGAAGAAAATGCTGAAGGCTCTTTAATTGTAAGTTAACATCTAGCTAAATCTTTACTGTTGAATTGAATACTGGCAAAGCCGATTCATTGATGAGGCTAGTGGTGTTTAATGTCACTCTCAACAATTTTCCAGTTATATATCGTGACAGTCAGTTTTATTGATAGAAGAAAACAGATTACCATGAGAAAATAACAGATATTACACAAGTCATATAATGTTGTATCCAGTACATTTCACCACAGGAAAAGAACAACTTTAGTAGTACTTATATAATGGTAGGACAGTGGCTTTATTCACTTGTTAAGGTCTTTCCCCCTTTTCATTTATTATGCACAATTGTATACTGATCACTGAACTTTGTCATTCTTTCAAATTTAATTTTCAAATGTCAATTATAAAGTTGAGTGTCAAACATCTGGCCTTGCTTTTGAATAAGAGTTTCATATCCTTTACTGTTCTTAATGTCAATTTATTCAGTTTATTATGAAATCTAACATTGAAGGCTGGTTCAACATTTAAGAAAACAAGGTTGCATTATATTGTAGGTTTCACCAGTTTGGCCTACAGCAGGTATAGTCTGTTTCAAAAATGTGTTCATGAGGTACCGTGAAGGGTTACCAGAGGCCTTAAAAGATGTATCTTTCCAAACTCTTCCTGGAGAGAAGATAGGAATAGTAGGCAGAACTGGTTCTGGAAAATCCAGTCTATTTTTAGTCTTATTTAGGATAGTAGAAATACAAAGTGGAAGTATATCAATGGATAACACAAACTTACAACATATAGATCTTAAAGATATCAGGTTAGTATTATAGTCAAATTGCAACTGAAATTTTCTAACTTGTTTTTTAAAATTATACATTGTAATGTTGGTAATTTAAGCTTGACTAGATCACCATTGAAGGCACAAATTACACTGTGAAATCAATGTGTCACAAGTTAGTTGGGGCAGTTAATTATATAAACATGTTACAAATAATATTCCAGTGTAATTATATCTACCATAATCAGCCATATATAATACACATTTAATACACATGTGTGTATTATCTGCACCCTTTTTGGCTCCAAAATCTGTTGAAATATGCCAGAACTCTTGAAAAAAGCTAAATTTATTCGAGCATGTGCCTTTTGATTTTTGGGGTTTTATGTCATACAATTTAATGTCTAATTACATAGATTATTTATTACTGTAGGTACAATTTACTAATATCTCTTCTATTATCTTTTAATTTCAGGTCCAGATTAGCAATTATCCCCCAGGATCCATTTCTATTTAGTGGAACTGTGAGAGAAAATCTTGATCCAACATCATCCCACAATGATGCAGATCTACACAATGTATTAGAGAGATGTCATTTAAAGACTGCTGTAGACAGGCTTGGTGGAATGGAGGCAAATGTTGGGGAACGAGGCAGACATTTTTCAGTTGGACAGAGACAGCTGGTCTGTTTAGCCAGGGCATTGTTAACTAAAGCTAGAGTAAGTACAAGTAGTAGTTAGTGTGCAGAAATGTAAATGTATCTTGTTAGCTCACCTGGATCAAAGGTTCAATTGAGGTATTGTCATCACTTTGCATCTGTCGTCGTCTTGGGCATCTTCTCCTCTGTCCGTTAGCTATTCACTTTTAGATCTATTTATCCAAGTACTTATCTGAGTTAAAGATAATAAATGTTCAACTGTATTGACAAATTATGTTATTATTTTCTGTTAATGACAGGTATTCTTTGATTATTGTTCTGCTATATGATGCAAGTATTGATATGGAATTAAGTTTTTCTTCAATTGAAAGTTTAGTAAATTTATACAATTATTGACCTCTATTTTCAGGTTTTATGCATTGATGAAGCTACTGCCAGTATTGATGTAGAAACAGACAATTTACTACAAGAGACAATAAAAGAAGAATTCCATAGCAGTACAGTGTTAACTATAGCACATAGAATTAACACTGTATTGAACAGTGATAGAGTGTTAGTAATGAGTGAAGGAACTGTAGCAGAATTTGATCAACCAAATATTTTACTGCAGCAAAAACATTCACAGTTTTACCAACTAGTACATGGAAATAAATAATGTCTCATAACATTCACAGTTTTACCAACTAGTACACGGAAATAAATAATGTCTCATAACATTCACAGTTTTACCAACTAGTACACAGAAATAAATAATGTCTCATAACATTCACAGTTTTACCAACTAGTACACGGAAATAAATGTCTCATAACATTCACAGTTTTACCAACTAGTACACAGAAATAAATAATGTCTCATAACATTCACAGTTTTACCAACTAGTACACTGAAATAAATAATGTCTCATAACATTCACAGTTTTACCAACTAGTACACGGAAATAAATAATGTCTCATAACATTCACAGTTTTACCAACTAGTACACGGAAATAAATAATGTCTCATAACATTCACAGTTTTACCAACTAGTACACTGAAATAAATAATGTCTCATAACATTCACAGTTTTACCAACTAGTACACGGAAATAAATAATGTCTCATAACATTCACAGTTTTACCAACTAGTACACGGAAATAAAAAATGTCTCATAACATTCACAGTTTTACCAACTAGTACACGGAAATAAATAATGTCTCATAACATTCACAGTTTTACCAACTAGTACACGGAAATAAATTATGTCTCATAACATTCACAGTTTTACCAACTAGTACATGGAAATAAATAATGTCTCATCTTTCTGTTAGTAGATTTCATGCCAATCTAACATAGCATTTCACAATCTTTTACTCTGAAATCCATTAGCAAATTGGAACCAATCTTACACAGTCATTCCTTGGTGGTGACACTCTTTTTAAACTAGAGTATATTATTGTCTATAGTGTACAGTATTTAAAATTCTTGCCAGTAATTGTTTTGAAAGGTCATGTCTCTAAATTGTATATTTTTTCTAATAGAAATACAAAGACATCCATCATAAAATTTTTTTTCTCCAAAATCCAATATATTCTCTGACTTAAAACATGATAGGGATATTACTGTACTCTGTTTCATGAAAATCCATAAGAAGAATATTGTATTTTGCCTAAAAAATCTCATAGGACTACTGGGTAATATGATACTCTCCCTCACTTCAGTTGGTATATACATAATCAGTCTCTTTTTGGCATATTTATCTTTCTTTGACATGAGAATTTACACAGATCCTACAAACATCTTACCGGTATATTTAAAAGATTTGACTGAAATATGGAAACCATTTTCTATGAAACAACATGGCGACCATTTCAATAAATTGTATGTGGATGCCATCTTCATTTGGTTTCTGATCTAATATTATTGTCCATGTGATACAATACGTTTCTGATCTAATATTATTGTCCATGTGATACAATACGTTTCTGATCTAATATTATTGTCCATGTGATACAATACGTTTCTGATCTAATATTATTGTCATGTGATACAATACGTTTCTGATCTAATATTATTGTCCATGTGATACAATACGTTTCTGATCTAATATTATTGTCATGTGATACAATACGTTTCTGATCTAATATTATTGTCCATGTGATACAATACGTTTCTGATCTAATATTATTGTCCATGTGATACAATACGTTTCTGATCTAATATTATTGTCCATGTGATACAATACGTTTCTGATCTAATATTATTGTCATGTGATACAATACGTTTCTGATCTAATATTATTGTCCATGTGATACAATACGTTTCTGATCTAATATTATTGTCATGTGATACAATACGTTTCTGATCTAATATTATTGTCCATGTGATACAATACGTTTCTGATCTAATATTATTGTCCATGTGATACAATACGTTTCTGATCTAATATTATTGTCCATGTGATACAATACGTTTCTGATCTAATATTATTGTCATGTGATACAATACGTTTCTGATCTAATATTATTGTCCATGTGATACAATACGTTTCTGATCTAAAATTATTGTCCATGTGATACAATACGTTTCTGATCTAATATTATTGTCCATGTGATACAATACGTTTCTGATCTAATATTATTGTCATGTGATACAATACGTTTCTGATCTAATATTATTGTCATGTGATACAATACGTTTCTGATCTAATATTATTGTCCATGTGATACAATACGTTTCTGATCTAATATTATTGTCTATGTGATACAATACTTTCTAATTTGATGAAATAGGTAGGAAATCTTATCAAAACCACTTAATCATTTACACTTTCCTGTAAGCTTTGCAGAAATTGTGTCGTGTCTGCTTGCTTTTTAGGTCACTTTGTCAAAGGCCAGGTGAGCTATTGTCGTCATTTATCCGCCAACGTCTGTTATTCGTTATTAACATTTCACAATTTCATCTCATCAGAAACCACTTGATTAATTGTTACCAAGCTTTGCAGGAATGATGCATGAAAGGCCAAAAGTACAGTATTACCTAATTTTGTTCTGATTGGATGAAAAACACGACTGTTATAGCTAATTCTTGATTCTGATTGGCCATCTTCAAAAATCTTCTCTTCTGAAACTACTGGCCCAATTGGAACCAAATGATTGATGCATGGAAGTTCCTCTACAAAAAACTCATTTTGATCTGATCAGTCAAACAACATGGCCGCAAGAGGCAATTTTAAGTTTCTAATTGGTCAAATACAAAAAAAAATCCTATCCTCTGTAACTACAAGTCTAAATGATTTATAACTTGTACAAATAATGTTTATGAGGTCCTTTCCAGAGATTTCTCATTCTGTCTTAATGGCTGCAATTGGCAATTCATGTTTCTGCTTGACTGAAGCTTTAGAAGTCTTGTCCTCAGAAAGCATAAGTCCAAATGATTTGAAACTTGGTACAAGTGAGGTCTTCTACACAGATTTCTCATTTAAACTTGATCCTACAAATAATACATGGCAACCATTGGTAATTCTTGCTTCTGATTGGCCAAAATATTAAATATCTTAGAAACTAGATGTCCAAATGTTTTTTTCAATTTTGTACAAATGATGTGCATGAGTTTCTCTGCAAAGATTCCTTATTTTATCTTCATTGATCAGGCAGAAAATATTGCTGCCATGGGAAATTTTTTGTTTCTTATTGGATTAACTAGGAAGAAGTATCTCATGAAGTATTTGAAATAGGAGAATTATTCCAAGGACCTTTTAAACTAGGAAGATTTGTAACCTTTCATATCCATTTTATTTTACTAGAAATATTGGTCTAACCAGACTTATTTTACCTGGAACAATATATTGCTTACACATGAATAACCAGGTGAGCCTTTAGTTATTCACATCTTTTACTCATAAAAATACCAATGCAATGTTTAAAAAGAAACTAGGCAGGGATGTACCTAAACTAGGCAGGGATGTACCTAAGCTAGGCAGGGATGTACCTTGCTTACTAGGCAGGGATGTACCTAAACTAGGCAGGGATGTACCTAAACTAGGCAGAGATGTACCTAATCTAGACAGGGATGTACCTAAACTAGGCAGAGATGTACCTTGCTTACTAAGCAGGGATGTACCTTGCTTACTAGGCAGGGATGTACCTTGCTTTGTCTGCCTATTTTATGTCATTATATTGCTTTAATCGGAATTACAATATGGCTACCACCATCATACATACACTAACAGGACACAATGCAAAAATTAATATCAATTTTTTTCTCAAAAACTACAAACATGAATGAAACCAAACTGTACATAAATAATCATTGGATGTTCCTTCACAGCTTACATATTTTATGCAGTAGAATATCAAAGGTGTTTTAGGTTTATAGTGTTTAATGCCACTTTCAACAATATTTCAGTTTTATTGGAGGAGGAAACCGGAGAAAACCACCGACCTGTCGTAAGTCACTGACAGAAAATCAAAGATGACCACCACTGCAGAATAAAGGTTAACATGGGTCCCTTTGGTAAAAATGTTTTTAAAATCTACATTTCTGAAACTGCCAAAGAATTTCAAAGGAAACTTTGATGGCAAGTTTCTTGGATTGTCCACTATAAATTTTACTTTTTTGTATTGATCAGTAAGCTTAGCTTTTATATGGCCGTCGTGGTTGTGATCGTATGGTAGTTGGATTTACAACTACATATACAATCGGTGCCTATCACCACTGATGTTGTGGGTTCGACTCCCGCTCAGAGCGAGGTGTACAACATTATGTGATAAAGTTTGTCAGCTACTTGAGACAGGTTTGTGGTTTTCTCCTGGTCCTCCGGTTTCCTCCACCAATAAAACTGACTGCCACAATATAACTAAAATATTGTTGAAAGTGGCATTAAACACCATAAAATCTAACCTAAACCTTATGTGTAAACTTAGTTGTTTCTATCGAGAGGTTTATGCAGAGTTAGGAATGAAGGAAAGTATATGAAGCTGATATGAATTATGAAGATGATGCAAGATTATGGATAGTAATCCCTATATATTAACTCTGTTATACAGGTGACATAAAGACCAGTAAATTGGGCTTAAATTTAAAATTGAAAAAGTCAACAATTCCTGAAACACTTACAAGGTGTTAAGTTTACCATGGTAACAAGTAGAACTTAGTATTGATAAGTAGAAATCTGACTACAGTACGATCACATTAAGACATACATGTATATAGAGGTATATATAGTGTTGCTTGACTGACAGTATAATAAAATCTTGTTCTAGTCCAAGTCATACAGTACACACCAGTTCCAATCTCCAAGAAAAATCCACTCTACTTCTGATCTTCTTTATGAAAATAATACTCAGAGAAGTTTATGAGAGGCAACAAAAGTTTACAGCTATATTTCAGTTATATTGCGACAGTCACATAAAGTTGTATCAAATATGCTACACAATGGATTTTAATTGAACTTGCAAATTTATAGTAGTAATTAAAGGCAATGACTGCATAGGAAGATGTATGTCTAATTAACTTGCAAACAATTGCACCACAATGACCCTCCTGTGCTGATCACAAACCAGGATGGTCAGCACAGCAGGACATAGTTTAACATGGGACCCAATAGAAAATGTGAATAAATCTTTTTCTTAGAAACTGCTTCATACAGTACTCGGTACATAATTGAGCATTAGATCATATGCCTTTATCACAACCATTTGTATAAGTTTACTGGTATACATTGTTTTGTGACTTAACAGGTCTGCATGTGTCCACATAATAATACAGACTTTTCAATTAAATATGTGGACACAGACCTCTGTCACAAAACAATGTATAATAAACCCTATAAAAATGGTGACAAGGGCCTGTTATTGGATGGTCTATTAAAAATAGGTTTGTCATCTGAAAAAAAGTCTGCTTTTTGTCAGCTAAATAAGAATGCAATACAATTTCACAATGGGTATGTTTGAAGAAAATTTTGGCCCATATAAATAATCCAATAATCTTTTAAAAAAATGAAATGCATACCACTTGTAATATCTAATAAAACTCTTCAGGAGAGTTAAAAATAATATAAATCATTACATCTATTTTGTGAATAGCAGAATCTACTTTGGTCATACCGTATTCCATCAAGCATCTTGATGATTATATAATGTTTAATGGACATATTTACATTTTTGCATCTCTCCCAAGGCATTTACAACACCATGTGTCATTGCCTTTTTTGTGTTCAATTTCTAAATGTTGTCCTTTTTGGAAATAAAATACCTTACTTTATTTCATGATACATCAATAATATAATCATTTTACAACAAAACATATAAAAAAAAAACCATTAAAATTGGATGAAATATAAATAATGTTTTTTTTAAATACTAAATAAAACTACACATTTTTCTGAAAGGGGTTTTCCTAAGGAATACATTAGAAAAACTTATCAAAATCAGATGAACAATAAACTGAGATGGTTGTTTATTTTGTTGATAATTGATGAAATTTTCATTCTATGGAAGAATTAAAAAAAATATGTACATGTGAGTTAGTTCAATATGCAGGGAATTATTGCCATTGTAAATATTTAACCAATCGTGAAGTCCTATAATTATTAATTTATTTTTGTCCTTTATCCTCTGTCTTTAAAATTTATAAAAATATAAAAATGGTCTTCGGTCAAACCATTTCTTTTGTCAGATCACAAAAACGTTTGCATACACGTAATAATCATTAAATTTAAAGGAACCAGTGTGACACAGATCTTTGACAACAATGTAAACAAATGGAGGTCAACGAAATGCCTTTATTAATTTTCACTTAAACAGAAAGGTATAAGCAAAATCGAAAAGGTGGCTCTTACCAACAATCGTTTATATGGAGATTTTAATAACACACCCATGGTTTTAGAGCCAAAAGTGAGCGGAAAATCGAGTAGAATAAGTTTGTTATTCGGATCTTGTTTAACGGTGAGTCGGTGTTGAAAATGTGAAACGTATTCAATTTTATCATATACCAGAGACATTTGTACCTGGTTCTGTTTAGCAGTTTTAATTTAAAAGAACCATATAAAAATAGAAGGTATGTCTCATTTTGGTTCGTTAAATAGAACAAAGGAGAAAGAAGATGAAAATGAATGTGTACGAATAAAAACAGTGAAAAGTTCAAAGTCAAGGAATGGAGAGGAAGAAGTACAGGAAGAAAATGGAGTACTTTTCTGGGTTAACAAGAGTGGATTTCCTATTGACAATAAGACATGGGAACGCATGTGGGATCATGTAGCAAAAATTCACCCAGATAGTTTTGATATGGTTCGAAAGATCAGAAACAGCAGTGAATTACCTTCGGTATGTCATAATTATGTTGTTTAATTTGCTTTGTCAAAGTAATAATAAAATGATATTTTCTGAGAGTTGGTGTTGTCAGAGCTTTTGTTTTGTTTTACAGTTATGTTTGTACAGAATCGTTCAAATATGTATCCCTTCAAGTTGAGTTAGGGGAGGCTTATTTACAGTGCATTGTGTTATTTGCATTCCACATATATCTAAACAAAAAATCATGAGTCGCCGAACAACGCAGAAATTCACAAATGCATGTTGGCTTTAGCGCATGAGTCAATTGTCATCATTTACGGTTGAAAGCAATTAATTTGTTTATATTTAATAGCTTGGCATTATTTATCTACATATTGATTGTTTGTAAGAAAAGTTTGAAAATACTAAAGGGGTAATTAGAAGTCAATGTTCTATCTGGGATCAGAAGATAGAGGGGCACAGGAGAGGGTCACTTTATTGTTTGTTCAAATGAATCCTATTATTGATGATGGACTATTTGCACATTCCCAATTTGATTTTAAAATTATACATTTTTTGATATTTTTTATACAAGTTATTTCCCTTGCAGAGTACAAAATGTTTCCCATTCCATGCAAGAGCAATGGAAAAGAAAGATCTGTTTAGTACATTTTTTTTTTGTATAACTTTCTTAAAATCTATAGATATTTAATCTTGTAAAAATCAGAGGATAATTTATATCAAATAAAACATTCACAAGTTGTGGGAATGTTACAACCTTTAAATTTTATACAGAGTATGGGAAGAATATTTGTTATTTTCGTTGAACTTTGCATGAGATGAGAACGATTTTGTCTGCATTAAAGGGAAGTAATTCATACAAAAGCCGGAAAAAAAAGTATACATATATTCATATTAGAATCTAGTTGAAAATCTGCAAATGAGGGTTAATTATAACAAGACAGTTACACATGTACACATGTAGGTTATCACAGAGTTGACTCTTATTACTACTAGGCTTGTGTCTATACCTGTATAATCAATAATTTCATAAGGGCACATTGAAATTACATGTATGAAGATGGATACAGGTTCTTAGAGAGACATTTGACTTTGAGAACATGGTGCTGCACCACTCTATTTATTTCCTCTAGCTAGGACATTGAGAAGCCGTAAATCAAAGAAGGACAATCAATGCAATGGCCATAATAATAAAAACTAAAAGACAAACAATAGTCGACAAAACACTACACAGAAAACTAATGATTGAGCAAGGCGATCCCCACTAAAAACTAGGGGTGAACTCTGGTGAGCAAGGTGATCCCCACTAAAAACTAGGGGTGAACTCTGGTGAGCAAGGCAAACCCCACTAAAAACTAGGGGTGAACTCTGGTGAGCAAGGTGAACCCCACTAAAAACTAGGGGTGAACTCTGGTGAGCAAGGCGAACCCCACTAAAAACTAGGGGTGAACTCTGGTGAGCAAGGCAAACCCCACTAAAAACTAGGGGTGAACTCTGGTGAGCAAGGCGAACCCCACTAAAAACTAGGGGTGAACTCTGGTGAGCAAGGCAAACCCCACTAAAAACTAGAGGTGAACTCTGGTGAGCAAGACGAACCCCACTAAAAACTAGGGGTGAACTCTGGTGAGCAAGGAGAACCCCACTAAAAACTAGGGGTGAACTCTGGTGAGCAAGGCGAACCCCACTAAAAACTAGGGGTGAACTCTGGTGAGCAAGGCGAACCCCACTAAAAACTAGGGGTGAACTCTGGTGAGCAAGGCGAACCCCACTAAAAACTAGGGGTGAACTCTGGTGAGCAAGGCGATCCCCACTAAAAACTAGGGGTGAACTCTGGTGAGCAAGGCGAACCCCACTAAAAACTAGGGGTGAACTCTGGTGAGCAAGGCGAACCCCACTAAAAACTAGGGGTGAACTCTGGTGAGCAAGGTGAATCCCACTAAAAACTAGGGGTGAACTCTGGTGAGCAAGGCAAACCCCACTAAAAACTAGGGGTGAACTCTGGTGAGCAAGGCGAACCCCACTAAAAACTAGGGGTGAACTCTGGTGAGCAAGGCAAACCCCACTAAAAACTAGGGGTGAACTCTGGTGAGCAAGGCAAACCCCACTAAAAACTAGGGGTGAACTCTGGTGAGCAAGGCGAACCCCACTAAAAACTAGGGGTGAACTCTGGTGAGCAAGGCAAACCCCACTAAAAACTAGGGGTGAACTCTGGTGAGCAAGGCGAACCCCACTAAAAACAAGGGGTGAACTCTGGTGAGCAAGGCAAACCCCACTAAAAACTAGGGGTGAACTCTGGTGAGCAAGGCGAACCCCACTAAAAACTAGGGGTGAACTCTGGTGAGCAAGGCGAACCCCACTAAAAATTAGGGGTGAACTCTGGTGAGCAAGGCGAACCCCACTAAAAACTAGGGGTGAACTCTGGTGAGCAAGGCAAACCCCACTAAAAACTAGGTGTGAACTCTGGTGAGCAAGGCAAACCCCACTAAAAACTAGGGGTGAACTCTGGTGAGCAAGGCGAACCCCACTAAAAACTAGGGGTGAACTCTGGTGAGCAAGGCAAACCCCACTAAAAACTAGGGGTGAACTCTGGTGAGCAAGGCGATCCCCACTAAAAACTAGGGGTGAACTCTGGTGAGCAAGGCGAACCCCACTAAAAACTAGGGGTGAACTCTGGTGAGCAAGGCGATCCCCACTAAAAACTAGGGGTGAACTCTGGTGAGCAAGGCGAACCCCACTAAAAACTAGGGGTGAACTCTGGTGAGCAAGGCGAACCCCACTTAAAACTAGGGGTGAACTCTGGTGCTTTCATCACAATTATTCTGTTGTACAGGTAGCTGAATTACTGTTGATTTGATATTAAAACAACAATCGATCAGTAAATATAAATTGAACATAAATTATTGATTATAAAGTATTTTTTAACTTAAACTAGTTTCAATAAGTTTAAGATACAAAATATTGTAGGCAGACATCTATTTTATTTCAAAGAAATTTTATAAGACAAAATATCTGCTTAGCTGCTACATAATTTTTGATAAATAATATATATATATATCTTTAGGTACCTATACAACCACCACCAATGAACTTTGCGTCTTCAATACCTGTGTCTGAGAGAATTGAAAAAGTACAGAATTACATGAGAAATCTACAGTATCCTCTCTGGACACAATCTGAAAGGAAAATCTTAATCACAGTAAACAGGACAGCAGGGTTTAACTGGGAATTGACATATTAAATTATTCTTATGATAGTGATCTCCCACTATCAGATCAAAACAGAAGAGGGACACCTGAGTATTGTAGTTGTCAGGTCAAATCCTTGGGTTAATTGTAGTTAATAAGGTCAAAAACAAAGGGAACAACTTAATATTGTAATTATCAAGTCAATATGAAAGAGGGATAATTTAGTATTGTTTTAACCTGATGTTAGCAGGTCAGAACCAAAGGGGGACAACTGAATATTGCAGTTATCAAGTCAAAATGAAAAGGGGACAATTTAATATTGTTGTATAACCTGATGTAACTAAATATTACTTTGTATTGTATTATACCTTAATAATAAACAGATATAACCATACAGGTACACAGTTTTATGAAATCAGGAAAAATAGACCAATATCTGGGTAAGGAATCTATCAATGCTGTATGTGTACTTAATTTCACGATACTGGTAATACTTTAAAATATAGTTGAAAACTGCAATTTTCAACATTAAATTGTGTCATATTTGGAAAGGACTATATCAGAAACGGTTAGTGCGATCTCATAATATATACACTTGTTTGTATTTTGTTGTAAATATGTTAGTAAAGTGTAATTAATATGATTGATTTCTTTAATTTATTTTATAGAAATAAACTGAAAATTTAAATCAATCAGCAATTTTGATAAATTGCAAATTTTGTTTCGTCATTAGATTTAAAAAAAATTATCATTTAATTTCAAAAATTCAATGTTGAGTATGAATTAAGTTTATACATAATAAATTATGGTAATATATTTGATCTTTGTAGGTTAATGGATTGTGCCAGAGAAATGATAAAAGAATCACTGCCAATCAAATGTTTAGAGGCCATTATTCTCGGCATGTATCCTTACTGAAGTATAGAATATCATTATATCATGAACTAGGATAGAATTATCATGTATACTCACATGGAGTCTGCTAACAGTTACAGCCAGATATTGACCACTGGTTTAGATTTCAATTAGAGGTTTTAAACAAATGATATTAGCTACTTCTCTACTAATTGAGCAGAAAATAAAGAAGTCAAACAAAATGCATTCTTAAACTGAGAGGGTTAACTGTGAATAATGTGTCCTGGTGACTTGTCCTTAGACTGAGAGGGTTAACTGTGAATAATGTGTCCTGGTGACTTGTCCTTAAACTGAGAGGGTTAACTGTGAATAATGTGTCCTGGTGACTTGTCCTTAGACTGAGAGGCTTAACTGTGAATAATGTGTCCTGGTGACTTGTCCTTAAACTGAGAGGGTTAACTGTGAATAATGTGTCCTGGTGACTTGTCCTTAGACTGAGTGGGTTAACTGTAAATAATGTTTTCTTGGTGACTTGTCCTTAGACTGAGAGGGTTAACTGTAAATAATGTGTCCTGGTGACTTGTCCTTAGACTGAGAGGGTTAACTGTAAATAATGTGTCCTGGTGACTTGTCCTTAGACTGAGTGGGTTAACTGTAAATAATGTGTCCTGGTGACTTGTCCTTAGAATGAGTGGGTTAACTGTAAATAATGTGTCCTGGTGACTTGTCCTTAGAATGAGAGGGTTAACTGTAAATAATTTGTCCTGGTGACTTGTCCCTAGACTGAGAGGGTTAACTGTGAATAATGTGTCCTGGTGACTTGTCCTTAGACTGAGTGGGTTAACTGTAAATAATGTGTCCTGGTGACTTGTCCTTAGACTGAGAGGGTTAACTGTGAATAATGTGTCCTGGTGACTTGTCCTTAGACTGAGAGGGTTAACTGTGAATAATGTGTCCTGGTGACTTGTCCTTAAACTGAGAGGGTTAACTGTGAATAATGTGTCCTGGTGACTTGTCCTTAGACTGAGAGGCTTAACTGTGAATGATGTGTCCTGGTGACTTGTCCTTAAACTGAGAGGGTTAACTGTGAATAATGTGTCCTGGTGACTTGTCCTTAGACTGAGTGGGTTAACTGTAAATAATGTTTTCTTGGTGACTTGTCCTTAGACTGAGAGGGTTAACTGTAAATAATGTGTCCTGGTGACTTGTCCTTAGACTGAGAGGGTTAACTGTAAATAATGTGTCCTGGTGACTTGTCCTTAGACTGAGTGGGTTAACTGTAAATAATGTGTCCTGGTGACTTGTCCTTAGAATGAGTGGGTTAACTGTAAATAATGTGTCCTGGTGACTTGTCCTTAGAATGAGAGGGTTAACTGTAAATAATTTGTCCTGGTGACTTGTCCCTAGACTGAGAGGGTTAACTGTGAATAATGTGTCCTGGTGACTTGTCCTTAGACTGAGTGGGTTAACTGTAAATAATGTGTCCTGGTGACTTGTCCTTAGACTGAGAGGGTTAACTGTGAATAATGTGTCCTGGTGACTTGTCCTTAGACTGAGAGGGTTAACTGTGAATAATGTGTCCTGGTGACTTGTCCTTAGACTGAGAGGGTTAACTGTGAATAATGTGTCCTGGTGACTTGTCCTTAGACTGAGAGGGTTAACTGTAAATAATGTGTCCTGGTGACTTGTCCTTAGACTGAGTGGGTTAACTGTAAATAATGTGTCCTGGTGACTTGTCCTTAGACTGAGAGGGTTAACTGTGAATAATGTGTCCTGGTGACTTGTCCTTAGACTGAGAGGGTTAACTGTGAATAATGTGTCCTGGTGACTTGTCCTTAGACTGAGAGGGTTAACTGTAAATAATGTGTCCTGGTGACTTGTCCTTAGACTGAGAGGGTTAACTGTGAATAATGCGTCCTGGTGACTTGTCCTTAGACTGAGAGGGTTAACTGTGAATAATGTGTCCTGGTGACTTGTCCTTAGACTGAGAGGGTTAACTGTAAATAATGTGTCCTGGTGACTTGTCCTTATACTGAGAGGGTTAACTGTAAATAATGTGTCCTGGTGACTTGTCCTTAGACTGAGAGGGTTAACTGTGAATAATGTGTCCTGGTGACTTGTCCTTAAACTGAGAGGGTTAACTGTGAATAATGTGTCCTGGTGACTTGTCCTTAGACTGAGTGGGTTAACTGTAAATAATGTTTTCTTGGTGACTTGTCCTTAGACTGAGAGGGTTAACTGTAAATAATGTGTCCTGGTGACTTGTCCTTAGACTGAGAGGGTTAACTGTAAATAATGTGTCCTGGTGACTTGTCCTTAGACTGAGTGGGGTAACTGTAAATAATGTGTCCTGGTGACTTGTCCTTAGAATGAGTGGGTTAACTGTAAATAATGTGTCCTGGTGACTTGTCCTTAGAATGAGAGGGTTAACTGTAAATAATTTGTCCTGGTGACTTGTCCCTAGACTGAGAGGGTT
The DNA here is from genome assembly GCA_963680875.1 of Bathymodiolus brooksi. Classification (NCBI taxonomy): domain Eukaryota; kingdom Metazoa; phylum Mollusca; class Bivalvia; order Mytilida; family Modiolidae; genus Bathymodiolus; species Bathymodiolus brooksi. Next base: position 19,803,828 of record OY804576.1, read on the forward strand.
AACTGTGAATAATGTGTCCTGGTGACTTGTCCTTAGACTGAGTGGGTTAACTGTAAATAATGTGTCCTGGTGACTTGTCCTTAGACTGAGAGGGTTAACTGTGAATAATGTGTCCTGGTGACTTGTCCTTAGACTGAGAGGGTTAACTGTGAATAATGTGTCCTGGTGACTTGTCCTTAAACTGAGAGGGTTAACTGTGAATAATGTGTCCTGGTGACTTGTCCTTAGACTGAGAGGCTTAACTGTGAATGATGTGTCCTGGTGACTTGTCCTTAAACTGAGAGGGTTAACTGTGAATAATGTGTCCTGGTGACTTGTCCTTAGACTGAGTGGGTTAACTGTAGATAATGTTTTCTTGGTGACTTGTCCTTAGACTGAGAGGGTTAACTGTAAATAATGTGTCCTGGTGACTTGTCCTTAGACTGAGAGGGTTAACTGTAAATAATGTGTCCTGGTGACTTGTCCTTAGACTGAGTGGGTTAACTGTAAATAATGTGTCCTGGTGACTTGTCCTTAGAATGAGTGGGTTAACTGTAAATAATGTGTCCTGGTGACTTGTCCTTAGAATGAGAGGGTTAACTGTAAATAATTTGTCCTGGTGACTTGTCCCTAGACTGAGAGGGTTAACTGTGAATAATGTGTCCTGGTGACTTGTCCTTAGACTGAGTGGGTTAACTGTAAATAATGTGTCCTGGTGACTTGTCCTTAGACTGAGAGGGTTAACTGTGAATAATGTGTCCTGGTGACTTGTCCTTAGACTGAGAGGGTTAACTGTGAATAATGTTTCCTGGTGACTTGTCCTTAGACTGAGAGGGTTAACTGTGAATAATGTGTCCTGGTGACTTGTCCTTAGACTGAGAGGGTTAACTGTAAATAATGTGTCCTGGTGACTTGTCCTTAGACTGAGTGGGTTAACTGTAAATAATGTGTCCTGGTGACTTGTCCTTAGACTGAGAGGGTTAACTGTGAATAATGTGTCCTGGTGACTTGTCCTTAGACTGAGAGGGTTAACTGTGAATAATGTGTCCTGGTGACTTGTCCTTAGACTGAGAGGGTTAACTGTAAATAATGTGTCCTGGTGACTTGTCCTTAGACTGAGAGGGTTAACTGTGAATAATGCGTCCTGGTGACTTGTCCTTAGACTGAGAGGGTTAACTGTGAATAATGTGTCCTGGTGACTTGTCCTTAGACTGAGAGGGTTAACTGTAAATAATGTGTCCTGGTGACTTGTCCTTATACTGAGAGGGTTAACTGTAAATAATGTGTCCTGGTGACTTGTCCTTAGACTGAGAGGGTTAACTAAATAATGTGTCCTGGTGACTTGTCCTTAGACTGAGTGGGTTAACTGTAAATAATGTTTTCTTGGTGACTTGTCCTTAGACTGAGAGGGTTAACTGTAAATAATGTGTCCTGGTGACTTGTCCTTAGACTGAGAGGGTTAACTGTAAATAATGTGTCCTGGTGACTTGTCCTTAGACTGAGAGGGTTAACTGTGAATAATGTGTCCTGGTGACTTGTCCTTAGACTGAGAGGGTTAACTGTGAATAATGTGTCCTGGTGACTTGTCCTTAGACTGAGAGGGTTAACTGTAAATAATGTGTCCTGGTGACTTGTCCTTAGACTGAGTGGGTTAACTGTAAATAATGTGTCCTGGTGACTTGTCCTTAGACTGAGAGGGTTAACTGTGAATAATGTGTCCTGGTGACTTGTCCTTAGACTGAGTGGGTTAACTGTAAATAATGTGTCCTGGTGACTTGTCCTTAGACTGAGAGGGTTAACTGTAAATAATTTGTCCTGGTGACTTGTCCTTAGACTGAGAGGGTTAACTGTAAATAATGTGTCCTGGTGACTTGTCCTTAGACTGAGTGGGTTAACTGTAAATAATGTGACCTGGTGACTTGTCCTTAGACTGAGAGGGTTAACTGTGAATAATGTGTCCTGGTGACTTGTCCTTAGACTGAGAGGGTTAACTGTGAATAATGTGTCCTGGTGACTTGTCCTTAGACTGAGAGGGTTAACTGTGAATAATGTGTCCTGGTGACTTGGTCTGTGAATAATGTGTCCTGGTGACTTGTCCTTAGACTGAGAGGGTTAACTGTGAATAATGTGTCCTGGTGACGTGTCCTTAGACTGAGAGGGTTAACTGTGAATAATGTGTCCTGGTGACTTGTCCTTAGACTGAGAGGGTTAACTGTAAATAATTTGTCCTGGTGACTTGTCCTTAGACTGAGTGGGTTAACTGTAAATAATGTGTCCTGGTGACTTGTCCTTAGACTGAGAGGGTTAACTGTGAATAATGTGTCCTGGTGACTTGTCCTTAGACTGAGAGGGTTAACTGTAAATACTGTGTCCTGGTGACTTGTCCTTAGACTGAGTGGGTTAACTGTAAATAATGTGTCCTGGTGACTTGTCCTTAGACTGAGTGGGTTAACTGTAAATAATGTGTCCTGGTGACTTGTCCTTAGAATGAGAGGGTTAACTGTAAATAATTTGTCCTGGTGACTTGTCCTTAGACTGAGAGGGTTAACTGTAAATAATGTGTCCTGGTGACTTGTCCTTAGACTGAGAGGGTTAACTGTGAATAATGCGTCCTGGTGACTTGTCCTTAGACTGAGAGGGTTAACTGTGAATAATGTGTCCTGGTGACTTGTCCTTAGACTGAGAGGGTTAACTGTAAATAATGTGTCCTGGTGACTTGTCCTTATACTGAGAGGTTTAACTGTAAATAATGTGTCCTGGTGACTTGTCCTTAGACTGAGAGGGTTAACTGTAAATAATGTGTCCTGGTGACTTGTCCTTAGACTGAGTGGGTTAACTGTAAATAATGTTTTCTTGGTGACTTGTCCTTAGACTGAGAGGGTTAACTGTAAATAATGTGTCCTGGTGACTTGTCCTTAGACTGAGAGGGTTAACTGTAAATAATGTGTCCTGGTGACTTGTCCTTAGACTGAGAGGGTTAACTGTGAATAATGTGTCCTGGTGACTTGTCCTTAGACTGAGAGGGTTAACTGTGAATAATGTGTCCTGGTGACTTGTCCTTAGACTGAGAGGGTTAACTGTAAATAATGTGTCCTGGTGACTTGTCCTTAGACTGAGTGGGTTAACTGTAAATAATGTGTCCTGGTGACTTGTCCTTAGACTGAGTGGGTTAACTGTAAATAATGTGTCCTGGTGACTTGTCCTTAGACTGAGTGGGTTAACTGTAAATAATGTGTCCTGGTGACTTGTCCTTAGAATGAGTGGGTTAACTGTAAATAATGTGTCCTGGTGACTTGTCCTTAGAATGAGAGGGTTAACTGTAAATAATTTGTCCTGGTGACTTGTCCCTAGACTGAGAGGGTTAACTGTGAATAATGTGTCCTGGTGACTTGTCCTTAGACTGAGTGGGTTAACTGTAAATAATGTGTCCTGGTGACTTGTCCTTAGACTGAGAGGGTTAACTGTGAATAATGTGTCCTGGTGACTTGTCCTTAGACTGAGAGGGTTAACTGTGAATAATGTGTCCTGGTGACTTGTCCTTAGACTGAGAGGGTTAACTGTGAATAATGTGTCCTGGTGACTTGTCCTTAGACTGAGAGGGTTAACTGTAAATAATGTGTCCTGGTGACTTGTCCTTAGACTGAGTGGGTTAACTGTAAATAATGTGTCCTGGTGACTTGTCCTTAGACTGAGAGGGTTAACTGTGAATAATGTGTCCTGGTGACTTGTCCTTAGACTGAGAGGGTTAACTGTGAATAATGTGTCCTGGTGACTTGTCCTTAGACTGAGAGGGTTAACTATAAATAATGTGTCCTGGTGACTTGTCCTTAGACTGAGAGGGTTAACTGTGAATAATGCGTCCTGGTGACTTGTCCTTAGACTGAGAGGGTTAACTGTGAATAATGTGTCCTGGTGACTTGTCCTTAGACTGAGAGGGTTAACTGTAAATAATGTGTCCTGGTGACTTGTCCTTATACTGAGAGGGTTAACTGTAAATAATGTGTCCTGGTGACTTGTCCTTAGACTGAGAGGGTTAACTGTAAATAATGTGTCCTGGTGACTTGTCCTTAGACTGAGAGGGTTAACTGTAAATAATGTGTCCTGGTGACTTGTCCTTAGACTGAGTGGGTTAACTGTAAATAATGTTTTCTTGGTGACTTGTCCTTAGACTGAGAGGGTTAACTGTAAATAATGTGTCCTGGTGACTTGTCCTTAGACTGAGAGGGTTAACTGTAAATAATGTGTCCTGGTGACTTGTCCTTAGACTGAGAGGGTTAACTGTGAATAATGTGTCCTGGTGACTTGTCCTTAGACTGAGAGGGTTAACTGTGAATAATGTGTCCTGGTGACTTGTCCTTAGACTGAGAGGGTTAACTGTAAATAATGTGTCCTGGTGACTTGTCCTTAGACTGAGTGGGTTAACTGTAAATAATGTGTCCTGGTGACTTGTCCTTAGACTGAGAGGGTTAACTGTGAATAATGTGTCCTGGTGACTTGTCCTTAGACTGAGTGGGTTAACTGTAAATAATGTGTCCTGGTGACTTGTCCTTAGACTGAGAGGGTTAACTGTAAATAATTTGTCCTGGTGACTTGTCCTTAGACTGAGAGGGTTAACTGTAAATAATGTGTCCTGGTGACTTGTCCTTAGACTGAGTGGGTTAACTGTAAATAATGTGACCTGGTGACTTGTCCTTAGACTGAGAGGGTTAACTGTGAATAATGTGTCCTGGTGACTTGTCCTTAGACTGAGAGGGTTAACTGTGAATAATGTGTCCTGGTGACTTGTCCTTAGACTGAGAGGGTTAACTGTGAATAATGTGTCCTGGTGACTTGGTCTGTGAATAATGTGTCCTGGTGACTTGTCCTTAGACTGAGAGGGTTAACTGTGAATAATGTGTCCTGGTGACGTGTCCTTAGACTGAGAGGGTTAATTGTGAATAATGTGTCCTGGTGACTTGTCCTTAGACTGAGAGGGTTAACTGTAAATAATTTGTCCTGGTGACTTGTCCTTAGACTGAGTGGGTTAACTGTAAATAATGTGTCCTGGTGACTTGTCCTTAGACTGAGAGGGTTAACTGTGAATAATGTGTCCTGGTGACTTGTCCTTAGACTGAGAGGGTTAACTGTAAATACTGTGTCCTGGTGACTTGTCCTTAGACTGGGTGGGTTAACTGTAAATAATGTGTCCTGGTGACTTGTCCTTAGACTGAGTGGGTTAACTGTAAATAATGTGTCCTGGTGACTTGTCCTTAGAATGAGAGGGTTAACTGTAAATAATTTGTCCTGGTGACTTGTCCTTAGACTGAGAGGGTTAACTGTGAATAATGTGTCCTGGTGACTTGTCCTTAGACTGAGTGGGTTAACTGTAAATAATGTGTCCTGGTGACTTGTCCTTAGACTGAGAGGGTTAACTGTGAATAATGTGTCCTGGTGACTTGTCCTTAGACTGAGAGGGTTAACTGTGAATAATGTGTCCTGGTGACTTGTCCTTAGACTGAGAGGGTTAACTGTGAATAATGTGTCCTGGTGACTTGTCCTTAGACTGAGTGGGTTAACTGTAAATAATGTTTTCTTGGTGACTTGTCCTTAGACTGAGAGGGTTAACTGTAAATAATGTGTCCTGGTGACTTGTCCTTAGACTGAGAGGGTTAACTGTAAATAATGTGTCCTGGTGACTTGTCCTTAGACTGAGAGGGTTAACTGTGAATAATGTGTCCTGGTGACTTGTCCTTAGACTGAGAGGGTTAACTGTGAATAATGTGTCCTGGTGACTTGTCCTTAGACTGAGAGGGTTAACTGTAAATAATGTGTCCTGGTGACTTGTCCTTAGACTGAGTGGGTTAACTGTAAATAATGTGTCCTGGTGACTTGTCCTTAGACTGAGAGGGTTAACTGTGAATAATGTGTCCTGGTGACTTGTCCTTAGACTGAGTGGGTTAACTGTAAATAATGTGTCCTGGTGACTTGTCCTTAGACTGAGAGGGTTAACTGTAAATAATTTGTCCTGGTGACTTGTCCTTAGACTGAGAGGGTTAACTGTAAATAATGTGTCCTGGTGACTTGTCCTTAGACTGAGTGGGTTAACTGTAAATAATGTGACCTGGTGACTTGTCCTTAGACTGAGAGGGTTAACTGTGAATAATGTGTCCTGGTGACTTGTCCTTAGACTGAGTGGGTTAACTGTAAATAATGTGTCCTGGTGACTTGTCCTTAGACTGAGAGGGTTAACTGTGAATAATGTGTCCTGGTGACTTGGTCTGTGAATAATGTGTCCTGGTGACTTGTCCTTAGACTGAGAGGGTTAACTGTGAATAATGTGTCCTGGTGACGTGTCCTTAGACTGAGAGGGTTAACTGTGAATAATGTGTCCTGGTGACTTGTCCTTAGACTGAGAGGGTTAACTGTAAATAATTTGTCCTGGTGACTTGTCCTTAGACTGAGTGGGTTAACTGTAAATAATGTGTCCTGGTGACTTGTCCTTAGACTGAGAGGGTTAACTGTGAATAATGTGTCCTGGTGACTTGTCCTTAGACTGAGAGGGTTAACTGTAAATACTGTGTCCTGGTGACTTGTCCTTAGACTGAGTGGGTTAACTGTAAATAATGTGTCCTGGTGACTTGTCCTTAGACTGAGTGGGTTAACTGTAAATAATGTGTCCTGGTGACTTGTCCTTAGAATGAGAGGGTTAACTGTAAATAATTTGTCCTGGTGACTTGTCCTTAGACTGAGAGGGTTAACTGTGAATAATGTGTCCTGGTGACTTGTCCTTAGACTGAGTGGGTTAACTGTAAATAATGTGTCCTGGTGACTTGTCCTTAGACTGAGAGGGTTAACTGTGAATAATGTGTCCTGGTGACTTGTCCTTAGACTGAGAGGGTTAACTGTGAATAATGTGTCCTGGTGACTTGTCCTTAGACTGAGAGGGTTAACTGTGAATAATGTGTCCTGGTGACTTGTCCTTAGACTGAGAGGGTTAACTGTAAATAATGTGTCCTGGTGACTTGTCCTTAGACTGAGTGGGTTAACTGTAAATAATGTGTCCTGGTGACTTGTCCTTAGACTGAGAGGGTTAACTGTGAATAATGTGTCCTGGTGACTTGTCCTTAGACTGAGAGGGTTAACTGTGAATAATGTGTCCTGGTGACTTGTCCTTAGACTGAGAGGGTTAACTGTAAATAATGTGTCCTGGTGACTTGTCTTTAGACTGAGAGGGTTAACTGTGAATAATGCGTCCTGGTGACTTGTCCTTAGACTGAGAGGGTTAACTGTGAATAATGTGTCCTGGTGACTTGTCCTTAGACTGAGAGGGTTAACTGTAAATAATGTGTCCAGGTGACTTGTCCTTATACTGAGAGGGTTAACTGTAAATAATGTGTCCTGGTGACTTGTCCTTAGACTGAGAGGGTTAACTGTAAATAATTTGTCCTGGTGACTTGTCCTTAGACTGAGTGGGTTAACTGTAAATAATGTGTCCTGGTGACTTGTCCTTAGAATGAGAGGGTTAACTGTGAATAATGTGTCCTGGTGACTTGTCCTTAGACTGAGAGGGTTAACTGTAAATAATGTGTCCTGGTGACTTGTCCTTAGACTGAGTGGGTTAACTGTAAATAATGTGTCCTGGTGACCTGTCCTTAGACTGAGAGGGTTAACTGTGAATAATGTGTCCTGGTGACTTGTCCTTAGACTGAGAGGGTTAACTGTGAATAATGTGTCCTGGTGACTTGTCCTTAGACTGAGAGGGTTAACTGTTAATAATGTGTCCTGGTGACTTGTCCTTAGACTGAGAGGGTTAACTGTAAATAATGTGTCCTGGTGACTTGTCCTTAGACTGAGTGGGTTAACTGTAAATAATGTGTCCTGGTGACTTGTCCTTAGACTGAGAGGGTTAACTGTAAATAATGTGTCCTGGTGACTTGTCCTTAGACTGAGAGGGTTAACTGTAAATAATGTGTCCTGGTGACTTGTCCTTAGACTGAGTGGGTTAACTGTAAATAATGTGTCCTGGTGACTTGTCCTTAGACTGAGAGGGTTAACTGTGAATAATGTGTCCTGGTGACTTGTCCTTAGACTGAGAGGGTTAACTGTGAATAACGTGTCCTGGGGACTTGTCCTTAGACTGAGTGGGTTAACTGTAAATAATGTGTCCTGGTGACTTGTCCTTAGACTGAGAGGGTTAACTTGTAAATAATGTGTCCTGGTGACTTGTCCTTAGACTGAGAGGGTTAACTGTGAATAATGTGTCCTGGTGACTTGTCCTTAGACTGAGAGGGTTAAATGTGAATAATGTGTCCTGGTGACTTGTCTTTAGACTGAGAGGGTTAACTGTGAATAATGTGTCCTGGTGACTTGTCCTTAGACTGAGAGGGTTAACTGTAAATAATGTGTCCTGGTGACTTGTCCTTAGACTGAGAGGGTTAACTGTGAATAATGTGTCCTGGTGACTTGTCCTTAGACTGAGAGGGTTAACTGTGAATAATGTGTCCTGGTGACGTGACTTGTCCTTAGACTAAGAGGGTTAACTGTGAATAATGTGTCCTGGTGACTTGTCCTTAGACTGAGAGGGTTAACTTGTAAATAATGTGTCCTGGTGACTTGTCCTTAGACTGAGAGGGTTAACTGTGAATAATGTGTCCTGGTGACTTGGTCTGTAAATAATGTGTGCTGGTGACTTGGTTTGTAAATAATGTGTCCTGGTGACTTGGTCTGTAAATAATGTGTCCTGGTGACTTGGTCTGTAATTAATGTGTCCTGGTGACTTGTCCTTAGACTGAGAGGGTTAACTGTAAATAATATGTCCTGGTGACTTGTCCTCCTACACCTGCTATTACCATAAGTTGGCCTTTAAATCCAGTTCTGTCAGTGTGCAGATCTATGCATTCCACCACAAAATGCCTTCCACTAATTTTATGTTGTCATAATGATATTAAATTGTATTAATGAATTCAGTCGCTCATTATCAGTACAAATGCTAATTTAATAAATATAGATTCTCCTTCAGTTGCCTGTGGGTTACGATATTTCTCCGCAGAGAGTTAAATTTTAATTTTAACTCTCGAGAGTGGAGAAATATCGTTTCTCCCAATTATTTAACACAAACTTTATTTCAAAATCCGATTCAATTACCGATTTGACAACATGCGGGGAAAGACACGAGACATTTTAATACTCTAGAGAGAATTACAGATTTTTCCACCACTGGTTCAGCGGGGTTAAAACACCGTAATAATGGGAGAAAGGGAAATAACTCATGAACCATAAAAACAATGTAATTACTATTGTACATGAATAGTGTTATTATTTAATAAATTAATCATTATAAACACAATAAAATACTAGTACATAACTATAAGGTCATCCAATGACAGGATTTAGAAACAATAAGTTTAATTGTCAGTGATTTTATTATTGTTTAACTGTCGGTGATTTTATTATTGTTTAACTGTCAGTGATTTTATTTAATGTTTAACTGTCAGTGATTTTATTATTGTTTAACTGTCAGTGATTTTTAGCTCACCTGGCCCTAAGGCCAGGTGAGCTATTGCCATCACTTGTCGTCGTACGTCGTAAACTTTTTCAAAGATCTTCTCCTCTGAAACTATTAGACCAATTGGAACCAAGTTTGGTCTGAATCATCACTAGGGTGTCTAGTTTCAAAATTGTGTCCGGTGATGCAGTGCACCAATCAATATGGCCGCTGTTGTTAAAAATAGAACATATGGTAAAATTGCAGGTTTTTGGGTAATAACTCAAAAACCGTTAATAATATCAGAAATCTGACAGGGTAAAAATGACCAGCACAGCAAGATCTAACTACCCTGCAATTTGTTGAAAATCTGATTACCCATCTTGGAGTTATTGCCCTTTTTTCATTAAAATTTTAATATTTTTCGTCTTATATTTCGATAACTATAAGAGATAGAGGTTAAGTTTAAGCTGCAAACATGTTCAGCATGTCAAGATCTACCTACTCTGCAATTTTGAAGTAAATCCCATTACCCATTTTGGAGTTATTGCCCTTTTTTCATCAAATTTTCAAAATTTTAATACTTTTCGTCCTTTATTTCAAAAACTATAAGAGATAGATGTTAAGTTTAAACTGCAAACATGTTCAGCATGTCAAGGTCTACATACCCTGCAATTATGAAGTAAATCTGATTACCCATCTTGGAGTTATTGCCCTTTTTTCATCATTTTTTATTTTTTATTTTGATACTTCTCATCTTATATTTCAAAAACTATAAGAGATAAAGGTTAAGTTTAAATTGCAAAAATGTGCAGCATGTCAAGATCTACCTACCCTGCAATTTGTAAGTAAATTCCATTACCCATTTTGGAGTTATTGCCCTTTTTTCATCAAATGTTCTAAATTTTAATACTTTCCTCTTATATCTCAAAAACTATTAGAGATAGAGGGAAAGTTTAAACTGCAAAAATGTTCAGCATGTCAAGATCTACAAAAAAGTTCCACAGTTGAAAATGTCCGACAACCGTGTGAAGAGTTATTCCTCTTGAAATGCATTTTTTGTTGACTTTCACTGCTTTTGGTTACTCAAATAATCAAAGGGAAGCAACTCTATTACAAAATGTGAAGTAGCAAAAGCTAAGTTTTGAGAATCATTGACATTTATGTTTTTTTACAGCAATGTTGATAAACTTACAAATTGTTTTGGAGAGGGAGTCTGCAATGACGAGGGCTACATTTGTTATTTTTTGACCGAAGTTATCAAGTTTTATTGACTGATGTTATTATACCCAGGTGAGCTATACAGGCTCCTGGGAGCCTCTAGTTATTAATGTTTAACTGTCAGTAATTTTATTATTGTTCAGAATTACATTCCTTAATACTGACAGTTTTCTGACCAATGGTATGCTGGGTGTTGAAAGATTTCCAATCAGTTTTAAAAGTGTATTTAATGGAAATGTACACCGCCATGTTGTACTGGGTGTATACTATAGTGGTAAATGGGGAACCATAGGAATGAGTCGAAGAGAAGAACTTATGTATAAACCTTTGATCTTCAAGGTACAGTCATAACTTTGGTATATGAACACACAGTCACTAATTGTAAAATTTAGTTCTTGTACATGTATATGTTAATTGTTATACTGTGTGCAAGTTTTTACAATAAACCTTACATATGCACATAATTTTTGCATTTGCATGTGATATGAACATGTACAGATTCAAATATGTTTCGTATTTTCTAGTTTAAGTTACATTCTGTACTTATCAATAGGTAAAGACTTGTGATAATTTATGACCTTGAAGTAAGAATGACATGTTTCTTATTATACATGTACATATATACATAATAACCAAGAAAATAATATGTCATTTCTCTCTAAGAGATTTCAAAAGGTTATTTTTTTTTCATGGGCAGTAAGTTTTTTTTTTATATTTGCAAATGACTATGGAACATTGTGAGATAAAAGTGATCAATTTCTCATGTTTTTTTCAGAGTTTGGCAGATTTAGTTTTTGACTATGGTATATTATCAGATAAAAGTGATCAATTTCTCATGTATTTTTCAGAGTTTGGCAGATTTAGTTTTTGACTACGGTATATTATCAGATAAAAGTGATCAATTTCTCATGTTTTTTTCAGAGTTTGGCAGATTTAGTTTTTGACCAGTATATTATCAGATAAAAGTGATCAATTTCTCATGTTTCTTTCAGAGTTTGGCAGATTTAGTTTTTGACTACGGTATATTATCAGATAAATGTAATCAATTGCTCATGTTTCTTTCAGAGTTTGGCAGATTTAGTTTTTGACTACGGTATATTATCAGATAAAAGTGATCAATTTCTCATGTTTCTTTCAGAGTTTGGCAGATTTTGTTTTTGACTACGGTATATTATCAGATAAATGTGATCAATTCCTCATGTTTTTTTCAGAGTTTGGCAGATTTAGTTTTTGACTACGGTATATTATCAGATAAAAGTGATCAATTTCTCATGTATTTTTCAGAGTTTGGCAGATTTAGTTTTTGACTACGGTATATTATCAGATAAAAGTGATCAATTTCTCATGTTTTTTTCAGAGTTTGGCAGATTTAGTTTTTGACCAGTATATTATCAGATAAAAGTGATCAATTTCTCATGTTTCTTTCAGAGTTTGGCAGATTTAGTTTTTGACTACGGTATATTATCAGATAAATGTAATCAATTGCTCATGTTTCTTTCAGAGTTTGGCAGATTTAGTTTTTGACTACGGTATATTATCAGATAAAAGTGATCAATTTCTCATGTTTCTTTCAGAGTTTGGCAGATTTTGTTTTTGACTACGGTATATTATCAGATAAATGTGATCAATTTCTCATGTTTTTTTCAGAGTTTGGCAGATTTAGTTTTTGACTACGGTATATTATCAGATAAAAGTGATCAATTTCTCATGTTTTTTTCAGAGTTTGGCAGATTTAGTTTTTGACCAGTATATTATCAGATAAAAGTGATCAATTTCTCATGTTTCTTTCAGAGTTTGGCAGATTTTGTTTTTGACTACGGTATATTATCAGATAAAAGTGATCAATTTCTCATGTTTCTTTCAGAGTTTGGCAGATTTTGTTTTTGACTACGGTATATTATCAGATAAATGTGATCAATTTCTCATGTTTTTTTCAGAGTTTGGCAGATTTAGTTTTTGACCAGTATATTATCAGATAAAAGTGATCAATTTCTCATGTTTCTTTCAGAGTTTTGCAGATTTAGTTTTTGACTACGGTATATTATCAGATAAATGTGATCAATTTCTCATGTTTCTTTTAGAGTTTGGCAGATTTAATGTTTGACTATGAGAAGTCCTACAACCAATGTAAGTAAAAAACTTTATATCATACAAGCAGGGGAATTTAATTACTGATTGGTGTTTAATGGTAACTTTTGCAGTATTTCAGCTATATCATTGCTTGAACTATTTACTGAGGGAGGGGGATAAATAAAAATACTAGTCAGATAAAAACTGAAAGTTCTTTTATTGTTGTTCTTCATCTTACAGTTTTTGTGAAATCTGGTGGAAAATGTATAAAATCATCACATTTTAAAACGTATAAAATCATCACATTTTTTCCCTTCAATTTTAAGGTGTGTTCTCATTGATTATTATAGTTTTATAGGAAATTATGTTTAAATGATTAGTCCTCCAAAGACTGAATAATGGTGACTCATGTAAATCTTTGAATGTAATTTTTCAGACACTTGCAGACAATTAAAATTACTATATTTTCAGTGTCTGACATAATAATAAAATTATAATAATGTGTCAGAGACTTGGAAATAGAGGGAAATTTTCTCAAAGTATTTACTGCCATTTGTATTGCCATATAACTATAACAATGCTTGGAGCTTTAGATTGTGCTAAGGATCATCATGGTTTTACTCATTACTAGTAACAATATACCTATACAAATGACAGTAGAAAATGTAATAATTAATATATTATTTAAACAGTCTTCAATTCTGGTAGTTCAAAAGTACTATAATTTGTAGTTTGTGATGTTCAAATTAAGATATCTGTGTATTATTTTTTTTTTGAAAATCTTAAATCACAAAAGTTTTAGGAGAGCTACTTGTAGCACTTAGCTGTATGTTATCATTGTTAATAAATATAGAATTAAATTAAATCACAAAATTATTAAAATAAAATTATGAAGAAAAACTTCAAAATAATTTGGGTTTGTTTGTGAGTGAAAAATCTAGCAAAATTACCTTTGTGTAAATGTTTTTTAGAATGGTGGTTTTATATGTATTGTAATATTTAGGAAAAAAATCAGAAGTGATGAACATTAATGTCCATTGTAAATACTGGTATAATGTTCCCCCAAAACAGTGTGTATAAATGTAGCTAATCAACTGTACATATTTTCAGTTTTCCATGAAGTAAAGAAGATGAAGGTTGGCTTGCCTGCCCCTCATGACCCTCATAGCTATGAATTTATCAACTGGAAGGTATATTGATTTGCATACAGCCAATATGAAGCAGACAGGTTGCTTTTGTCAGTAATAAATATTAAATATTGCTACATTGTATTGACATTTATCCTGCTCTTGTTCTATTTGAGCAGACAAATTGCATTGACTGGATAAATGTTAATTATATACATTGTACTGTCATTCACTGAAATATTGCTTTTTCTGGTACCGCTGTCATATGTTACCTGTTGAGCTTTGGGAACCTAGTTGTATATCCAGTTCACTTCCTATTGGCAGAAAATATCAAAAGGGTTAATCAAGGGACAATTGTATATTTTTATTATTTAATTTAAAATATAAATGTCGATGGATTAATATGATTTTTCTGCAGGATAAACACAATATTAATGCAGTGTCTTTAAATATAAAGTTTAGGTGTATTCAGGGCTCGGGGATGATATAAGTACATGATATAAGTACATGATATAAGTCAAATGCCTCTGGAAAAGAGAGATAATTGGCCAATTTAAGAACGTTCTATATTTAGTAATGATGTCCATCTTGGATGGAGCACGGACGAATCAGATACAATTTAGAATGAGGACCACCCAAACACTACTTTCATAAATAAGCTGTTTTAATGATTTTTTCTTAAATATGCCTCATTTCTGTAATGGGTGAAAGCATAAACTTGACAATAAACCTGGAATGTATGTTAAAGAGTTATTCCTGTCAAGTGGTTTCAGAGGAGTAGATGAAATTGTGAGGCAATCACACTGATGTAACCTAGATAATTTGTCAGTGCACTTGGATTCAAATGAATAAATGCATGATTTGATTTGTGAATGATTAGACATTTTGTTTACATTGTAGACTTTAACATTTTGTTTACATTGTACTATTTGTAGACTTTAACATTTTGTTTACATTGTAGACGTTAACATTTTATTTACATTGTAGACGTTAACATTTTGTTTACATTGTAGACTTTTACATTTTATTTACATTGTAGACTTTAACATTTTGTTTACATTGTAGACTTTAACATTAACTCCTAATAAACAGTCAAAAAAGGAGATGATGAAAGATTTAGAACACATGGCAAAGGAGATCAGATTGAAGGTCAGTGTTATATTGATGACATAACATACTTAAATAGTTTATTTATTTTAAGTTGTAGCTTGCAATTACAATATTTGAACAAAATTGGCAGTTGCATTGGGGTATCTTTTGTTTGATCAAAGTGTTATGTAGACCGAAATTTAGAAATAAAACAAATAGAATAGTGAACTAGACAGATGTCAGATGAGTGAAATGTTTTTGCATTCAATTATTTTTACCTGTAATTAATTATTAGTAAGCAAAGACAGACCACCAAGGTTAAACACAGAACCAAGGACAAACTACCACCATTTGAAACAGTTACTCCTGAAAAATCACCACTGTTTACAACAGCAACCAATAAGAAACCACCATTTAATACAGCAACCAATGACAAACCACCATTGCCAACAACAACCAATAACAAACCACCATTTAATACAACAACCAATGACAATTTTTTATTGGTGAACAAAATCTGGATTTTAAAATGTTAATGTTTCTAAACATTCATAGACATTATATTAATGTTATCGGTAGATAAAATTATAAATTACTGTCAGACTTTTTCTCTTTGTAATTTTCCACAGAATTGAGTGTTTGAGTTAAAGGCATAACAAGCCGTCAATTTGATATATTCTTTTAATCAAATTTGTATTGTTGTTTTCCATTAAAATCAATGAAAAAATATTATTTTTAAATCTGTGATAGTCTAATTCATCGTTATTTTAAGATTATTAGAGAATTAAGTCATTATCAGAGCTATAACCTCCACCAACAGTAATTAAACAAGCAGGTCTTTGTATGCACACAACCTCTGATTTGAATTAATTAAAAAATAGATAAGATATTCAAACATTAAATACATACACTAATATCATCAGAACCAATAAATTCACTGAAATAAACAACCATTTTCTCATCTCTTCATCCATGTCCAATTACTAGGTAAACTTCATACACATGTTTTTCAATGTTTGACAATCTTTGGGTGTGTTGACAAGATTTAATTAGACATCAATGGCATCAACAAATAACTGTAGTCTGCAAAACTTTTTTTTGCAAGTAAGTAGCTGTTCACTCATCTTTGTTGCTAGGAGTTTTATCAATCACAACGTTTTATTATCTACAAAATTTACAAGTAACGAAAATTATGATTTTGGCAGCTTGTACCACTTTAACAATAGAATTAAGGTTGTCATGGAATACTAATTTCTTTAATTACTGTACCTGTATAAATTTAATTACTATACCTGTATAAATTAAAATGAACAAAACCTCTAAAATGAATTTGATTTCCTTTTTAGGCTAGATTGAATGTTTTATGTCAAACTGAAATGTTTTTCCCTTCCATGAAGGTAACTTGGGAATAGGATATTCTGAAGTTATATATTAATTGTGCTCAGAAGGTTGCACGATTCTTTGAAATCACTCATTTCCTGTCATAGAATAAGCACATGTCAAATTCTTAATATTATGTCATTAGGAGGTAGTATTGAAATAAATACTTAGCTAGAATGTTGGAAGTATACCAGTATGTAAATAATGACAATTAATTGCCCTTCATCTTCTATTGCATACCTACTGGTAAAATCTTCTAGTATTGCTGAACATCTACATTAAGATTTTTGCAAACTTACAAAATATGGAAAGGAAAATATGTTTTCTATTTGATAAATATTATAGTACTTCATTCTGTTATTTGAAATATTAAAGGGTATCAAATTTAATTTCACTATTCCTGGTCTAACAACTAGACAGGAAGATAAAACATAAAACCCATGTACATAAGCTAAAAACAACCAATTCTGTTGTCAAACCTGTCACCTCGAGCATTAAGTTATGAATTTCATTATTTCTACATAGTTTCAGTTTAATTACCAATACTGGTAAATGTTCTTAATTATTATGTACAACATCTGACATATCCTCAGTAATCTTCATCTTGGTCATGGCAGTCAGTATTCCAAAGGAAAAAAAAAGACCACTGGATTTTTCTTTTGGCAAAAAGACACACATTGTTTTTGTTTCACAAGTACACGAAGTATGTTCTATGAATGGGTTGGATGTAGAGGGATCTGTGTATGAGTCTGGTGTAAGTTGTGTGTATGGCGTGTGCATAATCATCTGATTATAATTTCAACATGCAATATTTTGTAAGAATTTTATATCTTGGCTTTAATGTAATGTAGTCATATTTACACTGGTGTATTGTATTACACTGTGATCTGTGATGTATTATATATTAGGCTTCTTTTACTCTAATTATCATAGGCTCACCACAATACTGAGTCAACTGTAACATATATTTTAAGGCTCATATTTTACTCTAATTATCATAGGCTCACCACAATACTGAGTCAACTGTAACATATATTTTAAGGCTCATATTTTACTCTAATTATCATAGGCTCACCACAATACTGAGTCAACTGTAACATATATTTTAAGGCTCATATTTTACTCTAATTATCATAGGCTCACCACAATACTGAGTCAACTGTAACATATATTTTAAGGCTCATATTTTACTCTAATTATCATAGGCTCACCACAACACTTAGTCAACTGTAACATATATTTTAAGGCTCATATTTTACTCTAATTATCATAGGCTCACCACAATACTGAGTCAACTGTAACATATATTTTAAGGCTCATATTTTACTCTAATTATCATAGGCTCACCACAATACTGAGTCAACTGTAACATATATTTTAAGGCTCATATTTTACTCTAATTATCATAGGCTCACCACAATACTGAGTCAACTGTAACATATATTTTAAGGCTCATATTTTACTCTAATTATCATAGGCTCACCACAATACTGAGTCAACTGTAACATATATTTTAAGGCTCATATTTTACTCTAATTATCATAGGCTCACCACAATACTGAGTCAACTGTAACATATATTTTAAGGCTCATATTTTACTCTAATTATCATAGGCTCACCACAATACTGAGTCAACTGTAACATATATTTTAAGGCTCATATTTTACTCTAATTATCATAGGCTCACCACAATACTGAGTCAACTGTAACATATATTTTAAGGCTCATATTTTACTCTAATTATCATAGGCTCACCACAATACTGAGTCAACTGTAACATATATTTTAAGGCTCATATTTTACTCTAATTATCATAGGCTCACCACAATACTGAGTCAACTGTAACATATATTTTAAGGCTCATATTTTACTCTAATTATCATAGGCTCACCACAATACTGAGTCAACTGTAACATATATTTTAAGGCTCATATTTTACTCTAATTATCATAGGCTCACCACAATACTGAGTCAACTGTAACATATATTTTAAGGCTCATATTTTACTCTAATTATCATAGGCTCACCACAATACTGAGTCAACTGTAACATATATTTTAAGGCTCATATTTTACTCTAATTATCGTAGGCTCACCACGAATCTGAGTCAACTGTAACATATATTATAAGGCTCATATTTTACTCTAATTATCATAGGCTCACCACGAATCTGAGTCAACTGTAACATATATTATAAGGCTCATATTTTACTCTAATTATCATAGGCTCACCACAATACTGAGTCAACTGTAACATATATTATAAGGCTCATATTTTACTCTAATTATCATAGGCTCACCACGAATCTGAGTCAACTGTAACATATATTATAAGGCTCATATTTTACTCTAATTATCATAGGCTCACCACAATACTGAGTCAACTGTAACATATATTATAAGGCTCATATTTTACTCTAATTATCATAGGCTCACCACAACACTTAGTCAACTGTAACATATATTTTAAGGCTCATATTTTACTCTAATTATCATAGGCTCACCACAATACTGAGTCAACTGTAACATATATTTTAAGGCTCATATTTTACTCTAATTATCATAGGCTCACCACAATACTGAGTCAACTGTAACATATATTTTAAGGCTCATATTTTACTCTAATTATCATAGGCTCACCACAATACTGAGTCAACTGTAACATATATTTTAAGGCTCATATTTTACTCTAATTATCGTAGGCTCACCACGAATCTGAGTCAACTGTAACATATATTATAAGGCTCATATTTTACTCTAATTATCATAGGCTCACCACGAATCTGAGTCAACTGTAACATATATTATAAGGCTCATATTTTACTCTAATTATCATAGGCTCACCACAATACTGAGTCAACTGTAACATATATTATAAGGCTCATATTTTACTCTAATTATCATAGGCTCACCACGAATCTGAGTCAACTGTAACATATATTATAAGGCTCATATTTTACTCTAATTATCATAGGCTCACCACAATACTGAGTCAACTGTAACATATATTATAAGGCTCATATTTTACTCTAATTATCATAGGCTCACCACAATACTGAGTCAACTGTAACATATATTTTAAGGCTCATATTTTACTCTAATTATCATAGGCTCACCACAATACTGAGTCAACTGTAACATATATTTTAAGGCTCATATTTTACTCTAATTATCATAGGCTCACCACAACACTTAGTCAACTGTAACATATATTTTAAGGCTCATATTTTACTCTAATTATCATAGGCTCACCACAACACTTAGTCAACTGTAACATATATTTTAAGGCTCATATTTTACTCTAATTATCATAGGCTCACCACAATACTGAGTCAACTGTAACATATATTTTAAGGCTCATATTTTACTCTAATTATCATAGGCTCACCACAATACTGAGTCAACTGTAACATATATTTTAAGGCTCATATTTTACTCTAATTATCATAGGCTCACCACAATACTGAGTCAACTGTAACATATATTTTAAGGCTCATATTTTACTCTAATTATCATAGGCTCACCACAATACTGAGTCAACTGTAACATATATTTTAAGGCTCATATTTTACTCTAATTATCATAGGCTCACCACAATACTGAGTCAACTGTAACATATATTTTAAGGCTCATATTTTACTCTAATTATCATAGGCTCACCACAATACTGAGTCAACTGTAACATATATTTTAAGGCTCATATTTTACTCTAATTATCATAGGCTCACCACAATACTGAGTCAACTGTAACATATATTTTAAGGCTCATATTTTACTCTAATTATCATAGGCTCACCACAACACTTAGTCAACTGTAACATATATTTTAAGGCTCATATTTTACTCTAATTATCATAGGCTCACCACAACACTTAGTCAACTGTAACATATATTTTAAGGCTCATATTTTACTCTAATTATCATAGGCTCACCACAATACTGAGTCAACTGTAACATATATTTTAAGGCTCATATTTTACTCTAATTATCATAGGCTCACCACAATACTGAGTCAACTGTAACATATATTTTAAGGCTCATATTTTACTCTAATTATCATAGGCTCACCACAATACTGAGTCAACTGTAACATATATTTTAAGGCTCATATTTTACTCTAATTATCATAGGCTCACCACAATACTGAGTCAACTGTAACATATATTTTAAGGCTCATATTTTACTCTAATTATCATAGGCTCACCACAATACTGAGTCAACTGTAACATATATTTTAAGGCTCATATTTTACTCTAATTATCATAGGCTCACCACAATACTGAGTCAACTGTAACATATATTTTAAGGCTCATATTTTACTCTAATTATCATAGGCTCACCACAATACTGAGTCAACTGTAACATATATTTTAAGGCTCATATTTTACTCTAATTATCATAGGCTCACCGCAATACTGAGTCAACTGTAACATATATTTTAAGGCTCATATTTTACTCTAATTATCATAGGCTCACCACAATACTGAGTCAACTGTAACATATATTTTAAGGCTCATATTTTACTCTAATTATCATAGGCTCACCACAATACTGAGTCAACTGTAACATATATTTTAAGGCTCATATTTTACTCTAATTATCATAGGCTCACCACAATACTGAGTCAACTGTAACATATATTTTAAGGCTCATATTTTACTCTAATTATCATAGGCTCACCGCAATACTGAGTCAACTGTAACATATATTTTAAGGCTCATATTTTACTCTAATTATCATAGGCTCACCACAATACTGAGTCAACTGTAACATATATTTTAAGGCTCATATTTTACTCTAATTATCATAGGCTCACCACAATACTGAGTCAACTGTAACATATATTTTAAGGCTCATATTTTACTCTAATTATCATAGGCTCACCGCAATACTGAGTCAACTGTAACATATATTTTAAGGCTCATATTTTACTCTAATTATCATAGGCTCACCACAATACTGAGTCAACTGTAACATATATTTTAAGGCTCATATTTTACTCTAATTATCATAGGCTCACCGCAATACTGAGTCAACTGTAACATATATTTTAAGGCTCATATTTTACTCTAATTATCATAGGCTCACCACAATACTGAGTCAACTGTAACATATATTTTAAGGCTCATATTTTACTCTAATTATCATAGGCTCACCACAATACTGAGTCAACTGTAGCATATATTTTAAGGCTCATATTTTACTCTAATTATCATAGGCTCACCACAATACTGAGTCAACTGTAACACATATTTTAAGGCTCATATTTTACTCTAATTAGCATAGGCTCACCACAATACTGAGTCAACTGTAACATATATTTTAAGGCTCATATTTTACTCTAATCATCATAGGCTCACCACGATGCTGAGTCAACTGTAACATATATTTTAAGGCTCATATTTTACTCTAATTATCGTAGGCTCACCACAATACTGAGTCAACTGTAGCATATATTTTAAGGCTCATATTTTACTCTAATTATCATAGGCTCACCACAATACTGAGTCAACTGTAACACATATTTTAAGGCTCATATTTTACTCTAATCATCATAGGCTCACCACGATGCTGAGTCAACTGTAACATATATTTTAAGGCTCATATTTTACTCTAATTATCGTAGGCTCACCACAATACTGAGTCAACTGTAACATATATTTTAAGGCTCATATTTTACTCTAATTATCATAGGCTCACCGCAATACTGAGTCAACTGTAACATATATTTTAAGGCTCATATTTTACTCTAATTATCATAGGCTCACCACAATACTGAGTCAACTGTAACATATATTTTAAGGCTCATATTTTACTCTAATTATCGTAGGCTCACCACAATACTGAGTCAACTGTAACATATATTTTAAGGTTCATATTTTACTCTAATTATCGTAGGCTCACCACGAATCTGAGTCAACTGTAACATATATTTTAAGGTTCATATTTTACTCTAATTATCGTAGGCCTACCACAATACTGAGTCAACTGTAGCATATATTTTAAGGCTCATATTTTACTCTAATTATCGTAGGCTCACCACAATACTGAGTCAACTGTAACATATACTTTAAGGCTCATATTTTACTCTAATTATCATAGGCTCACCACGAATCTGAGTCAACTGTAACATATATTTTAAGGCTCATATCTTACTCTAATTATCATAGGCTCACCACAATACTGAGTCAACTGTAACATATATTTTAAGGCTCATATTTTACTCTAATTATCATAGGCTCACCACGAATCTGAGTCAACTGTAACATATATTATAAGGCTCATATTTAACTCTAATTATCATAGGCTCACCACAATACTGAGTCAACTGTAACATATATTTTAAGGCTCATATTTTACTCTAATTATCATAGGCTCACCACAATACTGAGTCAACTGTAACACATATTTTAAGGCTCATATTTTACTCTAATTATCGTAGGCTCACCACAATACTGAGTCAACTGTAACATATATTTTAAGGCTCATATTTTACTCTAATTATCGTAGGCTCACCACAACACTTAGTCAACTGTAACATATATTTTAAGGCTCATATTTTACTCTAATTATCATAGGCTCACCACAATACTGAGTCAACTGTAACATATATTTTAAGGCTCATATTTTACTCTAATTATCATAGGCTCACCACAATACTGAGTCAACTGTAACATATATTTTAAGGCTCATATTTTACTCTAATTATCATAGGCTCACCACAATACTGAGTCAACTGTAACATATATTTTAAGGCTCATATTTTACTCTAATTATCATAGGCTCACCACAATACTGAGTCAACTGTAACACATATTTTAAGGCTCATATTTTACTCTAATTATCGTAGGCTCACCACAATACTGAGTCAACTGTAACATATATTTTAAGGCTCATATTTTACTCTAATTATCGTAGGCTCACCACAACACTTAGTCAACTGTAACATATATTTTAAGGCTCATATTTTACTCTAATTATCATAGGCTCACCACAATACTGAGTCAACTGTAACATATATTTTAAGGCTCATATTTTACTCTAATTATCATAGGCTCACCACAATACTGAGTCAACTGTAGCATATATTTTAAGGCTCATATTTTACTCTAATTATCATAGGCTCACCACAATACTGAGTCAACTGTAACATATATTTTAAGGCTCATATTTTACTCTAATTATCGTAGGCTCACCACAACACTTAGTCAACTGCAACATATATTTTAAGGCTCATATTTTACTCTAATTATCATAGGCTCACCACAATACTGAGTCAACTGTAACATATATTTTAAGGCTCATATTTTACTCTAATTATTGTAGGCTCACCACAATACTGAGTCAACTGTAACATATATTTTAAGGCTCATATTTTACTCTAATTATCGTAGGCTCACCACAATACTGAGTCAACTGTAACATATATTTTAAGGCTCATATTACTCTAATTATCGTAGGCCTACCACAATACTGAGTCAACTGTAACATATATTTTAAGGCTCATATTTTACTCTAATTATCATAGGCTCACCACGAATCTGAGTCAACTGTAACATATATTTTAAGGCTCATATCTTACTCTAATTATCATAGGCTCACCACAATACTGAGTCAACTGTAGCATATATTTTAAGGCTCATATTTTACTCTAATTATCATAGGCTCACCACAATACTGAGTCAACTGTAACATATATTTTAAGGCTCATATTTTACTCTAATTATCGTAGGCTCACCACAATACTGAGTCAACTGTAACATATATTTTAAGGTTCATATTTTACTCTAATTATCGTAGGCTCACCACGAATCTGAGTCAACTGTAACATATATTTAAAGGTTCATATTTTACTCTAATTATCGTAGGCCTACCACAATACTGAGTCAACTGTAACATATATTTTAAGGCTCATATTTTACTCTAATTATCGTAGGCTCACCACAATACTGAGTCAACTGTAACATATATTTTAAGGCTCATATTTTACTCTAATTATCATAGGCTCACTACGAATCTGAGTCAACTGTAACATATATTTTAAGGCTCATATCTTACTCTAATTATCATAGGCTCACCACAATACTGAGTCAACTGTAACATATATTTTAAGGCTCATATTTTACTCTAATTATCATAGGCTCACCACGAATCTGAGTCAACTGTAACATATATTTTAAGGCTCATATTTTACTCTAATTATCATAGGCTCACCACAATACTGAGTCAACTGTAACATATATTTTAAGGCTCATATTTTACTCTAATTATCATAGGCTCACCACAATACTGAGTCAACTGTAACACATATTTTAAGGCTCATATTTTACTCTAATTATCGTAGGCTCACCACAATACTGAGTTAACTGTAACATATATTTTAAGGCTCATATTTTACTCTAATTATCGTAGGCTCACCACAACACTTAGTCAACTGTAACATATATTTTAAGGCTCATATTTTACTCTAATTATCATAGGCTCGCTCACCACAATACTGAGTCAACTGTAACATATATTTTAAGGCTCATATTTTACTCTAATTATCATAGGCTCACCACAATACTGAGTCAACTGTAGCATATATTTTAAGGCTCATATTTTACTCTAATTATCATAGGCTCACCACAATACTGAGTCAACTGTAACACATATTTTAAGACTCATATTTTACTCTAATTATCATAGGCTCACCACAATACTGAGTCAACTGTAACATATATTTTAAGGCTCATATTTTACTCTAATTATCATAGGCTCACCACAATACTGAGTCAACTGTAACATATATTTTAAGGCTCATATTTTACTCTAATTATCATAGGCTCACCACAATACTGAGTCAACTGTAACATATATTTTAAGGCTCATATTTTACTCTAATTATCGTAGGCTCACCACAACACTTAGTCAACTGTAACATATATTTTAAGGCTCATATTTTACTCTAATTATCATAGGCTCACCACAATACTGAGTCAACTGTAACATATATTTTAAGGCTCATATTTTACTCTAATTATCATAGGCTCACCACAATACTGAGTCAACTGTAGCATATATTTTAAGGCTCATATTTTACTCTAATTATCATAGGCTCACCACAATACTGAGTCAACTGTAACATATATTTTAAGGCTCATATTTTACTCTAATTATCGTAGGCTCACCACAACACTTAGTCAACTGCAACATATATTTTAAGGCTCATATTTTACTCTAATTATCATAGGCTCACCACAATACTGAGTCAACTGTAACATATATTTTAAGGCTCATATTTTACTCTAATTATTGTAGGCTCACCACAATACTGAGTCAACTGTAACATATATTTTAAGGCTCATATTTTACTCTAATTATCGTAGGCTCACCACAATACTGAGTCAACTGTAACATATATTTTAAGGCTCATATTACTCTAATTATCGTAGGCCTACCACAATACTGAGTCAACTGTAACATATATTTTAAGGCTCATATTTTACTCTAATTATCATAGGCTCACCACGAATCTGAGTCAACTGTAACATATATTTTAAGGCTCATATTTTATTCTAATTATCGTAGGCCTACCACAATACTGAGTCAACTGTAACATATATTTTAAGGCTCATATTTTACTCTAATTATCGTAGGCTCACCACAATACTGAGTCAACTGTAACACATATTTTAAGGCTCATATTTTACTCTAATTATCATAGGCTCACCACAATACTGAGTCAACTAACATATTTTAAGGCTCATATTTTACTCTAATTATCGTAGGCTCACCACAATACTGAGTCAACTGTAACATATATTTTAAGGCTCATATTTTACTCTAATTATCATAGGCTCACCACAATACTGAGTCAACTGTAACATATATTTTAAGGCTCATATTTTACTCTAATTATCATAGGCCTACCACAATACTGAGTCAACAGTTACTGTAACATTGTATTCAGCTCGTAAGGTAGTGTTATAGTGTATGAAGCTAACATTTTATTGTGTCAAGCTCTCTATTGTATGCTATTTATAGTAACAAACTATTACCAGTTGGTTTTTATTATGCTTGATCTATTTATGTGTTGTTTTAAACATATAATGTAAATATAGATTGGTTGGCTTCTAATCAGACATGAGATAAAATATTAAGTTTTGAAAAGGTGGCAGCATTAAATTGCAGTTACACAGTAGTCATTTTATTATGTTTTTATAAGAGTGGAGGTCATGTGGTAAACCTTGTTTTTCATCTGTTATTGAAAAGGAAGTAGAATTAAACTGTGTGGTGTTTTTTTTGTTCATATAAAGGGACGAAGAAGAAAATTTATGGTAAAAAATTAAATTAAATTGTTTGGCACCTTTTTTTTGTTTTTGTTTGATTATTTATTTTGTTTATTTTGTTTTTGTTTTTGTTTTTTTGTTGTAAACGATAAAGGTAAATAAATACTTACTGATTGGAACTGAAATCTTAATTAAATTTGTTAAATATATTTTAAAGAATTACAATGTCATTTAAGGTATAAAAAAAAATAAAGAAGATTAAATATGTTAAAAAATATCCATGAAATGATCACGCTTTTAACAGCCATATTTTGCTGTGAACATGCTATATTTTGGCAACATTTTCTTGGAATCCGAATAATGTCTCTGATAATGTGATGAATATATGATCTTCAAAGGTACAATACATTTGATTTTAACACCAAAAACTGAACACATCTGTATCAGATTATATCTTTTCTGATTCAGTGAAGTACATTCAGATTTTTGTGGCAGAATTCAAGAATAAACAAGCATCATGTATTACTCATTTTAAAAACAGATAAATTTATTTTCAAAAACCAGATTTACTGAAGGATATTTTTTACCTTTAAAATATATTTAACTGAGATGCAAGTCTTCCAGGGAAGACATATGTTGCCTAACTTTTTGAACTTTGGTAGCAATTTAAAAAATATTTGTATTAAGTTAGGCTGTGTTGCAGATTAGAGAGGTATACTCCTGATCCATTTGGCTCTGGAAAACCATCAAATCAATGTTATAAAATAAATAACAGGTTCATGACTTCAGTTCCTGTCAAAGGAAATGTGTGAATTTGGTAGGCTTCTATTGAGTGACCTTAGAAGTTGTAGATTAAAGATGTATACCCTCTCTGTACCATATTGAAAGTCATTGTTTTGATCTTCTAAACCACAGAAATCAATGTGATAAACAAAATAACAGATGTACAACTTCATATCCTATAGAAAGTTATGAGTAAATTTGGGGCCGTCATGGTTGTGATCGTATGGTAGTTGGATTTACAACTACATATGCAATCGGTGCCTATCACCACTGATGTTGTGGGTTCGACTCCCGCTCAGAGCGAGGTGTACAACATTATGTGATAAAGTTTGTCAGCGACTTGAGACATGTTGGTGGTTTTCTCCGGGTCCTCCGGTTTCCTCCACCAATAAAACTGACTGCCACGATATAACTGAAATATTGTTGAAAGTGGCATTAAACACCATAAAACCTAACCTAAACCTTATGTGTAAATTAGGGTGTATCTATCGAGAGGTTTATGCAGAGTTAGGAATGAAGGAAAGTATGAAGCTGATATGAATTATGAAGATGATGCAAGATTATGGATAGTAATCCCTATGTATCAACTCTGTTATACAGGTGACATAAAGACCAGTAAATTGGGCTTAAATTTAAAAGAAGAAATTTCAGAAAATGTCATTACTACATCTCATTGAAAAAGTCAACAATTCCTGAAACACTCACAAGGTGTTAACTTTACACTTTTAATGCTACTATCAAGAATTGTATAAATGTAGGATCAGGATTAAAGCTAGTTTTAGTGGTGAGAAAACCAGATCTATCTAGAGTGGATGAGAAAACCAGATCTATCTAGAGTAGATGAGAAAACCACCAACCTTCTATAAGTCACTGACCAAGTTTATCATAAAAGGTTGTATCGACTACACTTTACCATGGTAACAAGTAGAACTTTGTATTGATAAGTAGAAATCTGACTACAGTACGATCACATTAAGACATACATGTATATAGAGCTATATATAGTGTTGCTTGACTGACATTATATTAAAATCTTGTTCTAGTCCAAGTCATACAGTACACACCAGTGCCAATCTCCAAGAAAAATCCACTCTACTTCTGATCTTCTTTATGAAAATAATACTCAGAGAAGTTTACGAGAGGCAACAAAAGTTTACAGATCGTAAGTGTTACCATTGTAACAAATGTTGTGTTGTAACAATTTATTTTCATGTTGAATGTGGCTGTAGGGGCTCACCATGGTAGCTGTAGGGGCTCACCATGGTAACTGTAGGGGCTCACCATGGTAGCTGTAGCCATCACTTGATGTCGTGAGTGATTGTTGTTTATCACCATGTCATCACCATGGTAGCTGTAGCCATCACTTGATGTCGGGAGTGATTGTTGTTTATCACCAAGTCATCACCATGGTAGCTGTAGCCATCACTTGATGTCGGGAGTGATTGTTGTTTATCACCAAGTCATCACCATGGTAGCTGTAGCCATCACTTGATGTCATGAGTGATTGTTGTTTATCACCAAGTCATCACCATGGTAGCTGTAGCCATCACTTGATGTCGGGAGAGATTGTTGTTTATCACCAAGTGAACAATTTCTCAGTTATATCATGACAAGAACATTTCATTGTTTGATACGATGATGATGATGATGTATGTTTTGCACTAGACCAACACACTGAGTTGACTTTTTATATGATGATGATGATAATATATGTTTTGCACTAGACCAACACACTGAGTTGACTTTTTATAAGTGGAGTATCACTGAAACAACCCACACTGTTTGATACGATGATGATTATATATGTTTTGCACTAGACCAACACACTGAGTTGACTTTTTATAAGTGCTATCTCACTGAAACAACCCACACAGGTATACATATCGTTCCACTACATATTACTGAAACACCAAGCCAACCAGTCTTTGCTCTTACTTCTTAATACTGTGAGATTAGCAGAGAAGCAGCAAATATTTGGTGTTGTCATCCCTTTGAAACCACTAGACCAAAGTAAACCAGAGTTAGTCCAAATTAATCTTCAGTGTCAACTTTCAAAAGTGATGTGTATTGTATGTATTGTTGTAAACAAGAGTTATCTCCCCATTTACTTAAAATTCCATTATTTTTATTTATCCTGCTATTGTGTGATTTTGAGGTTTAATAAAGAGAGACAAATAAACTTCAGTGTTATGTAGTTATGAACCTAATAAAGCTTTTCTGGTACCTGATTCATGTAGAGTGACGGTAAGAAATGGCAACAGTATACACACAGACTTCACAGAAGGCACCATTGAAAAATGACCAGAACGATGCTAGTTTCAGCTATTTCAGACAAATTGTCAGTTGTTTTAGACTATTTGATATTGCAGGATAAACACAATATATGTACATTGGCTCACTTTTCTACCTGTTTCTGATGCTTGTACAAATAAATTTGATATTGTATATATAACATATACCCATCCTAATATTTTACTTTAGTCAACATCGTTTGTTATTGGCTCCATTTATCTTTTACAGTCAAACTTCTATAAATGTTGACTCGCTGAAGAAATATACCAATACAGACTCTACAGATTACCAGTTAAGGATATGATGGACATTAAAGGAATGTGAAACCCATCTTGTTATTTTAGACATTCCCTAAAGGAGAGAATATGTGTCGTAGATTGAAGGACAATCGGTTACTTGTCATATCATTTAGACAATTTAATATTTAAGGGTAAAAATTGTGATAATTTTTATTTTATTTTTGCATTATATACACTTTGATAACATTTCAATACATATTTTTTTTATAAACCTATAGTATATGTTTAATTGATTTTTATGCTGTATATTTGTAATAAAGTAATATGAAAGGCAAATATCTTAGAATTTTTGGATTAAATATTTTCACTTAATTTTAACTAAAATCAACTGTATAACATTAAAAATCTGCTCAAAAGCAGATTTTAAGAGCAAATCGCAAAATATTTGACAGCAGATAATTATGTTGTCCCGTACAGTATAGTCCGAGATTCCTCTGCCGTCTAATGGCTTTTATGGATTTGCTGTAGCCGTGGGACGTCATAGCGCTATACATACGGAAAACAGCAGATTTGCTTCTCCAACTCTGGGTCAGCACATTTCCACGTATCGTGGCTATCAGATTTTATTTTCTATCAGAAACCCTTTTATAAATCGCTTCACCAATCATTTTTCTATTCATTCATAACCATCTTACCCTCAGAAAGTGGTGCTACACTCCATTACAGCACGATTTTGCCTTAGATCCTATGATTCCGCCATTTGTCTTCCATTTTTCAAACATTTGTCACGTGACTACGAGAAAACCACGATTACCGCAATGTATCATGGGAGATGATTTGCATATAAACAAACAAACAAATATTTGTATTGCCAATCATACACGCCTGTTAAGGCAGAACAATTAACATACAGTTGATTATATTGATTGGTAATGATTTTAACAGCAATAGTGAATTACAGATAACCATAAGAAAAAAAAATGATGTACATGTAGTACATTGTCCAAAAAGGGGGGACGTAACGCAT
Organism: Bathymodiolus brooksi; assembly: GCA_963680875.1. NCBI lineage: Eukaryota > Metazoa > Mollusca > Bivalvia > Mytilida > Modiolidae > Bathymodiolus > Bathymodiolus brooksi. Next base: position 19,834,768 of record OY804576.1, read on the forward strand.
GCTCTTTCCGAAGCCCGTTGGTAACACTCTGCCATTGAATCTTTTCTTTCCAACACATTCTGTATTATTTCCTTTTGCTCTGCTTTGATCTATAGATGGACTGTTTGTCCTGCAGAATACGCTTAAATGTATCGTCTTCCATGTGATTTGAATGTTGTTTACGTATGCAAATAATGCTCAAATAATTTGGTGTGCTGAATTAAGTAGCTCCCATCATGCAATGCGTTACTGTTATCATTCAGTTAGTATCGCGAGATCACGTTTGTAGATTCGAAAATGGAAGTCAAATGACGGAATAATATGATCTAAGGCAAAATCGTGCTGTAATGGAGTGTAACACCACTTTCTGAGGGCAAGATGGTTATGAATGAATAGAAAAATGATTGGTGAAGCGATTTATATAAGGGTTTCTGATAGAAAATAAAATCCGATAGCTACGAAACATGGAAATGTGCCGACCCAGAGCTGGAGAGGCAAATCCGCTGTTTTCCGTATAGCGCTCTGACGTCCAACGGCTACAGAAAATCCATAAAAGCTGTTAGACAGCAGAGGAATCTCGGACTACGTACAGTAATGCAAAGGATATGCGCGTGACCCAAGATTTGAACTCTTTCAGGGAGATTATCGCTCATGTGCAATGTTCAGTTGATGAGAAAAAATAAAAATATATTCTGTGTGTACCACATAAGAATAACTGCAAAAAAAAAATTGGTTCACACGACATGAAACAGACAGATTCCTCAATAATCATTGTCAAGAATGTGTGCGTGCTTACCTCAGCATCCATGATTGTTTATCTTTTCTTCACGAGGTCATGATCGGCAATCATTGGAACAAAACAACCGAAAGTTAATCAGTCTCTACAACAATGGCGAGGACGTAAACATGCACACGGATTTGCAGATTTCTAGTTGTTGGGAACATATTTCGACTTGAAACATGCATGAATAGCTTAGTAAAGGTACCGCCGTATTCCAAATTGAATTTTCGGGGGGGAATTTTGTTCACCCAAAACTGGTGTAATATTACTTTAATAAACAAGTTTTTGTCAATTTGCTAAAACTTTCCTCGATCTTTTAAATATTAAATGCAATATTATTTTTTATTTTCAAACAACTCAATTTAATTAGTAAGAAAGGAAATGGATGTAAATGAACATGCAAGACTATCCAAATATATGCTTAGACACAAATTAAAAGTAGAAGAACAGTACTTTTATTGTTGTTCTACATTTTACAGTCACAACAGGGTCTTCAACAATTAGCATAACTCATAGCCTAAGATGAACGTACAAACTCATAGCCTAAGATGGACTTACAAACTCATAGCCTAAGATGAACGTACAAACTCATAGCCTAAGATGGACATACAAACTCATAGCCTAAGATGGACATACAAACTCATAGCCTAAGATGGATGTACAAACTCATAGCCTAAGATGGACGTACAAACTCATAGCCTAAGATGGACGTACAAACTCATAGCCTAAGATGGACGTACAAACTCATAGCCCAAGATGGATGTACAAATGCATAGCCTAAGATGGACGTACAAACTCATAGCCTAAGATGAATGTACAAACTCATAGCCTAAGATGGATGTACAAATGCATAGCCTAAGATGGACGTACAAACTCATAGCCTAAGATGAATGTACAAACTCATAGCCTAAGATGGATGTACAAACTCATAGCCTAAGATGGACGTACAAACTGATAGCCTAAGATGGACGTCCAAACTCATAGCCTAAGATGGACGTACAAACTCATAGCCCAAGATGAACGTACAAACTCATAGTCTAAGATGGACGTACAAACTCATAGCCTAAGATGGACGTACAAACTCATAGCCTAAGATGGACGTCCAAACTCATAGTCTAAGATGGACGTACAAACTCATAGCCTAAGATGGACGTACAAACTCATAGCCTAAGATGGACGTCCAAACTCATAGCCTAAGATGGACGTACAAACTCATAGCCTAAGATGAACATACAAACTCATAGCCTAAGATGGACGTACAAACTCATAGCCTAAGATGAACGTACAAACTCATAGCCTAAGATGGACGTCCAAACTCATAGCCTAAGATGGACGTACAAACTCATAGCCTAAGATGAACATACAAACTCATAGCCTAAGATGGACGTACAAACTCATAGCCTAAGATGAACGTACAAACTCATAGCCTAAGATGAACGTACAAACTCATAGCCTAAGATGGATGTACAAACTCATAGCCTAAGATGGACGTACAAACTCATAGCCTAAGATGGACGTACAAACTCATAGCCCAAGATGAACGTACAAACTCATAGTCTAAGATGGACATACAAACTCATAGCCTAAGATGAACGTACAAACTCATAGCCTAAGATGGACGTACAAACTCATAGCCTAAGATGAACGTACAAACTCATAGCCTAAGATGAACGTACAAACTCATAGCCTAAGATGGACGTACAAACTCATTGCCTAAGATGAACGTACAAACTCATAGCCTAAGATGGACGTACAAACTCATAGCCTAAGATGAACGTACAAACTCATAGCCTAAGATGAACGTACAAACTCATAGCCTAAGATGAACGTACAAACTCATAGCCTAAGATGGACATACAAACTCATAGCCTAAGATGGACGTACAAACTCAGCCTAAGATGGATGTACAAACTCATAGCCTAAGATGGACGTACAAACTCATAGCCTAAGATGGACATACAAACTCATAGCCCAAGATGAATGTACAAACTCATAGTCTAAGATGGATGTACAAACTCATAGCCTAAGATGGACGTCCAAACTCATAGCCTAAGATGGACGTACAAACTCATAGCCTAAGATGAACGTACAAACTCATAGCCTAAGATGGACGTACAAACTCATAGCCTAAGATGAACGTACAAACTCATAGCCTAAGATGGACGTACAAACTCATTGCCTAAGATGGACGTACAAACTCATAGCCTAAGATGGACGTACAAACTCATAGCCTAAGATGGACATCCAAACTCATAGCCTAAGATGGACGTCCAAACTCATAGCCTAAGATGGACGTACAAACTCATAGCCTATAAAGATGGACGTACAAACTCATAGCCTAAGATGGACGTACAAACTCATAGCCTAAGATGGACGTACAAACTCATAGCCTAAGATGGACGTACAAACTCATAGCCTATAAAGATGGACATACAAACTCATAGCCTATAAAGATGGACGTACAAACTCATAGCCTAAGATGGATGTACAAACTCATAGCCTATAAAGATGGACGTACAAACTCATAGCCTAAGATGGACGTACAATCTCATAGCCTATAAAGATGGACGTACAAACTCATAGCCTAAGATGAACGTACAAACTCATAGCCTAAGATGAACGTACAAACTCATAGCCTATAAAGATGGACGTACAAACTCATAGCCTAAGATGGATGTACAAACTCATAGCCTAAGATGAACGTACAAACTCATAGCCTAAGATGAACGTACAAACTCATAGCCTAAGATGAACGTACAAACTCATAGCCTAAGATGGACATACAAACTCATAGCCTAAGATGGACGTACAAACTCAGCCTAAGATGGATGTACAAACTCATAGCCTAAGATGGACGTACAAACTCATAGCCCAAGATGAATGTACAAACTCATAGTCTAAGATGGATGTACAAACTCATAGCCTAAGATGGACGTACAAACTCATAGCCTAAGATGGACGTCCAAACTCATAGCCTAAGATGGACGTACAAACTCATAGCCTAAGATGAACGTACAAACTCAGCCTAAGATGGACGTACAAACTCATAGCCTAAGATGAACGTACAAACTCATAGCCTAAGATGAACGTACAAACTCATAGCCTAAGATGGACGTACAAACTCATTGCCTAAGATGGACGTACAAACTCATAGCCTAAGATGGACGTACAAACTCATAGCCTAAGATGGACATCCAAACTCATAGCCTAAGATGGACGTCCAAACTCATAGCCTAAGATGGACGTACAAACTCATAGCCTATAAAGATGGACGTACAAACTCATAGCCTAAGATGGACGTACAAACTCATAGCCTAAGATGGACGTACAAACTCATAGCCTATAAAGATGGACATACAAACTCATAGCCTATAAAGATGGACGTACAAACTCATAGCCTAAGATGGATGTACAAACTCATAGCCTAAGATGGACGTACAAACTCATAGCCTAAGATGGACGTACAAACTCATAGCCCAAGATGAACGTACAAACTCATAGTCTAAGATGGACATACAAACTCATAGCCTAAGATGAACGTACAAACTCATAGCCTAAGATGGACGTACAAACTCATAGCCTAAGATGAACGTACAAACTCATAGCCCAAGATGAATGTACAAACTCATAGTCTAAGATGGATGTACAAACTCATAGCCTAAGATGGACGTCCAAACTCATAGCCTAAGATGGACGTACAAACTCATAGCCTAAGATGAACGTACAAACTCATAGCCTAAGATGGACGTACAAACTCATAGCCTAAGATGAACGTACAAACTCATAGCCTAAGATGGACATACAAACTCATAGCCTAAGATGGACGTACAAACTCAGCCTAAGATGGATGTACAAACTCATAGCCTAAGATGGACGTACAAACTCATAGCCTAAGATGGACATACAAACTCATAGCCCAAGATGAATGTACAAACTCATAGTCTAAGATGGATGTACAAACTCATAGCCTAAGATGGACGTCCAAACTCATAGCCTAAGATGGACGTACAAACTCATAGCCTAAGATGAACGTACAAACTCATAGCCTAAGATGGACGTACAAACTCATAGCCTAAGATGAACGTACAAACTCATAGCCTAAGATGAACGTACAAACTCATAGCCTAAGATGGACGTACAAACTCATTGCCTAAGATGGACATACAAACTCATAGCCTAAGATGGACGTACAAACTCATAGCCTAAGATGGACATCCAAACTCATAGCCTAAGATGGACGTCCAAACTCATAGCCTAAGATGGACGTACAAACTCATAGCCTATAAAGATGGACGTACAAACTCATAGCCTAAGATGGACGTACAAACTCATAGCCTAAGATGGACGTACAAACTCATAGCCTATAAAGATGGACATACAAACTCATAGCCTATAAAGATGGACGTACAAACTCATAGCCTAAGATGGATGTACAAACTCATAGCCTATAAAGATGGACGTACAAACTCATAGCCTAAGATGGACGTACAATCTCATAGCCTATAAAGATGGACGTACAAACTCATAGCCTAAGATGAACGTACAAACTCATAGCCTAAGATGGACGTACAAACTCATAGCCTATAAAGATGGACGTACAAACTCATAGCCTAAGATGGATGTACAAACTCATAGCCTAAGATGAACGTACAAACTCATAGCCTAAGATGAACGTACAAACTCATAGCCTAAGATGAACGTACAAACTCATAGCCTAAGATGGACATACAAACTCATAGCCTAAGATGGACGTACAAACTCAGCCTAAGATGGATGTACAAACTCATAGCCTAAGATGGACGTACAAACTCATAGCCTAAGATGGACATACAAACTCATAGCCCAAGATGAATGTACAAACTCATAGTCTAAGATGGATGTACAAACTCATAGCCTAAGATGGACGTACAAACTCATAGCCTAAGATGGACGTCCAAACTCATAGCCTAAGATGGACGTACAAACTCATAGCCTAAGATGAACGTACAAACTCATAGCCTAAGATGGACGTACAAACTCATAGCCTAAGATGAACGTACAAACTCATAGCCTAAGATGAACGTACAAACTCATAGCCTAAGATGGACGTACAAACTCATTGCCTAAGATGGACGTACAAACTCATAGCCTAAGATGGACGTACAAACTCATAGCCTAAGATGGACATCCAAACTCATAGCCTAAGATGGACGTCCAAACTCATAGCCTAAGATGGACGTACAAACTCATAGCCTATAAAGATGGACGTACAAACTCATAGCCTAAGATGGACATACAAACTCATAGCCTAAGATGGACGTACAAACTCATAGCCTATAAAGATGGACATACAAACTCATAGCCTATAAAGATGGACGTACAAACTCATAGCCTAAGATGGATGTACAAACTCATAGCCTATAAAGATGGACGTACAAACTCATAGCCTAAGATGGACGTACAATCTCATAGCCTATAAAGATGGACGTACAAACTCATAGCCTAAGATGAACGTACAAACTCATAGCCTAAGATGGACGTACAAACTCATAGCCTATAAAGATGGACGTACAAACTCATAGCCTAAGATGGATGTACAAACTCATAGCCTATAAAGATGGACGTACAAACTCATAGTCTAAGATGGACGTACAAACTCATAGCCTATAAAGATGGACGTACAAATGCATAGCCTAAGATGGACGTACAAACTCATAGCCTATAAAGATGGACGTACAAATGCATAGCCTAAGATGGACGTACAAACTCATAGCCTAAGATGGACGTACAAACTCATAGCCTAAGATGGACGTACAAACTCATAGCCTAAGATGGACGTACAAACTCATAGCCTAAGATGGACGTACAAACTCATAGCCTAAGATGGACATACAAACTCATAGCCTAAGATGGATGTACAATGTCTTTATATACAGTAAGCCATTGTTTGTTCATCCCTGTGTCTTTCCTGCATTATTTTACAATATTCCTATACGTTACAATTGTACAAAGTGATGATTTTTTTCTGTTTTTACTTTTGTTATTTCAGTTAAGTTACTACTCTGTATTTTTTAACCACAACAAATATTGTTTTTTCATAAAATGTCTCCCCCCCCCCCTCTTCATGAGGTGACATTCTTTTCATCCTGTCCATCCATTACATCATTGTGTGTGTGCATCTCCTCTTACATTTTAAATGGGAACTCCTCAACTTTTTGTTTATTACACTGAATATATCATTACAACAGTAATCAGACTATCTTTGAATGAGTTACAATCTAATCAAAATTAGATCCCCTCAATTACTCCCCTTTTCTTTGTTGCTGCGTAGGGGATCCAACAACATCCCAACTGCTCCTATGCATGGGTTATTAACAATGTCATTTCAGAGGAAACCATTTTTTAAGTTGGTCAATCAAAAACAAGAATTGTCTATGGCAACCAATTTTTTTCCATCTAATCAGAACAAAATGTAGTACTTTTGTAGAAGAACTGTATCACTTCTGCAATGTAGCTGTTCAAAGTGGACCAGTGATTTCTATGTTCTGGTTTCTGTAAATCCAATTACACTAGAATGTTTGTGTTAATCAGCAATTCCAGGTGAATACAACTGGACGGTCTAATGATTTGTATAGATTATTATACCCTCTGCCATCACCAGTGTTTACATTAATACAGAGTTTTCATGGGAAAAGACTTAAAATCTGGACAATAAATGAGAAGATGATGGTGCCTGCTTTGTACTAGACTATGCTACCTAATGCACTGGAACAATAATCCACAGGTTGACACTCTGACACATTATTTTAACTGTTACTACTTCATTTTGCATGTTTTACTAGTATTAGTCATTGGTTTGATCTTACAATGATAAAACATTGGTATTGAGGGATTGGATTATTTTGGCTTTGTACAAGAATATTTACAATTAAAACAATTTTATTCAAACAGCTGCTAATTTAAAATCAATTGTCACTTTTTCTTAAAATTAATGCTACAACAAATATATTTGTTCAAAACAAACACTATTTCTTGAGCTTCAATCAATTGAATACTAGATAATGTTTGAAATTGTACCAAAATAATCTTAATGCTTTTATAAAAATAAAAATAGGTAAACATAATTGAAAATTGAACAAATTTAATAATCAAACTGCATATTTCAAGTTTCAATTCTTTCTTAAATTTTTCATAAAAGCACATCAAGGAATAGCACCCAGATTCACTGTGACATTCAGTATGACAAGACATTAAAACCCTACACAAGAATCATTTTGACCAGTAAAGGTAAATGATCTGATGGATGATAATAATTTGGCAGGTTTCCAAGTTCACTGATTTCTCTTGATGATTTAAGTCCCCATCGTCCTAATAGTCTGAGTTTGCCTTCGACGATATTACTTGTGCTGTGTCTACTACGCCGTGTGTGCACATCTCGGTCCACTACATTATAAAATATATAGTCCACAGTACAATTATCTGCACTGTGTTGAGTTGTAATTTCTCTCTCTCTGTGGCCGAGTCTTTCTATTGTATGACGATACGTAGAAACCAGATTAAGTCTGTGCCATAAACACCCTGAGGACTGTGATATACAGGGACTTGTGTGATGTCCTAATCTCTCCCTGTCTGCTTCTAAATGTTGTTTATCCACAGGATTTATATACTCGCATTGATCAGAAATATTATATCTTTGAGGAAAAAAATTCTTTTCCAAATAATTGTCCCTGCCATATCTCCCTTCTTTCTGCCCTGATATAGTTCGAGTGAGTAGACCTTCATATCTCAAATATCCCTGAACAAGAAATTTGTACAAGTCACTAAAAGGTGTTGTATTGAAGTCTCCACATACAATGACCTGACAAAGGCCGTTTCTTTGTGTCTTTGCAACTCTGTTTAATTCTGCAAGTAAACACATTGCCTGAGCTAGTTTGATATCTCCACGTCTTGGATTAAACAGTAAATGAGTGTTTGCTACACATATATTATCTTCCTCAGAGCAGTGCCATTTGTGTGGTCTTAGTTTTAACACCAGACCAACATTGTCTCTATCAAGGAGATTACAATGTGATTTATAGTAAGGCACAGGTACACTTTCTACCAATGTAAATTTGTCATTTCTGTAGAATGTGGCACAACCATCCAATTTATCACCAGTTCTCTTCAAATAAACACCTTTGTAACCTAAAAAAAAATATAATATTATAAATGAAGTTTTTATTTGTAACAACTCTTGCTCTCTTAACCTTAAGACATAAAACTTATCTACTAAATAGAATTAAATCACCTTTATTAAATAAATCAAGTTCTCAAACTAGACGCTCAGTGGGCTGAACCTGTGTCGCACACCTTTCATTCTGTTTTGAGAAAACTTTATACAGAACCTTACATAGGTGCTTCCTACCAAATTTCGGTTCATTTGGCTACTCGGTTTCAGAGGAGAAGATTTTTTTAAAAATAACCAGAAAAAAGAATGGCCCATGGTGGTCAGGTTTGTTAACAGATCAAGACGAAATGAGCAATCTTTATAGAGGACCTTCCATAGATGCTTCCTACCAAGTTTTGGTTCATTTGGCCAAACGGTTTCAGAGGAGAAGATTTTTTAGAAATCGACCAATCAGAAACAAGAATTGCCTGTGACGGCCATGTTTGTTAACGTATCAGGACGAAATTAGCAATCTTAATAGAGGACCCCCCATAGATGCTTCCTACCAAGTGTCTGTTCATTTGGCAAGCGATTTCAGAGGAGAAGATTTTTATTAGAAATTGGTCAATCAGAAACAAGAATTGCCTGTGGTGGCCATGTTTGTTAACGGATCGGGACGAAATGTGCAATCATTATAGAGGACCTTCCATAGATGCTTCATACCAAGTTTCTGTTCATTTGGCCAAGTGGTTTCAGAGAAGAAGATTTTTTTAGAAATTGGCCAATCAGAAACAAGAATTGCCTGTGGCGGCCATGTTTTATATTAACGTATCAGGACGAAATGTGCAATCTTTATAGAGGACCTTCCATAGATGCTTCCTACCAATTTTCAGTTCATTTGGCTTAGCGGTTTTAGAGGAGAAGATTAAAATGTGAAAAGTTAACGGACAACAGACGCCAAGTGATGGCAAAAGCTCACATTGCCTTTGGCAAGGTGAGCTAAAAATGACAGATTCTACATTTTGACACTTGATAATTTGAACAAAGCAAATGTTTAAGGTGAAATTGAACTATCAAGATCTCCCCAAATGTTGATACTAAAATCCTACAGGTATTACATTTTCTCTAAACTCTTAATTATGCCTTGTCAATCCTTCAGGTATTACATTTTCTCTAAAAATAAACTCATAATTATACCTTGTACATGTCTTCTCTTTTAAATCTCAGTTATATATTGTGACAGTTAGTTTTATTGGTGTAGGAAAGACGAGTTGTGTAGAAAACCACTGACCTGACACAAGTAAATGAAAACAGATTGGCATTTGAAACTGTGTCAAGGTATATTGCCAGAACAGATTTATGTGGAAATGAATTGACCAGACTACACATGAACTGTATACATTTGTATATTGGATTGTAGACCATGAGGATAGCGTGTGACAGCTCCGTCTTTGTGATTTCGATACAGAAATATTTTGTCTTGATTTAATGTAGAATTACATTTCTACTTTTTTGTGTCATCATGATCATTCTACTAACCACTGTTTACCAATGTTATTAATATCTAATTAGGGAGACAGATTTACATAAGTTTTATAACATGTTTCTGAATCCCATTAAACATTGTAAGTATATATATTTGAATGATTGTATACTGAAATTTCATAAAATAAATATTGTTAGAACTAAGTAACTGTCAAACTTTATAGCATAAAATTGAAATATAACAGTTTTAATGGCAGTTTCTTCAGAAATGCAAAAATTAACAAGGCTAAATGACAATAAAAGTGAAATTTAATCCTAATAACTAAATTACAAATTGCAAAATATTTTCCTATCTATTTTTTCGAATTATGTTCATTTTTATGCTTTCTTGTCTTTTCTATATACATGTACAAATATATGTATAATTGATTTTAAAGTTATTCGTTGATTTCTAGTCAACAGTTCTAATGATCAGATTATCTTACCAAGCTGTTTCAACTCTGGTTCCAAAAATTCATAATAGTGCTGATGATTAACTTCTTGTAAACAAAGAATCTGAAATGTGATTATGATATTAAAAGATTATGCAATATTATATTTTGACTAACATAATGTTTAAATTCAATTATTTAATTTAAAATTTATTTCTCAGTAGTACATGTAAACTAGAGGCCCATCTGGCCTTACAATCATAAAACTTTCAAGTACAATCAGAACACTGCATTAATTGGAATTCAATGTGCAGATTGTCAATTTTTCAAGTAGTGAATAAAACTCGTTCTCAACAGTTTAATGACCATAAGCTCTCAGTCTGTATCATTCATCAATTTCTTATTAACAAAATCGGTGGTGTAATGGTTATCGTGTTCTTGAGTGAGGTTAATCGTAGGTTCAAATCTTGTCAGGTCAAATCAACGCCTTAACATTGGTGCTTGCTGCTTCTCTGATGAGCAACATTTAGGAGTAAGAGACTGGTTGGCTGAATTATTGCTGTTTTTGGGTTAAATAGAATCACTCGTAATAACTCACTCAAACTTTTGTTTTTCTCTGTGCCCTCTATGCCAACCTCCATACATGTAGATGGACTGTTAACCTTTTTTTGTGATAAATAACAAAATCTTCGTTCGTGAATTTAAATTTACTGTAAATTTTAAAATACAGCATGTGTGTTCTAAGATGTCAGACAAGATATAATACATACTGACCGACAGCGGAACCTTGCTATGTCAACCTTAAACAACTTGTTTCCTTGTAAGTAAATATTTGGTTCGTCCGTACTAACTTTATTTTAATCTATCACAGATAAATGGAAAATACAGCTACATGTACTTCAAAGTATAATAAATGGTCCTTTCAACATTGACACAAACAACTGTAGTTTATTGTAGAGGATAGAATTGTTGACTGCCAATTGTGAAGTAAATATCAACATTACCTCTGCATTCAGCTCCTTGATTTCCAACAATAGTTTCTTTGATCTATTCTTCCAGTCCAGGATATGTTCGTCAGATTCTTTGTATAGATAAATATTGTCTTCCAGCAAGTTTTGAGCCAAAATGTTATAAGACATGATAAAAAACTCAAATCCATGGCATGGTCTATGTTGTTGTCTAAATCCGAGGTTTGTTAGCTCCCAACGTCTTTTTTCTACATATTTATCATGATCTACAAAATATACAGGGGTCTCATGAAGTAAATAATTGATGTGTGTTCCTTTAAGTAAGATAGGTATTGTTTAAAAGTACAAGTGTTCTCATTAATAAAACTGATGTTTGTTAAAGTACAAGTGTTCTCATTAATAAAACTGGTGTTGGTTAAAAGAACAAGTGTTCTCATTAATAAAACTGGTGTTGGTTAAAAGTACAAGTGTTCTCATTAATAAAACTGGTGTTGGTTAAAAGTACAAGTGTTCTCATTAATAAAACTGGTGTTGGTTAAAAGTACAAGTGTTCTCATTAATAAAACTGGTGTTAGTTATTAAAAGTACAAGTGTTCTCATTAATAAAACAGATTATTATAACAGATATTACACATGTAGATCTTTCACTTGATCATGATATGTTGCAGCATAGGAGATCTGAGGAAACTCCATTATAGGCCACATGCAAGTTACCGTATGTATATCATCCAATAAAACTGGTGATAACAAGTGTTACTAAAATGGTTTGGTGCTTTAAAATCTGATTCAACCCACCATTTCTTTAGAAATGCCTGTACCAAGTCAGGGTCATTACAGTTTTCATAGTTTTCCAGTTGTTGACTGATTTTGTCTGTTTATATACTTATGAGTTTTTACTTTCCCTTTGTAAGATTGCTCGGAGTTCGGTAATTTTGTTATTACCCTTATTTGCATGCTACAACCAATCCAATTGGCTGAAAAAGGTCATAATATAACAAATCATTATATATTTATGACATAAGGTCACTCACACCTGACTCTTAATGGGGTTTTATCAGATCTCCTATGCCACGACATATCAGTAAAAGGGAGTGAGAGATTTGATTTTAATAAGATTATGAAACTGTTCTTTGTAGGTAACCCACAGCTGATCACTCTTTGATTACTCTCCACTCATGACCTGTGGGTCAACTGGCAGATAAATCCTCATAGTCATGTGATAGTTTTACAACACTTTGACAAGATCCAACAATTGTTTTTATAGCTAATCAAATCATAGCTTTTAAATGTATCTAAATTAAGAAAGGCACTCCTTGCAAAATGTGGGAGTCTTCATTTTTCTGTATAGATTTTTCATCTCAACAGTAGATTAACAGTATTAACAATGATTTTACCATTAATTGACTTTTCTCAATGAAACAAGAATTTCTCTGCCAGTTGACCCACAGGTGATGAATGGAGAGTAATTGGGGCGTGATCAGTTGTAGGTTACCAACGATGTGTACTGTTGGCCTACAGTTCTTTTGTAGTTTATTCCCTAATTGAGGCACTGCCTTTAGATTTACACCCTTATTGTAATATGGACTCTGAATTATACCCTATTTTGTAATATAGGCCATGATCTAGGTTCCAGATTATACCTAGGCTATGATATATACCTAAATTGTTACACATGCCCTGATATATAACTTATGGTATTATTGGCATATCAAGGACTTGTTGTCTCTGTAATTATTGCTTTTAATATTGTATATATCCACACTGTGACATGAATGCATTCTTTTCCTTTGATCTTTTTTACAGTCTATTTACATGTATCAGGATGTAAGCAACAGCTACATGTAAGAACTATGAAATAATATATGCAGATACGAGATATTCCACACTTTAAAACTGGAATGTAGTTTAATTACTCTCAGAGAGCCAAGCACCTAAAGGCTAGATGTTATAATGCATGCGTGCATGGCTTCATGTTACAAATCATTAATACCACTGTTTTCCGAGTTAAACAATCTCATTCATGCTTCACGTTCAATTGTTTAACCGTTTAACTCGGAAAACCTTGGTATATTACTTATTCAATAAAATATGTGAATTTTGAACTGAAAGATGTATCTAAATACAAAACATGCCTTTTTGTAAATTTTCATTTGAATTAACATTTTCCTCTTCAAAATTTTCTTCTTGTTCTGTCTTTGCACATTTCTGAAAGGAATCTCCCGATAGATGAGTTTTTCTCTTCTGACATGTCTGAGAAATATTAAAACTACTCTCTAATAATGTTGATGAAAAGGGAACTGAAGTTCTCTGAAAATTCTCCTTTTGATTTTGAAGTACTGTCTCTCTGCCTATGTCAGTTTCAAAGGGTGTTACAGTTCTTACGTATGAAGCAGCTGAATCCAACAAAATATTTCCATCTTTTTTCTCCAAAACAATGCCATCAGATTGTGTAGAATCCCTTCCTTTAGAATGTGTGTTTTCTTGTTTTGACAAATTATTCTCCATGGTGTAGTTACAGCTTCTAAATGTTCTAGCACAATTCACAATTCTAGTAAAAATACAAAATTTACAATTTACATGGGAAAACATCTTGTTTGATCTCACAACTGAAGAAAGAAGTAATAATACCATTCATTCTAAAAAATAAATCTTCCATGCTAAAGCCCAATTGACCATTTACCTCGTGTCTAAAAATAGTATTACCTTGTGAAGTTGTGTCTAAAAATAGATTCGGCACGTAATCAAGGGCAAATATTACACAATGTTAGAAAGGGCATTCATTGTAAAAATGTTTCCGCATTTTATATTATCGAATTTTTAAAAATCAATACGACTATTTTTTTTTAGATAGGGACTACTACTACTGAATGTATACTTGTGAAGTTGTGTACAGTCCTGCATTTTGTACAGACTGAATATAGATTAGATAGCATTACAGTGTAACAGATCACTTTCAAATGTCTTCTTATGTTATTTCATTTAATACATTTACTATTGTTTTAAGATGTAATGCAGTGTTGGGTTTTTGTAATTTAGTAACTAACATGGTTCGATCACTTTTCAATCATTCTTTGATCATGCAACAATTTCCTGTTTTCGTGTAAAAACTAATTATAGAACACAGTCTGGATTAACCGCTAAAATACGGATACATATACAATATACGTACATGTATGTGTACGAGATTTAGAAACAAGCTAGAAAAGTTCACCAAAGGCTCGTTTTCTACCTGTTTCTAAAACTCACACAAATAAATTTTATATTTACAGACAATGTTATTCTTTTTAATATTTTTTTGTATTGTCCTATCCAATGGAAAAATTATTATGTGAATTATTGATTATACTGCTAATTGTGGGCGTCTTGATTGACAATAAAGCATTTGTTTGTTTGTTTGTTTGTACGTATATTGTATATTTCAATGTTACAAATTTTCATTTTTTTAATTTCTTTTATTATCAACAATGTAACTTAATGCAAGGATTTATATAGTAGAAATATCATTGTTTAATGTAACAATATTTAATTGGTCAAGTCAAGTCAAGTAATATTTATTTAGACAGTCGGTACATGTCATAACAATAAAACATAAGCTCTAAGGAGCTTGTAAAACCCACAGGCACTCGAATTCCGGGCTCCCCTTTTTCCTCATTTGGTCCCTCCCGCGATTATGGTATGGATCTTTGTCTGGAAGTATATCTTTGAACCATTTATCCATATTTTACAACATTTCGTGTTACAACTCTCTCGTTCTACTAACTTTTGTTTCTAGGTCCAGCTGCCGTATACATAAGTAATACGGCAGCTGGACATAGAGGTGTACTCGATATAATTCCACCTTATATCAGAATGCTGTCTTCTGATTGGTTGATGAAAAGGGTATTTTTTTACCAATTCTTCGTTTTTTCACCTTTTCCACCATTGCCGGGATATTTGCCTAAAAATATCCCGGTACTATAGGAAAATATCCCGCTCGAGACGAAATCCCTTCTTTAAATAGTTTATGACGTCACGGATGTATTTTAATTACTCGGGTTTCTTCTTTCAACCAACGCTAAAGTAAAGAAAATGACGACAGTGTCAGCCGTTATGTTTGAAATCGTTGAAATGTATATATTTCAACAGGATATATTTGTATATAACTTTATGTGATAAAGTTTGTCAGTTGTCGGTAGGTTAGTGGTTTTTTACGGGTACTCCGGTTTCCTCCACCAATAAAACTGACCCCCACCCCCGATATAACTGAAATATTGTTGAAAGTTGCGTTAACCCTCTTGCTGCCGGAGGGACACATGTGTCCATATCGACTCTGCCGGAGGGACACATATGTCCAAAATCAATTGATTTGACAACATTTAGTTTAGCTAATAAAATATATCATATTTGACTTTGTGGTATCCTTTAAAGATCAGGTAGATGTCGACGTCATACCCTTACGTCATTGCGTGACGTCACGGGCAATAATGACGTAATTTTGCCCATTTCGACGTCACAAGTATTTTGCGGCAATGGCCCAAGCAATAATTCAACAACAGCCGGTTGACGGCGATTTTGATGATGCTGTTGATCCTGAATCTGATATCAGTGGTGACGACAGCGGGATGGAAACAGATGTAGATGATACTGTACTAGTCCGAGATTCCTCTGTCGTCTAACGGCGTATATGGATTTGCTGTAGCCATTGGACGTCAGAGCGCAATACATACGGAAAACAGCGGATTTGCTTCTCCAACTCTGGGTCAGCACATTTCCACGTTTCGTGGCTATCGGATTTTATTTTCTATCATAAACCCTTATATAAATCGCTTCACCAATCATTTTTCTATTCATTCATAAACATCTTACCCTCAGAAAGTGGTGTTACATTCCATTACAGCACGATTTTGCCTTAGATCCTATTATTCCGCCATTTGACTTCCATTTTTCAAACATTTGTCACGTGACTACGAGAAAACTACGATTACCGCAATGTATCATGGGAGATGATTTGCATATAAACAAACAAACAAATATTTTTATTGCCAATCATAGGCGCCTGTTAAGGCAGAACAATTAACATAAGATTTAATACAGTTGATTATATTGATTGGTAATGATTTTAACAGCAAATTTAGTGAATTACAGATAACCATAAGAAGAAAAAAAATGTTGTAATACCTTGTCCAAAAAGGGAGAACGTAACACATGCTCTTTCCGAAGCCCGTTGGTAACACTCTGTCATTGAATCTTTTCTTTCCAACACATTCTGTATTATTTCCTTCTGCTCTGCTTTGATCTGTAGATGGACTGTTTGTCCTGCAGAATACGCTTCAATGTATCGTCTTCCATGTGATTTTAATGTTTACTGTTTACGTATGCAAATAATTCTCAAATAATTTGGCGCGCTGAATTAAGTAGCTCCCATCATGCAATGCGTTACTGTTATCATTCAGTTAGTATCGCGAGATCACGTTTGTAGATTCGAAAATGGAAGTCAAATGGCGGAATAATAGGATCCAAGGCAAAATCGAGCTGTAATGGAGTGTAACACCACTTTCTGAGGGTAAGATGGTTATGAATGAATAGAAAAATGATTGGTGAAGCGATTTATATAAGGGTTTATGATAAAAAATAAAATCCGATAGCCACGAAACGTGGAAATGTGCCGACCCAGAGCTGGAGAGGCAAATCCGCTGTAATCCGTATATATTGCGCTCTGACGTCCAACGGCTACAGCAAATCCATATACGCCGTTAGACGACAGAGGAATCTCGGACTAATACTGTACATGTAGGAGGAAATGGAACCCACGCCGTATTGGTGATAGGCTTGTATGAGTTGTTAGGTAATCCAACTACCTAACTCATTTAGCCACTCGGGCCCCAAATGTTGAATAACTCATGTTAGTGGATTTTAAAATTTGTACCCCTTTTGATTTTAATATTACAAAATTTTGCACGCACCTAAATACAAAACATATCTTTTATAGTTCGTTTTAAATGCGTTTGAAATTGGGTTTGTAGGTATGCAAAGGATCTTTGTCATGAAACAATTCGACAGACCAGACGTTTTTCACGGAAACTGCAGTGGAAGAAGGAGGGCAAATTATCGATAGCGGAGTTCAAAGGATTCCTTGCCGTATTTTACAACATGGGCTTAATTCGTAAAGTTTCCATTGAGGAATATTGGAACACGCATAATCCCTCTCAGTCTACACCCTGGTTTCGTTGTCTGTTTTCGGGGAAAAGATATCAAAACATTTTGAAATTTTTATACCTTGTAGACAAGAAGAAAATTCCAAAAGTAATGATTCGTCTTATAACCCTAACCCTTTATAGCCTGAATGCATGGTCATACAAATTAGTAATAACATAGGACATAATTCTTGCATGTAGTTTTATTGCATTTCACGAAAAAAATTGTTCGCCACGTCCGATTTTTTCCTATATATTTCACGTAAAAACCACATTATTTCTTCGCAAACTGATGAAATTTTTCTCTCAAACGCAAAATGTTTTGAAGGTTTTTCGTCATAATCTTCGTATAACTTGATTTATCGTGGTTTGAAAGTTGAGGAAATAATGGGAGAGGTAAATTTAGTTTACGTGTTCCAGTAAAAACGTATTATGAAATGCAATATATAATCAAGTGTCTACGAACAAGTAACACTTCGACAACGTTATCGCAACAGGTGGAAATAACATTGTCGAAGTGTTTGAGAGTTTAACAACAAGTTTTTGAACGATGGACACACCGTTATTTAGCGGACATTTAGGGGCATTTGACGCACTGTCACTTTTAATGTTATCCTTACAATAACTAATGCTATAGGTAAAAACTGACCTATCAGACATATGTAATTACCTAAATAAGCATTTTACATATTTAGCAAATAAGGTTATAACTTTCCCTAGTACTGATTATAAATCTGAAACTTTTTGTATTAAAACAACAAATGAAGATGAGGTTTTTAAATTGCTTTGCAGCCTTTACTCATCAAAGTCTATTGGCCCAGATGGTATTGGGCCAAAAATATTAAAAATTGCTGCCCCAATTATAACAAAATCACTTGCTTACATTCTAAATCAAAGCATCTTATCGGGATACTTTCCTGACCAGTTAAAAGAAGCAAGAGTGACCCCACTTTTTAAAGATGGTTTTGCCGATGATCCAAATAATTACAGGCCCATTTCTGTTTTACCAACCATATATAAATTATTTGAAAAAGTTGTTTGCTCTCAATTTTATGATTTCTTAAGTCAATTTAAATTACTTCACGATAAACAATCTGGATTTCGTTCTAAGCATTCATGTCAAACAGCCCTGTTACAGCTTGTAGACTCATGGCTTAAAGAATTGGAAAATGGTAATTTTACTGGTATATTATTTTTAGATTTCCAAAAGGATGTTGTAAATCACAAAATCCTGCTTACCAAACTAAAATACTATAAATGTGATGATCTTACCATATCTTGGTTTAAATCATACTTAACAAACAGATGTCAAAAAGTTAGATTAGGATTAGCTGAATCAAAAATGGAGAAGGTCCAGTCAGGTGTATCACAAGGATCTATATTAGGACCTTATTATTTGTATTATATGTAAACGATCTACCCCTCTACTTACATGAAACTATTTCAGAGCTATATGCTGATGATACTACTATTCATACATCAAATGAATATGTACATATAATTAACAACAAACTTCAAAATGACCTAGTACGATCTTTGTCTAAATCAGACACGAAGGCTTTCTGGAAAACATTACACAAGTATTCTACCAATAAAAAGGACAACCCAGACATAGATCTGGAGTTTTTTTTGAATATTTAAAAAAATTAAATGCAGGTGAGTATGCATGGGGTCGAACCTATTTGGATGGAGAAGGGGTTATTTTGGTTGTAGACCAACTTACCTTACCGTTGAATCTTTGACCGCCCTTCAGGACAACATCATGCGAGTTGATTCCCCATTACCAATTCACAGGTCTGTATAAACAGGACTGGGACTATATTAATGTTGTGTACGTCAATCACCTTGCACCATTTAGAAGTCAAGCTAATGCTGTATATACATTGGGAAAATCCTTCACCATTAATCACAGGGTTAGTTACTCTATATATAGGGAGTGGATGTGGTCGAGGGCACTGGACGTAAGGCTAAGCGAATGGTGCTGCAGTGTATCAATGGTGCGAGTTCAAATCCCGTCGAGGGAAGAACACAAATTTGACAGCTCTAAAATCTAATTCTAACACTGTTTGGTTTAATTTTCAGACGTATATATATATATACATCTGCATGCATGTTACTCTTTTCAGAGAAAATGTTCTAGTTCATCATACCTCCATTATTCAATTATATTGAATAGAAATGAAACAGTCCATATTTACCTTTTCCTTTTCACAAGATGGCGAAAAAAAACGTCAAATTTCCACACCGGTAAGTGCATTCTCTGCTATTGTCGGTGTTTCATTGAAATGTGTGCTTTAATACCATAGCGTTTCGGCAACTTGATTATCAGTTAGGGAACGACCATTTAACTTGAAGGGGGGGGGGGGGGGGTATGTTTTTTTTCTAAAAAAATATTCTGATTCCCAATGTTGCTGAAAAAAATATTCTGATTTTGGTGGAGGAAAAAAAAATAATCTGATTCAGAGTTTTTGTCATATAGCCTAATGTTGAATTCTGGGGAAAAAATTGCGCTTTGCGCGACAAAAAAAATAAATATTCTAACTCTCGTGTTGTTCGAAAAAAAAATTCTGAACGAAACAAAAAACCATAACCCCCCCCCCCTTCAAGTTAAATGGTCGGTCCCTTATGTCAACGTGTGTTTGTTTTAGGACATCATTTTACTCTAAAAAAAAAAAAAGCTATTGACATAAAACCGACCGGCGAAACACGATATTTTTTGTCATGGGTACATAAAAGGACCATTTCTGTACATTTTACGGATATAATGTTAGGTTTTTCGTGTCATATATGTTCACTGCTTTATTCTAATTAAATATGAATGTTCAATTATTGTATTTAAACCTAAAACAAGAAGAACTGTGGGGAGTAATGGTTTTTTGTTTCGTTCAGAATTTTTTTTCCGGACAATACGAGAGTTAGAATATCCCCCCCCCCCCCCCCCCACCCCCCACAGAATTCAACATTAGATTATATGACAAACTCTGAATCAGATTAATTTTTTTTCCCCTCCACCAAAATCAGAATATTTTTTCAGCAACATTGGGAATCAGAATATTTTTTTTTTAGAAAAAACCATAACCCCCCCCCTTCCATTTAAATGGTCGTTCCCTAATCTGATGGGTCCAAAAACGCTTCCCACAATATGGTGTACCTATGTGTATAAAAACCAACTAAGTCGGCAAACAGGAAGTAGGAATCTGACGGGTCCAAAAACGCTACCCACAATATGGTATACCTATATGACGCTTGTGACCATATATCAGATTTCTGCCAAAAAACATTTACTAAGAAAAATGCAACGAAAAATATCTTGGACGGACGGAAGGACTGAGGTAAAACAGTATCCCCTCCCCCTTCGGGGAGCGGGGGTATAATAACAAGTTTTTACCAATTAAGAATTTTATTGGTTGGAAACTCGAGGTATATGACTTATTTTTGGTGTTGTTAAGACATTGAAAGAAAACTTTAACACTGGATGTTTTGTCCCGTCAGAAGGATCATTATAACAAATTTGGACTCGTAGAATGGCAATTTAATTAAAATTAGATCTCAGCACTTGCTCCCTATTTTCTACTACAAAACACCGATAGAAAATAGGGAGCAAATGCAGAGATCTAATTTTAATTCGATTGCATAGGATGGTTGTTTCAGAGAAGACTTTTTTGAGAAGTGTCAACAATGTACAACTTATGCAGAGTTGTGACAAAATGCCCATGCTTTTGGTCCGACAAGCTAAAATGCATGCTTCTTGAAACTGTCCAGAGACAGCTATGATATATACCCCATTTGCAGGGTTGCACTTTGCAACCAGAGGCTCTCAAAAGTGTGTTGTCACTCACCTGGTGGTTTTGACTTTTAAATCTAATAGAAAAGTCAGAACAAGTTTAAATTCAATTGCACATGATTCCGGTTGAAAATTTGCCTATTTTTGCAATTTAAAGAATGTACTACTTTTTATAATGGCAGCTATCTTGGATTTTGAAAGTGGACAACCAAAGATTATCTCAGCAGATGATTTGTATGCGATTCATTATAAAATAATAATTCTAATTTGCATATATATCCAGAATAAATTGGATGAACAAAATTTGCACTACTCATTGTCATGCAATTGCAGTTTAAATTTGAGCTCATTTTGACTAAAAAGAAAGTTTTAATTGTCAATTAAGATTTTTTTTTTTTTTTTTTTTTTTTTTTTTTTTTAGTAATGTTGGCTATTTTGTATGGTGGACAATGCTGTCCAGACAATTTTGAAACTACTCAATGTCATGCAGCTGGATTTTAAATTAGAGTTCATTTAAATATAATTTAATTTAATGTGAATACTGCAATCTGATTGGCTTATCTGCCTGGAGAAAAATTGGTTATACTTGATAACCTGGGTTGGTATTGTGACCTCACCAACATATTCATTTGCCAATGTCAAATTCAAATAGTCCCATGAAATAATCGTAATTAAAACAGAGGAATCATTAAATTTTGTTGTAAAAATTAAATTACAAGGAATATTTTAAATTTTTGAACAGGCTATACTTGCATAACCTGTTTGGAACAGTTTACGCTTCTCATAAATCGCTCCACTCATATATCGTATAACCTGTTCAAAAATTAAAAATATTCCTTAAATAAACTAAGGCAGTAATGGTCAATTAAAGAAGTTTCTATTTTTAGTAATGGTGGTCATCTTGGATGGAGGACAGGGTTCTTGGACATAATTTGGAAAGTGGGTCACCAAAGACCACCATTGATCCAATTGGTTTCATTTGGATCAATGGTTTCTGAGTAGAAAGTTTTTTTGTGATTTTTTTATCAATACAAGCCTAAAATTGAAGTTAGCATAATCTGTATAGTGAATGATTAGTGATTATTGTTTAATGTCAAATGAACAATTGTTCAGCTTTATCATGGTGAGAACAAGTTACATTAGATGAGATGATGTCTTTGTACTAGAACAAGATGCTTTGTTGGATTGTTTTAGTGCTAGCTCACTGAAGGAACAGTATGCTGGTAGGCCAATCGAATTAAACAAATTCTGATGCGCGACATTTTAATTAGATTGCGGGTAGATGTCGCTCCACTCAGACACATTATTCTGAGCCATCCAGTCTTTGCTCTTACTCCTAAATGCTTGTGCCTAACAAAGAAGCAACAAATACCAATTTTATATATCTGGTTTGACCCTGCTAACCATTAGATCTACTGCTAACCATTACACCACCAATGTAGTTCATCTAAGGTAAAGACGCAAATGATAAAAAAAACAGACATAATAAAGATACCATCACACTTTATCTTGCACTAAGACAAAAATCACATGACAACAAAATGGCTAACAATATGTACATACAACTACTCATTCTAGCTGCCTGAAGAAGTTACCTCCCCTTAAATCACTCTCCAAAGCTATTGCATGTCAAAAACAGTAACAACAAATGGGACGGCACCATGTGCGATTTAACGATAAGTAACAAGTTAATGCACAAATATTTACAAATCTTAGCACTTTTACTTGATAGAAGTAAGAAAATAACTAGAAAAATTTAACATCTTAATCACAGACATAAATGTTTAAAAATCTTCCTTTTTTAGAAATGCACCAATGGATGATGGTATAAAAATATGATTAGAGCTTAACATTAAATAGAATATTTAAACAGAATACAGAGATATAACAATGAAACTTAAAAAAGAACATTTGTAATTGAAAAAAAAAGAAGAAAAAAACAAGATGGGAGAAATGGGAGGGAGAAAAACTTTACTTTTGGCTAATAATTCTAAAATAAAAATCTTGCTATTAACAGATAATTCATACGAATTACAAAAAAAGCCATAGAGAATAACTTAATCCCTACAAAGATATTTTAATGTTATTTTACATCATAGAAGCTAATTAAGGGAAAGTCATTTAACCATTATTTAAATCCTCAATACTCAATGACAGGAAAAGTACAGTATATTTGTATATTAAGTAAAGGTCAACGTGAACAAATATTACTGATGTTTCACCGGAAGATTGATGCTTGAGTATATATAAATGACTGTCCTACACAATTACATCCTATAGTGATTTGTATGGTAACTTGATCTAATTACAGTACATGTATATGTTGTATCAGAATTAGCTAGTCGATTTTCTTTGGTATGGCTAATTCTAAATATAATTGCCATTCCCTTCATGACACAGTGAGATTCAACTTTATATTAATGTTGTATTGCACTTGTAAAGGGTAAAAACTTCCTCCCTCCTACTCACAGAAATTTATATCAATTTTTATTCAGGAGGGAAATATGTATGAATCGTGCCAAATACACAAAATACATCATGTTGTTGATTTATATGTAAAACATATCGTAAACCTAATGGTGATTATTACATGACACAATCCATATTTGACTAGGAACCATTTCAGTAAACATTCATAATGCTTACATGTATCAGTGTTCAAAATTAACTGGAATAAGTCACTGGACATGTGGTCTAATTAAAAAGATCTTTGATTTAACCTCAAAAATGTTTTGCAAGACACCCCACTCCCAAATATTAATTTGAATCAAAATCTTGCATTCCGAGATATATTACAATTCTACAGAATTCTATCAAAAACTACATTTCTTGGTAAGGAAACCCAACATTTTCCACAACCATTCAAATAGATATTTTAAAATAGTTACAGAATACAGATAATATATAACCTGAACTATATACTAATACAAAGATTGTGGAACTGTTTCATATGGACTTCAAGTTGTAAAAAGGAACAGAACAAATTTTCTGGTTTAGTTTCAATAAGATACAAGATGAATCATGTTTGAGTAAAAATTAGTTTCACGATCTCCCCAACATGCACACTGAGCAGCATCCGGTGTTGTAAACACATTGAAGTCTGTATTGATGAACGGTATATATGGCAGAATTTAAAATATATTTAATAAATACAGAATGGGATGCATACTTCTACCATCCAAATTTAAATAGGGTGTGGGCATGCGGTCCAGCATAATTTTGAGCACTGTGCATGTAAATCTTTAACATAGTAAGCTTAACTGAGTCTTTCTAAAAAGCTGTCCAGGTTATAGGGGCTATTATCCTGAGGTGACAATCACATGACTGATATCAAAAAGACAATGTCTAAATCTATTTATCACATACTGAGGGAAATAATTGATTGGCCGATTTATTGTCATGTGTTCCATGATTTACATTTTATAAATCAAATATTATTATGTTAAATTTCCTTATAATTAAATAGTATCACATTAAATTTTCTATGTTTTTCGTTAGATAAAAATTAACCAAAAAGTTTTAACGATAACTGGTTAATATACAATAATTACATTACTTCCGTTTTTCATTGAAATGCTACAATATGATTGGCTATGAAGTGGTCACATCATTATAAAAGAGATGTTTTACATCCCAATAAAACTCAAACCTGAACTTGCACGTGCCTCCATGACGACGTCGGATGTAAACAATCAATGGCGTAGTAATTTCCAACAGCAAATAATCTAACACAAATAAAATTCACAACGGAAAATTCAACTATATTAAATTTTGGTGTGATTTAAATGTAATTATAAGAATTGAATGCATTTTTTTGGGGTAGTTTTATAGGCGTGGACAGAGGCATATTTTTTGTATGAAGGGCTAGCACGCTTCATACAAAATGTGCTTCGGTCCACGCTTTCACACGCCAATAAAACTACAAAAAAATGCATTCAATTCTTAATAAACAATTAAACTTTTCATTTTTCAATGACATACCCCTGGTTACAAAAATGGATTTATGTGCATACAAGGTTTTAAAAAAACATGCAAATATTAGAATTTAATGTACTCTTCCTTTTTTTATGTGATAAAATGCGACACATTTTCAAAAAATTAAAGGGACATTTTCACAATGTCTCCCCCAAGATGCAACCCTGTATATCCTCTTACATTTAATATTATGCAACAAAATTGGATCAAATTAAAAATCATTTTATCAAATTATTTAACAATATTACATTCATTTGTTCAAATTTCACCTTGTTTTCGTGTAATGTTAATCAATTTTGACAGACATATTATTCCTTTAGTTTTTCAGATGGAAAATTTTAGAACTAGAAGTGAGAAATCCAACAATATCACAGTTATACATGTATACTGGCATTATATGAACAAGACAAAGATACCAAGAACAATTTGGTTTTATAAGCCCTCTCCCTCTCCATAATTAATTTCTTAAACTACATGATATCAATCAGAATAAAATTTACAATCAAACCAATTACTTAAAAAAATGATTTAAAATGACAATGAAATGTTATATATAAAAAGGTTGACAGATTTTTTTATAATAAAATTAATTTCTCAATTCAAATAAAAGATATACATATATATATACATAACATATTAGGTCCCAAAAGAAACACTCACACATCTAGCATACAAATTAAAACAATTGTGAAAGTTCCACATGGAAAGTGAATATCAAATTAGGTCAGTAGGGTAAAAGTGACTGTCAAATCAGTCAGTAGTAAGTTATTAGGTCAATAGTGTAAAAGCGACTGTCATTTCAGTCAGTAGTGGGTCATTAGGTCAGTAGTGTAAAAGTGACTGTCATATCAATCAGTAGTAGGTTATTAGGTCAGTAGTGTAAAGGTGACTGTCACATTAGTCAGTAGTGTAAAGGTGACTGTCATATCAATCAGTAGTAGGATATTAGGTCAGTAGTGTAAAGGTGACTGTCATATCAATCAGTAGTAGGTTATTAGGTCAGTAGTGCAAAGGTGACTGTCATATCAATCAGTAGTAGGTTATTAGGTCAGTAGTGTAAAGGTGACTGTCATATCAATCAGTAGTAGGTTATTAGGTCAGTAGTGCAAAGGTGACTGTCATATCAATCAGTAGTAGGTTATTAGGTCAGTAGTGTAAAGGTGACTGTCATATCAATCAGTAGTAGGTTATTAGGTCAGTAGTGTAAAGGTGACTGTCATATCAATCAGTAGTAGGTTATTAGGTCAGTAGTGTAAAGGTGACTGTCATATCAATCAGTAGTAAGTTATTAGGTCAGTAGTGTAAAGGTGACTGTCACATCAATCAGTAGTAGGTTATTAGGTCAGTAGTGTAAAGGTGACTCACATCAGTCAGTAGTAGGATATTAGGTCAGTAGTGTACAGGTGACTGTTATATCAATCAGTAGTAGGTTATTAGGTCAGTAGTGCAAAGGTGACTGTCATATCAATCAGTAGTAGGTTATTAGGTCAGTAGTGTAAAGGTGACTGTCATATCAATCAGTAGTAGGTTATTAGGTCAGTAGTGTAAAGGTGACTGTCACATCAATCAGTAGTAGGTTATTAGGTCAGTAGTGTAAAGGTGACTGTCACATCAATCAGTAGTAGGTTATTAGGTCAGTAGTGTAAAGGTGACTGTCACATCAGTCAGTAGTAGGTTATTAGGTCAGTAGTGTAAAGATGACTGTCACATCAGTCAGTAGTAGGTTATTAGGTCAGTAGTGTAAATGTGACTGTCACATGTAGGTTATTAGGTCAGTAGTGTAATATCAATGATTGTAATGTGATGTTGTTTATTTTTTTTGAATTTTAACTCTATAATATTTCACTTGTGAAAACATGCAACTGCAATACCCACAATGTCCATGATTCTATAAATTCTGCTTTCATAGCTTTCAATTTCATCCTAAAACATGTGGATATGCTATCAAAAGTCAAAATCCTACGTGTCCAAAGAAACCTCTGGAAACAAGATGAACTGTGAGCTAATGCTCACTTATGATACCCCCGCTCTTCGGCAAACAGGAAGTAGGAATCTGACGGGTCAAAAAACGCTTCCCACAATATGGTAATGGGGTACCTATATGAAGCTTGTGACCAAATATCAGATTTCTGCCATCAATAGTTGCTGAGAAAAATGCGACTAAAAATGGGCATATACAAAATGTATGTTCAATGTGTATAAAAATCAACAAAGTCGGCAAACAGGAAGTAGGAATCTGATGGGTCCAAAAACGCTTCCCATGATATGGGGTACCTATATGAAGCTTGTGACCAAATATCAGATCTCTGCCATCAATAGTTGCTGAGAAAAATGTGACGAAAAATGTGCATATATGTTAAATGTGTATAAAAACCAACTAAGTCGGCAAACAGGAAGTAGGAATCTGACGGGTCCAAAAACGCTTCCCACAATATGGCATACCTATATGAAGCTGTGACCAAATATCAGATTCTTGTCATCAATAGTTGCTTAGAAAAATGCACATATACAAATGTATGTTAAATGTGTATAAAAATCAACAAAATCGGCAAACAGGAAGTAGGAATCTGATGGGTCCAAAAACACTACCCACAATATGGTATACCTATATGAAGCTTGTGACCAAATATCAGATTTCTGCCATCAACAGTTACTGAGAAAAATGCAATGAAAAATATTTTGGACGCACGGAAGGTAAAAACAATATACCCTTCAGGGGGCGGGGTTCGGGGAGCGGGGGTATAATAACATTGCAAAAATGGGAATCTACAGCAGTGACCAAAAAACAATTTTACACAAGGATATTTACCAATATCAAGGTAAACCACACTATAGGTATTCACTTTTCAAGGGAGACAATTAACGTAATAAAAAAAAATGAAGGTTATTTACAATAATGATATTTACAATGTAATCATTTACACACTTTGAGATCTAACACAAATAAAATTGCATTTAAATTGAGAACACATCGTGGATGACTTAAATTAATGTCATATAACAATGTCATTTAAATAGTCATATCATACATATTAAATTAGTATTCAAACAAATTTAGGATAAAATGAATTAAAAATTTAGCTCCCATTTACATAAAACAATTTCTTTCTGCTGCTTATTAAAATTTTTACATCAAAGGAAAGCTAATACTTTATTTGAATTAATGTTAAAAAAAATTAAATAAAATTTACATGCTAAAATGAAAATATCCTTAGTTATTCCAGGATAAATAATCCAATTATGTTATTCTATTTTCTGTTGATTTTTTTTTTTTTTAATTTACAAAAAAACATCACTACCTTTATTGTTTATTATAGTATATTAACAATCTGTTGTCATAACTACCCCTTCTTCTAAATAGATAAAATTGTATGCAAGGAAATATAATCAGTACAACAAGTACCTCGTTTCTTTTTCCCCCTTGTAAATCTACATAATTCAAGACAATTTTATATTTAAGAATTATCTCCCCTTATTAAAGAGGAAAGGAGATCCAAACACTGTAATTAACCTTTTCTTCTAAAATGTTTGCTGAAAGACAACTTTTCCCAAAATTACCATTTTGGTATCTTTTTCTAACATAAAAGACATATTAAAGAATGCTTTCTACTTTCCTGAAAACAACTTTAAAGTTAAAAAAAAGTATTGACATCCCATAGGACATGTACTTTAAAGATCATACAAAATATTACGAATTCCTCAAACAATTGAATCATACAAAATTATTACAAGTATACAATTTAATATTCTTACAGGATTGAAACATTTTTTTCTTTTTTTATATAAATTTTTGATCTTTTACTTAAAAGAGGCATTAGCTACGATTTTGACCCAAAAAATTATATGTTTTGGAAATTGGTAAATAGCTTTAAAATGATGAAATAAAGGTAAATATTTCACATTAAACAGCTTATCGTACCACTTTTCGCCTTTTGAGAACGAAAATTACCATCGATTTATTATTTCCTGGCAAGCAAATAATTTGACCTCGCTTTCTCCGTATGCAACTGACCTTAAGGTTACTAGTGACAGGTAAAACCGAATAATTTGTATTTTGTCGCTTATTAACTGCAAACTTGCATGGTTTTGTCCGTAATTAACGCTGACTAAAAGCAGATTCACAGAAAATAAGAAATAAGTGCATTGTTGTACTGATTTAATGACGATTCGGCAAACTCTGTAAACAATGCCGATAATTAATAAGATGGCGTCCATTTCTTGATCAATCTCAAAACGCAAGCAGTTGTACCTTTTTTCCCCGATGCACGTACATTTCATAACATTTATAAGTTACAGAAACACATTTTATTAAGGCATCAATCATATCTGATAGTTTTTATGGGTATTTTTTTTTTTAACGATTTTGACAGATGATGCCCCTTTAATAATAATTAATAATTTTCCTTAATTCTACATAAAAACCAAATAAATTATACATTGTAGGAATTAGCACTATTGTTAGTTATTCATGATTAAGACAACTATTGTTAGTTATTCATGATTAAGACAGACTATATTTTGTTCAGTATTCTGAAGGTTTACATTTTAACCATAATTGAAAATTTAACAATTATCAACCTAAAACATGTAAAACAAAATCACAAACCAGAAGTTACCGAGTCTGTATTAGCTCACCTGATTGGTTACAAACAGTTATTGACCATTATATGATATAGCTGATTGGTTACAAACATTTATTGGCCATTATGATATACCTGATTGGTTACAAACAGTTATTGGCCATTATATGATATAGCTGGTTGGTTACAAATAGTTGTTATTGGCCATTATATGATATAGCTGGTTGGTTACAGTTATTGGCCATTATATGATATAGCTCACCTGATTGGTTACAAACAGTTATTGGCCATTATATGATATAGCTGGTTGGTTACAAATAGTTATGGGCCATTAGTAGATGCCTTTTTGTAAGTCTGATGGGAACAAAGAGGGTTTTTCTTTTGATATTAACCATTGGTTGTTCTTGTAGAGTTTCTCCTAAAATTGTGAAGTGGTTTCTTTAAATTCTGACAAGATTGAAAATGGAAACATTAAGATGACATGGATGCTAAGTGATGGCCAAAATTTAAAACATGTCCTAAACCTCTAAAAAGAAGAAAAGACACTGCCACACTGTAACTCAGTCGGAGTGATTTCCCCGGTCACATAAAAAATTAATCAATTTTTTTTTTATTAAAATTATGAAAGCTGATTTGTTTAACTTTGTAAATGTAGATTGGTTGAATTGGAATGCAATCTAAACTGTCAACTAAAAATAAAACAACAAAAAAGGCAATATAAAATAAGAAAGACGGGCATGGAATATAATTAAATTAAAAATATTTACAAACCAAAAACAAACTAAAGCTACAATCTCAAAACAAAATAAAATAACAATAATAGTAAATTGGCCCTGTTATTCTCGTCGAGGACGTTTCCTTGCCATTGCTAGGTCAAATTCTGTGCTTCGTTTATGATTTTTGAAATGAACTTGTGATTGTGCTGTTAACTGAAGCTGTATTGCACTATAGTTACACTTATCAGAAGTAAAAATTTTACGTAATCCTAACATTTTATGACTCTTCAGACATAAAGTTACTGGTTCAAAAATAATTTTTTCTTCGACAGGCTCGGGGGTAGGGTCAAGATCAGGAATGGGACTTGTGTGTGGACTGATGGGTGTGGGACTACATTGTGAGACAGAGGTGACAACTCCATTTGTTAATTGTTGTTTCTTGTACATCATCATATCTGATGGACTCTCTGCTTTAAGCATGGAATCCACAGACATGCCCATGAAAGGAGAACCATTAGACTTGGTGCTGAGAAATTCTTGTAAATCTACTCGCGTATCAGATGATGTCGTGACAACAGATGCGGTACTGACTGCTGTAAAGGGTTCTCCACTACCGAGTAGATACTCAGGGTTAAGAATTGACTCACTACAGGCTTGAGCCAATGCCTCAATGTTAGGGTTAGGTTCAGACTGAGAATCATCCTCTACTTTAGAGACCAATTCTTCAATATCTGATATAGTTTTGATCTGTTCGCCATCATTCTGTCCATTCATATTTTTGTCCTTATTTTCATTATCATTTTTGTCATTTCTTTTACTTTTCTTTGCTTTCTTTTGATTTCTGTTCTCATCTTGGACAATTTCTTTTTCTTCATCTGATTCATCTTCTGATTCTGATGACGAAGATGATTCCTCACCACTTTCACTTTTAAGATGAATCAATTTTCTGACTGTTGGGTCAAATCTGGAGAGAGAATTGACCAGTTGTTTTGCCCACGTTATATGTAGCACAGGAGTTTTGCTGTCTTCTTCCCACTCACATATTCCATCATAAAATCTCAGAAAGTTTGAGTAGCACTGTGGATCATATGATATTGACGTGTGGTGGATACGGGAGGCATTTTCACTTGCTACATGTTTCATCATTGTAGGTATAAGATCGTTGCCAATTTCCAGAAATTCCTTATAAATTTCCTCGTCTTCTCGGTTATAATTAAAACTGAAAATTATGAAATCATATTTATAAATAATAAAAGTGGTAATTCAATAAGAGATAAAGTACAAATAACAATAAATTCTTACCAAGAAAGGCAAAATGAAATAAGAATTGAAATAATGTTTTTTATATGAAATATATAGGGAAATATTATAGTGCAAGACTAACTATCCATGACTGTAAGTATATTGATTCTGTGACACATGCAACACAAAAATAAATATAAGAATACTTTATAATCATATCACTTCAATTTTCTTATCAATACATGAATAAATCTAAAATTCGCCCATGTTAGAAGATTTCTTTTTATTTTATACATGCAAAAAATCAAGTAGTGCTAACAATTACTTTTACTTATTCATAAAGAAATCAGAAAGAAATGATTTTTAATTACTTATTGGTCTACATGTGATGTATACCTACTTTTTGACAGCATGAGCTGCCTCAGCCCAAGCTTTTAAAGCTTCTTTGTAATTCCCATTCCTGTTGTGATAACCTCCCAAGTAAGTATATGGGTACACATGTTGATTGTTATAATGGACCTTGGATGACTCGATTGATCCTTCAAATATGTCAACAGGAGGAGGTCGTCCTGGGGTAGGTGATATCTCTTCTAAATCTCCTAAATTACCTAATGCCATAGGGTATCTGTAATACAATATTTCAATGATGTTGAAATTTCTAACATGATATTTTTATGTATTAAACTTTCAAACTTTCTTTATTTACAGTTATATGTATTGCTATTAAGAAATAAGTCTCTGTATATTATGTAATATGGTGGTTTATCTTATTCATAAATTGCTTTGGACCTAAGGCCTAAATTAAAATATTGTTTGTTTGCCATTCTCTGACTCGAGATTTTTTTGTGTGGGTAGGTAGGTAGGTAGGTATATTATTTAATTTTTCGGAACCAGACATACATTTTTTGTATGTTTAAAATATTAAGTATACAGTATGAGTACATGTACTGAGCATGCATGAAGCTAAATACACATCCGTGCATGTTTCTGTTTCAGATTTAGATACATGAACCTTGCACTTTTGGGGCTATATTGCATATGTTTTGTGTGTTTAGCGGAGAAGCAACAAATACCAATTTTTATAGTATTTGGTTTGCAACTACCGGGGCTTGAACCCACGATCTACCGTACTCGATAGACAATACAATGGCTAAAAGAAAAAGGACAAACCATGATCTACAAAACACTACACGGAAAACTAAAAATTGTGCAACTCGAATCTCACTCAAAAAGGGAAGGGATGAAGACAGGTGTTCAGAAAGGGTAAGCAGTTCCTATTCCACTAGTGCCGTAGTGGCACTCCTTTTATTACTCTCGTTACAAACTCAGTGATATGTCATGAATGAGGAAAGGACAGGATTGTGATTACATCAAAAGGAACATATCTGTGGTCATTTGTGACACAGATATTATGTAGCGGCTAATCAAGTCATGGTAGTGATAGATATTAATGAGACTTGCTTTGATCAAATGACAAATATCGTAAATTTGGCATAAATGGAAGAAATTGTATATTATTTTAGAATATCTATTTTCTTTACTTTAATATATTTATTTCTTTTATTTTCAATTATTTGACAATTAACTGCCTATAATATGTAACCAGAAATTGTTATTATTTATTTATTGTTTGTAAATTGTAATGTTTGATTACGTTTTT
Source organism: Bathymodiolus brooksi (assembly GCA_963680875.1). Classification (NCBI taxonomy): domain Eukaryota; kingdom Metazoa; phylum Mollusca; class Bivalvia; order Mytilida; family Modiolidae; genus Bathymodiolus; species Bathymodiolus brooksi. The sequence continues at coordinate 19,868,667 of OY804576.1, forward strand.
GATATCTGGGTTCTGGTCCGAGGACAGACACAGAAATGGGGCAGCATGCTATCTAACGGTCCTAAGCTGCAATATCATTTGCATGATTTATGTCCTAAATGCCTAGATCATTGACTTTGATGAATATCTTGTTATTTTCTTTTAGGGCCAGGTTTTTGATGTTCGTATTTGTCTTTGTACAGGTAAAATTTAAAAAAAGTATTTTTAATTAACGGCTGTTATCGACACGAACTATGGAAAAACTACGATAATTCCGAATATACCGGAACTTTACTAAAACACGGAATGGACCGGAACGAAAATTTCGGAAATAAAAAAAAATAATTTAAAAACGGCAATAAAATCTTTTGAGTCGCACGGATTTTTTTGGGTCGGTCGGCTGACGGAAAACAAACAACATTTTAATTTAGGCCTAAATAAAAATTTCACCATTTTCTTTCCTTTTTTATACAGAAAATCGCTAATACTCTTCTGATAGTTCGAATAGCTCTTGTAAACATGCTTCCTTCTTCTGTTAGGCATGTTGTTGATCATTTTCCTTTTACAAGTAATCCAAGTAATCATAAAATGAAAACATCAGTAGCCAAAGCTTTTAAAAATAGCTCAATTACACAATACTTTAATTAGACCAAAAATGATAAATCTGAATGAATTGGTTGTTTCTTGACAGGTTGAAATTTCATGGGTCATAGGTGAAATTCATGGATATGTACCACAATAAATAGGGTCAGTTGATATATGATGCTAGTAGTAACCAGTTCTTAAGACAGATGAAAACAAAGAGCCAGCGGATAACTGATGATCACAAAAAGGTTGAGTCAAACCCCTTGTACAAGATTATTTCAAAATAGTTTTAGAGGCTGTGATTATGTATTTCTGGGTGTAATACAAATGAGTGTTATTCTGGACAAGATTAATGAGCTATAGTTGTCTACATATTATTATAGCTACAAACTCATACCAGTTAGTCTCGTCAAACTTCTTATAGAAGTGAAAAATTAATTAAACTTACTTAGATATATGTCCCATATCATACAACAACCATAATAATTCCTGGAAATAAAAAACAAAGCAAGATATTAAACATAATTTCATAAACTGACATGCCTAAATCTCCAGACCTACAAAATGAAAATTTGCTCTTTAGTCAAAAGTAAAGACTTAGTCAGAAAACATTATTCTGTAAGTTTGAATATTTAAATTAAAAAACTTCTGAATTGGGTCAGAAATTTTTACCATACATTTAACAAAAGGGTGTAGATATAACTGGACATGGAGTGCATGAGTGATTGAATGAACAAGTTATTATCGTATGCAGGGCATAAAAAAATTTAACACAATGTCTTTAATAACTAATGACAATGAAATATTTTTTTTAGACAAGATTAAAAGAAACCTGAGGATACACTTTACTTCTTTTCTTAATAAGAAACTACTGTATTTTACGGACTATTGGTCAATGGGGGTGATAGGCCGAATTGCTGCTATTCTGCTAAAATTTGGGGGGAATACTAAGATAGGTCGAAGATGCCGATGATAACTTGGGTGAGGATTGTCACATGCCAGTTTTTTTTTTACTTTGGTAAGTATTTGTCCTATAACGATGTTCTTCGGTAAGTATCTGTAAGTATTAGCTCAAGAATACTACTCTTATGTGTCTTAAACGAAATAATTATGAATGTTAAATTTAATAAAAACAAGATGAACTGTGAGCTAATGCTCACTTATGATACCCCCGCTCTTTGGCAAACAGGAAGTAGGAATCTGATGGGTCCAAAAACGCTTCCCACGATATGGGGTACCTATATGAAGCTTGTGACCAAATATCAGATCTCTGCCATCAATAGTTGCTGAGAAAAATGTGACGAAAAATGTACATATATGTTCAATGTGTATAAAAACCAACTAAGTCGGCAAACAGGAAGTAGGAATCTGACGGGTCCAAAAACGCTTCCCACAATATGGGGTACCTATATGAAGCTTGTGACCAAATATCAGATCTCTGCCATCAATAGTTGCTGAGAAAAATGTGACGAAAAATGTACATATATGTTCAATGTATATAAAAACCAACTAAGTCGGCAAACAGGAAGTAGGAATCTGACGGGTCCAAAAACGCTTCCCACAATATGGCATACCTATATGAAGCTTCTGACCAAATATCAGATTCCTGTCATCAATAGTTGCATAGAAAAATGCGACGAAATATGTGCATATACAAATGCATGTTAAAATAAATATGTATAAAAATCAACAAAATCGGCAAACAGGAAGTAGGAATCTGATGGGTCCAAAAACGCTTCCCACGATATGGGGTACCTATATTAAGCTTGTGACCAAATATCAGATTTCTGCCATCAATAGTTGCTGAGAAAAATGAGCATATATGTTCAATGTGTATAAAAATCAACAAAGTCGGCAAACAGGAAGTAGGAATCTGATGGGTCCAAAAACGCTTCCCACGATATGGGGTACCTATATGAAGCTTGTGACCAAATATCAGATTTCTGCCATCAATAGTTGCTGAGAAAAATGAGCATATATGTTCAATGTGTATAAAAATCAACAAAGTCGGCAAACAGGAAGTAGGAATCTGACGGGTCCAAAAACGCTACCCACAATATGGTATACCTATATGACGCTTGTGACCAAATATCAGATTTCTGCCATCAACAGTTACTGAGAAAAGTGCGACGAAAATATCTTGGACGGACAGAGGTAAAACAGTATACCCCCCTCCCCCTTCGGGGAGCGGGGGTATAATTCGTTTTTAAACTTGTATGCATGTTTTTTTATGAGAAGTCTGGTTTGTAAACTCATACCCCAATGACATTCATACCAGGCCATCTGTGGGTGTCAAAACGAGGTGGTAAACGAATGTTCATAAAATAAAATAATCAAGCTATTAAAACAATGTATCACCTTGTTCAGTTTTATTGACATACCTTCAAACTGTGTTAAATTAACAGTACACAAATATGTGATCGCTGTTACATAAAGTGTCGACTGAGCTTCACCTGTGTTGATTATCTAATGGTGATTTTTTTTTATTTGTTCCTAATTGACCAATTCAAGTGTAGAAAATTTTAGTTTAACGAAATTGATAATTATTTTCCACTATATTTAGTATAATAAGCTTGTTCTCCACGTTTATTGTGAGATATGCATCCACCATTTTTCACTACAACCTTGTGTACGATATATTTAGATATGACATCACAGTGACTATAAATAAACCAATGTTTTGAAGTATTTGGTTTTATCTCATTTGTGATAATAATTTTATATTGTAAACGATCCACTCTTGTGTTTTTTCAACAAGATACATTTTTTATAGTACATATTTTATTACACAATACAATATTATAACTGATTTTCGTCAACACATTGAATATTGATTTTTCCAGATGTTGAACTTTTTACCCCCCGGAATTGCACCTGCCGTTAGTATACTTTTATTTACACAAAAATAACACCAAGAACATCGATGATTTCAGTTTCTAATTCAGAAATAAACATACAACAAAATTGTAATTTTTATTGAGATTTTTTTTTAGGGATTCCAGATTATTTTTTATTTCATCATTGTATAGGTCGAGGCCAGCGTGTTGTAGAAATTTTTTTTTATCTTATAGTCCGTAAAATACGGTATTCAAATTAATGTTTCAAACTACTCTCTAGTTCTCCAGGAATTAAATGTTTCAAACTACTCTCTAGTTCTCCAGGAATTAAATGTTTCAAACTACTCTCTAGTTCTCCAGGAATTAAATGAAAGGCCAAAAATAGCACACCGTCAGAACAATGCCAAAATCCAATCTAAAAACTAAGGAAACAGGGAATATTGATACCCCTAACACACATATACATGACTGCTCGTTCTCCTGACAATACAGGCACCTCAATAGAAAGTGGCAGTGTTAAAGAAAAGATTAAAATGTTGTTTATCAATAGACAAAGATGTACATCACGTGATAACATACATTCATTTGTTGTAGCATGAATGTCATACCTGTTGTAGTGACCCCATCTCAACACTGTCCAATGCCACATTTATGGATGGGTTAATAGCACTAACAATTGCTGCTACTTCCATATGTCTGTTACAAATAACTGGTTGTCCATTCAAATATAACCAACTTTTTTCTACAACACTGGCTGTGATTGGCTGGCCTCGTTTGTCTTCATTTCCTTTCCCTAAAATAAGCATTCCAATATTCTAAATTTAGAAATAAATATATAAAAGAGAAATAATGTTCAACTTTCTTTATATAACTATATTCACTCTTGAGTGAGTGTTGGTTAATGCCAACTCAGCAATTTTTCAGCTATATCATGGTGAGAACAAGTTAATTTTCAATGAAATGATAATGAGGTCAGCTTTGTACTAGACCAACACGCTTCGTTGGATTTTTATAGTGCTAGCTCACACTGAAGCAACAGTCCGTGGATAGACATGTCGCACCACTCTGACACATTTTTCTGAATCCGAGCCACCCAGTCTTTGCTCTTTCTCCTTAGTGCTGCAGGCTTAGCGGGGAAACAACAAAAAACCAATTTTATAGTCTTTGGTTTGACCCGATGTGGGCTCGAACCAATGATCTACTGCACTCAAGGTGAGCATGTTAACCATTACACCACAAATGCGGTTATATTTACTCTTGAAAATAAAATCATTTTAAAATAATTTTCATTGTGGCATTAATGGTACGTTCTACAGTACACTCAAGGACATATTGTGGTGGATCACCTTCAGAGACGGACTGCCTGTCATGTCTGAATTGGAGTCTACAGGTGTTTGTTGATTGCACACCTGTTGTGTGAATATCTGATAGTGGCTAAATTGGGGGGTCGTAAATTTGTACCTGAAGGTGATAAAGCTATGACTTACATGTACCTGTTCTTGTATTTATTTAATCACACATTACAATTTTAATTCAATAATTTTAGACAAATAAAAAAAAATAATTATGGTTTTTTTTCTCAAGTATTCAATGGCCATGTTTGTGAAAAAAGATGAAGAAAATAAAATTAGCTATTCTCATTTGTTTTCTTTTTACTGAAAAAAAATATGTAATTCAATATTTATAAATACTGATAAAAGACAATTTTAACATCATTATACTACTTGAATTTTTACATTTTTATCACCTTACTTTGATCATCTACATTAAAAGAATTATTAGTTTCAAATTAATCAAGCTGTCTTAAAACAAGTTACAGATGTTTTTTTTACAGGTAAAGCTACTAAATGTGTAAAATAATTTGTATTTTTTCTAATAATGAAGAATGAATGAATAAAGATGATTATTAAAAATTAAAGCATGGAATGTGTATTTACTTTAAATAGTAAAGAATGATTTATCAAAATTGATTGCACAGAAAAACTAATATGGTTAAAAATCATATAATCCACTTAATTTATCACTTCAAAACTAGTCCTATAGAAGTTTAATAAATATGGTTTTTTTTTACACATTCATGTACACATATAATTGCAAAATAAAGGACCATAGTCAGACAAAATGATTTATTCAAACAAATTTTTTTTTGGTATGTCAAATAGTATTTCAAATTTAAAAGAGAAAGAGACAGTCAGATGGGGGCTGGGGAAAAGCTAACATTAATTTGAGAATTGACAACAACTTTTGTTACTTTTTGAAATATTTGTGTAGCCCTGAAAAGGGCTGTTTTTCTTGTGTAGTCCTGAAAAGGGCCATTTTCTGTAAACGTTGTTACTGCTGTTTGATGCCAGTGATCTTTGCCCGGAATTCTGGTTGCTGAAGCTTTTCTGCAAAGTACTTGAGTGATCTGTGTCGGGATCTTTCAGGGAAAACTTGTTTCAATTTTGGTTGTTGATTCCCGGATTTGTCTGTTTCACAGACTTCGATTTTTTTCCGCATTTTGTATTATTTTTGTCACTCTAGACAGCTTCCTTAGTCAGTTAATGATCCGTATTTTGTTGTTACTTCCATTGTGGCAAAATTTGATGACTTTCAGAAGTATGATCGTTTTTTTGTTTTACAGCCTACAGGTGTGTCATTTGCGTCAAACATTTAAACCTACAGCTGAATCGTGTATTTTCGTTCACATAATTTTACAAGAGACTGAAGAGTGTAAAATGTGACCTAAATTTATATGTACATTTTTTCGGTCTGCAGATTTTATCTTAAAAATACAAAACTTTTTAATGTTGTTTGATGTGAAGGTTTGCAATTTTTAAACTTAAATCGGCTGAAACTTATTGATTTACCCAACCGATATAATAACACCGCAAGATTAAATCTAAAAATAGATAGATTCCAGGTAAATAATGAATATTCAAGAGATGGGATGCGAACGGAACAAATACACATCGAAATTTTAAATCATATTTCACACACTTGTAAAATTATGTGCACGAAAAAACACAATTCAGCTGAAGGTTGAAAATATTCAAAACGCAAACAACACATATATAAAACAAAAAAACAACAACAAAAAAACGATCGTACTTCTAAATGTCAGCAAATTTTGCCACAATGGAGTAGTGTAGATTCAGTGAGAAAAGACCACTAAATAAGGTCTAAAAATAGATAGATTCCAAGTAAAAAATGAATATTCAAGAGATGAGCTTAGAGTTGGAAAAAAACCACGAAAATAGAACAAATTGTAAAATATATTTAGTGAAGGACTACTGATTTTCATAAAATTTGACAGAAATAAATTATTTTCTACATGCTTCCACAAACAAGAATAGTTTGATTCTAATAAATATTGATGACCCTTGACCCATGTCTCATTTTATCCAAACCACGCTACATGAAAAAGAAATTTTATTCAAAATTAACTTAATCAGGTCATATCCTGTCACAGGTAGCAATTAAAGGCAATTAAATATTTAATCTTGTTAACTACACCTGTTGGCTCAACTCTTTAGTTTTATGACCCTTTTTATTGCACCTGTCTCCATCCGACCTGCTGTCTGACATGTCAAATCCAACATGTCGGACATCTATCACAATATGTCCTTGAGTGTACTGTATTTCAACAATCTTTTTCCAATGCATTAGTTATTTACAAAGATCAACAATTTCAACTGGATTTTAAAGTGAATTTTATAATGATTTTTTCAAACTCAGACAAATTATCCTGACTTTCATCTATCCAGTTTTGACTTACATGTATTCCTTAATGCTGTCTGGTTAGCACAGAAAATACCAATTTCATAATCTTTTGTTCGACACAACAGGAAATCTAACCCATAATGTGAGCACAACTAATCAGTATACCAGAAAGTCGGTTCATAATATACAGTACAACCTAAAAATTGTATGACCTAAATTTAACATTAGGTAAAACATGTACCATGCCATGTGACTTCAGCAGTATCTTTGAGATCTTCACCAAACACAACCCAGGCATGATCTTCTGATAAGGATAGATGAACATCATTATATTCCAACACTTGAAATGCTGCCACAACTGCAAAGGCTACACCAAAACAGTCAAGTTTGTTCCCTGAAATACAAATATCATTGAATAATAGTAAATATATCATTTATTACACCAAGTGAGTGATAAAGGCAAATTATTTAGTTTCTTAAAAGTTAAAAACAAATTCTACTTTTCAATTTAATGATTTGTAATTACAAGCATTAATTCTATGTCATAATAGTTTAAAAAATATAGTTAATTCCTACATCAGTATAAAATAGTCAAATTTGTAAACGTTATTCATATAACTTGTGAACCCATTCACTATTTTACAAGAGAATGTCAAACTTGTGTATTTCATACAGACCAACACAAACTATATTTATACAAAAAGACGACAACATGCTTGGTTGGATTTTTATAGTGCTAGCTCACTGAACCAACAGTCTATGGGTAGACATGTCATTCCACTTGGGCACATTATCTGGATTCCGAGTCAATCATTCTTTGCTCTTATTCCTTAATGTTACATGCTTAGCAGAGGTGCAGCAAATACCAATTTTATAATCTGGTTTGATGCAACCAAGGATTTAACCCACGATCTACTATAATGCAATCACGTCCATGTCTAATCCCTTTTGGGATTCGAAGCCAGAGTTGTTTTCTGATATTGCCTGCCTCCGAATCCCTTATCATTAATATCAACCATGCATAGTTCTATTCAGGAATTTTTTTTCAGGTGCCCCTGCCTCTCAATGTCGTGCCAACCGCCGCTGGAGTATTCAAAAGTAGACATATTTTACTGCATAAATATGTAAATAGAATCATGATCACTTACCAATGATGCCAGATACAGCTCATCATTCCCAGCCGCCGCTTCAGATCCATTGAATGTCGTCATTTTGACTTGTTTTGAAAGTATGTCACGTGATCGCTTTTTCCACGAATTATGTGGCATAGTCTATTCCATACTTCTTGTTCAATCGGTATTCAACTGTCAATGTTATGTTCTACAGCCGAGTTGGTTTAATACAATATCTATATCTGTCATTTGTCAACTTGACTAACTAGTTATTTAAATATTAACAGAAGAAGTTCCTCGTGTAAAAAGAAAAGAATGCTTCAATACTGATAAATCAGATGTATAGAATAGACTATACAACGTAATGGAAAAAGCGATCACGTGACATACTTTCAATACAAGTCAAAATGGCGATGGATCTGAAGCGGCGGCTGGGAAGGATGAGCTGTATCTGGTGTCATAGGTAGGTGCTCATGATTCTATTTACATATTTATGCAGCAAAATATGTCTACTTTTGAATACTCCAGCGCCGGTTGGCACGACATTGAGGTGCAGGCATAATTCACGCCGGTTCGAGGCAGGGGTACCTGAAAAAAATTCCCGAATAGAACTATGCATGGTTGATAAGGGATTCGGAGGCAGGCAATATCAGAAAACAACTCTGGCTTTGAATCCCAAAAGGGATTAGTCCATGTCCTTTACGATGATGGGTCTCTATTACTATGACATTGCACAGCAACGATCATTGTAATGACTCTGACTATTGTTGGACCATGATTGGAAATAAAACATTTCTATATCTTATTTTATACCAGTAAGGAAACTATATAGGGACTGTAGATGTGCTCGATCTTTGAAACTTTTTGTTAAACAACACCATATAACATCCGATACGATTTTAACCAGTTCTCTGGTAGCATATTTTTCAGGAAATTTCGTTTTATCAACAGATCTTTTCACATGAGTCACAAATTTAGAATACAACGCTTCAATGGTCGATAATTCAATAACAGGAAAGATGGGTTCCAGGGTATTCGATTTATCAGCATCACTTGACACTGCCCTGTTGACAGTCAAAATATTTTCAATAACACCAAGCACAATGGATAACAATGTTAAGTTTGGTTCATCGTCTTTCAATTCGTGTTTAAATAAATCAATGACATCTTGTATTTTCTGAAGGGGAAAGAATTGTTTTTCGATTTCTCGGAATCCCGCCATCTTGCATTGGAAAATAATATTCTAGCCTCTAAATGTTCAAATATTTAGCGTTTTGAAAAAATTAACGATTTCTTGTACAAATGAAAGTTTGAAATGAATGCAAAAATAATTATTATTTCTTTCTGTTCTATCATTTAGAGTTGTCATTCCAATAATTTGTAAATAAATGATCGTTTCGTATAAAGTTTAGAGATTAAATAATTTGTTATTGAGAAAATGGCTGACAATGTGCAAGTCGCATCAGCAGCAGATAATAATCAACCCCAAAATGTTGAACCAGCGGCAGATCAAGCAGTATTATACTTTTAGAATATTCATCAATGCTTTTAGTTTTGATATTTATCGTTTTATCTAGTAATTTATGTAAAATAAAGGAGAAGAACCTGAAACGCTTGGCTATCCTTAATTTTTAATGCAATGTCTCATTATATCGCGGCACGTGTATCTCGACGCCATTTTGACGATATATTACCGCGGTTTTGTGAGTCCAATTAAGTCGTCACTTATATTTGTGGGAGATTTTTGCCTTAGTACGTGACTGATGCTTTTGTTTGTGTTAATTTTAATAGTTTGCTATCGATATCTTCCAGGAAACAGTGCACACAATGCTGTCAAATTGATTTGAATCCGGGTTGTTTCGTCCTCATTTATTAATAGTGCTTTAAAAAATGAAATATGGAAAATACCATTGCAAATATTTGTATTTTGGATGTTGTAAGGCTTGTTCATGGGTACTTTGTTTTAATTAATTAGTAATCGACAGATCAAATAATTACAATTTTCAATTTTTTATTAATTTCTTTTTATTATTTTTTTGCAGTTTAATTAGTAATAACAAGGATTTATATTGTATATAAATCCTTGGTAATAATTGACCAATAATTATTAAATATTATAATATAACATCATGATGATGTTAACTCCGTTGTTTATCCAAGGATTTATATATTCTCTTTTCTGGGCATCCGGGTATTTCGGTCAACGAATTATCTCCCTTGTCATTGAGGCGGTGAAACATTCGCCATTTTAAATTTGATTTTCACCGCCTAAAGATGGCCGACTCGTTGTTGTTAGAGGAAGTGACGTCACCCCGGAAAAGAGAATATAAATCCTTGGTTTATCATATATTTTTTATTATTTTGATTTTATTTTTATGTTATCAGTCAATGACTGGGATTTGGAACTTGCAAGCCATTCGGGCCAGTACTTATGAGAACTTTACTGGCCCGAAAGTAAATTGACCAAAACTGAAAGAAATTGAAAGAAAGTAATGAAAAGCATCATGATGTCACATGTTTATTCTCTTGAATAAAAAAAATATGAGTCTGTTTGGAGCTCCTCCAGTTCGTTCTCATCACTCTATCCCCTTCATCTTCATTCAACCTCTTGTATACTGGTACATGTAAGATCATTACGTTCAAGCCTTGGTCGTATTTGAGTGACCTGTAATGCCCCCACTCTTTTCAGAATAAAAATTATTTGACAAAAAAGCTCTCAATTTTGTTTGACAAAATGGCATGTTTAATAAAAAAAAATTCTACTCAAAACGATAATATCATGTGTCTTGTAATTCAAGATTTGTCCAGTAAATTTATATACTGTCTTGTTCTAACTACCTTATTGCAACTGATACAACATTCACTTTCCATGCTAAATGGATAATGTTATCATGCCAGAATCATGTCGTATATACTTTCCAGTAAGGCTTGACCAAGCCATTGTTATCAAAGCTTAAGCTTTTCAAAATTCTTTTGCTGCCTTTTCTTTTTCACAATACCTTGACTTGTGTGTGTGTTTTTTTTTTTACTTTATTACCAGTAATTAAACTCATCAAAGACTAATTAATGCAATCGTCATGAATTAAATTTATAATTCTAATAAATAGATGGATATTCATATTGTTAATTTCATGACATACAATGCAAGTGCAAAAAAAAATATTTGAACAAAAACGAATCACGGGAAGACATTTATTAACATTTGAATCACAAAAGTTAAATTGTTTTGGAAAAAAGTGGTGCCGGCATTTTGACATCGTATTTGAGCCATGTCCAGTTCTTTTTCCAGATTTATAGTAATTTTCCATCCTTTATCTCCTCTGACCACCTTTTTTTAAATGTTTTTCAGCACACTTTCATTTCTGTGAACAATTGGGTAGGGCCCCGTCAAAATATTAAAACAAATTTGCCATACATAGGTTTTTAGCTCACCTGGCCTTTAGGCCATGTGAGCTATTGTCATCACTTTTCGTCCGTCGTCCGTCCGTCAACATTTCACATTTTAATCTTCTCCTCAGAAACCACTGGACCAATTGCAACCAAACTTTGGTGGAATTGTCCTTGGATGGCCCCCTTTCAAAATTATATCCGGTGATCCCGACTTCCAACCAAGATGGCCACCAAGCTCAAAATAGAAAAAAAGGGGGATGAAATTTTAATTGTCCATTGCTGCTTTAGTGTAAGTCAAAATGAGCTGAAATTTTAACTGCAGCTACATGGCAAGGAGTAGTTTAACATATATTCCGGGATTTTCTGTGAAATTTTTCTTTCAGCCGATATATACCGATTATGCAAATTAGGCATATTTTGATAAAAGATCACATTTAAATCTTCTCCTCTGAAACTGCAGAACCAAATTAAACCAAACCTGGCAGGGATGGTCCCTGGGTGGTTCCCTTTCAAAATTGTGTCCGACAGCCCCGCCCTCCATTCAAGATGGCTGCTGTTACTAAAAATAGAAATTTCTTCAATTGTCCATTGCTGCTTTAGTATAAGTCAAAATGAGCTCAAATTTAAACTGCAGCTACATGGCAAGGAGTAGTTTAGCATATGTTTGGGTATTTTTTTTGGAAATTTTTCTTTCAGCCGATTTATACCGATTATTCAAATTAGGCATATTTTGATAAAAGATCACATTTAAATCTTCTCCTCTGAAACCGCTGAACCAAATTTGTGTCTGGTGGTCCCGCCCTCTGACCATGATGGCTGCACAGCTGTACTTAGTTTAACATAGGACCCTATGGGAAATTCACATAAAAACCATCTTGTCTGGAACCAGTAGCTCAATTAAAACCAAACTTTGATGGAATAGTCATTGGATGGTCCTCTTCCAAAATGGTGTCCGGCAGTTGCGCTCTCCCGCCAAGATGGCCGCCACAGTGCAGTTGCATTGTTATTGAAAGCAGCTTTGATCCAGGTGAGCGATTACAGGCTCCTGGGAGCCTCTGGTTATTTTTTATACCGGAAGTTAAACAACATGGATGGAGTTGAGCAACCAATAAATGGATACAAAAAATCACACAAAATATTTTGTAGTCATATATTCATAATACACAATGATGATACTTATATTACTGAAGATTACACTACATAATTTTTTTAAATGAAGTAAGTTTTGTTCTGGTTTTACACAAGGATGAAAAGATTCCGGGACGAAAACATATCTATTTACGATTCTGATTAAAGTTATTTTTAAAACAGAATATCCTGTCAACTTGGTCGTGGCTGAACACATTTGTTCGATTTGAATACGAAAATTCAGCAATTGATGTGCTAATTAATTTATTTATGAAAAAATATTCCACAAGCCAATCGGACTTGTGGTTTTGAAATTTCCACTGGCCAGGAGAAAAAATCGCGGGCCATCGGACCACCGCTAATTTCAAACACTGTTATTATTATTTTTTATATACAACTAATAAATAAATAATTACCAAAAAATTGTCTGTCACTGAATGACAATAGCAACATCATTTTTTTAAGCATTAATTTAATCGTTAATAAAGGGGCTCGTGCTTTAATTTTGAGTCAGCTGAAGTTCATATCGACAACATATATCAACAACATCTCCCAAATCAGTGTTTGAAAAATGACCTGTCACAGTCTGTAAGTGTGCACTTTTTCCTGGAAGATGTCTTGCCGGTTTTCTAAATTCTACTGTATAACCAGAGCTCTAGATAATTTTCAAGTCCAAAGGGTAATTACCCCCTACTTTTGAAAATGATGGGTATTTGCATATTTCCTTTGCACTGTTCTACTCTCTACTTCAGAAAAGATTGCTTACATGTACACTTTTAAAATTATGTTTGACACCAGTGTTATTCAATAAACGCAGGATGCAAGTGAAATGTATATCTCTGTTTAATTTGACACGATTGTGTCATGGTTGTAAATATTTTGTTTTTTTGATCGTCGACTTCGGCAGTTTTCACAGCCGTGTTGATAATGTCATCAATGATTCCTTTAACTATACTGTCACTAGACACAGATGAAACTGTCAGAAACTCAGCATAGAATTTTCCATAGCATGCTTATTCATGTTCTTGCTCATTTTCAACGAACAACGTGTTCCCAAATTTACTTTCGTTTTAGTTCTTACTTATTACGTAAACCGCATTTATTTGTAATATTGACCACGATTGGATGATTTATCGTAAACATCCATTCAGATTTCTTTTGACATTGATGCTTAGAAAGGCAAGCATTCGGTACCCCTCGGAAGTATACACTCTCTTCTTCAAAAAGTATAAAAGGAAGTAATTACGGGGAATTTCTCAAAGACAAAAATGTATTGTTATTTACACGACTGTACAAGTACGCTCCAAATTTGGAAAGTTTGCTTACACAGAAATATGTACACTCTGATCTGATAATACATGCGTTTTTACTCGTTTTCAATGCGTAAAAAACGCAAATACGCAGCTTATCTGGAGCTCTGATAACACACAAATATTGATAATAATAAATATTGACATTGTATCAGTTGAGCATATTTTATCTCCGAAAAATGCAATGTTCCCGATGGGCTTTGAACCAGAAACAGCCCGCATTGTAAGCCACCGCTCTACCAACTGAACTTAAGGAGATCTCAACACAGTAAGCAGAGGTGTTTATGTCTACGGTTCCTATAGGCATAGGGGAGCGTTCCCATTAAAATATCATTATAATATAAAGCGATCAGAATCAAACCTTGCCATATATAACATGAATAACATCCTTTGTGTTTAATTTAATGAATTGAAAAGCAAGTAGAAGAAAAACAACACATGTCTACAGCCCTCTCACTACTTTCAAATTAAGAGGGAGAAGTAAATTCTCTTTCATGGAGCTCACAGGGAGAAGTGGAGAGACATTGTTTTGTGACCCCTCTGAAGTTACCATGCCCAAATTTAGTAAATAGTTGATCTGATTTGTTTTTTCTTCTTCATAATTGCTTAATGGACATCTATTCAATGTCAAATATTTATTTCTGTCTACCTTAACTATTGGAGTCTTGCATACCTGTGATTTTTTATATGTACCCCATTCAAAATTACATGGCTACTTGAACTTTGCTTTTGACCAACGAGAAAGCGAAGTCAACCTCTACAAGGTGACTTCTTCGCCCGAATCGCCTTCAAACCTTGTGTATGTACTACATCAGTTTTTGACAGTCATGCTATGTAAAATATGAACTCATGTCTTCCACGTCATTATTTATATTATCAAAGACATGGCAGACAATGGAACCAAAATTGGTCTGTAACTGACAATAATGGAATTACTAAAAAGAACTTTTTTTTTCAGCCTGAAATAATAGATGGGCATGCTTTTACCTTTAGGCAATATTTTAAGCTCTGATTGTTTTATTTGGTTTCACATTATAAAAAATCTGAGCTTAAAATGTTGTCACCAGTTTGGACGGTTTGTTTCATATGATAGAGTGTGATGGCCTTCATATGAAACAAACCGTTCTAACAGGGGGACCCTGGAAAATAGGTGACATTAAGATACCCTTTCATAATTAAAATCTTTTATGAACTTGATATTACTTGATGGATCAGATTCTGAACTTAGATCTTTATTACTACCCTTCTTGTAACTTTTTCTATAATATTTCAGAGCTGTCTGAACTTTAATAGTTATCAACTTCTAGAAATAATTGTGTTGACAATTGAGTATCTATTTATTTGTTCAGATCCTTGTTTGTTCTTTCTGTATTCAAATCTTACAATTTGTATTTTCTTACTTTTATTTGCTCACTTTTAAGGCAATTCCATCTCCTTTCTTTCTAGCTCTGCTCTAAAAAAATTCTTTGTCTGCTTCTAACTAACTTTTCTGCATTTTTTTTTACCTCCTTAACCCGAGCTCTCATGATCAGTTGTATCCTTGTCTTCCTCATCAACTTCATTTCTATAACACTAATATAATTTTTATTTTATATCAACTTCAAAAACCTCATTCGCTTCCTCAAACATAGATTTTTTTTTCAATTCCAAAGCCTTTGTATTTCCATCTTTTTCTTTGATACCCAAGTTAACCCAACCTGGATCTGTTAACTTTTTCGCAGACTTATTTTGTTAGGGCCCGATTCATTTATCTGTTATAAGGTGTAAATCCGAGTGCCATATTCATGTATACCGTAGGGAACTAAATCATACCACACTGTAATCTAGAACACGATCTAGTTCTATGATCAGACATCTTCAAAACTTATTGACAAATAGAAAAATTAATTCTATCTTTTTAAATCACAGATCATGTGTAGGTGTGTGTTTTTCTCTTTGAAGTTTACTGTGTACACTGATTTATAAAGAATCTCCTCCGTCAACTGTTTTAAAATCACATGATTGTATTATGTATTACCGTTACCATTGTACCTATACTTAAATTGGCAATTTTTCAATCAGTACTAATTGTGTTAATAAACAAGTTTTAATAAGTAATAAAAAAAAACATTTATGATTTAATTCAATATTTGAATTTCAATGTAACCTTCATTTCACATTTCATAATTATTTGATATCAAACCAGATTTATATCGTATCTGTCTAATAGTCCTTTATTATATTTTGCAGCCAAGAGGTGGTTTCTTTGGAGTTTTGAAAACACTGATTATAAGAGTGGTATTCATTTATATGATCAGCAGTTTCTTTAGACGTTCTTCTACACCAACCACTGGACCGGAGAGCGAAGGAACCAAACAATATTCACAAAATCTCTATCCAAAGGACTTTAGAATGGTAAAATCATTTAAAAAACTATCTCACATATTTAATAATTACAAATAGGCAAACATACATGTGTTTTCACTTACTAGACCTAACCTATATTTTAACATCAACTCTAACAATTTTTTTTTAAAGTGAATTACTTTCAGTGCCATAAAACTTAAAAAGTCAACAGTGGGGAAAACCATTTGTCGAAAATATCATTGGTCTAGCTACTGATGGTAAATTTTCAAAAAGTCCATTGAACTTTCACCTTGTAGGTGTTACCTAAATATACCATTAAATTTAAAAATCCCATCAATTCAGTATTCACAATGATGTAAGATATCAAAAACATGACTTAATTTGTTTTATTTAACTGAAGAATTCAAGATGGCAACAGATTAAAACTAAAGAAATATATTGGTAGCTGGAAGTAAACTCAGTATAATAAAAACCAAAACAAGTTCAGATATAAAATCATGCCAGTTTCTACCATAGCCTGTGATGACATCTACATAATGTTTTTAAAGTTCATACAGCAGAAATTGCTAGATCAATAGTTTTGATTGTGATGCCGAGATGAATCTTCCTTCTGACAAACATTGGATAAAATTAATCAAATGATCTTACACGTTGACTCGAGGGTTAATAAAAAAAAATCTTTTACTTGCGCATGCTATTGTCTTGAAGTTTAGTTTAGTGTCTGAAAAAATAAAATTATAAAAGTCTATAAAGTATAAAGTTGAGGATTAGGACAATGCTGCTCACCTTGTCTAAAAGTAAGTCAATTCCTGACAATAATTATGATAACATGTATGTTGTATACAGGATTAAGACACAATGCTGCTCACCTAGTTGTATAAAAGTATACGTACATGAGCTTTTGTTTTAGCTTAGTATAAGTTGAGGATTAAGACACAATGCTGCTCACCTAGTTGTATAAAAGTATACGTACATGAGCTTTTGTTTTAGCTTAGTATAAGTTGAGGATTAAGACACAATGCTGCTCACCTAGTTGTATAAAAGTATACGTACATGAGCTTTTGTTTTAGCTTAGTATAAGTTGAGGATTAAGACACAATGCTGCTCACCTAGATAACATGGGTGTTCTATATTGACTTATTTACATCTTTATTTGTGATAGGATCTGTACATGTATCTGACAGAGGATGAAATGTTTAATGATTTTGACAATGAAGCAGCTTTAGTATGGAAGAAGACTGGACTTGTATATGGTGACTGGACAAGTGGAACAAATAGAGATGGTTCTTTTGAGAAATTTATAGAATTTGATACACCAACGGTTGGTAATTTTTGAGATGCAGAATGTATTTATTTATTAGAACTAGCCTGAAAGAGGATTACTTGTACATGTATACTACCATTGATATCTTATATAATAATTGTGTTAAATTTTCTTCGATCTTCAAAGCTGATATAACTGTAGCACGATACAAAAACTTTGGTCAACATGATAGAGACACTACAACAATGTCAGTTGTCAATGTAAACAATAGTTGCCCTCGTTGCAAGAAATCATTAAAACAATGATTACATTTTTTTGAAAAACTGATGGTCAAAAACCCAACAGAAGAAAAAAAGAATGTCAGACATTCCAGCAAATAAAATACCTAATCTAACTAACATAACCATTCAAGTTTTCTCCCTTATCTACCACTATACCAGGGGCCAAAAGCAAGCAGTCTGTAATTCAAGCAAGAAATACAATACATATATACTTATTACCAAGAATTAAGACAAAGCATTCCAACAACAAACTTACACAAAATGTCATTACTACTTTCAGAATGTACAAAACAAAATACTTTAACAAAATATCCTTTTTGCTTTCAGAATGTACAAAACAATGGGTCTTTATATATACATGTGTACTTTGTAAAAGAAGGAAAATCTCCAAATCCTAAAGACAAAGGAAGCTATCTAAAGAAGTATACAGTCTATAATTCTAAAAGTAAGTTCTAACATTGTTTCATTTACTAGCTTATACAGATCATTTTATGGCAGGAAGAAGTGAAATTTTGCTAGAATTATTGATAGATAAATTAATATCTTGTTTGGCAGTTCCATGTTATTCAGAAGAAAGGAAGATGAACTATTTATTTATTATCACCAGATCGAATAATGACTAAAAATCATCCTTGAAAAATATTATTCAAAATATAAAATAAAATTTAAACTGATTTGAGCTGGTTTATTTATGAATCACAGCATTAATGAAGCTGAAGAAGGGCACAGCTTTTTATTTACTCAAACCTTTCAAAATGTCCCATTACCAGGTACTTTAAGCTGCCTCAGTGCCTGTATATACTGAAGTACTAGTTCCTTTTGAAAATATTGAAAGCCCTGTTTACTAGAAGGAAAATATTTTTTAATCACAATACACAGATGTATGTATCATTTTTGGTTTATGGTGGCAGTCAGTTTTATTGATGGAGGAAACCGGAATACCTGGAGATAACAACCGACCTGTTGCAAGTCACTGACAAACTTTATCACATAATGTATCGAGTACACCCCACCGAGTGGGATTCAAACTCACAAATTTAGTGGTGATAGGTACTAATGACATAGGTATTTGTAAATCTAACTACCATTCGATCATGACCACAATGGGACCTGTATGTACAAAGATGCAGCTAACCGTCGGACCTAAGGGGCAGAATTTTAGAGGGTCTGGCAAATGACGTCTTTGTGTCAGACCTAATGACCGGCAAACATTTTTACTGCTTGGGGCTGTCAAAAATCAAATTTCTGTCGGTCCTGGTTACCTCTTAGACCCCTAAGCGAAGGATCTTTGATTAACGTTAATAAAGTCAAAAGTCGTAAACAAATCGGTAAAAATTTCTGTTCCTTTCTGTTTATGCTAAATTTCGGGAACCAGTTCCCATTCCGGATTTTATTTCGTATCCTATCGGTAATCGTTGTAAATTGTAATTTGATCATTTCCGTTATGGCTGCATGGCCAATTAAGTTTACGGAGGGGTCTAAATCTGGAAAACAGCACCCACTACCTATCGATTTATCTACAGAGAATAAAAAAGCCAAAAGGTCGGCATATGAAAAGGAGAGGCGACCGAGGCAGTCCTTTAATCGAAAATGGAAGGACAAAATGAATAAACAAATGACGAGTTGATATCAAAATTAAAGTTTGTTTTTGCCCGCAAAAACGTATGTCTCCCCCCGTCCCACAAACTGTAGTCATAGGTAAAAAATCTATTTGGGTAACAAATAAAATTAAGCTTCAATTAATAACAAAAAAAACTGTTTTTAATCCATTAAACACAAAAAAAAATTTGATCAAAAGTGCTAAAGCAAGGGTTACAGGTACTATTCCATATTGTCATGGCAAAGTTCCCCATTCCAGAAAATTGCTCAGCCCATGTTCCAATGATTTTAAAGGAGTTTTGTTCTTCTAAAATCAATGGATTGGTGATGAAAACTTTTTCAGGGAAATAGTGACATTATGATAGACTCTTGTACATATATATATATATATATATATCCAGGGAGTGGATGTAGTCGAGTGGTCTAGGGCGCTGGACGTAAGGCTAAGCGAATGGTGCTGCAGTGTAACAATGGTGTGGGTTCAAATCCCGTCGAGGGAAGAACAAAAATTTGACAGCTCTAAAATCTAATTCTAACACTGTTTGGTTTAATTTTCAGACGTATATATATATATATATATATACGTATATATATATATATATATATATATATATACGTCTGAAAATTAAACCAAACAGTGTTAGAATTAGATTTTAGAGCTGTCAAATTTTTTGTTCTTCCCTCGACGGGATTTGAACCCACACCATTGTTACACTGCAGCACCATTCGCTTAGCCTTACGTCCAGCGCCCTAGACCACTCGACTACATCCACTCCCTAATAAAGGAGCTTCAATAGTCGTAGTGTTACCTTGTCTCGTAAGGCAAATCTAGGGATAGGCGTAAGACATGTGTATAAGCGTGTGTAGATGGTACATATATACTTAATATTATAATTTGACAGCAATCTAACTCAGCAATTTTTAATATATTGGATAGGATAATGAAGAATTATTCACTATACAGTCACAGGAAATAAAGTATATTATACAAACGTCTAGAAGCAAGTGACAACCATACAATATATCTGTCCCACTGGATCTCAAAGTTACTTTAAAGGATACTAGGTTAATACTAAATATTATATACGTCTGAAAATTAAACCAAACAGTGTTAGAATTAGATTTTAGAGCTGTCAAATTTTTTGTTCTTCCCTCGACGGGATTTGAACCCACACCATTGTTACACTGCAGCACCATTCGCTTAGCCTTACGTCCAGCGCCCTAGACCACTCGACTACATCCACTCCCTAATAAAGGAGCTTCAATAGTCGTAGTGTTACCTTGTCTCGTAAGGCAAATCTAGGGATAGGCGTAAGACATGTGTATAAGCGTGTGTAGATGGTACATATATACTTAATATTATAATTTGACAGCAATCTAACTCAGCAATATATACGTCTGAAAATTAAACCAAACAGTGTTAGAATTAGATTTTAGAGCTGTCAAATTTTTGTTCTTCCCTCGACGGGATTTGAACCCACACCATTGTTACACTGCAGCACCATTCGCTTAGCCTTACGTCCAGCGCCCTAGACCACTCGACTACATCCACTCATATATATATATATATATACAAGTTTCAGTAAGGGATATTACACTAGAGTGTTTGCAAATAACTTCCACAAAATTTAGGGAATCAACATTTCCTGGTAATATGCACAACTACATATGGTGTCCTTACTACCTACCAAGTTTCATGAAATTCTGTTCAGTAGTTTCAGAGGAGTTGTGCTGACAAGCTGCTTCAGAAGTATATTTCGGGAAATTTCAAGTTCAAAGGGGCATAACTCCCACAAAATTTAGGGGATCAACATTTCCTGGTAATATACACAACTACATATGGTATCCTTACTACCTACCAAGATTCATGAAATTCTGTTCAGTAGTTTCAGAGGAGTTACACTGAAAAGCTGCTTCAGAAGTATATTTGGGGAAATTTCTAAGTTCAAAGGGGCATAACTCCCACAAAATATAGGGGATCAAAATTTCCTGGTAATATGCACAACTACATATGGTGTCTTTACTACCTACCAAGTTTCATGAAATTCTGTTCAGTAGTTTCAGAGGAGTTGCGCTGACAAACTGTGATGGACAGGACAAAAATAATGTCTCCCCACAAAAGTGTGGGGGGGGAAGACATAATACTCATTAGAGGAATAATAAAATCTTACTAATATGAAGTATTGATTATTCGATGTTGCAGGGCTATCTAAATTGAATGTGGTCTCAGTCACTAACCCCCCTTTGGCAATATCCTTAATCTGATTCTGGTCGTAGTAGTCGTTAGCTGTGTCAAGGCTTTAAGATTGTCCCTTTAATCATACTGTATTGAAAGTGAAATATTAAAACGTTTCTAAAAAAAAAAAAAAGTAGGTCTGGCAAAACTCTCTTACTTGCAGGACCCAATGTCTGACAGGAATTTTTTTTTATCTGCAACTCTGTATGTATCGTTATGCAATTCTAACATCTACACAATCTTAGTAACAGATGTATGTTGATATCATTACAGGACTTAATAAGTATAAGAAAAGGAAGTTCCAGAATACAGTCAACCTGCTGACAGGAGAAACAGATGTACATCCAGATCTTATATTGGTAACTATGCAATCTTAAATCTTAAATAAGAATTTAATGGAACTCGTCAGCTCAATTATGATCCATAGATGATCCTCAGAATTCTATAATTTTACCAACCCCAAATTGAATTATGAAGGTCGCCTTGAGTGATAGTTCTCACTGGTTTAAAAAATATATCATAGAAACCATTATTTATTGGCCGAAACTGTGTTGATGGAATTTGAAGCTTTTGAAAAATGATCTACTCATTTATAAGTGGGAGACTTAATTATCCCCTCGCCAACGAAGTTACGTTGGGATATAGTAACGCTACCTTCCGTAACATCCTTGTGAACACTAGAATCAACATCCTTCAATGGATTTTGGCCAAACTTGGTACATACTTAGTTCTTAAGAGAATCTGGAACCCTATTGATTTTCAAGGTCAAAGGTCAAGGTCACCGGGTCAAATTTTTGAGACAATTCAGTATGCACTTTGTCATTGCAAATTCTCCTACATGATTAATCAGAAGTTCATGAAACATTGTACATTGCAAGATCCTAATATGAAGATGTGTACATTAGTAGGATATCCCAGTCCATTGAGGTTTACCCCTGTTAAGCTTTTTTGGACTTAGAAATTTTGAGACAATTCACCATGTGCTTTGTCATCACAACTCCTCCCACATGCTTAATGAGATGTATGTGAAACTTAGTATATTGCAAGAACCTAATATAAAGATGTGCACATTAGTAGTATATCGTGGTCCATTGAGTTTTTCCAGAGTTATGCCCGTTTGGACTTGGAAATTTGATACAATTCACCATGCACTTTGTAATCACAACTCCTCCCACATGCTTAATGAGATGTTTGTGAAACTTAGTATATTGCAAGATCCTAATATGAAAATGTGCACATTAGTACCATATCCCGGTCCATTGAGTTTTTCTAGAGTTATGCCCAAAACTATGCACTTGTACATCCTTAGATTCTAATGTGCAGTTATGCGCATTCAAACATAGAAATTCACCATTTGAACTTTTCTTCACGAAATATGGCTTTGATATTGGACTGATGGATCTTCACAAAATATTGTTATTTTCAAGGTCACCAGGTCAAATTTTTAGGCGAGAGGATATGCCACGCTTTGCATTTCCCTTGTTATTTTCATTTTGTGCCTCACCAGGTGAACTATTACCTGCAGTCATGTTATGAATAGACAAAAGTCACTAGAAAAGCAACATAAAACTTAAAACAAGTGAACTCCAATATAGTGTCTTTTTTTAATAGAAGTAATAATATGTCAGTCATTATGTTTTGTAGAAAGAAAATATGTCATCATATGAGATTTTATCCCACTGGCATCCTAACTTAACTATAAATATAATGGATGACCACACACCATGGGCTAAGGGTAGTCTTCCAGCTCCACTAGATGATTGTAAGTAAAGTACTCTATTTCACTGACATTCTAATTTATCTACAATCCAAACAAGGAATTGCTTTAATATTAATTAGTATTATACCTTACATATTTTTTTTTTACTATATAACTGACCACCACGATATAACTGAAATATTGTTGAAAGTGGCTTTAAACACCACCAAGCAAACAATATAAAAGTAATAAGACACTTTGGATGTTTTACGGAAAATATCCTGACAAGGGAAACAACCCGGTGGACAACCCAAGCATCTATAATTTTGAAGGAGACAATAGGTTGTCGCCCAGTCTACAA
Organism: Bathymodiolus brooksi; assembly: GCA_963680875.1. Taxonomy (NCBI): domain Eukaryota; kingdom Metazoa; phylum Mollusca; class Bivalvia; order Mytilida; family Modiolidae; genus Bathymodiolus; species Bathymodiolus brooksi. The sequence continues at coordinate 19,892,496 of OY804576.1, forward strand.
CCCCTGACAACCGGAATTGTGTTGAAAATCCTCTTTTTTTTTTCAATCCAGTTCTGTAATTGTATTTTCTGTACCGGAAATTAATTTGTTGTCTTCTGCAAAACAAAACATTCAAGTCATAAACATCTTAGAATAGTTTCGGTTTAATAAAACAGTTATTTGATATAGAATAATTAATTACAAAGGATTAATCAGGAACAAAAATATAACATGCGTAAGGTTTGTTCCTTGTGATAATTTATTACCCAGTAATATATTTAAAGTACATGTATTTCTATTTGTCTATTACACAGATGTAGAGTTTGTTCCCGGAGGAGATTTTTATTACCCAGTAATATATTTTAATGATTACTGGAATTTAAACACTGACTACCAACCTGTTAATGATACTGTCAAGTAAGTTTTATTCCAGTTCCTTTAGATAAGTTAAATTGATGATTTTAAAGTTTAGGACAAATGCACATTTCCCCCCTTATTTCAATATATTAAATGTGTAACATATTTTGTTAGCGAAAATTTAAGATTGTTTTTTTTAAATCAATATCCTGGGGCTTATTATTGAAATGGATTATATAAATTCTACAGGTAGTTGGGACAAGTTACATGTACTGATAATATGATTAGTTACATGTAGCCTTTCATAGAAATTAATTAAGGGTTTGTAGATGTGAAAAATAGATGGCCATAAAAGTTACCCAAAGTCAGAAATCACTGATCATTAATGCTTCAAAGATATAAAAGATATAAATTAAAAAAAAACTTTGATATTAAAATACTTTTAATGTGCTGATATTTCAGTTTCCATTCTGGACATTTTTGTCACGATTTTAGCCATGACTGACATCTTTGATCATTTACGTGATCTACAATGTTAAACTTTGTTCTAATATTTTGTAGGAAGTTGAATTTGACGGTTACCTACTCCCCAATATCTCTTTTGAGATGGCAGATGTATGCTGCTCAGAATATGAGAAGTAAATGGTACTCCATGTTAGGAGCTGACTTCATGGAAGATTCAGATAATGATCAAGATTCTCTCAAGGTATTGTTAGATAGGTCTATTTCAGAAATAGCTCTGATTGAAAAAGATAGCTCGAATGAATCCAACATTAGAGTACAGACACAAACTGGGTCAGACAATGAAAATGTCAGATAGATTGTACCAGACTTTAGATCAAGTTTCATTATTACCACATAAAACTTTACATTTAAAAACATACAAAAATACAGATTTTATCAGCTTTAATGTGACTTTTATGTTATCACATAAAAACTGACAATGGTTTAAAACAGAGTAGAGATTTGTTCTGTTGTACCCTCAGACTACCATGAGATCAAAATAAACTGTAGTATTTGTTAACGTTTTTTTTATGTTTTACCCTAAGACTGCCATGAGACCAAACTACAACTGCGGAAGTATATGTTTAAGTTTTTTATGCTTTACTTTCAGACTGCTATTATTGAAACCAATCCTTACTTGCTGGCTATGACTATTATAGTGTCAATAGTACACAGCGTCTTTGAATTTTTAGCTTTTAAGAATGGTAAGTATATGATAGAATTATGGATGTATAACACAACTTACAACATTTATTTCAGTTTTATCACTGCCATCAGTTTATTTCTGTACAAAGTTGAGGAATCTTACTGACAACTTGAGTGGTGATAGGCACTGATTACATAGATATATTTATATCACACTATAATACGATCTTGAACCTTCAGGCCCTTAAATATATAATGACAAAGATGTGCAAAATGTTTTTGGTTACGAAAATTTTTTATTGTATGTTTAAATCAGCATTTACAGTGTAAAAATGGATGTGAAAAATGAAAATATAAATACATTGTAACAATTAAAATGTCAGAAAATCACCAACCAAAACAATGATTTAGTGAAGTCATTAAACTGACAAATTGACTTTAAAATACTTTAATAAATGTTTAACCCATCTTTCAGAGCTTGTAAAATTTGATGTTCTGTCTTGATATATAGAATGAAAAAAATCTTTAATTTTTCAGATATACAGTTTTGGAGAAACAGAAAATCATTAGAAGGCCTATCTGTCAGGTCCGTTTTCTTCAATGTGTTACAGTCAGTTATAGTTGTGTTATATGTTCAAGATAACGAAACAAATATGATGGTCCGTATTAGTGTGTTTATAGGTCTAATTATAGAAATATGGAAAATACAGAAAGTTGTTACGATCAAGGTATGTCTATTGTAATGTATAGAAAGTTACCACTATAAATATACATATATGTTTCTATGGTCTATGTACCATGGTATCTTGTCAAAATATTTAAATTTTTGGTGGAGAAAACCTGCAGAAAATAAACAACCTGCCACAAGTAACTGACAATCTTTATCACATAATGTTGTATCAAGTAGGGCTCACCACACTTAGTAAAAACAGGGCAACTTGACTTCTCTCTTGGTTGACTTAAGGGGGAAGTAATGGAAATTCTCAGTGACATTCACAAAAGCTAGCAAAATTGTAACTTTTCTTTCTCTGATCATGCATGTCCCCCACCTTTCACAAAACAAACGTGCTGCCCAACAATCTTAAAAAGAATGCAATCAACAAGTGCGGAATAAAATATTAAACATCAAACCCTGTGTGGGTAAAATTTCAGGAACATGGGAGCTAATTTCACGTGAATATTGAAGAAAAAGTATGATTATTGGTGTAAAAAAATACCGACTTACAATGACTGATAAGGTGACTAAAACTTCACCTTTTGGTGGGAATAGAACGATTTCAATGAAACCAGGGCGGAAAAGTTGCCCACTTCACCTGGTTTGGTGAGCCCTGATCAAGTACACTTTCCCAGGAATGGGAACCAAGCTTGGGTTATTGTATGGTGACTGTGTTAGTGATAGGGAGAAACTGACATAGGATGAAGTGGCTAGTCTTGGAACATTTTATTAGCCACATCAAAAATTCATAAGCCACTTTTAGAAAACTTTCATCATTATGCTTTTATGTACTGTAAGCAATCAGAAATTGTGAAACTAATTTTCATTAAAACACACACATTTATGACGTTTGGAATCATCTTTTATGCAGAGTTAACATTGAAGCAGATACAGAAATGTTTTGGGGCACAAGTTAGTTTCACGATTTATATTAAGCTTATAAGGGCCTATCAATTTTATAATTTTTACAATGATCCTTGTCACAGAATAATGGTTCTGTTTATTTTGGGGGTTCTAGTCCTACCTGTTTCCAAAAAAGAGGCCCAAAGGTGCAAAAATGGTTGTTGACTTGCTGTGGTTTTTATCAAAATGTCTCTAGGTGTAACCCTTTATTTTGTTGTATCATTTTGATTTATTGTCCTTTTTTAGTACCTTATACATTGAAATATTATGTTATTTCTGTGTGTTATGATCATACACTGATACATTATCATTTCCTGATGTAATCCTGCTATCTGTATACTCAACTCTTTGTTTTGTAGCTTGATCGTGAGAACCCTATATTTGGTTTTATACCAAAGCCTACATTTGAAGATAAATCTACTTATACAGAATCTCAAACAAAAAAGTATGATATGGTAAGATTAGATATTAAATGTATGTCAATGTCATGACTAATAATAAAAATATGGAGTGAAAATACTTTCTGATAAAAATATAGCATGATTATGGAGTTGAAAAAATAAATTGAAACAAATAATTTTATTTCATTTTTCGCTGCATTTAAACCAAGAAAGACATCTAGAACCAAAGGAAGTTAGGTTTTTTTTGTACCAATTTTTCATACAAATACATGATTAAAAAAATTTAACTTTTTTTTTTATCAAAAATGTCTACCTGCTTCACTTAGAATATTTTTATACTCTTTTAAACACTTAAGTATATTATGGTTTGTAAAAAAATGCTGTATTTTCATTGGACGCCCGACTTCTATCTAGCAAGTTCTATCATTGGTTTTGTATCCTGTTACAGCTTACCAAGATATTGCATTGTGCTGGTTGGTAAAATGATCTTCCAAAAAAATTTAGAATTCTGCTGACACGTCATCGCTATGACGTGACAGATGTTGACATTTTATGTATTCTACAAGACAAAAACAACGGTTTCCTGCATGATTTTTAGTACAAGTTCAAACCAGAAATGGTCAAAGCAATTTTGCATAGGATTATTGTTTTTTTTTTGTACGTTTAGCTGACAAATTAAAATAAATATATATTATTGCACATGTTAAAATCTATCAATCATGGAAAAGTAAACATGGTTACAGAGCTGTCGAAATCTCTTTCCTGTCTGTCAGACAATAGGTCTGGCAGATGTGGACAATGTGTCAGACCTATCAAACATTTGCCGGACCTACATATTTTTTACAACTTCAACTGAATTACACATATACTGGCTAAATCCATAAAATGGTTTGTTTACAGCTTCAAGTGATACCTTGGAATACTCAAAGTTAGTACAACACATTTTTGTGTGACATGTGGAAATATACATACATGTACAATACAATAGACTTGTGTATGAAATAAACAAAGATACCAAGTTTGCATAATGCTAGCTATGCACATGTCTCAAGGTGTTACCTCTTATACAAATGTAAGTAGCATTAGGTCTGGATAGAATCATTTGGATGACTGACAACCTAGGCCTAAATTAAAATTAAGTTTGTTTCCCCTTTCACCAACCGACCCTTTAAAAAGCTTCCGAGTCAAAAAAAAAAATCGTAATTTCCGGAAAATCGATGCGCGTCCGTCCGGAATCGGTTACACATTTAGTAGTCAAACTCTTCAATGTGAAGTCAAAATTTGATTATATAGACGAAAATAAACAAAAATCGGAGATTGCAAACAACGACAAGTTTGAGAAGTGAAATTAAGTAATGATGCCGGTCATCTTCAAGCATTTTGTCGGTCCCAAGTTACTGAAAAATTGCTCCGGACATCGGGTCCGACGCGAAAAAGTTTAAATCGGACCTAGTCAATTTTTGTCCGACGGTCCGACAGGTCCGACGATTTTCGACAGCTCTGTGGTTATAAATGATACAGTTTTAGTGCTAAGAATAAGAAAAGTGAATTATTACATTATAGTTATTTTTTACACTACATGTTATGTATTGTAGTCCTTATTGTTAATGTTGATACATTTACATGTACAGTGGAACCTGTGTGTTCCGGCATCCAGTGACTTCCGACAAGAAATTCAGGTCCCAAAATATTTCTTTAGCATTTTTTGTTAAAACAAACCTTGAGTATTGGCAGGCAATTAGAGGCTGATTAGTAAGGGTTAAAAGTAGGTTTACAAAGAATATATATGTAATAATTAAAATTTTACAGATAACTGTTTTCACTTGCTTTGTAAAGGACATGGCTACAACTAACAATTGTCTGATCAGATTATGAAATTGTTCTAAATATATTAATTTTGTATAAATTAAATATTAAATGTATTTTCATCTACATTAGTTCCAATTATTTAAACCATCCTATATAATCAAACATACACAATTTCTTCTCTTGTTAAATTTGTGCAAATTTCTAAAAAGAAAACCTGAGTTTTCCGACATCCTGTGCAATCCGACACATTTCCCTGGTCCCTTGGTGTGTCGGATTAGACAGGTTCCACTGTATATAGATATTTGATAAATGGATGAATCAATGAAAGGCATATTACAGAGTGCTGAAATAGACTTCTCATCACATTTCGTATCTCAGGCTTTAACTTCGACGTGATTTTACTCTGAGAAATCAATTCTCACAAAACAAATCAAATAAAATTATATATGTATAACAATTGAACTATGATAATTGAATTTTGCAATAATCTTTATTTTGTTGTTACAGATGGCATTCAAGTACTTATCATGGGGTTTGTTTCCACTACTTGGTGGCTATGCAGTCTACTCATTAGTCTATTTAGAACATAGAGGCTGGTACTCATGGGTACTTAATATGTTGTATGGATTCCTCTTAACTTTTGGTTAGTATCTCTGGCTAAAATGTCAGAGTTGTATCATTTTTTAACAAGTTTGTCTGAATTTGGACATAAAATTGACTTGTAACCATACATAATGGGTGAATCTGCAATGGTGATAATGATAATTATAATATGTACATGTTGGCTGACTACATACTACATTGATGGAATTATAGACATCCAGGTACTGGCTTGGGACAAATTGTAGACATCCAGGTACTGGCTTGGGACAAATTGTAGACATCCAGGTATGGGCTTGGGACAAATTGTAGACATCCAGGTACTGACTTGGGTGATGGAATTGTAGACATCCAGGTACTGACTTGGGTGATGGAATTGTAGACATCCAGGTACTGACTTGGGACAAATTGTAGACATCCAGGTACTGACTTGGGACAAATTGTAAAATTGTCTTGAGCACAAACACTAGTATCTTTTCATATTCATTGTAAAAGAAATTATAAGAGATATGAAAGATTTCACAAGCCAATGAATATAGAATAACGACAGATTTGAAGGTCGAGGCAGACTTTGTCTCTCGTATCACAAGTCTGATAGGACGAGCCTTGATACTAATAATGTATGTGGGAACTTTCAAAACTGACATGATTGTTTTGATCTGTTTTAAATGTTATAATGTGACGTCATACTGACTGATATTTTCGGCATCAGAGTCAGTGCATTGATACTGACAAGATCACTTGGTGAGATCAAAGAAAAATGTCCAAACTATTGATAATATTGCATATAGATATAGTAGCTATGCTATTTGGGTTAGAGTTAGGGTTATGGTGTTTAATTCCACATTCAACAATATTTCAGTTATATCGTGGCGGTCAGTTTTATTTGTGGGTGAAACTGGAGTATCCAGAGAAAACCACCAACCTGTCACAAGTCACTGACAAGCTTTATCACATAATGTTGTATCAAGAACAACTCGGTTGAGTGGGATTCAAACTCACAACTTTAGTGGTGATAGGAACAGATTGCACAGGTAGTTGTAAATCCAACTACCATACGACCAAGATGGCACCTGCTTTTGCTATTTGTTAAAGTAATAAACTTTTATTTATTTTTCAGGTTTCATAATGATGACACCACAGTTATTTATAAACTACAAGTTAAAATCAGTAGCCCATCTTCCTTGGAGAATGATGACTTATAAAGCACTTAACACATTCATAGATGATATATTTGCTTTTGTTATCAAAATGCCTATATTATATCGTATAGGATGTTTTAGAGATGGTAAGTCAATAGATAAATACATGCTCAGCTTAAACAATTACACGTCTTTGGTGCTAAGTCAATGTAATTTGTACTCTCTGTATCTGTGTTGTTGCATAGCAACAGCTTTATCTAATGTCATTAAATGTACATATATATTGTTATCAAGATGTTTATAAGATATTAGAGATGATTAAAAGATTGTAGGACAGTCGAGACTATATTTGTCTTAGTAAATGATGACTATTTTTGACATGTCATGGTGAGATATTGTTGAAAATGGTGTTAAGTTACAATTTTATGTGGCTTGTGAAAAGGACCATTTCTAAATAAAATGGTAATATACTTGTTTACTGGGCTCATTTTATACAGGTAGTTATTTAATATTAAAAGATTTGGATCTAAGTGATCCTGGAACTTGGGTATAAATCAAAAGTTAAGGAATACAATTTTTTTTGGTATTCTCCATATCACAGTGTTAAGATGGGTTCTTTTATCCAAAATGTGGGCATCAATAAAAACTAAAGCTGGGTGCAACTTGTATTCTAAAACCAAAAACTACTGATACTGAGCCACCACTTTACAATAAAATTATCTTCTATACTCTTGGACACTCAAAATTAAAACTAACAGAACATTAAAATTAAACCAGATATAAGATAACACATTTGCCAGTCTCTGTCTTTCAACAATTTTCTATGTACAAGCATCTAAATTCTAATAAAAATGTCATAAAACTGTCACTATTAGAAGACCACAGATGTTAATGTTTCTGCATCAAAATAGTCATTTTAACACACAGTGACTGTGAGGTCTGCAATGATGAGGTCAACTGGTACCTTAATATGACTTAAGAGCCAACAAAAGAGCTGTACTCTAGGATATGATATTATACAATCAGATTAGACTGAACAGCCAGTAGAACAGCTGTTCTCTAGGTATGATATTATACAATCTGATTTAAAACATGTTACCATAAAACTACACTTCATTGACATCTAAGACAACTTTATATAACTGTAACATTAGAATATATTTAATCTCCCTAAAATGTTCCCAATCAGATATGATCCCATCACCTCTTCCATTGTAAGCCAATGTTCTACCAACTGAGATAATGGAGATCTACTTGAACACTGTTAGCAGAGGGTCGTTGTGTACCTACTTTGGGGTTCCTATATCCTTTTATAGAGGAGTGTAACACTCCCACACCTCAATACAGGAATTTACAATTTCTTGTTCTGACAATTGTGGGTTATTTAGTTTGCTCCAGTGAGTATATTTTATCTGACACAATACAATGTTCTTCAATGACTACAGGCAATAAAGGAAAAGCTTGAGAGAATCTGATTGATTGGTAGAGTTCACCTGGACAGAATCTTAGATCAAATTGTATCAGATGTTAACTTGATTTTAATCAGATTGTTTTTATAGAGATTTGACTCTGTATCTATTTTCGTTCAGTGATTGATATGACTTTCATTTGATCATTTCAGATATTGTATTTTTCATTTTCTTGTATCAACGCTACATCTACCGTATCGATCCTAAAAGAGTAAATGAATTTGGTACTAGTCAAGACATGCTTGATCAGAATGGTGATGTTATTCCACCAGAACCTATAGCTGATTCAAGTCCTGTCCAACCGGAAATCACAGAATCTAGCCAATCCAAAGAGAACAAAGCTGAAGAAGTTGGTAGTAACGGTGATGTACCTAAATCAGCCGAAGAAAAGAAAAACGATTAACTTAATTTTATATCCATATCAGAAGGAGTAATACAATGAAGACTGGAGTGTTGCAATATAATGTTGTGATAAATGTTTTTGTAGAATAAAGATGTTTTAATATCAAACATTTATATATTATACTCTACCATGAAATAGTACTGGTAATTACATTGTGAAGACATTGATTAAGACCTTCATGATTAATAACATATGGTTTTAGGCTGTAGATTGTATGGTACTTAGATTTACATCTACCTATACGTTAAAGTGAATTTAATTCCTGTACATGGAGAGGTATATCTGGTTTTACATACACATTACCTTAACCCTTTATGCCTTGGTTAGTGATGTTTCTGTGCTGAATAGATGTATCATAAACCAGGAACTTTGTTTTATAATGACAATGTTAATATTTAATATTACATGCATATATTCTGGGGGGGTTTATGGTGTTTAACACCATTTTCAACAATATTTCAGTTATATTGTGGCAGTCAGTTTTACTGGTGGAGGAAACCACCAACATATAATGTCGTCTGAAAATTTACACAAAGCATATCTATATTCCCCCCCTCAAACCCACCAGAGAGATGGAATGAACTTGATATGAAAATAAAATCCAAAAGCATGTAACCTTTGATTTAGAACCTGAACTGAAAGTTCATTGGTTATGTATTTGGACGAAAATTGGCCAAACCCAAGGGACAGTCTGAACCAAATCTGATAACTTGTGCAAAATATCTGAATGTCCTGCAGTATTTCTTAATAAATTCAATAAATATAAAAGCAGTTACAATATATTAAATTCCAAAGAATCTGCAGACTTCTTAATCTGTGAATATATTAAACCAATCTGATATACAGAATGTCTTTTAAAGTAAACTGCATGAATTTAGCTTAACCTTAGTATAGTATATGATCTAATATCATTATAGATTTGATCTACAGTCTGGAGTAAATATATCCAATGTTTAAAGGGTAGCATATTTGTCTCGATTAGCAATGACTTATGTTTTAGACATTTGAGAGTAATATAATAGGAACAGGACAAAAGCCCCCCATTATTGAAATAATCATACAATCTTATTACATTTGTTTTATATTGAGGGTGATATTAAAAGATATCTTAAAGGAAAACTCCAGTCAGTTGAACAATTGTTATAATTCAATACATTGTAACTTTTTATTCGTAAACAACTAATTATTAAACAAAAAACACCTTTATTAACATTAATATACCCAATTAGAAATATGAATATTTGGAATTTCCTGTCGTAGTGTAAGCGGCCATGACACCTCTTCATGTGACGTCACGGAGACGGATCATGTTAGTTGAATAAATAATGTATCTGACTCTTCCCAACATCGAGCCCTTTTGGTTATGTTTTAATATCAGATCAACTGCAATACAATGTTAACAATTTGTATATGTCCTAATTTATTTCTTAATATTCCCATCCCATGTTGCATTTTCATAAAACAAATGAGTTTATTGGTATTTTTTTGGGGGGGGGGGTATCTACGTATAATTCTGTATGTTAAATAACTGTCACTTTTAACTCGTTTTATGCATACACGTTTTTTTTTCTTTTTTGTTGCCAATGCTGTCATACTTTCCCTTTGGTCACTGGTCGATGTGTTGACAAGGGTAGTCTTGATCGGTAATTACAAAAAAAAAACAATTCTTCTCACACTTTCCCTTTTCGTTAGTGCAATAAAATGTTTATAAATATATACTGAAAAAGAGTTAATTCATATTGATATGGTGGACCTCACTTAATTAGTGATTTTGATTTCATAATTTCAGTTTACATGTTGTATATATGGTGTGTTAAATGTAAGTTCAGTCTATCCATCATGCTATGCCAATTCATCATCATTAATATTATAAATAATAATAGCTTAAATATAAAGCCATAATTTGGCTATTCCAAATTATATCATACTTATTAACAAGGGGGGGAAAAGGAAGAAAAAGGGGAAAAAAAGGAAAACAAACTTTTTTAGTAGGATTCTGCTATTAATATACTATTACATCATACCTATTAAAAAAGAAAAGAAAGGGAAACATCTTTTTTATTTTGTTTGTATGATTCTGCTATTAATATACATGTGTTTATGCTTGGTAATTAGGATGAATTGCATGTATACATGATGGGTAGATTGCTCTATGTCTTATGTAAATTGTTTTCTAATTGTTCCATCTTGTTGTTGGAGAGGATTTGTGTAGGCATAGCCTGTTATCCAATCCTATTGATTTATCAATAAAATATTTGAAATGAAAATAAAATGTTTGACATGAAGTCATAATGATTTTGTAAATATCAAAAGATAAATATACGAAGTTATTTTATGATTTACATAATTTTTAATGATAAAATTGCAACGTCAGGGCTCTTTCGGAAGAGCTTTAATTGCAGGTACATGTATAATCCGAGAATAGATTATGCCTTTTGTCTCCTTCGGAACCATTCATTATTTCATGATTGACTGGCATTATAACGTCGATCAATCATGAAATAATGAATGGTTCCGAAATCACAGAATGGATTGAATGAACACAATATGATAAAAAAAAAAAACACATTAAACAACAGCATGAATTTAAACCAATCTGACTGACTAAATGAACTCACTATGAATATGCTAGTCATTTTTTAACCACTTGTAGATTGAACCTGCTTTGAAACATTGTACCACACATCTGTCCTACAGGATGTCATCCGAAACTATTGAACATATCCATCACAATTTGAAACTTTATACAAGAAAAACAAAGGTATTGAACCCAGTACACAATATCAGACATGAAAAAAAATCTTTGGAAATTATCCAAGAGCATATCGTGGTCCTAATTGTAATATGGTTGGATCTACATATGAAATAGGTGCCTGTCACCATTAAGATTTACTGAATGGAAAATTGACTGTGAATGTCTTTAAGGTCTGGAGTATGTTTAAATGTATATACAAGTAGAAACATTCAACTTCAATATGGACACTGTCAGAATCCATGCTGGATATTTACTTAAGAGCACTTGTTTGCATGTGTCTAGTGTTATGGTGCAGGAACTAAATATAGTTCCAACCGGAATCCGAAACATAAATGTACAAAAGTTCTTTAGTTGTTATGAGTGGTTTAAAATCTGATTCAACCCACCATTTCTTTAGAAATGCCTGTACCAAGTCGGAGTCATTACGGTTTTCACAGTTTTCCGGTTGTTGAATGATTTTGTCTGTTTGTATACTTATGAGTTTTGTCTTTCCCTTTGTAAGATTGTTCGGAGTTCGGTAATTTTGTTATTACCCTTATTTTCCATTGTTACATCTGGGGGGTACTACTAAACCGAGTCGAAGAAGTCCGGAGGCTTAATATTAGTTTATATGTATATTAAATGATGTATTCCTGTGGTATTGGTTGTTTTTATATATATTTCTTATAATTTCCAACAAAATAAATACTAAATAATAGGTTTTTATTGAAATATACAAGGTGATCAGCAATCGTTCATAGATTCAAAATGGCGGATATAGAGTCCGGTAGCAATATCGTCGATTTACAGCATGTATTCTGTACATTTAATGATTGATTATTATTGTATATGTGTTTATCTATAGGCATTTTATCAAAGATTGAATAAAATAGCAAGTAACGTGGAAATATTCATATATACAAGATGATATGTAAATAGAGTCCGGTATTCAAAATGGCGGACAACAGAGTCCGGTGCGATTTATGTTAATTTAATATGTGTATGCTGTATATAAATCAATGGTTATAGTTATTCTGTCGGTGTACATTAGAGAAAACATATATGTAATAAAATTGTGTCAAATGAAAGTGATGTAAAGTGTAAATTGTTCAGTAGTTGATATTAAGAATTTAAACAATTTCATCATGCAGCAGTTTGTTGACTTCAAATGTAGAATATGGTGATATCATGATTGGAGTTTTTTCTATCCTACAAATTTTTGCTAGTCAATTTTGATAGTTTCAGTTAGAATACATGTACAATGTACTTATAAATAATATAAGGCTATAGAAAGCAGTTTTAATTGAAAATTATGTAGTAAAAACCTGGTAATTTAAGTGATCCCAGAAAAATTATTTTGACTGCTTAGCATTTTCGGTAAATTTTTCAAATTGTCAATTTGGATTTCATGTTTTAGAGTATTATTTGGCTGTAACAGTACATTTGAACATCCAGCTTACTTAAACAGTGGGACAAAATGATGTGGAAGCATATATTTATTGAGTTTTAGGGGAAATTATAGTTTTGTACCATAAGAAATTCCAAAACTTGAATATCAATAAATCATATTTTTGCATATTTGATGGAATTAGAAGGACTTTCAACTAGATCTATATACAAAAATTATTTTAAATATTCGGCTTCGGCACTATAAGAATATTTCTAAATAAAACGACGATAAAAAACGATTTTAAATATTTTGCACTATAAGAAATAAGAATATTTCTAAATAGAACGACGATAAAAACTATTTTAAATATTCTGCACTGTAAGAAATAAGAATATTTCTAAATAGAACGACAATAAAAACTATTTTAAATATTCTGTACTATAAGAAATAAGAATATTTCTAAATAGAACGACAATAAAAACGATTTTAAATATTCTGTACTATAAGAAATAAGAATATTTCTAAATAGAACGATGATAAAACGCTATTATATAAAATCAGTACTATCTGATTAATTATAATTACGATGTGCACTGATCAAAGATCAAATGAGAAGTGATTGCTAAATAACTACCAATGATGACACTGTTTTGACAGTACACAATAATTTGTGATCTTGAACTTTATCATTTACAGGAGGATGGCTTTTCATTCAAATTAGAATCCCAAATTATATATATTGTCTAGACTAATTAGGAAATTGTATATAACAAAAGTTGTATGGCTTCTTTGACATCTGTCACCTTACAGCTAATAAAAAGAATCCCAGTAGACATTTAGACTGTTTATTTTATGTTGCAAATTGGAAATTCAGTTAAAAATTGCATAATGTGAATGAATTGTAAATATATTTATTTAATTTTTTTTAATAAAGTACCCAAATTTTTTTTATTAAATCCATAATTTCATTAAAAAAAAGTCTTAAAAGTATGGAAATTGTAAGTTATAACATCTGTTCTTCGTAGGAACTTACAAACCGCCACGATCGGAAAAAGAAGAAATGAGATAATATTTTCTTTATATATTTTTATTTGAACATTTTCAATTAGAGTAAAAATCCAACTTTATTGCCACATTATTGTAATTTAAGTACTGAAAATTATGATTAAATCCAGATTTTCATGTAAGTAACACTTATAACTATGTAATTAGTAGATTATGGCTTCTTTTCTTCATGTCCGCCGGCAAATAGCAGCGATTGTGAAAAGAAGAACAGTGATAATATTAGCTAAACTATATCGTTTTTATTATTTTTTTTTTTATTTCTCTATAGGTAGCATTTAAAACGACATAAATAGCAGAACCATGTTATCGCCACAATAGATAACCCCGAATAATATTCATACGTTTACCGATTTCACTTTCTTACTTATACACCAGAAAAACAAAAATATCAGAAAAGTCGAAAAGAAGAACAATGATAATATTTGCTAAAATATATCGTTTTAAATAAAAAAATTTGTAATAAAGTAAAGAAAATGATGATTAAATCCAGATTTTCATGTAAATCACACTGAAAACTAAGTAAAACGTAGATTATGACTTCTGTTCTTCATGTCGATCTGCAAATCGCCGCGATTGGGAAAAGAAGAACAATGATCATATTTGCTGAAATATATCGTTTTAAATATTTTTTTTTGTAATAAAGTAAAGAAATCTAGATTTTCATATATCTGTTTTCTCTAATGTACACCAACAGAATAACTATAACCATTGATTTATATACAGTATACACATATTAAATCAACATAAATCGCACCGGACTCTATTTACATATCATCTTGTATATATGAATATTTCCACGTTACTTGCTATTTTATTCAATCTTTGATAAAATGCCTATAGATAAACACATATACAATAATAATCAATCATTAAATGTACAGAATACATGCTGTAAATCGACGATATTGCTACCGGACTCTATATCCGCCATTTTGAATCTATGAACGATTGCTGATCACCTTGTATATTTCAATAAAAACCTATTATTTAGTATTTATTTTGTTGGAAATTATAAGAAATATATAAAAAAACAACCAATACCACAGGAATACATCATTTAATATACATATAAACTAATATTAAGCCACCGGACTTCTCCGGACTCTGTTTAGTAGTACCGCATCTGGGTGGTTGATTTTACTTCCTCCAGTGATGGCATTAGCATAACCTCTTCTGGCAATGTGTTCCAAAAATAATTGTTCATGATTTATTCTCCACTCGGACACATTATCCTGATTCCGAGCTAATCTGTCCTTGCTCTTACTCCTTAATGCCGGGTGCTTAGCGAAAAGCAACAAATACCAATGTTATAAATCTTTGGTTTGACCAGAACCCACAATCTACCACACATAATACAAGCACATTATCTTTGCAATATGAAGATCATGTTTATCTGATTATCAAATACTACACCAGCTTGATATGTGGATCGTGTTGTGTGAGCTTTTGTGATCAATAAAAAGTCGGGGTGTCCATCCATACTGATGAAATTCTTTTTAAAACGTCGCATCTGAAACCACTGTTCCAATTTCAACTAAAGTTGGCTTGAATGATCTTTAGATTGTCAGCTTTCAAAATTGTATCTAATGAGACTGCGCAATTAAACCAGAATGCAACATAGCCGTAAAACAGAGACTAAATAAAACTACATTTTCCAACCAGCCGTAGTTACATTTTCATTGTTAACATGACATGGAATAGATTTTGACAAATCAATTTGCGATTTGTAGATTTTTGACAAAAATACAGAAAATGGGCTGATTTTTACAAAATAATCTTATCAAAATTTCTTCTAAAACCATTGAGCCAAATTAAATCAAAAGTCTTTTGGGAGTATGAAATTCACAGTTTGGTGAACACTGCAAGTATGTCTGTGGGCATTGGTAAAATTCAGCTGTGTCACTATAATTTAGTAGGCACAGGCTACGAATACGACGGAAACGTATTCGTAGCCTGGGTTCTACAAGTACGACGGGCGGAAGTTGTGACTAAATGATCAACCGGTTTCCGGACATGGACACCTATTTTACGGAAATTAATCTAGAGGCTACGAATACGACGGATTTCTCGATTTTCTTAATTCTATTGTTTTTATTTCATTAAATGACAATTTATGAATTTTTTATATAATTTTCTGTTTGTAGTTTATTTTTATTCCAATAAAATCTGATGCATTGCAAAACTAGTCTTACAATACACGATTAAGCCCATAGATTTCACTGGTATGAGTACTTCTCAGAGTAAAACTCACACTTCCCAACACTAATTATTTTCAAAATGGACGACGATGGTAGTGCGCTCCGTGTTGGAGCAAAGTATAAATCTTTCACAGATTTAGAGTGCCCTAAAAAAAATTCCAGCAGCCGGGATAACTACGTCCAACTTTATAAGCGTATCTCAAGGAAGCTTGGTACGGGGTCCAAATACAAAAACATGGAAGTTGCAGAAAGTGCAGCGGGTCTTTTAATTTATAAGGAGTTGGATTATTCCTGTATTCATGTAGGGAAAACTTGTAGTTCCATTTCCAGCGGTCAACGCCCAAACACAAGGTAAAATCACATATAATATACCTTAAGTAAGCAAATGATCATCACTTTGATTGCAGTTCTTCATATTAAATTCGCAGCGATATCTTTAATCATGGTCTGTATAGCAGCAAATACATGTTTCTAGAAATTTTTAAGTCATTACAATACTATCGTAAGTCATATGATAAAACACACAAGTTTGCGCTTTTTGTATGGTACCATCTATGATGTATTGGACTACGTTTTGCGCCGAAAAAAAACCTACTGGTGTTGCCGAAATTGCTTAAAATAACTTTAAACATTATTAATTTAATACATTGTATTTACCTATTGTCTTACTTGAAATTTTAAATTGTATATGATAATTCTTAAATCAAAGATATCTATGTTAATTTGTTTTCTTTAAACTTTATAATATCACAGTAATGAATGTCTAAAAACAATATATTTAAGAAAACAAAAATCCGTCGTATTCGTAGCCTCTAGATGCTAGCAATACGTGATTAATTTCCGTAAAATAGGTGTCCATGTCCGGAAACCGGTTGATCATTTAGTCACAACTTCCGCCCGTCGTACTTGTAGTACCCAGGCTACGAATACGTTTCCGTCGTATTCGTAGCCTGTGCCAATTTAGTATGGGGGAAAAACGGGTATTTTCGATGGCACACAATCGATATATATTCATCTAGTTTTAAATAGTACATTATACATTTTCGTAAGCCGCAAAGGATGCCCGGCGGTGGTAGAAATATTATCCCGACCATTCAGTCAGGCTTGCGGGATACGACTCTTCATTCATGCGACCTCCGATGGATGTCGGGGTAGAAACACAAACCGGTATCTCAGGCTTGCGGGGTTCGACCCCTCCTTCATGGGCGTCCATCGGAAAGTGACTTCCTAGTCCTGCGTTTTGAGAATGCCGAGTTCCATGCACATTAAAGAATCGTTGTACATCTTATTTTGCTGTGGCAGCCAACATGTCCTAGAGTACTCTTCGACCGGCAATGAGGTAAATGGCAGGTTTGTTCTAGGCTATTCCTGAACAATACAATGTCTCAAAAAGCTATACTAGTATAAGTTTCCAACAAGGAGTTTGTATATCGAGGGTTCAGTGCATATAGGGGCTATGTATAGGGCCTATATAGAAAATTATATTGAATACATACACATAGCACCTTTTTGCAGTAAGCTCTCGGCATGATTATTCGGGTCTTTTTGTATTGAAATTGAAAAGAAACAAAAAGTCAAGCAGTGTTCACCGATAATCATACATATATACATCTTCATCTGTACCTCCTCTCTAGGAGAACCCCACAGTTGTAGGTGGAAAACAATTGTGCGGTTTTGGTAGCTGGAACCTATATACAGTGCAGTGCAACCCCTTATTCCTTCCATCACCGTTAAGAGAATTCCTTGCCCGATAAAATATTTACACTAATTGTATGTACAGTTAAAAGATCAGTCACTCGTATGTAAAATAACAAAATGTTAAAACACTGTTCATGTCACTGTCAGTTTACTTGAATTCTGACCCTTGAGTTAAAATAAGCTCTCATAATAAAATGTAAAAGGTACCACTTTGCACACCCCCATACTATAGTACAATCCAGCTGTCGTAGACTGTATAAAAGGTAAAAGTTGGTTGTAAAATACAGCATTAGTTCTTCCATCAGTTCATGATTAAATAATTGTCAGTAGTTTTGCTCTAGTGTTATGAAGTTGGAATAGCAGACGCCGAGTACATCTTTCTATGATAGGTACATTTTTGTCTTTCTGTTTCTTAGATTTTTATAGGGAAGTTGCAACCATGATGATTTGGAGTTGAGAATGCCTTGTTAAACTCCCAAATATAATGTTACAGTTGGATAAATAATTGTCCAGTTCCAATAAGATTGGGTCTCTGGTGCCAGACAAGTTCTTACATGTAAGGACAACATGTTCAATATTCTCTTTATTTGAATTGCACAATAAGCAAGTAGGATCTTCCTCTTTTTGGTACATTCTGACTCTTTTGGTTAGAAGAGTATATGATCCTGTTAATATTGTAAGTTTGATTGGAAGGCGCATTATGTCGCTGGTTGATTGGCAATTGACTTTAAGGAGAGGGTGGATTTTGCCTTTACTTAAGTTGTAGGATGACAGATGGTCCAGTCCAGTATAGAGTGGTACAATTTCTAGTATTACTTTACTCCAGAATTCGTGGATACATTATGTCTCTCCTCACTTTGGCGGGGAGACATATTGTTTTTGTCCTGTCCTCTGTCCGTCCGTCTGTCCGTCACAGTTTGTCAGCACAACTCCTCTGAAACTACTGAACAGAATTTCATGAAACTTGGTAGGTAGTAAGGACACCATATGTAGTTGTGCATATTATCAGGAAATTTTGATCGCCTGAATTTTGTGGGAGTTATGCCCCTTTGAACTTAGAAATTTCCCGAAATTTACTATTGAAGCAGCTTGTCAGCGCAACTCCTCGGAAACTACTGAACAGAATTTCATGAAACTTGGTAGGCAGTAAGGACACCATATGTAATTGTGCATATTACCAGGAAATTTTGATCACCTGAATTTTGTGGGAGTTATGCCCCTTTGAACTTAGAAATTTCCCGAAATTTACTACTGAAGCAGCTTGTCAGCGCAACTCCTCTGAAACTACTGAACAGAATTTCATGAAACTTGGTAGGTAGTAAGGACACCATATGTAGTTGTGCATATTACCAGGAAATTTTGATCCTCTAAATTTTGTGGGAGTTATTTGCAAACACTCTAGTGTAATATCCCTTACTGAAGCTTGTATATATATATATATGTACAAGAGTCTATCATAATGTCACTATTTCCCTGAAAAAGTTTTTCATCACCAATCCATTGATTTTAGAAGAACAATACTCCTTTAAAATCATTGGAACATAGGCTGAGCAATTTTCTGGAATGGGGAACTTTGCCATGACAATATGGAATAGTACCTGTAACCTTGCTTTGGCACTTTTGATCAAATTTGTTTTGTGTTTCGTGGATTAAAAACAGTTTTTTTTTGTTATTCATTGAAGCTTAATTTTATTTGTTACCTAAATAGATTTTTTACCTTTGACTACAGTTTGTGGGACGGGGGGAGACTTACATTTTTGCGGGAAAAAACAAACTTTAATTTCCTATTAATATTGTTCCACGTTGACTTTTTAATCGGTCTGTTATAAAGGTACTCGATAGGTTCATTGAGGTTATATTTCCTTAAAATTTGTTTCAGTTCTATAAACCAACTGCTGCTACTATCAGATTTCAGTGCTAATTGACGACGTGCTAGCACCTTTTTTGTGCTATTTTCGGACTGATGACAGATGTTGTTAAAGAAGGATAGTGCTCGAGCATGAATTTGTCCCTAAATTGGAAGGATGCCTGTTAATATATATATTGTTACATCTGCTACGTTTGACGGTAGTGATATAATTTGTTTCAGTAGCCGTTTGTGGAACATTTCTAGTTGATTTAATTGGTTGTCACTTGGTAGAAGTAGTTCCATACTATATAGAAGAACTGGTGTTATATAAATGTTGTATAGATGAACCATTGTATCAATGTCTAGACCATTATAGCCGTGGAATCCCTTAGCAAAAAGACCATAGGCACTTCTTCTGGCCTTTTTGACGTTCTCCTCTATATTTACTAATATATTTTCTTTAGGCGATGTTGTTCTGATAATACCTAAGTGTGTGGCTTGCTTTACAGATGGCATTTTCTGGTTCCCCAATCAAAAGAGTGATATTGTAGTTTCATCTTTTAATCTTTATTGCCACACTTTTGGTTGGTTGAAGTTGGTATCCTTCCATAAAAGCATAATCACTGACCATATTCACAGGTATTTGTGTGTCAACAATATCTGTACCGATCAGAGCAATGTCATCTGCGCATGCTGTGTTGTTAGAGCATATATTGCCAATCCTGAAGCCTAATAAGTAAGGGGTTGATGTATAATTTATATAAATCAGTACTGAGGATTCCACCTTGTCGGACTCCTTGATTGACTACAAATGGTTGTGAGGTCTGACCAACCCATTTTATAGAGCTCATTGCATCTGTATGGAAATCTTTAATCAGTGTCCAATGGATATCTGTGATACCCGCCAGATATGTCCTTCTTAGCATATGCGAATGGATGACTGTGTCAAACGCCGCTTTTGCGTCTAATAAGGGAACGACCATTTAACTTGAAAGGGGGGGGGGGTTATGGGTTTTTTCTAAAAAATATTCTGATTCCCAATGTTGCTGAAAAAAATATTCTGATTTTGGTGGAGGAAAATTAAATAATCTGATTCAGAGTTTTTGTCACATAACCTAATGTTAAATCCCGGAAAAAAAATTTGCGCTTTGCGCGACAAAAAAAAAATTCTAACTCTTGTGTTGTCCGAAAAAAAAATTCTGAACGAAACAAAAAGCCATAAACCCCCCTTCAAGTTAAATGGTCGGTCCCTAATATAAGATTGTATTCAGATTTATTGTCTATTGTCTCCCTATAGGACTCTTCTACTGGTAATGCCGAGTTCAATGGTGAAGCCCCTGCTGTGAAGCCTCTTTGGTTTCGACTTTGAGATTGTAAAACATAACTTTGTATTCGGTTTTTTATTACCGTTTCTAGGATTTGACTGATGACTGGAAGTATTGTGATGCCTCTATAGTTTGTCGATTGAGTTTTACTTCCTTTACTTTTAAAAATTGGTGACAATAGTCCTATTTTCAGACTGTTTGGTATCTCTCTATTGTTGAAGATTTTGTTAAGTAGAGATGTAAGTAAATTTATCATGTTGTTTCCTGAGAATAGTATATGTTCAATGGTGAGGCCGAGGTAGTCAGCCGACTTGCCTTTATTTATATATTTAATAGCTTGTGAGACTTCTTCCTGTGTTACCGGAGCATATTTTTGGTTTTGTACCAGTGATTCAATAATAAGATTGAACATCGACAAAAAGAACCACCCACAACTCCTCCGACAAGAACAACCATTTATATGACCAATGGTCATCCAGATCGGGCATGGAACAGGCATGTATGTTTCGACATATTCTGTTTTGTTCCGTTTCGGTATATTCGTTTCGCTAAATTGCAATTGGGTCGAGGGATGATAGCCAAGATGATATGGAAATATATGATAAAAGATTAATACATGACCTTTTCCATATCATCTCGGCTATCATCCCTCGACCCATATAAGCCCTCGACTGCGTCTCGGACTGATATGGGGGTCTCGGGATGATATCCGGGCTGATATGGAAAAATGTCGTGTATTAATCTCTATGGAATACCTGTGTCACAAATCAAATGACCATAGATTTATATGTTCTGCTTATCATAATCACAATCATGACGTCGCCACAGTGGCTTGGTTAATCGTTACGGAATAAACGTGTCACAAATAAATATGCAAATTAGGCTTGTATATTTTCACAAAAATATATTAACAAATTTTCTCTAATGTGTTAAGGTTAGGGTTATGATGTTTAGTGCCATTTTCAACAATATTGCGGCAGGTCGGTTTTTTTCTCTGGGTACTCCGGTTTCCTCCACCAATAAAATTGACCGCCACGATATAACTGAAATATTGTTGAATGTGGCGTTTCAACACCTTAAACCAACCAACAATATGTCATCTTCTCTGATGCCATTTAACCAAATTGATAGCATAACTCTTTAAATATTGGGATGCCGCGGGTCCTCCAGTGGTCCCATTTCAAAATTGTGTTCGACAACTCTCGATATTACTCAAGTAGCAAACAGGTCTTATTATAGGTTAGAATCATTCGAAATTTAAACTGTAGGTAATTGGTAATGAGATGTTTAACATATACATTGTACATTCCGAACCGCATCGGAGCAGCAATGGTTGGCGTTCTCCCATTGTGAAGATTGTTGGTTCGCTCCTCCAGCAGTCGGGTCAAACCAAAGATTCTAAGCACACAGCTTTTAGGAGTATGAGCAAAGATTCATTGGTCGGAATCAGGATAATGTTTCCTAATGTAGCGATATGCTTACCCGTAGATTGTTGTATCAGTGATCTAGCACTATAAAGATGCAATTAAGCGTTTTGGTCTAGTTCAAAGCGGACATCATCATCACTGCATTGAATGTAACCTGTTGCTGACAAATGTTAATTTGGCATTAAACAACAATCATTCACTCATATACAATCCAACAAAAGTTGTTCATCACCATACTACTACATGTAACTTTATAGTCGATCTAATATTACAACAATTTATATTAAGTTTCTTCTTATTTAAAGCACGGTCAATACAAACTGACAAAACGATTTTCCAAGTACACCCGTCAAATCGGTTTTAATAACAAAGGTCATTTATACTTTTCCGAAACAGTTCTGGGACATAGTCATTTAAGTCTGACAAAGATTATTATTTGTAACGGTAAATGTTTACCCTTTCTTCGACGAAAGTAATTTTGGCTAGACGTAAGCCAACATGATACTGATGTATGGCAATATATATTGATATCAAATACAGGTATGACTGAGCACCAGAAACATTGCAGCTCATTTTCAGTGTTCATCCCATCATCATTGTTCTTCTTCTTCCGTTGAGCGGCCTCCGTCATCTGATTGATTATTCTGCCACTTTGGGTGTGCGCATGTAAAAACTACAAAATTTGTGTGCGGAATATTTACAGTGAGGTTAAAAACGGCACTGGCAGCTTACTGACGGAGGCAAGCCTTGAACGCTTGAAGACTCGGTGCCCCAACACTGGTGTCCTTTAGAGCATTCCAATCCTTGGTGGTTCTTGGATAGAATGATTCCTTCTGTATGGATGTTCTGCATGATGGAATGCTGAATGCCAGGGTGTTACAATTTCTTGATGGTCTTTGGAGTGGTATAAGTTTGTCACTAGTGTCAACATTTGCTAGATTTTTCGTCATTTTATACATCATAGTAAGCCGGGAGTTTGTTCTTCGGCTTTCTAGAGATGGCCATTCAAGCTGATCGAGCATATCACTAACAGATGAGGTGTTGTGGTATCTGTTAGTGACGTATCTTGCAGCTCTTCTTTGTATCCTTTCTAGGCGTTGTTTATCCTGTTGTTGATGTGGATCCCATATTGCACTAGACTATTCTAAGGATGGTCTCACTAGTGACTGATAAGCCCTTTCTTTGACTGATTTGTTGGCAATATTCAGATTTCTCTTGAAGAAGCCGATGGTAGAGTTTGCTTTGTTGCAGATGTTGTTGATGTGCGGTCCCCATTTTAGATCAGATGTTATTGTACAGCCGAGATATTTTGCTGAGGTCACATGTTCAAGTGAATGTCCATGGAGAGTGTAGTTGAACTTTATTGGATTTCTTTTCTTTGTAATGGTTAAAACATTGCAAAACGGAATCGTCAAACATGTGCTGTATCTGACTATCATAGATCTGATGGAACCTCGCATTTCAACTCCACGTGATGACAGAATCCCCTCTTTTCTGGTATGTCGGCCACACAAATATCTTGAATTGTCCTCTCTTTTCTGGTATGTCGGCCACAAAAATATCTTTAATTTTTGTCCCCTCTTTTCTGGTATGTCGACCACAAAAATATCTTTAATTGTCCCCTCTTTTCTGGTATGTCGGCCACAATTATTTCTTTAATTGTCCCCTCTTATCTGATATGTCGGCCACAATTATATCTTTAATTGTTCCCCCTTTTCTGGTATGTCGGCCACAATTTTATCTTTAATTGGGGATCCCCTTTAATCGTTTCCCCTTTTCTGGTATGTAGGCCACAATTAGATATTTAATTGTCATTTTTCTGGTACGTCGGCTACATTTACAGTCTTCTGTGAGCGTCTGGGTTTAATTTGCAGGTACCTGTCATTTGAGAAAATTGGAAACCAGTTAAATCTTCTGCAAAAAAGGTACAAATAGTCGAGGATGTTTACAGGTAAAAAAAAAACAGTTTCAAGTTGCTCTACTGTACAGGTGATAAAAATAAATACTTAAACTTCATACGACAATGTCGGTATGCAAAAATATTTTGGTCTTTAAAATTAATATTCATTGTAAATATTTGAAAGTGACAATTATTTTTAAGACCGCGCCACACAAAAATGTTAACTATTTTTTTTACCTGGAAAAGTTATACGGTTCCGGGTTCGTTCGCCCTAATTCCCGTTCGCCCTATTACCTGTTCTTCTTCTTCTTCTTCTTCTTCTTCTTCTTCTTCTGTATGTGCAGAATTCATGGTTGAGTATAATCACACTGTTCATATGACACAATAAAACTGCCCCCCATGTACAATTAAAATGTCCAGTATATACAATTTAAAAACAGAAGGAGTAGTTCTATGGTACAATGGTGGTGTTGGCCAGGGCCTGTCGGAAACCCTCCAGGGAAGTCATGCTGGCCAGTTGCTGAGGTGGTGTGTTCCATGTCCTGATAGCACTCGAGAAGAAGGAATACTGCATGGTTATTGTTCTGGTTATTCGCCCTAATACACGTTCGCCCTGGGTCTGTTCGCCCTGATAATTATATATGATAGACTCTAATCGACGTCCACTCCTTAAATCGGCGTCCACTGACGTCATTATCCTTACCTCCGGATCTTCACCCCCTATGTAGGGGAACCATACAGGGTCCTCTGTATGTAGAACTAGTGCTCCAAAATTATATACAGTGATTTATCCTCCATCAAATGCATATTTATGTGCACAGATTAAAACGGATAAAAAGAGTTCGGGTAATGCCCTCACTATCTATTTACAGTCTATTCGTTTAAATCTAAAAAAAAAAACTCTTTCATCAAAGTGTTGACGTTTGAAACTGTTAAACATTAGAGATGTCCACTTTTGTCTACCCCTCAACTGTATAAAATATTGACTAATGAGTATATCTTCTCTTTATATTTAAAAAAACAATCACAATTAAAATCTAGGTTGGTTGTATTTTAAAATGTAAAAGTATCTTTTGGCTACCTGTGAACTGTAATAAAATATTGGCTCCTCGCTTAAATAGTCTGTCTTCTCAATAAGTTTAAAAAACACTCAATATTAAAATCTGGTACGGTTGTGTTATGTTTAAAAGGTAAAAGTATCTTTAGGCTATCCCTCAACTGTAATAGAATGTTGAGACTACGCCAACGAGTCTGTCTTCTCATTAAATTTAAAAACATTCACAATTAAAATCTGGTTCGGTTATGGTATGTTTAAAAGGTAAAAGTATCTTTGAACATTATGTCCGTTATATGGTTATGCTTAAAATCTAAAAGTATCCATAAACAATGGATGGATCTTTCCCATTTCTAGGTTTTCGAATGTTAGGAATCACGGTCCATTTTAGGATATTCTCAAATCGGCGTCCTTTCCAAACTCGCGTATCTATAGACCCGTTTACACGATCAAAGATTCCATCAAAAATAATTGTAATGACAGTTTTGTTTTGCATGTTTTTTTTTATCTGTTTCTTAAAGTTGTTGTTTTTTGTTTGTATGTTTTTAAAGCATTTTCCCATTCATTAATATTATTTAGGGTTAAGGTTAGGGTTAGGGTTAGGGTTAGGGCTAAGGTTAGGGTTACGGTTAAGTTATGATTAGGGTTAGGGTCCGCTAAAGTAGAAGTACATTGTACTCTGAATCTGGTCTTGTCCCTTCTCCATCATTGTTTCAAAACCATGTCCTAACGGGTGTGACGTCATTTGAAGTATACGTCAGTGACGTAATTGGACGTCGATTTGAGAAAGTAAAAAACCGCCATATATTTGAGAATTGGATGCCGATTTGAGGATTTTACGTCGATTAGAGACTGGATGTCGATCTGAGTCTTACATATGTAGAATATTAAAAAAAATGAAGTATAAATGATATTCGATGGTATATATTTAATAAATTGAGATATTTTTAATATGTGCCATGTTAAAGTGTATGTTTCGATAATGAGTAAAGTTAAATATTTCAGTCCCTTGGAATAAGTAAAGCAGGTAAAAATGAGTGAATGGAGAGTCTGCAGAAATTGTATGTGTCCATTTTATATTTGCTCTTAATTTAAATAAATTGAAGCTTTTAACAACTATCATTCAATTTACATTCATTCAACATGAGACAGAATATAAAACATGTGCTGGAGTATAGTATTTGATATTCAATGCAAAAGGGTACATGGTCTGCAAATAAACTGCAGCTGATTATCCTGTCTGACAAGATTATACACCTGAAGTGTGATGCCTGAAAGAAAAAATGTCTAACATATATTTATGTTCATTCTTCTCTGAATAACACTATATTAAGGGTATGAAGAATGAACATAAATATATGTTAGAATTTTTTTTCCAGGCATCACACTTCATTTTAAAATACTCATTTGATTAACAATAATCATTTTAATTCATAAATATATTTCACACCCGTCACACAAAATAGCAGGAGATCAAAGAACACAAGCTGTGAGGTATATAATTCTTTTGTGTTTGCAGTGTTCAACATTGTTTAACTCATACCAAGCTTACATCGAAAGTGCATAATTACAGAACCAAAGCCATCAATTAAAGAAAATAAATAGATCAAAGATATACAATAATCCCCAATTCCAATCAATAATTGTAATGATGAAATCAACAATCATTAATTTCAATTAAACATTTCAAACCATATACCTAATAATTGCTTGAAAAGAACTTAATTAATTTCCAAAAGTTCATATTTATTCTTTAAATTAATATTTTTCTATATCATTACTTCTTTATTTTATATTAAAATAATCATATGATAATGTTCATTAAAATACTTTTTAATTATCAGGGCGAACGGACCCACTTTTAGGGGGAACGAACCCAGGGCGAACGAACCCAGGGCGAATGTGTAGTTAGGGTGAACGGACCTGATACCTTTTTATACTGCCAGTCGTTCAAAACTTTGAAAGTATATTCCTATTATTGTACTAGATTCCGGTACCTGTTTTTCACCTCTATATGCACAGGGATACTCGCGGGGACAGAACACACACTCGTCAGGTTTTCTTCAACCTTTATTTTATGTTTAATTTTATGTTAGTTGTAAGAATTTCCCTAGAGTAATTTTCAGTATGTCAAAAAGATATCTGAGTTGTCTCAAAAGTGGTGGGAATTGTTTCAAAAAATGGTCTGAGTTGTCCTGTTTAATAACAGGATGAGAATTAGATGTCATGTAAAGCGATTCACTGTAAATGTTTGCTCATAATTATAATAACGATAAAATTTACTTTCAATTTGACTCTAACACCATCTAAAAATATAAGTTTAACAAATTGTGACTAAAATTTGAGGTTCATATCATGCTAACAGTAGGAAGAAAAGTGTGTTTGACACTTAGCAGGAAGAACATTCCAATCCTCGTATGATTTGACATTTAGCAGGAAGAACATTCCCATCCTCGTATGATTTGACATTTAGCAGGAAGAACATTCCCATCCTCGTATGATTTGACATTTAGCAGGAAGAACATTCCCATCCTCGTATGATTTGACATTTAGCAGGAAGAACATTCCCATCCTCGTATGATTTGACATTTAGCAGGAAGAACATTCCCATCCTCGTATGATTTGACATTTAGCAGGAAGAACATTCCCATCCTCGTATGATTTGACACTTAGCAGGAAGAACATTCCCATCCTCGTATGATTTGACACTTAGCAGGAAGAACATTCCCATCCTCGTATGATTTGACACTTAGCAGGAAGAACATTCCCATCCTCGTATGATTTGACATTTAGTAGGAAGAACATTCCCATCCTCGTATGATTTGACATTTAGTAGGAAGAACATTCCCATCCTCGTATGATTTAAACACTTAGCAGGAAGAACATTCCCATCCTCGTATGATTTGACATTTAGCAGGAAGAACATTCCCATCCTTGTATGATTTGACACTTAGCAGGAAGAACATTCCCATCCTCGTATGATTTGACACTTAGCAGGAAGAACATTCCCATCCTCGTATGATTTGACACTTAGCAGGAAGAACATTCCCATCCTCGTATGATTTGACACTTAGCAGGAAGAACATTCCCATCCTTGTATGATTTGACATTTAGCAGGAAGAACATTCCCATCCTCATATGATTTGACATTTAGCAGGAAGAACATTCCCATCCTCGTATGATTTGACACTTAGCAGGAAGAACATTCCCATCCTCGTATGATTTGACATTTAGCAGGAAGAACATTCCCATCCTCGTATGATTTGACATTTAGCAGGAAGAACATTCCCATCCTCGTATGATTTGACATTTAGCAGGAAGAACATTCCCATCCTCGTATGATTTGACACTTAGTAGGAAGAACATTCCCATCCTTGTATGATTTGACATTTAGCAAGAAGAACATTCCCATCCTCGTATGATTTGACACTTAGCAGGAAGAACATTCCCATCCTCGTATGATTTGACATTTAGCAGGAAGAACATTCCCATCCTTGTATGATTTGACACTTAGCAGGAAGAACATTCCCATCCTCGTTTGATTTGACATTTAGTAGGAAGAACATTCCCATCCTCGTATGATTTGACATTTAGCAGGAAGAACATTCCCATCCTCGTATGACTTGACATTTAGTAGGAAGAACATTCCAATCCTCGTATGATTTGACACTTAGCAGGAAGAACATTCCCATCCTCGTATGATTTGACATTTAGCAGGAAGAACATTCCCATCCTCGTATGATTTGACATTTAGTAGGAAGAACATTCCCATCCTCGTATGATTTGACAATTAGCAGGAAGAACATTCACATCCTCGTATGATTTGACACTTAGCAGGAAGAACATTCCCATCCTCGTATGATTTGACATTTCTTAGATTGACTGTTGGATACAGAGACATTTTGTGATGATATCAGATTAACAGATAAATAAACAGAAGAAACAATACATTTACATATTTCCCATAGTTTGGAAAAAAGGGTATGGGTGTGTCCTTCTGTCTCTGAGTAACAATAATCTTAGACAGGAAGCGATGACTGAACCAATATGAGTATAATTGAAATCACCCACTAATAAGCTCATGTTTATCCACAGGTTTATTACAATCGGGTACAATATTGCTTCAATTGATATATAGTGTACCATAAGGTGTATTGTATCCAACCTTTCAATTAATTTATAAAGTGCTAGTTATTTTCTGTACACAATGTTAAGAATGTTTAGTAAATTGTCAGATTATACCAGAGTAAGTAAGAGATTTGATTTTGATCAGATTGTCTCATGTAAAATGATTGATGTTCTACCAATCTTTTACAAAGAATACCTTAGGTTTCGTTGTACTGTCTTAAAGGCTATAGTGTGTAATTGGCAAAAAATAGTTTTAAATTAAGATAATTACTGATTACAAGAGGTTCTAGCTGTACTTTTATGTGAAACAAGTTCTTTTACATGAATGGTATAATTCTTTGTTTATTTTAGTTAGAGATTTGATAAAGGATGGTGCATGTTCATTATTATTGTAAATCATTTAGATTTAACTTTAAAGTTTTGATTGTCAATTTTATATAAAAATTCCTGAATGGAATCATTTGAAATCATCCAATCTTTTATTAGAAAAAAAGGTCCTCATAGCTGAATGGAGTCCACCAATTCATTCGGTTATTAGATAGAAAAAAGGTCCTCATAGTTTAATGGAATCCACCCATTCTGTTATTACCTGAAGATAACAAAAAGTCATCATACTGTCTTTGCCTAAATGTTGTTCACCTACTTGACTGAAAGCCAAATTTAGAAAAAATTATATTTATTCAAACAAATTCTTTCATAATTTTCACTTGTCTGAATCCAGTTTTATTTGTCCTGAGCTTCAGGTGTGTGGGTTAACACAAAGACTGCTCATAGCTGAATGAAATCCTTCAAATTTTCTCCCCAGAAACTATTGACCCCATTGAAATTTCTTACAGAAAAACTTGGTTCAAGTGTTCCTTGTATTGTCATCTACAAAACTTTTTTTTTGCTTAGATTAAAAATCCAAGGTGCCCACCAACACAGAACATAGTTTTACGAGGATCACATGGGAAAATATATAAAAAGCTTCTTCCCAATCTGCATAAACAATCTTTTTTTTTGGCCCTCTATAAAATTAAAAAAATTATGGATATAGAAAATACAAGATGTCCACTATCATAGGACACAGACTAATATTTGATACTCTGAAACCATTGACACATATGAAAGCAAATTTGATTGGGATGTTCTTGTTTATTTAATGTTTTATTTCTCAAAGATGGCCACACTGCATGTCATAGATCAACAAGTTTTGTTTTTGATTTACTAGAATTATTTTGAGCAGGACTTCAACTTTACTTTGGTAATAGTTCATCTTCATTTAAAATTGATCTAGACCTTAAATATTGGGTTGACATTTTTTTATTTTATGAGACCAGTATATATTACTAGTTTATCTTTATAAACAAGTGCAGATTTTAATACATTAATTTATAACTGAAAGAAGAAACTTTTATTGCTATCAAATATTTGACTTGTATTAGGAATTTATATAATGGATAAACTGCTGAACTGGAACAATTTCTATAATTTTCACTCGGAAGTTAAAAGTATGCAGTATGGATTGAGTTATTGCCCTTTGACTTAGTAATGCCTGCTTCTTTGTTATTGTGTTGTTTTTATCCACAACACCTCATTCATATTTTCTTTCTATTTGATTTGTTTATTTAGCGGACTATGATCTGAGTGAAGAAAAAAGCCTTAAATAAATCCAGTGTTTTTTTTTCAGACAATATTGAGGAAACAAGTTACAAAATGTATACCGGTAAATATTATAAGTTACACAGTGTGCTAGTGACCTAAATTGGCTAATACGATATATACGGGGTCAGTAAATTTCATATGGGGCGAGAGCGAATAATGTCTTACTTCTTACAAACTTCTAGGAATATCATTGGTTCAAAGTAATCATATGAAATTTACTGACTCCATATCGTATTAGGTCACTAGCACACTGTGTAACAAATATATCTTACTGATTACATCTGAATGAGGGTTTTAGATATAACTGCATCAAAACTAATAAATATGTAAATGTTGTGTTGTGTGTAAATGATCCATATGTGTCGCTATAACAATATTTGGTGACTTGTGGAATGTTACATTGGTCAAGTCGTTGAACCAACATTTGGGGACAAACTTACACTGGTCAATTGTAATATCTAATATAATTGAGACATTTGATTATAATTTCATCGTCTGTTGTCTGGGCGAAACGCTTCAGCGTCTCGTTGTTCAACATCATCTTTGTTTTGAAAGAAAAAGAGGAGATAGCTCTACTACTAACCGTGTATTAAAAGTCTTCTGACTGTGTATTGAATTTTAGGAAGTTTAGGAATATGATTGGTTAAAATGGCCAAAATGAATTGAAGCTCATCCAATATGGCCACCATGGGACATAGCAGTTTAGATTAGCTGAATATCAAGATATCTTCTAAAAAAAAATGAACTGTTTGAACTGAAACTTTTCTTGAAAAATCTAAGAATGATCTTGAACATAATTGCATCAAACATTTCATTCCAGTCAATCTTCCATTGATTATAATAATTTTTGATTGACTGAAATATAGATTAAATAAGCTATTGGTCTAATAGTGGTACTTACTTTGCCTTCATCTAATATTAATTTAACCTGCCATGAATCTCTGTTAAATAAATGGTTTAATTTTATATTTCAACTTTAAAAATGTCTGTAGTCATTTGGATAAATAATTTGCATGAAAATTATGATAGACCTCTATAATTTGTTATACAAGTATCATCTTGGAACTCTCAGTCCCTCCTGAAATGCTTAGTAATGTCATTAACGGTCTTTAACAGGATTGTCTAACTAACATAAAAGTTATGGTACAAACTGTATATTGGGGACTGCTGTACTGGAGTCATTGAAATTTTAATTTGATTTCTTGTATCACTGAATATTGAGATACTTTTCAGCTCACCTGGTCCTAATGATCTTTTAAGGTATTGCATTCACTTTCAATGAAACACTAGACCAATTGGAATTAAACATGGCAGAAATCATTCTTTGATTTAGTAACCAGTTTATTAATTCTTTCATCTCAAAATGTGAACATTT
Organism: Bathymodiolus brooksi; assembly: GCA_963680875.1. Classification (NCBI taxonomy): domain Eukaryota; kingdom Metazoa; phylum Mollusca; class Bivalvia; order Mytilida; family Modiolidae; genus Bathymodiolus; species Bathymodiolus brooksi. The sequence goes on from OY804576.1 coordinate 19,925,210, forward strand.
AGACTTAAGAAAATATGACAGCAATTTTACATCAAATCAAGTTAATTAACAAAATAGGGTCAAGTAAATTTTAACACTTATAAATCCTCTCTAAAGCTACACATTTTCTGATTTATTATTTTTTTGTTGGTATTTGTGGATGGCCTGAACTAGGAAACATTCTTCCTAACAGGAATCTTATTGGAAAACTGGCTAAAACTCTCAGAAAAAAAAGGAACATTTTTTATCCAAACTGTACATAAATAACAAATGAATAATAATAAGATTGTCCTATAATAATTTGATGTTTATGGGGGCAATTTGAAATCCAAGATGGCTGCATCAGATCATATAGCTTAACAGACATGTGGCATTCAAAGTTAAACATCTTCTGAGAATAGTCATAGAAACTCTTAGTAGTCTACTCTTGATATTAAAAATAAAAATAAAAATGCATCATACAAGTGACAAAGAAAGATGAAACACAAAATTTAGTAAAAAAAAGTAAATACCTAGAGATAAATTGTACTTAATGATAAAACAAGGTGCTTTTTATATAGCCATAAACATATATAGGGACAGGTAACTTGTGTCTCCAACAATGAAAAACTAACATTAAGCATTGACATCTGATCATAAGAAATCTTCTGTAAGAAAACTTGTTGGGTGGCCATACACTATACTTTAATTCCAGCAGTTCTTTTCCTTGTTGAGCAATATTTCATAAAGAAAAAAATGTCAGTTTCTTGTCCCATTAAAACTTTAGTAGAGATTTATAAATTATTCTCTTTACAGGTCAATCTTCAATAACTTAGGTTTTTCAGAATCCTTTGATGTAAAAAATCAATGTTTGACTATCTAATGTGTTTTTGTCATGAAATATTACATAGTTTCTGTAATGTTATTTTTTAGACAAGATATTTTGACTGAAAAGTTTTTATATTTAATACCAGTAAGGATTTCTACACATAAATTCTGGTTTTCTTCATTATATTTAATTCATAGGATGATGTAGGATAAGAATTTCCTACTCAGAAAAAAATCATTTTCTATTTTAACTTGAGCTTACCTGGCCAGAAGCTATTGTCATCACCTTGATTTCATTGTCAGTGCCTTTTCTGAAACTTTAATAGAACCATTTAGAATCACACTTGGCTGGGATATTCCTTGGATCGTCACAAGCCCCCATATAGGAAAATGTATAAAAAGCCATTCCTTAGAAACTCTATTTGATTGAACCCAAACTGTCTATTTGATTGAACCCAAACTCTCTATTTGATTGAACCCAAACTGTTTGATTGTTCTTTATATATTAGACTATATAGTACAGTAATACCTGTCTACACAGAACCCCTTTAGGACTGAAGAATTTGTTCAGTTTAGACAGGTGTTTGGTGTACACAGGTTCAAACTGTATGGTTTAGACAGGTTTTCAGTTTTCAGGGTTTGGATTAGACAGGTTTCACTGGATATAAAAAAAATATTTAAAAATTCTACATATCTGTCACCATTTAATTGATCACTTAAAAGAAAATTTGTTCTGGTAGGTAAATAATTGCTAATTTAACTTTAAACATCCTGTCAAGTAAACTCCTCATGACCTCTTTTTTATGGTCTATTGCCTTTGTTGAATACTGATTTTTTGTGATTATGTTAGTCCAGACATGGGGTAATCGTAATTTGTAATCGTAATCAGTTGTAATCGATTACATTTTTTCATGTAATCGGATGTAATCTGTTATCGGTCATTTTTTAGATTAGATGTAATTGTAATGTAATCGAATACAATCATTTTGACCCTGTAATCATGATTACATTTCATCATTTTGACTTATTTTGTCTTGACTCAAACATATCTCCTTAGATATTTAATCTATGATTTATGTAAATGAATTTTCTTCATGAAATTTATTAAACAAATAATGTAGAATAGTTTACTAGACAAAATATAAAGTTTATTGACATCTAAATAAATAAATATGTTATGAAATTCAATTGTTAAAAACTAAAAAAAAAATCTATTAAAATTAAGTGGCAATCACAACATGATCAAAAGATATTATTCTGTTTAATTGCAATCAAAACTATCACAGGTACAAAAAATATTATGTATTAATTATGGCTTCAAAGACTTGATATCCAAACAAATAATATCTCAATTTCAATTACTTTAGGATTTCAAAATTTCAGTGAAAACAGTTTGTCGGCTTGTGTAAAACACAACAAGCTCTAAAATTTTAAATTATCTGACACAACTTTCAAGATTTTATATATGAAATTGCTTCTATGAAAGACTATCGCCATGTCCTCATGATTCCCATAAGATAGAGAAATATAAACCAAAACATAGGTATCTCATGAAGATTTCTTTTACAAGTTTAAAAAGAGATCTAAATTTCAATAAAGATATTATATAAAAAGCAAAATGTAAATTATATAGTAGAATAACAAAATATTTTCAATCATACATATACAAATTAAGTGATAAATAGCAACTTGTAATATTTGTAAAATTTTTGATTTTTTTTTAAAGAATATTCCAATGTATCTGATATTCAGAGATATGTGATATTTCTGCTTTTTATTTTGGTGCTGATTTTCCTTTTAATATTGGATTATATGATCATTTTCATTATTTGTGGGTTACTCTGCAACCTGTAATGGATATTTTATTAAATCTATTTACATAAATTAAGGATTTAGTTTTCATATTTAGACTGAGAAATTTTGCATATTTTTAAGCAAGTTTTTAGAACCAGAATGACTCTTGTTTTTTTATCTTCTGAATTATATATCACATTGAAATGGTGTGAAATTTAGTAATGGTGATTGGTATAAGCATATTTATTCATGATAAACTGGTATAATGTTACAGTACACACAAAATTTGTTTGAACATGACAGGATTCGGAAACAAGCTAAGCTTATACTAATCCGTCTCCTAATGGTGATTGTTATATAATTTGGTGTCATAAATAAGACTATAATTACAAATTTTATCTGTGGCATTTTAACTGCTAGTTTATTATCCACAATAAACTTTTGACAGGATGTTTGAAATTATTTGATATATATTATTAAAATGTGCAAATGTATGTTATAATATTTACTAATAGTATAAGATCAAAGATGGAATGAATATTGGTTATAGTAATAAGACACAGCATATTTTTTGAAAAAAGGAAAATGAGAATTGCTGTTTATAATTTACAATGTATTGTATGTTATTGCATGTAATGATCACATTAAAACTGAATTGTAATTCATAGTTCTGAGTAAGAAATACATTAAATAAGAGATATTGGACAGATAAACATGAGACAAAATAAGATAAAACACTAATATAATGGTTGTCATGACATTAAATGTAATCAGTAATGTAATCGATTACATTTACAAAGTAATTGTAATTTAATCGATTACATTTGAAAATTGATGTAATCGTAATGTAATGTAATCATGAAAATTGCAAAGTAATTGTAATGTAATCGATTACATTTGAATAACATAATGTTACTCTCTCAACACTTACTAGGTCAACGATATTAGGTTTTTACTTGTAACTCTACAAAAATACCCCCTGTAGAATTAATGTAAAGGTGACCTCTAAGATGAGACACTACATTTTGCAGGTATGATTCCATTCATAAAGGCAAATCATACAACAACCTTGTCTAATATAAAGATGATCAAACAGGCTTAACAATATTACCTGATATAAATTGAGGTGAAATTAAGTGGCTCATCCAGAATGTTTATAAAAAGGTTGATCTTTGCTAATTTTGTAGTTTTAAAGGGAGGTTATTAAATATTACTAAAGGCATACAGGCTGTCAGAATTGATTTTTTTTGTTTATATTAAAAGTTGCCAATATTCGATGTTTTAAATACTAATAAAATGTTCTGAACAAGAAGCCAGGTTTAAAAAATATGTTATAATGTCGTAATTAGTGAAAAGAATTCGAATGTCTGTTGATGGAATCGCCATTAACACACCTAATTATAAGTCGGTTTCTTTTCCGAAGTTTGCCGAATACTGAAAACTGCTATTAATAACCAGAAGGTATGTTCTTCTGTATGTTGCATGTAAATTCGTTAGAATTAATATAATTTAAGAAATATATCTATGAAATTGGATCCCGGTGTAATCAGTTAATATTATATAATGGTATTTAGTAAGAATGACACTTAAAATCGGAAACGATAAAGGGAAAATTGTAAACAAATTGTATTGCACATTATTGACAACACTTGAGTTGTCTACATTATATTTTTTTAGAAAAAAACAGACATGAAGTTCATTATTTTAGTCTCTAATGTAAAAGAGATATCACCTGCGTTTTCTCCTGAAAAAAAGAATATATAAAAAATTACGATGCAATTCAACTGTTTAAATATGATTCGGCCGAAAAAAAATACTAAATTATACTTACGTGTTGAAAAATGGAGTAGATCGGTATAACGTCTTTTTTTAATTTTTACACAAAGCTAGCTGAATCCTCCTTTTTGTGTCGTTTTCGTATAGAATCGTCGATGTTTTGTTCAATTCCACGATTCGATTTGTGCCATGTGCTTTCTTCGTCAACAAACAATTTCGCACATGTGCAAACGCTTTATCGAATGAGTTCACTCAGTGAACTTCACTGTGTAGGTCGTATGAATGTATGAATATTGTGCGGGTAAACATTGAATGCTTTACTGGATGCAAGAGAATCAAACAGCGACGTATTTCCTTCGTTCTAGGCTATTTATGTATGATATTATGAAAAATTTCAACTGCAATTAGTATAAAACATCGAACAGATTTTGTGTACAAGTCAGATACATTACTACAATAACTAAAGAAGTTGCCTAAACATAAAATACTTGTTTTTCCAATTTCGGACCCAAGCAAAAGAATGCTTGGCGCAAGCCTCTCACACTCTTTCACTAGGGTAGTCATCTGGAAAAACAAACCTATAATATACAATACAGGCTACTTCTTTTGTTGTCAGAGTACTCTAGTCTCTACATTGTATCTATTACTTAAACCACCACACATCAGATCAATAAGTCATTTGACTTTTACTAATTTTCTTTATGCCACAGTTTTGTAAATATACTAGTCAACAAATGAAACAATACAAGGTTTTGATGCTCAATATTTTTTACATAGGGGAAAAAAAATCAACAAAAATCTTATAATTTAGATTCATATGGGCATAACAAATAAGGCAATATCAACAAAATTTCTCGGCATCATTATCAGAACAAATCATGGACAGACAGAAATTGTCATGCAGTGTGAAGGTTTGCGGAGTTCAGTAACGTGTGTGACCACCTCTTGCAGCAACGACAGCTTCGCATCTCCGACGCATAGAACCAATCAATTGTTGGATAAAGGCTTGTGGGATGTTGTTCCACTTGTGCACAAGTGCGTCATGCAGCTCCTGTAGTGGTTCCGGTGGATTTTGATGGTGGCGAACACGTCTACCGAGTTCATCCCATAAACGTTCAATTGGTGACAGATCTGGTGATAATGCCGGTCAAGGAAGAACATCGATGTGATTCTGGTTCAGAAAGTCTTGAGTAACACGAGCCACATGACATCTTGCATTGTCATGTTGAAAGATGTGATCAAGAATATCGTCTCTGTATTTTACGGCATTCAATGTTCCTTGAACAATTTTGAGCTGAGTGCGACCATCATGACAAATTCCAGCCCAGACCATAACACTTCCGCCTCCAAAACGGTCGGACTTGTACACACACTGGTCCGTAAAACGTTCCCCATGCCTGCGGTACACACGATAACGTCCATCGCTAAAGCGAAGTGGAAATCGGGATTCATCACTAAAAAGGATGTGTTGCCAGGTGTGAAACCTCCAACGACGGTGTCCATGAGCCCAGGCTAGTCTCGCGGTCCTATGGCGTTGTTTAAGGATTGGTCCTACCACCGGACGCCTAACTCGGAGTCCAGATTCACATAGTCTTCTGCGAACAGTCTGACCCGCAATTCAGATGTTTGCTAGACCAGAGGTTCTACGGGCAGTGTCCTCAGCCATTATCATACGGTTCCGGAGGTGAATAAGGTGTAAATGTCTGTCTTGTTGTTGTGACGTCAAACACTGCCTGCCGTTACAGGGTCTGTCATTCGTCCTACCTGTTTGTTGAAGACAAATCATTTGCCTTGAAATGGTTATTCTAGACACATTAAAGTGGTCTGCAAGGGCCTGGTGAGTCATTCCAGCCTAAACCATACCCACCGCTCGCTCACGGTCATTCCAGCCTAAACCATACCCACCGCTCGCTCACGGTCATTCCAGCCTAAACCATACCCACTGCTCGCTCACGGTCATCTGGTGAGTCATTCCAGCCTAAACCATACCCACCGCTCGCTCACGGTCATTTTGACGGAGCAGTGGCATCGACGTTCTTGTGAAAATTCAAATGTTCAGAAAGGCAAATTGTTTGCTTTTGTTGACAGCACAATTAATGACCGCAGTATGCCTAATTCGATCATCACAAACTCGATCTATCATCATTGGACGGAAAATTGACATTCCAGAATTTTCCCGTTGCGGAACAGGATGTTATTGTTTGTTTTGTGAGGACAAACGCGTTTCATGCGAACATTGACGTAAATGATAATAAACAATTGTTTTGGTTTTAGCAAGAAAATATATTTAAAAAAAATCTTTCTATCATTTCTTTTGTTGACTAGTATATTAGCTGTGTTTGATAAAGCCAGTTTCTCAAATCTTAATTTTCCTCCATCCATTGTATGACGTGGTTAGTACATCCATTTTTGTCATCAATATCAGTGTAATGGTCCACACTTAATTACATTATAAAGTAATGATGCCACAACTTAGTAACAAATGATGGGGCTGTAATAGCCCTGCCTAGCATGCCTAGATCTTGAGGATATTAATCATCAATCGGGTCTAGTATATAGCTTGTTATTGTTAATCATGGTTAATAAACAGCTATTTCAGATTGGTTTAAACTCCAGTAATCAGCTGATAGAAGACCAGTTGACAATTCAATAATGTCATTTTAATTGGCTAAATCTATACAATTCTATTGTCATCTCTTTATTGTTAGTGATAATTTTTTTTTCTAGTGTAGATTACATATTGATAGTTCTGGTATGAATATCTAATGATATTTTTGTTATCAATTAAGGTAAAGTTAAGAACAGAGAAATTGGTTTCCCTTTTTTCACAATCCTCTTATTTCTGAAGTGATATCCTCAGTTTTCCAATATGTTTTCAAAGAGCTATTTCCCTACATTTTAAAATAAGCACAAATTTCATTACGTTGAAAACTGATTTTTGATTATATGCGATTTGACTACTTAAATAAATACTTAAGTCCTTTGTTGACTGAGTATGGGAATTGGTTATCAGTAAAACAATACACTGTAAATGTTTGCACAAAATAAAAGGTAACAATAAAATTATCTTTCAATTTGACTATAATGGTAGCTTGTAAAAATGGGTTTGATGAATTACTTAGAAAATTAAAGTTTGACTCTTGACTCTAAAGGAAATTCAACTTGCTTTACTGTATTTCATTTGTCCATTTTTTATTGTCTATTGTCTGTCTGTTGTTCATTGTTGACTGTTTGTTGTCCATTGTTGACTGTCTTGTATTTTGTCCATTGTTGACTGTCTTGTATGTTGTCCAATGTTGACTGTCTGTTTTGTATGTTGTCTATTGTTGACTGTCTTGTATGTTGTCCATTTTTACTGTCTTGTATGTTGTCCATTGTTGACTGTCTTGTATGTTGTCCATTGTTGACTCTTGTATGTTGTCCAATGTTGACTGTCTGTCTTGTATGTTGTCTATTGTTGACTGTCTTGTATGTTGTCCATTGTTGACTGCCTTGTATGTTGTCCATTTTTACTGTCTTGTATGTTGTCCATTGTTGACTGTCTTGTATGTTGTCCAATGTTGACTGTCTTGTATGTTGTCCAATGTTGACTGTCTTGTATATTGTCTATTGTTGACTGTCTTGTATGTTGTTCATTGTTGACTGTCTGTTGTTGGCTGTCTTGTATGTTGTCCAATGTTGACTGTCTTGTATGTTGTCTATTGTTGACTGTCTTGTATGTTATCTATTGTTGACTGTCTTGTATGTTGTCCATTGTTGACTGTCTTGTATGTTGTCCATTTTTTCTTTCTTGTATCTTGTCCATTGTTGACTGTCTTGTATGTTGTCCATTGTTGACTGTCTTGTATGCTGTCCATTGTTGACCTTCTTGTATGCTGTCTATTGTTGACTGTCTTGTATGTTGTCCATTGTTGACTGTCTTGTATGTTGTCCATTGTTGACTCTTGTATGTTGTCCATTGTTGACTGTCTTGTATGTTGTCCATTGTTGACTGTCTTGTATGCTGTCCATTGTTGACTGTCTTGTATGTTGTCCATTGTTGACTGTCATGTATGTTGTATATTGTTGACTGTCTTGTATGTTGTCTATTGTTGATGGTCTTGTATGTTGTTCATTGTTGACTGTCTTATATGTTGTCCATTGTTGACTGTCTTGTATGTTGTCCATTGTTGACTGTCTTGTATGTTTTCCATTGTTGACTGTCTTGTATGTTGTATATTGTTGACTGTTTTGTATGTTGTATATTGTTGACTGTCTTGTATGTTGTCCATTTTTACTGTCTTGTATGTTGTCTATTGTTGACTGTCTTATATGTTGTCCATTGTTGACTGTCTTGTATGTTGTCCATTGTTGACTGTCTTGTATGTTGTCCATTTTTACTGTCTTGTATGTTGTCTATTGTTGACTGTCTTATATGTTGTCCATTGTTTACTGTCTTGTATGTTGTCCATTGTTGACTGTCTTGTATGTTGTCCATTTTTACTCTCTTGTATGTTGTCTATTGTTGACTGTCTTATATGTTGTCTATTGTTGACTGTCTTGTATGTTGTCCATTGTTGACTGTCTTGTATGTTGTCCATTTTTACTGTCTTGTATGTTGTCCATTGTTGACTGTCTCATTTGTTGGTCATTATTTGCTCTATGCCTGTATGTCATTTGTTCATTTTGTTATGTCTGTCCAATATCAACTGTCTTGTATGTTGTCCATTATCGACTGTCTTGTATGTTGTCCATTGTTAACTGTCTGCAGACATTCTATTTTCTACTAGATTGATACTGTAATTTAAAATCATCAATATTCAAACTTCTTTAACATGTAGCATATTGTAAGAAACATTGAGCCAAACAAGGCCATTTTCACAGTTGTTTAAAAGTACCATCCACCAATAAAACAAACGACCATGATATAACTGAAATATTGTTGAAAATGGCATTAAATGCCCATGTGATAATAACCATGTTTTTTGGCTATTTTTTTTAAGCATCTCACATGAATATATGTCATATGTCCAGATTTTGTTCAACATACTCACTTCAATTCATGTCATATTAGCACTACAGATTTTTAATGATCTGTTATATGCTCCTTTAATTCAGTTGATATTGTCCTAATTTTTTTCTTGTTCATACATTCATGTACAGGCAAGACATCTTTGTGTATCAATAATGGTTATATTTCATAACAAAAATATATAGCAATTTGGAATTTGTTTAATGTAAATCTTTCCTTTTATCTTCTAAAATCCAATAAAATGTTTGAAAATGAAAAATGGAAGTAAACAAAGAAAAAAAATACAAAGCAGAAAGAAAAATAAAATAAAAAAGAAATGTGAAAATGTGTTTTTAATGCTATTATTATAAATGATATGATTTCTGTCTTTTGAAAATATTGAATGCCATGAAAATTATGTAAATTTTTAATGATACTTGAAATACATGATTTATAAAAGGAAGACATGAACGATTTCCTCTGTAAGATAAAGCATAGTTTCTCAGGTGATGAAAGTGTGCCACAATTAAGTATAGGCTTAATGCTAAGATTCTCAGGAAAAAGGAAATTAATTAAATATTCTTTGAAGGTAAAATCTTCTTACTTATGGGTAAGATGGTATTAGTTAAGATTTGAAGTTTCATTGATTCATCAAAGCAGTCTGCATTTATCTTCTGAAGTCAAATACAATTTAGTTTGTACTTCATGAATGTTTTATAATGAGGTGTTGAATAACGGCTTTCTATATAAAAGGAATGTAAGGACAAACCCTGTCTATTCCACAGTCAAGTGTGCTTTCTACTTCCAACAGAATTATTCCCCTATTGCTCATCCCTACCTCAGAAAAAATGTCCAGACTTGATAGAACTCCTTGTATGTTTATATGAATTTCCTACCTGCCTCTAAAATCAGTAGATTAGAATCCTAAGATGACCATAACTAGTTGTAACTGTTCATACTGCCCCTAGGATTGGTTGGTAAGAACTCTCCTCTCCCTAGTAGATTAGAATCCTAAGATGACCATAACTAGTTGTAACTGTTCATACTGCCCCTAGGATTGGTAAGAACTCTCCTCTCCCTCCAATGATCATACTCATTTCATACTATACTTAGAACAGTTAGACTTGCCTTTCCCCATGGACATATCTTTTTCTTACTGCCCCTTAAATCAGTTGGTTATAACTCCTTCATGGTCATACCAAGATCCTACTGACCATTGACTTTACATTCAGTTGATTATACCCCCCTCCCTCCAATGATCATACCCATTTCCTACTACATTGTACCTCCAAAATACTAAAACTCCATCATTGTCATTACTCCCAAATTGATTTTTCTGTAAATTTGTGGAATTGAAAACGATCCTATATAATCTGATAAATATGGAATGGTGGAAATCTGGTAAAGGAAAACATTTAGTGTAATAGAATTACAGATATCTTGGAAAAGTCCTTAAAAACATGTTAAAAGCAGACAATTTGCCCTATTCTAATACAAATCATCGTGGAATTGCTTATCATGTGAAAGAGTCTTGGTGAATTGTTTGTCTTGTTTTTACAATGACAAGAGAGAATTAGATTTAAGATTGACAGAAGGTCTCACTATAGATATTTTTCTTTGCCTAATATAATTGATAAATTTTGTAAACCCAGAGAAAATAGATTTGTGCAATCCAAAGACATTGAGAAGTGATTGGGAAAGCTTTTGGCTAAGTGAGTTATCAAGATGTATTTATTTGTCTTGTCATCTAGTGCTGTATATATCTATGAAAGTCTTACACAAATGTCTACAAAACTTTGAAATCTTTATGGCCTTAAAAGGAAATTACGTTTTATATTATTGTAAAGGTTACTTGTTATTAGTTCACCTGGACCAAAGGTCCATGTGAACTATTGCCATCACTTGGCGTCCGTCGTCTGTCGTCTGTCGTCTGTCGTCTGTAAACTTTTCACATTTCAAGCTTCTTCTCCGAAACCACTTGGCCGATTGGAACCGAACTTAGCAGGAATGTTCCTTGGATGGTTCTCTACAAAGTTACTGTTTTTCGTTCCAGTCGGATATTCAATATGGCTGCCAGGGCCAATAATATGCTCTGATTGGCTGAAATTTCAAAGATCTTCTTCTCCGAAACTAATGAACTGACTGAACCCAAACTGTAAAGGAATGATCATTGGAATGTCCTTTACCAAGTTACTGTTTTTTATGCCGATCGGAAATCCAAGATGGCCGCCATCGCAGGACATAGATTAACATTGGACCCTATGGGAAAATGTTCAAATGCCTTCTTCTCAGAAACTACAAATATGATTAAAGCCAAACTGTACATGAATGTTCATTGGATGGTCCTCTACAATCTTAAGGTTTTTTGTTCCGATATGAAATTCAAAATGGCGGCTACGGCAGGACTTAGTTTAACATTGGACCCTATGGGAAAAATGTTTCAAAATGCTTCTTCTCTGAAACCACTTGGACAGTTGAAACCAAACTGCCCAGGAATGATCATTGGAAGGTCCTCTACAAATTTTCTGTTTTTTATGCCGGTCGGAAATCCAAGATGGCCGCCACCGCAGGACATAGATTAACATTGGACCCTATGGGAAAATGTTCAAATGCCTTCTTCTCAGAAACTACAATTATGATTAAAGCCAAACTGTACATGAATGTTCATTGGATAGTCCTCTACAATCTTAACGTTTTTTGTTCCGATATGAAATTCAAAATGGCGGCTACGGCAGGACTTAGTTTAACATTGGACCCTATGGGAAAAATGTTTCAAAATGCTTCTTCTCTGAAACCACTTGGACAGTTGAAACCAAACTGCCCAGGAATGATCATTGGAAGGTCCTCTACAAATTTTCTGTTTTTTATGCCGGTCGGAAATCCAAGATGGCCGCCACCGCAGGACATAGATTAACATTGGACCCTATGGGAAAATGTTCAAATGCCTTCTTCTCAGAAACTACAAATATTATTAAAGCCAAACTGTACATGAATGTTCATTGGATGGTCCTCTACAATCTTAAGGTTTTTTGTTCCGATATGAAATTCAAAATGGCGGCTACGGCAGGACTTAGTTTAACATTGGACCCTATGGGAAAAATGTTTCAAAATGTTTCTTCTCTGAAACCACTTGGACAGTTGAAACCAAACTGCCCAGGAATGATCATTGGAAGGTCCTCTACAAATTATATGTTTTTTATGCCGATCGGAAATCCAAGATGGCCGCCACCGCAGGACATAGATTAACATTGGACCCTATGGGAAAATGTTCAAATGCCTTCTTCTCAGAAACTACAAATATTATTAAAGCCAAACTGTACATGAATGTTCATTGGATGGTCCTCTACAATCTTAAGGTTTTTTGTTCCGATATGAAATTCAAAATGGCGGCTACGGCAGGACTTAGTTTAACATTGGACCCTATGGGAAAAATGTTTCAAAATGCTTCTTCTCTGAAACCACTTGGACAGTTGAAACTAAACTGCCCAGGAATGATCATTGGAAGGTCCTCTACAAATTTTCTGTTTTTTATGCCGGTCGGAAATCCAAGATGGCCGCCACCGCAGGACATAGATTGACATTGGACCCTATGGGAAAATATTCAAATGCCTTCTACTCAGAAACTACAAATATGATTAAAGCCAAACTGTACATGAATGTTCATTAGATGGTCCTCTACAAACTTTACGTTTTTTGTTCTGGTATGAAATTCAAAATGGCGGCTACGGCAGGACTTAGTTTAACATTGGACCCTATGGGAAAAATGTTTCAAAACGCTTCTTCTCTGAAACCACTTGGATAATTGAAACCAAACTGCCCAGGAATGATCATTGGAAGGTCCTCTACAAAGTTTCTGTTTTTTTATGCAGATCGGAAATTCAAGATGGCCACCAACGCAGGACATAGATTAACATTGGACCCTATGGGAAAATGTTCAAATGCCTTCTTCTCAGAAACTACAAATATGATTAAAGCCAAACTGTACATGAATGTTCATTGGATGATTCTCTACAAACAATACGTTTTTTGTTCCGATATGAAATTCAAAATGGCGGCTACGGCAGGACTTAGTTTAACATTGGACCCTATGGGAAAAATGTTTCAAAATGCTTCTTCTCTGAAACCACTTGGACAGTTGAAACCAAACTGCCCAGGAATGATCATTGGAAGGTCCTCTACAAATTTTCTGTTTTTTATGCCGGTCGGAAATCCAAGATGGCCGCCACCGCAGGACATAGATTAACATTGGACCCTATGGGAAAATGTTCAAATGCCTTCTTCTCAGAAACTACAATTATGATTAAAGCCAAACTGTACATGAATGTTCATTGGATGGTCCTCTACAAACTTTGTGTTTTTTGTTCCGATATAAAATTCAAAATGGCGGCTACGGCAGGACTTAGTTTAACATTGGACCCTATGGGAAAAATGTTTCAAAACGCTTCTTCTCTGAAACCACTTGGATAATTGTAACCAAACTACCCAGGAATGATCATTGGAAGGTCCTCTACAAGGTGTGTGTTTTTTATGCCGATCGGAAATCCAAGATGGCCACCACCGCAGGACATAGATTAACATTGGACCCTATGGGAAAATGTTCAAATGCCTTCTTCTCAGAAACTACAAATATGATTAAAGCCAAACTGTACATGAATGTTCATTGGATGGTCCTCTACAAACTTTGCGTTTTTTGTTCCGATATAAAATTCAAAATGGCGGCTACGGCAGGACTTAGTTTAACATTGGACCCTATGGGAAAAATGTTTCAAAACGCTTCTTCTCTGAAACCACTTGGATAATTGAAACCAACTGCCCAGGAATGATCATTGGAAGGTCCTCTACAAGGTGTGTGTTTTTTATGCCGATCGGAAATCCAAGATGGCCACCACCGCAGGACATAGATTAACATTGGACCCTATGGGAAAATGTTCAAATGCCTTCTTCTCAGAAACTACAAATATGATTAAAGCCAAACTGTACATGAATGTTCATTGGATGGTCCTCTACAAACTTTACGTTTTTTGTTCCGATATGAAATTCAAAATGGCGGCTACGGCAGGACTTAGTTTAACATTGGACCCTATGGGGGAAATGTTTGAAAACGCTTCTTCTCTGAAACCACTAGAACAGTTGAAACCAAACTGCCCAGGAATGATCATTGGAAGGTCCTCTACAAATTATATGTTTTTTATGCCGATCGGAAATCCAAGATGGCCGCCACCACAATACATAGATTAACATTGGACCCTATGGGAAAATGTTCAAATGCCTTCTTCTCAGAAACTACAAATATGATTAAAGCCAAACTGTACATGAATGTTCATTGGATGGTCCTCTACAAACGTTAGGTTTTTTGTTCCGATATGAAATTCAAAATGGCGGCTACGGCAGGACTTAGTTTAACATTGGACCCTATGGGAAAAATGTTTCAAAACGCTTCTTCTCTGAAACCACTTGGACAATTGAATCCAAACTGCCCAGGAATGATCATTGGAAGGTCCTCTACAAAGTTTCTGTTTTTTTATGCCGATCGAAAATTCAAGATGGCCACCACCGCAGGACATAGATTAACATTGGACCCTATGGGAAAATGTTCAAATGCCTTCTTCTCAGAAACTACAAATATGATTAAAGCCAAACTGTCCATATGTGTGTACATTGGATGGTCCTCTACAAACTTTACGTTTTTTGTTCCGAGATGAAATTTAAAATGGCGGCTACGGCAGGACTTAGTTTAACATTGGACCCTATGGAAAAAATGTTTCAAAACGCTTCTTCTCTGAAACTACTTGGATAATTGAAACCAAACTGCCCAGGAATGATCATTGGAAGGTCCTCTACAAGGTGTGTGTTTTTTATGCCGATCGGAAATCCAAGATGGCCACCACCGCAGGACATAGATTAACATTGGACCCTATGGGAAAATGTTCAAATGCCTTCTTCTCAGAAACTACAAATATGATTAAAGCCAAACTGTACATGAATGTTCATTGAATGGTCCTCTACAAAATTTACGTTTTTTATTCTGATATGAAATTCAAAATGGCGGCTACGGCAGGACTTAGTTTAACATTGGACCCTATGGGAAAAATGTTTCAAAATGCTTCTTCTCTGAAACCACTTGGACAGTTGAAACCAAACTGCCCAGGAATGATCATTGGAAGGTCCTGTTTTTTATGCCGATCGGAAATCCAAGATGGCTGCCACCACAGGTCATAGTATTAACACAGAACCATATGGGGAAAATACAGAAATATATTCTTCTCTGAAGCTATTGCACTGATTGAACCTAAACTGTGCATCAATCATTGGAAGGTCCTTTACAAACTTTGTGTTTTTTATGTTGATCGTAATTCCAAGATGACGCAGGACATAGTTTTTACATAGGACCAATTGGTTTTTTTTATTACCAGGTGAACGATACAGGCTCTTGAGAGCCTCTGGTTATCATTGCTATTTAATACTTAAAAACAAGTTTTCTCAAGTTTTGCTAAACTAAGGGGTTAGATATTTTGTAAACTTAAGATATAAAACCAATGATATTATGGTACTGGGGGATTAGACTAAAGATATGAAACCCAAGACCTGAGAGTGAACCCAAAGGTATAGTAATAGAATCTAGTTTCTCTGTGGTGGGGATACAAATGCTCAGAAATGGGCCTTCACTTGTTGTGTAGGATGATTTGAATATTCAACTTGCCACATGTGATTGTATATATCTTGTGTATGGTGGATGCCAGCTTAAGAAATATTTGGTGTCCTAATGGAACTTTTTCCTTAAGTTACAAGTGCACCATGCCATGAATCAAGAGTTTAAATAAATGTTTATATTCTGTAGAAGTCCCCTGGAATATAAAGATTGTTTTGATCGAGAGTGTGGCCGGTGTATTACAGAATGAAGTTTAACAAAATGTTGATATAACTTCAGTTTGAAAGTTTGAAATGAAAAGTGTGGTTGTAATTTAAAATTATGATTAGTATATAAACGTCTGAAAAAGTAGCCAACGTATGAACCTACAGGATGTTGGATCGGAAACAAGTGTTAACGATTCTGTGCAAACAAACAAAAATAATAAATAAACGTCTAAAATGTAGCACAACAACATCAAAAAAGATGTTGAAATATAACAAAAATAACTATAAGTCTACAAAAAGACTATAATTATAATCAAATGGACGGATATTTCGCTTGACCGACAAGCTTCATCAGCGTCTGTAATCTGATTTGAAAAATTGTCACGTGACCATCAGTTATCGTGACGTAAAAATTGTAAACTTGAACTTTATACTTTATATTATTAAAATATATATGTACACTAATTATAAAGAATATGAAAACAATGAGAAAATGTAATGATGAAATTTACCAACTAGCTAAGGACCAGGCACTGGTTAAAAAGTTAAAAAACAACAAAAGATTTAGGCCTTTTTGTTTATACCCTCCGAATGTAATGTTTGTAACTCGCGGATTCAAAAACTCTCTTTTTTTATGTCTTTGATTCTCTTTCCAACTTGGATTGTGGTCAATGATATCAATTTTGGATCTACCAAAGTCATCCAATGAGTGCCCCGGCGACACAAAGTGTTGACTCACGGGCAAGAGCTTCTTTTTTGTAAGGTCACTTCTGTGTCCATTCATTCTTTTGTTGAATGGTTGGACACTTTCTCCTATGTATTGCGACCCGCAGAGGTGACAGTCAAGGAGGTAAACCACATTAGGTGTTTTGTTATTGACATTGCAAAAGATCTTGTACTCCTTTCCTGTCGTCTTACTATGGAACGCTTGTGCGTGTTGCAATTGGAGACAGCACTTGCAACGCTTGTCACCACATGGTTTACACTGACCGACCGTCGATGAAGGTCTAGATACCGCAGCTCTGACCAGTGTATCATTAATGCTTTTAGGTCGCCGGAACGCTACAACAGGTGGTTCAGGGAACAACTTGGCCAGCGTTTCACTTTTTTCAATTTCTTTCCAATGATGACGGACGATGCCTGAAATTTTCTCTAAAGAGGGATGGTAAGTGAGAACAAGGGGAACCCGTTTGTTGATCTTTTTTTCTTTGTATTCCAGGAGGTTATTTCTGTTAATTTCACTGGCCTTTGAAAACCCACTCTTTATAACTTTGTCATTATATCCCCATCTCTTCAAATGATGGCGTAAATCTCCTCGTTTTTGCTTGGTGGTTTCAACAGTGGAGCATATTCGTTTTATCCTATTGGTTTGGCTGAATGGGATACTCTTAAAACAGTGCTTAGGATGGCAACTACTGGGTGAAAGGTATTGATGTTTGTCTGTGGGTTTAGAGTATACGTAGGAGAAAGTGTCCAACCATTCAACAAAAGAATGAATGGACACAGAAGTGACCTTACGAAAAAGGCCTAAATCTTTTGTTGTTTTTTAACTTTTTAACCAGTGCCTGGTCCTTAGCTAGTTGGTAAATTTCATCATTACATTTTCTCATTGTTTTCATATTCTATATAATATAGTGTACATATATATTTTAATAATATAAAGTATAAAGTTCAAGATTATGATTTTTACGTCACGATAACTGATGGTCACATTACAATTTTTCAAATCAGATTACAGACCCTGATGAAGCTTGTCGGTCAAGCGAAATATCCGTCCATTTGATTATAATTATAGTATGTTGTTTGTTTTTCATATATATGTAATGAACTTCCGCTGAGGAAATTAATCTAGAGTTTTTTGTGTAAATTATTTAGAGACTTTAAATATATATATATATATATATAAATGGGGAAAGTTTGAATGCATTTGAGTCATAATTCTCCTAAAACCAATCCTAAAAATACAACACAAGATTAAGTTTTAGCAAAAACAAAACTCACAGAATTTATTGATAATAGCATACCATAATATATATGATATCATAAAGATGAGTTTTTAATGGAAAATAGATCCTATCAAGAAGTTAAATTACTTATAACCCATTCTAGTAAGTATAAAACATTATTGTTATAGATGTTCATTATTACAGCAGCACCATCCCCTCTTGTAAGGCCACTCCATTCTGCAGTGACAAAAGTGGCCTTGTTAGAGAGGTGTAACAAATAAGTTGTATTTGACTATCTCAGTGCATCTGACCTGATAACAGGGATGGCCTTATAAAAGGGAGATAACTGTAGTTTGTTTTCTATGTATATATTTTTTACTTTATTTTTGTTGGATGAGAGTTGATTGTGGTAATTATAAAAGAAATAACATGGTCAATGACTATTTAAGTCCTGATACTAGTAGGAGGGGGAAAATGTCATTTACTGTTAAGTGTCAAACACACTTTTTTTCATTACCGTTAGCATTTGAAATTTTGTAATGATTTGTGAAACCTGATTTTTCGAGCTTCCGTTAGCTTCAAATTGATAAAAAAAAATTGTATCAATATTGTTTCTTGGCAAAAATATTTCGTGAATCGTTCTACATGAAACCCCATTCCTCTAGAAGATTTGAGAATTGTTATTAGAAAAGGTTGTTGGGTTCTGTGAACTGTTGAAGGGAGGGGGAAGTTAATTGTGGTGATTACAGAAAATCAGTAATAGAAAGTTAACATCAGTAACCCACAGCTCACCCATAGGTCAATTCATATGAAAACTGTCCTTTCTTCTTTGTTCCATTACTGATCTGTATTTAGTAGTTTCCATGACAACATAATATCACTCATATTTTCTTATTTGACGGATTGAACAGATTATGACAGATACGATCTTACTAGTCAGTATAGCATTCATCATTGATAACCCATGGGAAATTGTGACATGTTCATCTCCTCTTATCATTTTAATATGCAAGGAAATCCAATTCTTTTTAAAAACTGTGATATGATTGGCTGTAAAACAGTGAGTCGGGACTTATCAGAATTTTTAAAATGACTGATGAATAATGACTATGAGAGCTTTCCTGTGAGTTAACCCATGAGTGATGAGTGGAGAGTATTGTGATAAGTGTGGGTTACCAACGATGTAATGACATATTGAATCATGGGTGATGAGTGGAGAGTATTGTGATAAGTGTGGGTTAGCAACGATGTAATGACATATTGAATCTTGGGTGATGAGTGGAGAGTGATAACAGTGGGTTACCAACGATGTAATGACATATTGAATCGTGGGTGATGAGTGGATTGTATTGTGATGAGTGGAGAGTATTGTGATAAGTGTGGGTTACCATGGGTGATGAGTGGAGTGTGATAAGTGTGGGTTACCATGGGTGATGAGTGGAGTGTGATAAGTGTGGGTTACCATGGGTGATGAGTGGAATGTGATAAGTGTGGGTTACCATGGGTGATGAGTGGAGTGTGATAAGTGTGGGTTACCATTGGTGATGAGTGGAGAGTGATAAGCCTGGATTACCAATGATGTAATGACATATTGATTCCAGTAGATGTGAGAATGAGTTGTTAAAAGGGTTGTTGTCTTAGGTGAAATGTCGAAGATGGCAGGCTGTTTTGAGTGATATTTGTTTTTACAAATAATTCTATATTTCTCTCTCAAATTGTTGATTTGATCTATAATTTAGCAGGGTAAGAACATATTAGATGGTGATGGGTTGATCTGTCATCAGATAAATCTATCATAACCATGTGAGTCTTGTTTCATCCTGTTATCTAACAAGTTCAGAAGTGGTAAAAAACAACTTTACAATTAATCACCTCTAATGTAAATATCATATCAGTTAGACAACAGATGGTTTACTTATGTCTGTAACAAAGAAATTAACAATTACATCATAGGTGTCAAGAGACTAGGCAACCTTTGTAATAGCTATATAATTAGAGACCTGCATGAGACTTTACAGCATTTGTAATATCTATCTAATTAGGAGCCTACATGGGACTTGGAAACCTTTTAATACCTAGCTAATTAGGGGCCTGTATGAGACTTGGGAACCTTTTAATACCTAGCTAATTAGGGGCCTGTATGAGACTTGGGAACCTTCGTAAATCCTAGCTAATTAGGGGCCTGTATGAGACTTGGGAACCTTTTAATACCTAGCTAATTAGGGGCCTGTATGAGTCTTGGGAACCTTTGTAAATCCTAGCTAATTAGGGGCCTGTATGAGACTTGGAAACCTTTTAATACCTAGCTAATTAGGGGCCTGTATGAGACTTGGGAACCTTTGTAAATCCTAGCTATTTAGGGGCCTGTATGAGACTTGGGAACCTTTGTAAAACCTAACTAATTAGGGGCCTACATGAGACTTGAGAACCTTTGTAATACCTAGCTAATTAGGGGCCTGTATGAGACTTGGGAACCTTTGTAAAACCTAGCTAATTAGGGGCCTGTATGAGACTTGGGAATCTTTCTAAGACCTAGCTAATTAGGGGCCTGTATGAGACTTGGGAACCTTTGTAATACCTAGCTAATTAGGGGCCTGTATGAGACTTGGGAACCTTTGTAATACCTAGCTAATTAGGGGCCTGTGCAAGACTTGGGAACCTTTGTAATACCTAGCTAATTAGGGACCTGTATGAGACTTGGAATCCTTTGTAATACCTAGCTATTTAGGGGCCTGTATGAGACTTGGGGTCCTTTGTAATACCTAGCTATTTAGGGGCCTGTATGAGACTTGGGAACCTTTGTAATACCTAGCTAATTAGGGGCCTGTATGAGACTTGGGAACCTTTGTAAAACCTAGCTAATTAGGGGCCTGTATGCGACTTGGGAACCTTTGTAAAACCTAGCTAATAAGGGGCCTGTATGCGACTTGGGAACTTTTGTAGTGACTCTTAACTAATTAGGGGCCTGTATGAGACTTGGGAACCTTTGTAAAACCTAGCTAATTATGGGCCTGTATGAGACTTGGGAACCTTTGTAGTACCTAGCTAATTAGGGGCCTGTATGAGACTTTGGAACTTTTGTAATGACTCTAACTAATTAGGGGCCTGTATGAGACTTGGGAACTTTTGTAATGCCTAGCTAATTAGGGGCCTGTATGAGACTTGGGAACCTTTGTAATGCCTATCTTATTGAGGATCTACATGAGACTTGACAGTATTATTACATATCTATTTAACATTAAAGGATATGGTACTTGTCCAATACTTAAACAAGGTTAATCATGATCAAAAGGCTTCTGTCTAATAATAACTTTTGTAGTCAATTCTTCAAAGATCAATACATTCTGTTCACCTTGGCCGATTACGCTCATCCATAGAGATAAGGGAATCAAATGAGGTTTGCCAACTGAGATGAATACTGCCAGAGTTATTGCCCTTGATTTGTAAAAGAGGGTAATATATTGGATTATCAATACAGCTTTGGTATAACATGTAATTTATTTCAATAAGTAATTTCTCTTCTCTTACAGGTTAAAGGGTAAAGGTCATAGTGATGGTTACTTCCCAGGATATGATAATGAACAGGTAATTTATACAAAAACAACTTTAATTACTATGTAGTTAATGATTATTACTTTTCTCATCACTTTCTGCTACTATCTAGATATATTGGGACAATCAGATCCATTGGCAGGGGAAAGTCCAGACATTTATAACAAACTGACCAAGGAAATCCCCTGCCTTGGGTCTGTAAACCTTAAGACTTTAGGTGGGTATCCTTATTTGATATATCATAAGGTAACACTAGTAAGTGCCTTTTAAAAGTTTAGTACAGTGTACCAAAAGAGAATGAAAAATAAAATATGGTGTCACTTAAGCACAGGCCCTGTGTCATATGGTATTTTGAACTCCTGAAAAATCGACCCCTGTTCAATATACCATATGGTATTTTGACACCGGGGTCAAATTCCCATCTTAGTACATTTATGTATTTTGAACCCCATCATGGTAAATTGGTTTTGATCGTACTACATGTAACTGGTTTAGCTCATCACATTTGTCTACCTGTCCTAAGTCAGAACCTGTAAACAGTGGTTAGTGATAACTGGTTTAGCTCATCACATTTGTCTACCTGTCCTATGTCAGAACCTGTAAACAGTGGTTAGTGATAACTGGTTTAGCTCATCACATTTGTCTACCTGTCCTAAGTCAGAACCTGTAAACAGTGGTTAGTGATAACTGGTTTAGCTCATCACATTTGTCTACCTGTCCTATGTCAGAACCTGTAAACAGTGGTTAGTGATAACTGGTTTAGCTCATCACATTTGTCTACCTGTCCTATGTCAGAACCTGTAAACAGTGGTTAGTGAAAATGAGGATTTCATTGACCAGTATGTACAACAATACAGTAAATCATTCTGTATACAATGAAGAAGGAAATTCTGAAAAATGAAAGTATGAATTAATAACTACACACATATATATATATCAATGATTGTTTTAATGTCAGATATTTTAAAATTTCACGTCATACATAAAAGTTACTGGTATTCTATTGATTTCATTTTGTAAAGGGAGAGTTTTATAGTATTATAAAAGTGTGAAAATTGTCTGTGTTTGTAAAAATTAGATATTGAATTAAATTTGCAATAGTTATAATTTACTTATATTTCATTATTGTCTCCTGTATTATTGAATTTTATTGGAAGAAAATGCTAGTAGTGAATTTATGTGGAGAATAACGACTTTGATCTTTAATTGACAATCACAAGAGACTTATTGGTTGTTATCCCTTCTATTGTGTGTTTTGGACTATAAGTTAATATAGACTATATAAGATCTAATTAATGGGACAATTCTCCTTAGGTGTACAGTGTAAAAACATCTCTCCTTAGGTTTACAGTGTAAAAACCTCTCTCCTTAGGTTTACAGTGTAAAAACATCTCTCCTTAGGTTTACAGTGTAAAAACATCTCTCCTTAGGTTTACAGTGTAAAAACATCTCTCCTTAGGTTTACAGTGTAAAAACATCTCTCCTTAGGTGTACAGTGTAAAAACATCTCTCCTTAGGTTTACAGTGTAAAAACCTCTCTCCTTAGGTTTACAGTGTAAAAACATCTCTCCTTAGGTTTACAGTGTAAAAACATCTCTCCTTAGGTTTACAGTGTAAAAACCTCTCTCCTTAGGTTTACAGTGTAAAGACCCCTCTCCTTAGGTTTACAGTGTAAAAACATCTCTCCTTAGGTGTACAGTGTAAAAACATCTCTCCTTAGGTTTACAGTGTAAAAACCTCTCTCCTTAGGTTTACAGTGTAAAGACCCCTCTCCTTAGGTGTACAGTGTAAAAACATCTCTCCTTAGGTTTACAGTGTAAAAACCTCTGTCCTTAGGTTTACAGTGTAAAAACCTCTCTCCTTAGGTTTACAGTGTAAAAACCTCTCTCCTTAGGTTTACAGTGTAAAAACCTCTCTCCTTAGTTTACAGTGTAAAAACATCTCTATAATTTATAACAAGAAGAGTATACACAAACTTGAGTATAATTTATAACAAGAAGAGTATACACAAACTTGAGTATAATTTATAACAAGAAGAATATACACAAACTTGAGTATAATTTATAACAAGAAGAGTATACACAAACTTTAGTATAATTTATAACAAGAAGAGTATACACAAACTTGAGTATAATTGATAACAAGAAGAATATACACAAACTTGAGTATAATTTATAACAAGAAGAATATACACAAACTTGAGTATAATTTATAACAAGAAGAGTATACACAAACTTTAGTATAATTTATAACAAGAAGAGTATACACAAACTTGAGTATAATTTATAACAAGAAGAATATACACAAACTTGAGTATAATTTATAACAAGAAGAATATACACAAACTTGAGTATAATTTATAACAAGAAGAATATACACAAACTTGAGTATAATTTATAACAAGAAGAATATACACAAACTTGAGTATAATTTATAACAAGAAGAGTATACACAAACTTGAGTATAATTTATAACAAGAAGAATATACACAAACTTGAGTATAATTTATAACAAGAAGAATATACACAAACTTGAGTATAATTTATAACAAGAAGAATATACACAAACTTGAGTATAATTTATAACAAGAAGAATATACACAAACTTGAGTATAATTTATAACAAGAAGAATATACACAAACTTGAGTATAATTTATAACAAGAAGAGTATACACAAACTTGAGTATAATTTATAACAAGAAGAATATACACAAACTTGAGTATAATTTATAACAAGAAGAATATACACAAACTTGAGTATAATTTATAACAAGAAGAATATACACAAACTTGAGTATAATTTATAACAAGAAGAATATACACAAACTTGAGTATAATTTATAACAAGAAGAATATACACAAACTTGAGTATAATTTATAACAAGAAGAATATACACAAACTTGAGTATAATTTATAACAAGAAGAGTATACACAAACTTGAGTATAATTTATAACAAGAAGAGTATACACAAACTTGAGTATAATTTATAACAAGAAGAATATACACAAACTTGAGTATAATTTATAACAAGAAGAATATACACAAACTTGAGTATAATTTATAACAAGAAGAATATACACAAACTTTAGTATAATTTATAACAAGAAGAATATACACAAACTTGAGTATAATTTATAACAAGAAGAGTATGCACAAACTTGAGTATAATTTATAACAAGAAGAATATACACAAACTTGAGTATAATTTATAGCAAGAAGAATATACACAAACTTGAGTATAATTTATAACAAGAAGAGTATACACAAACTTGAATATAATTTATAACAAGAAGAATATACACAAACTTGAGTATAATTTATAACAAGAAGAATATACACAAACTTGAGTATAATTTATAACAAGAAGAATATACACAAACTTGAGTATAATTTATAACAAGAAGAATATACACAAACTTGAGTATAATTTATAACAAGAAGAATATACACAAACTTGAGTATAATTTATAACAAGAAGAATATACACAAACTTTAGTATAATTTATAACAAGAAGAGTATACACAAACTTGAGTATAATTTATAACAAGAAGAATATACACAAACTTGAGTATAATTTATAACAAGAAGAATATACACAAACTTGAGTATAATTTATAACAAGAAGAATATACACAAACTTTAGTATAATTTATAACAAGAAGAATATACACAAACTTGAGTATAATTTATAACAAGAAGAGTATGCACAAACTTGAGTATAATTTATAACAAGAAGAATATACACAAACTTGAGTATAATTTATAGCAAGAAGAATATACACAAACTTGAGTATAATTTATAACAAGAAGAGTATACACAAACTTGAATATAATTTATAACAAGAAGAATATACACAAACTTGAGTATAATTTATAACAAGAAGAATATACACAAACTTGAGTATAATTTATAACAAGAAGAGTATACACAAACTTGAGTATAATTTATAACAAGAAGAATATACACAAACTTGAGTATAATTTATAACAAGAAGAGTATACACAAACTTGAATATAATTTATAACAAGAAGAATATACACAAACTTGAGTATAATTTATAACAAGAAGAATATACACAAACTTGAGTATAATTTATAACAAGAAGAGTATACACAAACTTGAGTATAATTTATAGCAAGAAGAATATACACAAACTTGAGTATAATTTATAACAAGAAGAATATACACAAACTTGAGTATAATTTATATGATACAGTATTAGATATAAGACAAAGCAACATTCACCAATGATATCTCCTCATTTATTATAAATATTGCCATTTGAGTGTAATACCATACTGTCCCTGATGATTACTATAAAAACTAATCAGTTTCTGTTTTATCTTGGAGCAATGAACAACCACCAATAATGACAATCCTGTTAATAATTAATCTATTAATTAGTATATTTATACAGTTAGATGAAAACCTCAGAATATTAATGTGTTTTTTCCTATCAATGGAGATGTATTGTTTGAAGAAATATTATCTGATTTTACTTAGGAGCATTCAAATAACCTTCAAACAATTTTAACCCTATGGACCAAGCTAATTTATTTTTTAAGAACTTGCCTTTAAACCAATTTCCTTGTGAAAAGATATGATTTTTAACCATTTAAAAAAAATTGCCATTGGAAATAAAGAGTAATGGTTGACCATATTATAACAGCACAATAAAATGAACTTTTTCTACACAAACTTCTAAAATACAGAGATAACAATAGATAGGATTAAACCAGGACGTCAACTATCCTGACGTATGATAAATAGTAAATGATCATGAAGGTGTTAGTACACTATAGTCCTTAGCCTCATTAAACATTCAAATCAAATATATACAGAAGATTTCAAATCGTACCAACAATATCTAAAACCCAAATTTTTAATTGGATTGAATTTTATTTTTTTGATGCAGTTTGACTGCAGTCGTGTGGTAGTTTGATTTTATCAACCATCTACATGTAATCAGTGCCTATCATAACTAAAGTTGTAAATATTATACCTGATCATGACAAGGTGAACTTGATACAACCTTATATGATAATGTTTGTCAGTTATTTACTAGTAACCCATGTTGTCAGTTATTTACTAGTAACCCATGTTGTCAGTTACTTACTAGTAACCCATGTTGTCAGTTACTTACTAGTAACCCATGTTGTCAGTTATTTACTGGTAACCCATGTTGTCAGTTATTTACTAGTAACCCATGTTGTCAGTTATTTACTAGTAACCCATGTTGTCAGTTATTTACTAGTAACCCATGTTGTCAGTTACTTACTAGTAACCCATGTTGTCAGTTACTTACTAGTAACCCATGTTGTCAGTTACTTACTAGTAACCCATGTTGGTGAATGTTGTTGAAAGTGGTGTTAACAGGATTACAAAATTCTTTCAAGGATTTCCCCCCAATATTTCATTATCTATGGAATAGTCTTAATATTTATATATTTAAACATCTTATTATAGCAATGGCTGATTTTTCTATTTTTTTTTATATTGAAATTAACTTCCTTCATTTGATTGACAAAAGTCTGGATGACAAAGTCCATAGGAAACTTTATAAATCCTTGGTTGGTCTTAGCTATGTAAGTACATGTAATGTGTTACTACCAGATCACAACTTGGGAGATATTATATTGATTGTTTTATCAAAATACATATACATGTGTAATCTCTTCTGTATAAAATAAGCTATAAACCAGTCTCTACTGACCTTATAAAAATATTAAATAATTAGGGAATTTATTCAAGATATACTTGTATAAACAATAGCAGAAGTCATGTGTAGTTCGGAAACAGTATCCATAAAAATATTTTAAATAATTGTAGTAAGAAAATAAATATAATATGAATATAGAAATATGATTCATGCTAGTTACATAATCCTTTATGTAGTAAAGTGTATTGATACAAATAATTAATTACAACTATTTAGAATTAGCTTTTTTTTTCTTCTTTTTAATTTTTTTTTGTAGCAAATTTGAGAAATATTTGACATACATAAGTTTTTAATTTTAACAACTCATTTTAATGTGCACATGTGAGCAAATGCTAATTGATTAAACTGGCAGACATTTAAAAGGTATTAACATATTCTGTGACTAAATACATTGTGATATTGTGGAAATATATTACAATATCACAATGTTTTAATTTTGAAAGATGATGATATCCAAAGATGACATTGTTATTTAGCATGGTGGTGATATCCAAAGATGAAAGGGCCTGGGTGGCTCAATGAGTTAGGTAGTTGGATTACCTAGCAACTCATTCAAGCCTATCACCAATACGGCGTGGGTTCGCACCCGGCTTTGTAATTTACAAAAAAGGGTGCACTCGACTTGCAACCGCAAATGATAAAGCTTACCAGTTGCTTGCCCATGGTCGGTGGTTCTCTCCGGGTACTCCGGCTTCTTCCACCACTAAAACTGGTCGCCATGATATAGCTGAAAGTGGCACTAAGCACAATAAATCAATCAATCAAACCAAAGATGACATTTTTATTTAGTGGTGATATTCAAAGATGAAAAGTATTTTTTATTTAGTATAATGGTGATATCCAAAGATTTTATTTTTTTTATTTAGTAGAGTGATGATATCCAAAGATGACATTTTTATTATATAGATAGGTGTGAATTATGGGGATTTATCCGTGAAATAAATTCCGTTATCTCACATGTGAAATATCAGTTTTTTCCCGCCAGAACTACTTTTACACAACTATAAGTGTGGTGGTTACGTCCCTTGTTGTGTTACGGTAAATACACATATGATTGTAAACTGAAAAAATTCCACAAAATGTTATTGACGACTTTGGCACATTACCAATATGACGACTTCCAGTTTGAAACGTTAAGATTAGACGTTATTTGGACTCTTGTACGCTTTTATTTTGATCAAATTTAACTAAAATAAGTTTTCAAGGTAATCATTTTAATTATTTTTGTGTATTGTTGTAAATATGACATGTAGGATTTCACATTTTCAAGATGGCAGATCCTTCCAGCTGAACCCCTTAATCATTGCTCGTAGATTCATATGTGTGGAATGAAATATACAAATAAAAAAATAATATATAAGAAATTTTGAAAGTCTATATAATAAACAGTATAACTAAATCATACATTTTGAATATCAAAATAAGACCACTCGTGACCGAATACGCATTAATGATTAAACTCGTGACCAAATATGCATTAATGATTAAACTCATAGGTGGAACAAGTTCAGCCCACTCGTTTAATCCTTATGTGTACTTCAGTCACTCGTGGTCTTATTTTGATATTCAAAATCTACGGTTAGTTATTCCCTCTTTGAGGAAAATGGAGTTATTGTTCGTAATTTGAATTATCGTCCTTGGCAGTGGGTATATAGCATTTCCGGTTGCAAAAGTTTTCCTTACGGTTTTTAATAAATTGATTGAATAAATAATAAGTGCAAAAAAATATGAAATTAATTGATGTAGATTCCAAGGCAACACTTGAAGACTTCCTAACTTTAAAAAAAAGACTGAACTTGTACAGTTTTTACGGAAATGTAATGAAAAAATCAGTGGTAACAGGAATGAACTTGCGCTCCGACAAAGATGTAGAGACGTATCTTTTAAAAAGCCGGTCAGATGACAATGAAAAAATGAGCTGCTATAGAAAGTTCAATAGAGGCTTTAACTTTTATAAAGAAAATTATATACACCACATTCCCTTTTTTTAAACTTCTATAAAAAAAAGTTATTTACTTATTTAACATATTTTTCTCTGGATTTGTAACATTTTTGTACAAATAACTCCAAATCTTTTCATAATTAACTTTCTGAAATGTTTTGGACGATTGTCACCAGATTTTTCTGCAAAATGGAAATTCTGCACGATTTTCTTTGTACACTGAAAGCGGGAATATTTTCTTTAAAAAAGGTTTTCTCTCCTTGCATTAAAAAGCGTATTTGATTTTTTTCATTACACTCGAGCGGTCGAAGACAAGGCAAGATAAATTTGAAAGCATTTTAGAAATAATAGAATCTGTTGTTTCTTCACCATTTGTAAAAGCAGAAGCGGATTCGGTAGAATATTTTGTACTGTGTTTGAAACGGTATGTGCGTCTTCATTAGCAATGTGCGCTTATCAGATAGGTGAACATCTGCATCTAACATTTGCCGACCATCTCGACTTGTACAGTCAACAAGCAAATCCCAATTTTCGGTTTCCGTCAGAGGAGATCCCACTTTTTTCTGAATGAATAATGTCCCTCGTCTGGAATATTTTGAATAAGAAATAAAATGATCACGAACGCGGCTTTTTTCTGTTTTTAATATATCAAGAACAAGCAATCAGTCTATCGTTTAAAAAACAATGGTGTATTTGAAGATCGCACCTCTGTCCATTGAAACTTATCTGTCATATTAAAGATGTATTTTTAGACATACAATGTATGCACTTCTCGACCGCTACCCATGATTTCGGATACCCTCTAAGTACTGACGACAAATAGGTTATTTTGCAATAAATGCATTTACAGTCTCATAATCTTACCGCCAAAAATCCTGTTCTGAAGCTAAGCTTAACAATGTAGACAAACAAACAAAAGGACTGATGGGATTCAAACCACCTTCTAGAATTATCCATTCCATCACAAGGCACCGCCAATATGATCATGACTACTGTGCTCCCGCATTTAGTCAAGTAAATTTATTACTTAGAGTAGTGATGGGGTAAAATGTGAATTAGTATACATAGCAGACGATCTGATTTCTCAACTGCAGATTTAAGAAAATAACTACCAAGCATAAAGCAAAATATAAAAAAGGCTCTGATGGTTTGCTTTCGATTAAAACGACATGTGCTAAATTGCTTTATTTTTAGTGATTATGACAAGTTTACGTGATGTTCGAAAAAAAAACAAAAAAAACAAAACAAAAACAAAAAAACCGACAGAATAGTTAATATTGATAAAGAAAAATATGAAATTAACAGCTTGCATGTATATTCGTGTTATAATTTCATATGTAAGGAAATATTCGTAGTGTGGCTTTCGAAAAATCAATACAAATCTACTGTATACACTCACAATTCTTATAATATGTAAAGAAAAAAAAAATTAATATAAATATAGCCTCCATTTTTATCACTTTAACCGAAATTAATAACGAAACACATTATGTTGCTAAAAAAATTAAAAACAAAAAATAAAACAAACCCCCCCCCCCCCCCCCCCCCCCAAAAAAAAACCTCAAAACAAGCCAAAACTGCTCCGATAGGATTTGCACTCTCAGTGTAAATCTGCAGGGGTCTCTTTTTTGTGGTATATATAAAGGTGTACCTGATGTAAATTGGTGCAACTCTATAATAAAGCAAACGATGCCTATATTTCATAATATTGGGAATCTGCATTGATCTCTTGAAAAAAAGAAAACAAAACTAAATATCATGCAAAAATAGACATCTTTGTAATAGACTTCAAACAGATAAAATATCTTAAACATTTCAAGATTAAGATAATCCCCTGTAAAAGAAAATAAAACAAATGATTCCACTGCGAAAATCGGAATGAATTTTGCATACATCGCTATTAACGTCCGTAATTTTAACAGCAAAGCCGATTTTCGAGAAAATGCTACATCTTTGAATATAAAACACTGAATTGATTAATTATTACGGTCATTCAGGATATGAAATAAAAATACAGATCTCAAAGAATCCACCGATATCGGGCGATATAAAAAGCTAAATAAAATAATTCCAATAAATCGGATTTTATTTGAATAAGAATACATAGTTTTTTCAATTTTTTAAATATTTTGTGACGTTTACAGTTATGTAACCGGAAGTGTACATACCCTCTGTCAGGAAAAGATAACTCTCTGTCAGGAAAAGATAACTCGATTCAAGAACGATAACTCTAGTTATCGCAAATCGGGAATACTATATTTATTTAGTAATGTGATCTCCAAAGATGAAAATATTTTTTGTAAAGTGGAGATATCCAAAGAGAATATATTTATTTTGTAAAATGGTGATATCCAAAAATGACATTTTTATTTAGTAAAGTAGTGATATCCAAAGATCACATTATTTTTATTTAGTAAAATGGTGATATCCAACGATGACATTTTTATTCAGTATAATGGTGGTATCCAAAGATGAAATGTTTTTATTTAGTAAAAGGGTGATATCCAAATATGACAGTATTTTTTAGTAAGGTGTTGATATCCAAATAAAAACGTTGATATCTAACTTAGTGAGCATGGCACGTCTCTGGAATAACCTTCATCAGGTTAGAAATAACCTTCATCAGGTTAGAAATAACCTTCATCAGCTTAGAAATAACCTTCATCAGGTTAGAAAGATTGGAAAGTCAAAACCTTCATCAGGTTAGAAAGATTGGAAAGTCAAAACCTTCATCAGGTTAGAAAGATTGGAAAGTCTAATAATATCAAAGTTTTTGTGAGAAAGAAAGAAGGCCTAAACATGATAGACAGAGTTGGCTATCGATACCTGATGGAGATTTACCTTAAGTTTCAATAAGATCATATTGTTTTCTGTTTTGACTTTTAAAGTCCTGTTTATGAAAAAAACATATTTAAAGTTGGTTGTTATTATTTCAGTGTTTCATATAAAATTCTTTTTGAGGATATGGTTCAATAAGGAGGAATTGCATGATATATTTGATTGGATTTTTACAGTAGAATTTTATTTAGTATTAACAATAGTGAATGTTCAATATCCTAGTATTAATAGATATTTTATTTCTTGTGTGATGACAACAGACTAGAATACCAATGATTACTCCATCTTTATAGAGCAGACGACACTGATGTTGTCACATGTTATCAGGTTTGTCAATTAATTTAATTAATTAATATTTATTATTTATTTCAATTTTTGGAATTTAAAAATCCGATTATAAAAGTAATATGTTTCCACTTTTTACCTAAATTAGAAAAGTTTTACATTATAACATACTTTTTTTTAAAAGATTGCAGATAATGCCAATGTAACAAGCTGGATGTTGTTTTTTCAAAGCAAGATTTAAATATTTTATAAAATTTGAGTTAGGAATTCTATGCACAAAATTTATGACCATTTACAGACAAAAGTATTACACTTGTATTAGAAACATACATTTTTCCATTGGTAGAATTTGTTACAGTGCTTTCTGAATAAAAAAAACCTATGAATTTGAATAAGTTTATCTCTAATATATATATAAACAACTGAACTGCATCAGTGGTGTAATAGTTAGTGTGTTAAGTAGATCATGGGTTTTAGCCCTGTTGTGTTAAACCAGACTATAAAACTGATATTTCCTGCTTCTCTGTTAAGCATGCAGTATAACGCAGAAAGAGAAAAGAGTTGTTGGCTCGAGATATGTCAGAATGGAGCAACATATCTACCCATCAACTGTTGTTTCAGTTAGCTAGCACTATAATGATCCAACTAAGCATGCTGCATATTGGTCTAGTATGCAGTTGCTAGTGGACATGACACTGCTGGAAAAGTGCTCACGTTGGAGTTAAGAAACAATTACTTTTTCACTATATATGGACAAAGTGGAATAAAATATAAGAAAGATTTGGGATAAATGTTTTAGTTGTTTTTATCTGTAAAAATAATGATTTAGATACCAGATTTGGTATGTAGAATTCTACAAGTGTTTATATTACAATAGATTTGGTATGTAGAATTCTACAAGTGTTTATATTACAATAGATTTGGTATGTAGAATTCTACAAGTGTTTATATTACAATAGATTTGGTATGTAGAATTCTACAAGTGTTTATATTACAATAGATTTGATATGTAGAATTCTACAAGTGTTTATATTACAATAGATTTGGTATGTAGAATTCTACAAGTGTTTATATTACAATAGATTTGGTATGTAGAATTCTACAAGTGTTTATATTACAATAGATTTGGTATGTAGAATTCTACAAGTGTTTATATTACAATAGATTTGGTATGTAGAATTCTACAAGTGTTTATATTACAATAGATTTGGTATGTAGAATTCTACAAGTGTTTATATTACAATAGATTTGGTATGTAGAATTCTACAAGTGTTTATATTACAATAGATTTGATATGTAGAATTCTACAAGTGTTTATATTACAATAGATTTGGTATGTAGAATTCTACAAGTGTTTATATTACAATAGATTTGGTATGTAGAATTCTACAAGTGTTTATATTACAATAGATTTGGTATGTAGAATTCTACAAGTGTTTATATTACAATAGATTTGGTATGTAGAATTCTACAAGTGTTTATATTACAATAGATTTGGTATGTAGAATTCTACAAGTGTTTATATTACAATAGATTTGATATGTAGAATTCTACAAGTGTTTATATTACAATAGATTTGGTATGTAGAATTCTACAAGTGTTTATATTACAATAGATTTGGTATGTAGAATTCTACAAGTGTTTATATTACAATAGATTTGGTATGTAGAATTCTACAAGTGTTTATATTACAATAGATTTGGTATGTAGAATTCTACAAGTGTTTATATTACAATAGATTTGATATGTAGAATTCTACAAGTGTTTATATTACAATAGATTTGGTATGTAGAATTCTACAAGTGTTTATATTACAATAGATTTGGTATGTAGAATTCTACAAGTGTTTATATTACAATAGATTTGGTATGTAGAATTCTACAAGTGTTTATATTACAATAGATTTGGTATGTAGAATTCTACAAGTGTTTATATTACAACAGATTTGGTATGTAGAATTCTACAAGTGTTTATATTACAATAGATTTGGTATGTAGAATTCTACAAGTGTTTATATTACAATAGATTTGGTATGTAGAATTCTACAAGTGTTTATATTACAATAGATTTGGTATGTATAATTCTACAAGTGTTTATATTACAATAGATTTGGTATGTAGAATTCTACAAGTGTTTATATTACAATAGATTTGGTATGTAGAATTCTACAAGTGTTTATATTACAACAGATTTGGTATGTAGAATTCTACAAGTGTTTATATTACAATAGATTTGGTATGTAGAATTCTACAAGTGTTTATATTACAATAGATTTGGTATGTAGAATTCTACAAGTGTTTATATTACAATAGATTTGGTATGTAGAATTCTACAAGTGTTTATATTACAATAGATTTGGTATGTAGAATTCTACAAGTGTTTATATTACAATAGATTTGGTATGTAGAATTCTACAAGTGTTTATATTACAATAGATTTGGTATGTAGAATTCTACAAGTGTTTATATTACAATAGATTTGGTATGTAGAATTCTACAAGTGTTTATATTACAATAGATTTGGTATGTAGAATTCTACAAGTGTTTATATTACAATAGATTTGATATGTAGAATTCTACAAGTGTTTATATTACAATAGATTTGGTATGTAGAATTCTACAAGTGTTTATATTACAATAGATTTGGTATGTAGAATTCTACAAGTGTTTATATTGCAATAGATTTGGTATGTAGAATTCTACAAGTGTTTATATTACAATAGATTTGATATGTAGAATTCTACAAGTGTTTATATTACAATAGATTTGGTATGTAGAATTCTACAAGTGTTTATATTACAATAGATTTGATATGTAGAATTCTACAAGTGTTTATATTACAATAGATTTGGTATGTAGAATTCTACAAGTGTTTATATTACAATAGATTTGGTATGTAGAATTCTACAAGTGTTTATATTGCAATAGATTTGGTATGTAGAATTCTACAAGTGTTTATATTACAATAGATTTGGTATGTAGAATTCTACAAGTGTTTATATTACAACAGATTTGGTATGTAGAATTCTACAAGTGTTTATATTACAATAGATTTGGTATGTAGAATTCTACAAGTGTTTATATTACAATAGATTTGGTATGTAGAATTCTACAAGTGTTTATATTACAATAGATTTGGTATGTAGAATTCTACAAGTGTTTATATTACAATAGATTTGGTATGTAGAATTCTACAAGTGTTTATATTACAATAGATTTGGTATGTAGAATTCTACAAGTGTTTATATTACAACAGATTTGGTATGTAGAATTCTACAAGTGTTTATATTACAATAGATTTGGTATGTAGAATTCTACAAGTGTTTATATTACAATAGATTTGGTATGTAGAATTCTACAAGTGTTTATATTACAATAGATTTGGTATGTAGAATTCTACAAGTGTTTATATTACAATAGATTTGGTATGTAGAATTCTACAAGTGTTTATATTACAACAGATTTGGTATGTAGAATTCTACAAGTGTTTATATTACAATAGATTTGGTATGTAGAATTCTACAAGTGTTTATATTACAATAGATTTGGTATGTAGAATTCTACAAGTGTTTATATTACAATAGATTTGGTATGTAGAATTCTACAAGTGTTTATATTACAATAGATTTGGTATGTAGAATTCTACAAGTGTTTATATTACAATAGATTTGGTATGTAGAATTCTACAAGTGTTTATATTACAATAGATTTGGTATGTAGAATTCTACAAGTGTTTATATTACAATAGATTTGATATGTAGAATTCTACAAGTGTTTATATTACAATAGATTTGGTATGTAGAATTCTACAAGTGTTTATATTACAATAGATTTGATATGTAGAATTCTACAAGTGTTTATATTACAATAGATTTGGTATGTAGAATTCTACAAGTGTTTATATTACAATAGATTTGGTATGTATAATTCTACAAGTGTTTATATTACAATAGATTTGGTATGTAGAATTCTACAAGCATTTATTTTACAATAGATTTCTTTTCTTCATTCTTTTGGTGTACATATTCAGTATTTAAATTTGAAAATTGTATTCACTGAGTGCACACACATTCAAGTTCAATGAAGTTGCTCCTGACTTATTTTTTGATGAATTCTGACAGTGTGTGTATTAATTTTGTTATCACTATAGCATCTTCATTCCATGACAGATTCAATCCAAATTTATACACAAGCTATATATGGACATTATCTCAGTCAAGTTGGAAAAACTACAATATTTCATCAAGAAGGACTTAATATGCCCTTGAAGATGTAGAAAAGTGCGAAAATATTTTTTATAAGAACTATTTGCCAAAATAGTTCCTCAACAGATTCAAACCAAATTTATCCACAGACAGTATTTCAATTGAGTTTGAAACCCATAATTTATCATTAAGAAAGATATTGATATAAGGCAACACTACATTTGTATCTCTGATACATTTATGATATTATACTATACTATGGTAATGTTTGTACATTAAAGTACAAAATACCAGATATATATAAAAGGAAGAAGGATTTCTAGTACACTGTCACCTGCTTGGCTCGTGACATTACAGTCACCCAAGGACTACAACATTTTCTAATGTCTGGCTTCACCCTTGTTGTCATGTCACTATTCATCTGAACTTACTTTTCCTCTCACAAGTTACATCAGATTACTTTCCTATTAGACATTCTTGATCACTACCACATGGAGATGTACTGTTTTATCAAATGTTTTTGCAGATTATTTTTTTTTTACCCAAGTTATCCAAGCTTTGAGAATTTTTTTTTATCTGTAAAGACCTTTGAAGCTGGGATATATGCTGTAATTCTGACAGCTAACTTGTTTATGCTGTCATATTAAATTTAATGGAGGCCATATGACTTTTACTTATACATGATGCTTGATTTACCTATACTAAGATATCAAAATTGTTTACAAAATAAATTTTCTTCTGAATTTATGGATTTTTTCAACTTTCCTTATACATTTGTATTTCTATTAAGCTTACTTGGACCACAGGTCCATGTGAGGTATTGTCATCAGTTTGCATCTATTGTTGTCAGCATCTGTTTTTTTCTCTCTCTGAAATCACTTGAGCAAAGGGAACCATACTTGGCAGACATGTTACTTTGTCAGTTCTCAACATTTTATAAGATTTTGACTTCATTAGAAAATTCAACATGTCTGCTATATCAATGATTCCTTCTTATTGTAAAAAAAATCTTCTTCTCAGAAACCACATGTGACGAAATTGTTATGTGGTATTAAAATTCTTTAGATATTAAACTCTTTAAATTTGTGGGGTTTTTTGTCAATCGGATCAAAGATGGCCGCCACCAAGTGACAAATTTTAACCATAGGACCATATCGAAAAATGAAAAATTCAAGATGAACCATACAGCATGACAAAGTTATAGTTCTTGTACACAAATTTTCACTCGGCATATATCTGAAGTTGTATACGAGTACATAAATTAGGTGAAAGAGTCGGAAACTCTTAACAACTGATTTGGCTTGTCTTGTGTAGATGATTTGTCTTGTGTTGTAGATGATTTGTCTTGTCCTGTGTAGATGATTGTGTTGTCATGTGACAAGGATTCTTTAGATGTTTGTCTTGTGTAGATGATTGTGTTGTCATGTGACAAGGATTATTTTGATGTTTGTCTTGTGTAGATGATTTGTCTTGTCTTGTAGATGATTGTGTTGTCATGTGACAAGGATTCTTTAGATGTTTGGCTTGTGTAGATGATTGTGTTGTCATGTGACAAGGATTCTTTAGATGTTTGTCTTGTGTAGATGATTGTGTTGTCATGTGACAAGGGTTCTTTAGATGTTTGTCTTGTGTAGATGATTTGTCTTGTCTTGTAGATGATTGTGTTGTCATGTGACAAGGATTATTTAGATGTTTGTCTTGTGTAGATGATTGTGTTGTCATGTGACAATGATTCTTTAGATGTTTGGCTTGTGTAGATGATTGTGTTGTCATGTGACAAGGATTCTTTAGATGTTTGTCTTGTGTAGATGATTGTTGTCATGTGACAAGGATTATTTAGATGTTTGTCTTGTGTAGATGATTGTGTTGTCATGTGACAAGGATTCTTTAGATGTTTGTCTTGTGTAGATGATTGTTGTCATGTGACAAGGATTCTTTAGATGTTTGGCTTGTGTAGATGATTGTGTTGTCATGTGACAAGGATTCTTTAGATGTTTGGCTTGTGTAGATGATTGTGTTGTCATGTGACAAGAATTCTTTAGATGTTTGGCTTGTGTAGATGATTGTGTTGTCATGTGACAAGGATTCTTTAGATGTTTGTCTTGTGTAGATGATTTGTCTTGTCTTGTAGATGATTGTGTTGTCATGTGACAAGGATTCTTTAGATGTTTGGCTTGTGTAGATGATTGTGTTGTCATGTGACAAGGATTCTTTAGATGTTTGTCTTGTGTAGATGATTGTTGTCATGTGACAAGGATTATTTAGATGTTTGTCTTGTGTAGATGATTGTGTTGTCATGTGACAAGGATTCTTTAGATGTTTGTCTTGTGTAGATGATTTGTCTTGTCTTGTAGATGATTGTGTTGTCATGTGACAAGGATTATTTAGATGTTTGTCTTGTGTAGATGATTGTGTTGTCATGTGACAAGGATTCTTTAGATGTTTGTCTTGTGTAGATGATTGTGTTGTCATGTGACAAGGATTCTTTAGATGTTTGTCTTGTGTAGATGATTTGTCTTGTCTTGTAGATGATTGTGTTGCCATGTGACAAGGATTATTTAGATGTTTGTCTTGTGTAGATGATTGTGTTGTCATGTGACAAGGATTCTTTAGATGTTTGTCTTGTGTAGATGATTGTGTTGTCATGTGACAAGGATTCTTTAGATGTTTGTCTTGTGTAGATGATTTGTCTTGTCTTGTAGATGATTGTGTTGTCATGTGACAAGGATTCTTTAGATGTTTGGCTTGTGTAGATGATTGTGTTGTCATGTGACAAGGATTCTTTAGATGTTTGTCTTGTGTAGATGATTGTGTTGTCATGTGACAAGGATTCTTTAGATGTTTGTCTTGTGTAGATGATTTGTCTTGTCTTGTAGATGATTGTGTTGTCATGTGACAAGGATTCTTTAGATGTTTGGCTTGTGTAGATGATTGTGTTGTCATGTGACAAGGATTCTTTAGATGTTTGTCTTGTGTAGATGATTTGTCTTGTCTTGTAGATGATTGTGTTGTCATGTGACAAGGATTCTTTAGATGTTTGGCTTGTGTAGATGATTGTGTTGTCATGTGACAAGGATTCTTTAGATGTTTGTCTTGTGTAGATGATTGTTGTCATGTGACAAGGATTATTTAGATGTTTGTCTTGTGTAGATGATTGTGTTGTCATGTGACAAGGATTCTTTAGATGATTTGTCTTGTGTAGATGATTGTGTTGTCATGTGACAAGGATTCTTTAGATGTTTGTCTTGTGTAGATGATTTGTCTTGTCTTGTAGATGATTGTGTTGTCATGTGACAAGGATTCTTTAGATGTTTGGCTTGTGTAGATGATTGTGTTGTCATGTGACAAGGATTCTTTAGATGTTTGTCTTGTGTAGATGATCGTGTTGTCATGTGACAAGGATTCTTTAGATGTTTGTCTTGTGTAGATGATTTGTCTTGTCTTGTAGATGATTGTGTTGTCATGTGACAAGGATTCTTTAGATGTTTGTCTTGTGTAGATGATTGTGTTGTCATGTGACAAGGATTATTTAGATGTTTGTCTTGTGTAGATGATTGTGTTGTCATGTGACAAGGATTCTTTAGATGTTTGTCTTGTGTAGATGATTTGTCTTGTCTTGTAGATGATTGTGTTGTCATGTGACAAGGATTCTTTAGATGTTTGGCTTGTGTAGATGATTGTGTTGTCATGTGACAAGGATTCTTTAGATGTTTGTCTTGTGTAGATGATTGTGTTGTCATGTGACAAGGATTCTTTAGATGTTTGTCTTGTGTAGATGATTTGTCTTGTCTTGTAGATGATTGTGTTGTCATGTGACAATGATTCTTTAGATGTTTGTCTTGTGTAGATGATTGTGTTGTCATGTGACAAGGATTCTTTAGATGTTTGTCTTGTGTAGATGATTTGTCTTGTCTTGTAGATGATTGTGTTGTCATGTGACAAGGATTCTTTAGATGTTTGTCTTGTGTAGATGATTGTGTTGTCATGTGACAAGGATTATTTAGATGTTTGTCTTGTGTAGATGATTGTGTTGTCATGTGACAAGGATTATTTAGATGTTTGTCTTGTGTAGATGATTTGTCTTGTCTTGTAGATGATTGTGTTGTCATGTGACAAGGATTCTTTAGATGTTTGTCTTGTGTAGATGATTGTGTTGTCATGTGACAAGGATTCTTTAGATGTTTGTCTTGTGTAGATGATTGTTGTCATGTGACAAGGATTATTTAGATGTTTGTCTTGTGTAGATGATTGTGTTGTCATGTGACAAGGATTCTTTAGATGTTTGGCTTGTGTAGATGATTGTGTTGTCATGTGACAAGGATTCTTTAGATGTTTGTCTTGTGTAGATGATTGTTGTCATGTGACAAGGATTATTTAGATGTTTGTCTTGTGTAGATGATTGTGTTGTCATGTGACAAGGATTCTTTAGATGTTTGTCTTGTGTAGAGGATTTGTCTTGTCTTGTAGATGATTGTGTTGTCATGTGACAAGGATTCTTTAGATGTTTGGCTTGTGTAGATGATTGTGTTGTCATGTGACAAGGATTCTTTAGATGTTTGTCTTGTGTAGATGATTGTGTTGTCATGTGACAAGGATTCTTTAGATGTTTGTCTTGTGTAGATGATTTGTCTTGTCTTGTAGATGATTGTGTTGTCATGTGACAATGATTCTTTAGATGTTTGTCTTGTGTAGATGATTGTGTTGTCATGTGACAAGGATTCTTTAGATGTTTGTCTTGTGTAGATGATTTGTCTTGTCTTGTAGATGATTGTGTTGTCATGTGACAAGGATTCTTTAGATGTTTGTCTTGTGTAGATGATTGTGTTGTCATGTGACAAGGATTATTTAGATGTTTGTCTTGTGTAGATGATTGTGTTGTCATGTGACAAGGATTATTTAGATGTTTGTCTTGTGTAGATGATTTGTCTTGTCTTGTAGATGATTGTGTTGTCATGTGACAAGGATTCTTTAGATGTTTGTCTTGTGTAGATGATTGTGTTGTCATGTGACAAGGATTCTTTAGATGTTTGTCTTGTGTAGATGATTGTTGTCATGTGACAAGGATTATTTAGATGTTTGTCTTGTGTAGATGATTGTGTTGTCATGTGACAAGGATTCTTTAGATGTTTGGCTTGTGTAGATGATTGTGTTGTCATGTGACAAGGATTCTTTAGATGTTTGTCTTGTGTAGATGATTGTTGTCATGTGACAAGGATTATTTAGATGTTTGTCTTGTGTAGATGATTGTGTTGTCATGTGACAAGGATTATTTAGATGTTTGTCTTGTGTAGATGATTGTGTTGTCATGTGACAAGGATTCTTTAGATGTTTGTCTTGTGTAGATGATTTGTCTTGTCTTGTAGATGATTGTGTTGTCATGTGACAAGGATTCTTTAGATGTTTGTCTTGTGTAGATGATTTGTCTTGTCTTGTAGATGATTGTGTTGTCATGTGACAAGGATTATTTAGATGTTTGTCTTGTATAGATGATTTGTCTTGTCTTGTAGATGATTGTGTTGTCATGTGACAAGGATTATTTAGATGTTTGTCTTGTGTAGATGATTGTGTTGTCATGTGACAAGGATTCTTTAGATGTTTGTCTTGTGTAGATGATTTGTCTTGTCTTGTAGATGATTGTGTTGTAATGTAGCAAGGATTCTGATGTTCGTCTTTATAACTGATACATTTATCAACACATTCCTGTAGAAACAATTAACAGGATGGATGTAAATTAATGAGAAAATCTGCTGAGTTAATTAATAATTGGTAATTGGCAGTAATAGGTTTAGTTTATGTTCACAATAATAGTTTTAATGGTTCACATAAACTAATTACATCCAGTCAAAAAATAGATAAAGTTTATAGTTTTATCTGTAATGTGTTGGCAGTATGAGTGTTTTTATTTTGAAAAGTTCCATAGTGATACAGTAGAAATGTTAAACATGACAGGTCAAAGCTTGTGAAAAGTAAACAACATAAAAAAGCGTTAATATAGGATTAAATGCTATTTTTTCAGAAATTATTGATGTGTAAACTCGACCGATGCACTCAGAAACTGAATAAAAGTGTGAATATTGAGTACAAAACTCCTATTTGAAAGTTTTGACCATAAGGCCTGGTTAACCTCTTGTTTAATATTAGATTTATAGCTCCCAATTATTGTGCAAGGTCTTATTTAATTCTTATTTAACTGCTACACAAGAAGTGAAGATGTTTTATGATGTATTCCATTAAAGAATGATTTACACCTCTCATTTAATGAAGTTAAAGTAAGACAGAACTGTCTGTCATGGAAGAAAGAAATTTAAAAATGATTGATACTGACATAAAAAATCCAGGAACAAAAATAGAAATGTAAGATTTTCTTTCAAATGTAATATAAATCTCTATAAATTGGTTTTAAGAAAAAAAAAAGTTCTTTTTACCATTGGCTTCAGATCAGTTTCTTATTAAATATAAAATATTTAGATTCTGTGGTCAAATTTCAAAATGTTGGTCTGAAAA
Source organism: Bathymodiolus brooksi (assembly GCA_963680875.1). Lineage (NCBI taxonomy): Eukaryota > Metazoa > Mollusca > Bivalvia > Mytilida > Modiolidae > Bathymodiolus > Bathymodiolus brooksi. The sequence goes on from OY804576.1 coordinate 19,968,405, forward strand.
TATAACATTGTATAATATTAGAGATGCCATAATGAAGATTAGGACACAGATTATCTATAGTATTTTTTTTATAGGATATACAGTTAAGATTTAACACTCGGAGGAAAAAACGTTAAACAAACCAGGTGGGTGAGTACTTGACATAATGTAGTGTACACTCCTCAACAATGGCCATTTTGTATTTCATTGCATAAGTTCTGGCCTGTGATTTATTTGGTACTTGTATATTATTTTCTTGATCTATATGGATGTAATATACAAATAAAGATATATAACAAAAAAACAGATATATGAATTTGGATTCTCACAAACCAAATTACAATGATATAGTAAAATTGTTCATGAATTATTAAGAAAGGACATGGATGTAAATGAACATGAAAGACTATCTAACATTAAGCCCGGTATACACGATGCAAGTTTTGCATCCAAGTCTCCATTCAAGTTTCTTGAATTCAAGTTTTTTGATCGTGTATACCATACAAGAAACTTGAATCAAAAAACTTGAACGGACTTGGATGGAATAGAAATGCATCCTATTTTTTTTCAATTTGGATGGAACTTGGATGGAGATTGACCAATCAGAAGACAGAAACCTTATCAGCATCAATTTGTGAATGTAAATAATAACAACTACACGTGTTGTGCAAAGATGGCGGGAAAAGAGGAAACTCCAAAATGCAGGAAAAAGACAGTTACAAGGACTAATGAAATGATTGAAGATCTAATAGACTTCATAGAAATACATCCCATCGTTGCCTTCGAAGCCATTTACGAGCCCATGTTGACCTCTTTTTGGAGCTTAATCTCCTTCGCAGTACAATTGTACATAATAATGCAATACAAAAGGCAGCACCCTCCTCTCCTCCCAAAAATGCCATTTTGTTTGTTGTATCTCCCGCCAAAACTTGTGTGTATTCATCAAAATTTCTTGCATCGTGTATACACAAACTTGAATTCAAGTTTTCTTGATCCAAGTTTTCTTGAATGGAGACTTGGATGCAAAACTTGTATCGTGTATACCGGGCTTTACACTTAGACACAAATTAAAGTAAAGAAACAGCTTGTAGTAAGAAAGGACATGGATGTAAATGAACATGAAAGACTATCTAACATTACACTTAGACACAATTTAAAGGAACAACACTTGTATTGCTGATCTTCATTTTACAGTCACAGTCTTCAATAATGACCTTAACTTAATGAGTGTGGCCCCTAGCCTGCAGTTGAACTTCTTTAGATAAACACTACATCTGGAAATTTATGTCACTCTGTCTCCACCTGGCCTTTAGAATTTTATTTCCCAGATGCAGGTTTATTGACAACAAAAAAACCAAATACAGGTGAAGTAATCTTACAAACACTGTCATCATTAGGGCTAACATCACGAGGTCATACATATACATAATAACCAGTACCTTACAAACATTGTCATTAGGGCCAACATCACGAGGTCATACATATACATAATAACCAGTACCTTACAAACACTGTCATCATTAGGGCCAACATCATGAGGTCATACATATACATAATAACCAGTACCTTACAAACACTGTCATCATTAGGGCCAACATCACGAGGTCATACATATACATAATAACCAGTATCTTACAAACACTGTCATCATTAGGGCCAACATCACGAGGTCATACATATACATAATAACCAGTATCTTACAAACACTGTCATCATTAGGGCCAACATCACGAGGTCATACATATACATAATAACCAGTATCTTACAAACACTGTCATCATTAGGGCCAACATCACGAGGTCATACATATACATAATAACCAGTACCTTACAAACACTGTCATCATTAGGGCCAACATCACGAGGTCATACATATACATAATAACCAGTATCTTACAAACACTGTCATCATTAGGGCCAACATCACGAGGTCATACATATACATAATAACTAGTACCTTACAAACACTGTCATCATTAGGGCCAACATCACGAGGTCATACATATACATAATAACCAGTACCTTACAAACACTGTCATCATTAGGGCCAACATCACGAGGTCATACATATACATAATAACCAGTATCTTACAAACACTGTCATCATTAGGGCCAACATCACGAGGTCATACATATACATAATAACCAGTATCTTACAAACACTGTCATCATTAGGGCCAACATCACGAGGTCATACATATACATAATAACCAGTATCTTACAAACACTGTCATCATTAGGGCCAACATCACGAGGTCATACATATACATAATAACCAGTATCTTACAAACACTGTCATCATTAGGGCCAACATCACGAGGTCATACATATACATAATAACCAGTACCTTACAAACACTGTCATCATTAGGGCCAACATCACGAGGTCATACATATACATAATAACCAGTATCTTACAAACACTGTCATCATTAGGGCCAACATCACGAGGTCATACATATACATAATAACTAGTACCTTACAAACACTGTCATCATTAGGGCCAACATCACGAGGTCATACATATACATAATAACCAGTACCTTACAAACACTGTCATCATTAGGGCCAACATCACGAGGTCATACATATACATAATAACCAGTATCTTACAAACACTGTCATCATTAGGGCCAACATCACGAGGTCATACATATACATAATAACCAGTATCTTACAAACACTGTCATCATTAGGGCCAACATCACGAGGTCATACATATACATAATAACCAGTATCTTACAAACACTGTCATCATTAGGGCCAACATCACGAGGTCATACATATACATAATAACCAGTATCTTACAAACACTGTCATCATTAGGGCCAACATCACGAGGTCATACATATACATAATAACCAGTACCTTACAAACACTGTCATCATTAGGGCTAACATCACAAGGTCATACATATACATAATAACCAGTATCTTACAAACACTGTCATCATTAGGGCCAACATCACGAGGTCATACATATACATAATAACCAGTACCTTACAAACACTGTCATCATTAGGGCTAACATCACGAGGTCATACATATACATAATAACCAGTATCTTACAAACACTGTCATCATTAGGGCTAACATCACAAGGTCATACATATACATAATAACCAGTACAAATATAAAGCTAAGTCTTCTGATTACAATACAATTACCCACGACTGCAGAAGAATCGAAGTGTTTATTAATTTCTATATTAAAAATGTATTTTTGCTATGAACTAAATCTTCTGTTGTGACAGTTTTATCTATATCATACTTGCCCTATCTGTTGATAAATGACCAATACTACTTATAGTGTAACATTCAGGTAACATTTAAAACTAGAAAAATCACTACATTTATTCAATTGTTTTACTTACTATCTATTTTGGCAATGGTAGAAATTTATTAAAACTCTAAATGATTAAATTTATATTTTTATGGGAAAAGCAACAAGAATGATACATTTTTGTAGACTTTTGAAGGCATTTGAAACAACAAACAAAATACAAATATGTTAGACATATATAATCCATGGGCTTAAGCTCTTCCATAACACATTGGTGGTGTACTGATAATGATTAACATCCTTGATTCAAGTGCTATAGATTGTGGGTTAAAGCCTATCAATCCTTGGTAAACTAAAGATTATAAAATTGATATATGCTGCTTCTTTGCTAGGGTTTCGAGCAAAGACTGGTTTTGTTCAGTGTCAGGATAATTGTCCAAGTGGAGCTAAACGTCTGCCTTTGGACTGTTGTTACAGTAACCTAACATTACCAGTATAAGAATCCATCTTAGTTTGTTGGTCTAGTATAAAACAGATATCGTCATCATTTCATCAAAAGATAACTTCTGCTTGCCATGATATTGCTGAAAAATTGCTCACTAATGACATTTAGCAATAATCACTCTTCTATGTGAAGGGGAATTCCTAGCTTATAGGTGATAAATGGAGGAAAATAAGTTATTGAAAAAATATCACATAGACGCTCTTTGTCCCTATTTGTTAGAAATGGTTGATGCAAAGTTATATAAAAAAAAGTTGTTTGAAAATATCAACATATTTCACTCACTCCAATTATTCAAGGAAGTGAATCTGACTTGTTACCATTGACCAAAATCAAAGGAAAGAACACATCCATACACATATATAAATTTATACAGAACCAAATTCTACCTCCTAGTTTTGTACAGAGTGGAGTCTTCGCATGAAACGGAGTGAAGTTTTGAAGTGAAATTGTAAAGTACATTTTTATGTCCCTGCCATTACGGCAGATTTATTGTGACACCATGCCAAGACTCCATTCTGTAAAGTACATTGTGCCCCTACTTCTCCTATTTGTTGAATGATGATAATTATGTTTATATTTCTACACTTTTCATCAAATTGAACAAGAAACATTTGATGGTTTATATTGAGGTTAGTAATGTCAGCCGGGGAAAAGATTTGGTCTCTAGTTTTATTGAAGATATCAGAGAAGGATGAATGGCAGTGTTGATAGATATAAGACATGAGTATATATCTGTTACATTCTCCACCTTAGATAACGTCTTTAAATTATTATACAATGTTAATATAATAATCTTAAGTTACTATATAAACTTAACCTTATCATTTCTGTTTTTTAGTATCTTGGCTTATTCTGGAGTTATGCCCCTTAAATTAGTATAAATGATAGTCTTGATCATTACATACATGTATATATGTTTTTCATGCTCTTGTTTGAACTATATACATGTATAACAGTTTAAATAGGAGCATGAACAATCTTGTGCAAATGATGATAGGGGGCCATCATGCTTGTGATCGTATGGTAGTTGGATTTAAATCTACCTAAGCAATCAGTGCCTGTCACCACTAACGTTGTGAGTTCGAATCCTGCACAGGAGAGGTGTGCTCGATAAAGAGATAAAGTTTGTCAGTGACTTGCGACAGGTCAGTGGTTCTCTCCGGGAACTCCAGTTTCCTCCACCAATAAAACTGACCGCCACAATAAAACTGAAATATTGTTGAAAGTGGCATTAAACACCATAAACCACCCTGTGCAAATGATGATGTAGCATCATTGTATTGTGTTTTGGAAAAGTTAAGTAAATTTTGTGTTTGACTTGTGTATTCTATAATAATGTTAGTTTATAAATTATATTGAAATTGTTGTGTTAAACAACATTAAATTTTGCTTTTGTTTATAATTTTTTTTATCAAAATCAGACTTGAATTGACTTCAGGATAATTGTTTTCAAATAATAGTTTTGTATGAAAAAAATAGTGGAAAATTGGACAACCTTTTGTCCACAAATACTGTTATCGACATATAGTTGGGGAATTTCTCTGTCGTCATCGATGATGACTGTATTTTTGCTACCTCTCTGTCCATGTCAACTTCATTGATAGTGTAATGGTTAGCGTGCTCACCTTGAGTTTGGTAGATCGTGGGTTCGATCCCAGATCAGGTAAAACCAAAGACTATAAAATTGGTATTTGTTGCTTCTCCCCTAAGCATGCAGCATTAAGGAAAAAGAGCAAAGACTGGTTGGCTCGGAATCAGGATAATGTGTTTAAGTGAGGGGCGAAATGTCTATCCGTGGTCTGTTGTTTCAGTGAGCTAGCACTATAAGTATCCAACTAAGCGTGTTGGTTTAGTACAAAGCGGACCTCATCATCATCTCATTTAAAGTTGTTCTCGCCATGACATTGCTGAAAAATTGCTGAGTTGGTATTAAACAACAATCACTCACTCACTCACACACTCTGTCTGTGTCAATTGTCTGTAGTTGGGCTATCTTTCTGTCCACACAATTATCCTTAATTTGTTTACATAGTTCCTGTACAGGAACAAATCATTGATAATAACAGTTCTGGGAGAAAATAAATGGGAATTATTGTGATGTAATCAAGGAAGAAAATGACCAGAACGTGTAAAAATTGGCCTAATGTAATTATAGTTCATTGTGGTTTGACAGCTTTTATAAATACAATCGTTTGTTTGAAAGACAGATTGTTTTTCTTGTAGAGTGGAGATTTAATTTGGTGCTTGCTGTTTGTGATGTTGGTTATTATCAATGATTTATCACTCAGTGATTAGACCAAGTTGTAACAATGTTGACTCAATAATGATTAAACACATGCAATAGTACAGCTTAATTGTGTGAAAAATATGGCTTACATTTGGTATCGTAAATCATTTATATCTTTTTGAATTGTGATTAAATTGAAGCTTGTGGAGAAATGGAGGAAAAGTTGTAATTTTCTTTATTGTTATTTTGTGGATGTGTTTATTCATGCACGTCTTTATTTTGTGGGTGATCCTTTTCTGTTTTTGGTTTAAAGTGATTTTGAAGTGTTTTTACCAAAGACATGTATTATCACTATACCCTTGGTTACAGTACTCTGTCAAGTGTTTCATTCATTCATTGAACTGATTTCATTTCTTTAACATTACTTAATGTTCCAATCTATGTCAGCTGTCATCCATAAATAAAACGATATACATTTTAGTTTTTATCATCCCATTGTTGAGATATCTCCCTTTCACAATCATGTATGCTATAAAACAATGGATCCCAAAATATCCTTGTATTTTCCGTATATGGTTGGTTTATTTGTTGTTTTTTTCAATGATTAACGTTAAGTGGTCACTTTTTCCCCTGTAAAACATGCAATATTGTCTAATTGGGATTTTGAAATTATTTTCTTTGAAGTGACTGTCTTTGCCACTTTATTCCAAATTTTGGAAATTATGTTTGGCTTCTAAACTGTTTATGATTGAAGCCTACATGTCATAAATGTTACTATAGTTGGTTGATTTGGTTGGTTTATAGTGTTTAGCGCCACTTTCAACAATATTTCAGTTATATCGTGGTTTTCAGATTTATTGGTGGAGGAAACCGAAATACCCAGTGAAAACCAACGACCTGTCGCAAGTCACTGACAAACTTTATCACATATTGTTGTATGAAGTACACCTCGCCATGAACAGGGTTCGAAATCACTGATTGTACAGATAGTTGTAAATCCAACTACCATACAATCACGACCACATCAGCCCCCAATGTTACTTTAGTATATGGTAATTTATTGGGCTCTATCTAACTTATTATCAGGACTTAACAATGATATTTCTATTTAATCCATGGTAAATTGATTAAACTGAAGTCCGTACAACAAGAATCCTATAGATGACATCTGAGTGCTTTTTGCTTGATTCCTGAGTATTACACAAACAGTAGATGCTTATTCATTGTTCAGTCAAAGATAAATGAAAAAGTGCTCAAGATCCTTCTTTTATTTTAAGATTTCTCCTCTAATCAATCAAAATCGTCTTAAGATGTACATTTTAATGCTAGCTTAATAGAATTTAATTTCACTTGGTTAAATAAAGGATGCCATCTTTTGGCAAACACAGGAAGTGCCTGGATTAAGTCAGATCATTTCTGACGATAGCTAATATCAGACTGTCAGAATCAATCCATGGGTGTCATATCCGTATAAATTCCATCAAACCATTACAGCTAGTTCTTATTTTCCTTTCATTGATTTTAACGAGATTCAGAAATTAGACTTTAAGTGATCTTGGTAGGAGAAGTAGTTAATATGTTTTGATCACATCTTGCATCATCTGGTATTGATCAGGTGAAAATTACCTTTATTGTATTTTATCTTTCCTTTGAAGTATGTTGTATTGCCATTTTATTCTCATTTATTTGTTTTATTTCTGTAAATGGTATTAGACTGGTCCCTCAGGACTTTACTTCTAAAATGCCTCTATACCTAAGTATATTACTATGTATATCTTATAAGGTTTCTGTAACATTAATACTGTAATATACAGCTATATACTCTAAGATTAAGACAAGATTTGAAGCCAGATTTTAACTAATACTTAAGAGTATAATGATAAAGGTAATAACAAAATTACCGAACTCCGATTAATCTTACAAAGGGAAAGTCAAAACTCATAATTATATAAACAGACAAAATCAGTCAACAACCGGAAAACTGTGAAAACCGTAATGACCCTGACTTGGTACAGGCATTTCTAAAGAAATGGTGGGTTGAATCAGATTTTAAGGCGCCAAACCTCCCGCTCTCATTACGGTTCAAAGGTTCCGGCTGTCACTGTAACAGTATTTAAATACAGGAACAAAATAGGTAAAATAGTTGTCAAAGCAGTACCATATTCGGTGACGTAAATGTCAAAAATACTTTTACGTCACACATTGACAAAAATATTATTGACATTTGCGACTTCTTTATCTTTATACATTTTCACTATATGAAAATGCATCGCTTATAATTTTTTCTGCAGAGACGGAATATATTTCGACAAGATATTGGTATCGGAATATAAACTTTTTAAGAGATCGAATAAGGCGAATCTTTTTATAGCCCTGGTCCAGTAGCCTGTTTCTCAGATGAAGATGACGTTTCAGGAAATCAGAATAATTGCTACTGGCCCTTGCATAGCGAATCAATTGCGAGATGTAAACACCATATGCAGGAGAAGCTGGTATATTGCTGCACATGTTTGGAAAATTTATGATTTTAAAATTGAAGTCGTCCCGCTTATCATAAATTTTAGTACTGAGTTGACCACTGTCGTTATTCATTCTTTTCTGTAATAATAAATGAAATGTTTTTTTCTTGGACATACTTAATCTTTTAATCAATGAGTATAATAAATTTGGATTATTATTCAGATTGAAAATTTAATTTTCAATTAGATCAGTCCTCATGATGAGAGCTGGTCCTCAGGGTCAAGGCCAGTAAAACTTTTTTTTATTTAGAACATACACATACCTATAGCTAACTTCACTGTAACTGTTCAGATCTAGTGTGGTTATCTGGGAAACTGGAGAAAAGCCACCGACCAAGTCACTGACAAACTTATCACATTATGTTATATCAGATCTAGTGTGGTTATCTGGGAAACTGGAGAAAAGCCACCGACCAAGTCACTGACAAACTTATCACATTATGTTATATCAGATCTAGTGTGGTTATCCGGGAAACTGGAGAAAAGCCACCGACCAAGTCACTGACAAACTTATCACATTATGTTATATCAGATCTAGTGTGGTTATCCGGGAAACTGGAGAAAAGCCACCGACCAAGTCACTGACAAACTTATCACATTATGTTATATCAGATCTAGTGTGGTTATCTGGGAAACTGGAGAAAAGCCACCGACCAAGTCACTGACAAACTTATCACATTATGTTATATCAGATCTAGTGTGGTTATCCGGGAAACTGGAGAAAAGCCACCGACCAAGTCACTGACAAACTTATCACATTATGTTATATCAGATCTAGTGTGGTTATCCGGGAAACTGGAGAAAAGCCACCGACCAAGTCACTGACAGATCTAGTGTGGTTATCCGGGAAACTGGAGAAAAGCCACCGACCAAGTCACTGACAGATCTAGTGTGGTTATCCGGGAAACTGGAGAAAAGCCACCGACCAAGTCACTGACAGATCTAGTGTGGTTATCCGGGAAACTGGAGAAAAGCCACCGACCAAGTCACTGACAGATCTAGTGTGGTTATCCGGGAAACTGGAGAAAAGCCACCGACCAAGTCACTGACAGATCTAGTGTGGTTATCCGGGAAACTGGAGAAAAGCCACCGACCAAGTCACTGACAGATCTAGTGTGGTTATCTGGGAAACTGGAGAAAAGCCACCGACCAAGTCACTGACAGATCTAGTGTGGTTATCTGGGAAACTGGAGAAAAGCCACCGACCAAGTCACTGACAGATCTAGTGTGGTTATCTGGGAAACTGGAGAAAAGCCACCGACCAAGTCACTGACAGATCTAGTGTGGTTATCTGGGAAACTGGAGAAAAGCCACCGACCAAGTCACTGACAGATCTAGTGTGGTTATCTGGGAAACTGGAGAAAAGCCACCGACCAAGTCACTGACAGATCTAGTGTGGTTATCTGGGAAACTGGAGAAAAGCCACCGACCAAGTCACTGACAGATCTAGTGTGGTTATCTGGGAAACTGGAGAAAAGCCACCGACCAAGTCACTGACAAACTTATCACATTATGTTATATCTTAAACACTTTACTAAGGGCTGGAATCAAATTCATAATTTTGGATAGGTGCTGATTGGCATAGGTACCTCTAAGATGCATATGATTGACATCATAATCCTGTTGACATCCCACCTTTATTTAAAGCTACACATTTTCATTTCATTTTATTCAGCAACATACAAAAACTGTGTTTATTTCAATTTTATTAATAATGCATTGCAAATTATAGTTCAAATGTTGGAAAAATTGAAGTTTTTCCTAAAAATTCATGTTCCGGTAGTAAGTTCTCTTCTATTGAAATTGCCTTCACCTAAATTTTAGGATTAATAAACATGTGACTCAGTGGTCATGTTTGGCTGTATTATATGTATATCCCTCTACACAATCATTTCTCTGGGTAAAAAAGTGAGTATCATATGTATCCAAATGTGGTAGATGTAATTCTAGGTAGTATGTCATCATGATCATGACTGCTCCTGTATTTGTTAGAAAGTACAGTCAAACCTGTATTAAGAGGTCACCTTTGGGACAAAGAAAAGTGGTCTTATAAGACAGATGACCTCTTTAAAGAGGTTCAATTCATATGCAATTTTTTACGACAGGATAAGAAAAAGATGACCTTTTGATACAGGTGACTGCTTAATAGATGTGACCACATGGGCAAGTTTGACTGTATTTACATGTGGTAGAACTATTTGTCAATAAGTTTGTTTGTTATAAGATAATAATAGGAATGTTTTTACTTGTGGTGTATGATGAAGTATGTCTTTATAATATGACTGTTATTACTGTGGTATAATTATATTTGTCATTGTGATTAGGATGTCTACACTAGTCAATCTAGACACTACTAAAGGATGAGAGTGTTTTCACTGTATTTGTTGGTTTACGTATCATATGTTAATGTTATCTCATCTCGGTGTAAGGGTTAGCATGCTCATCTCGGTGTAAGGGTTAGCATGCTCATCTCGTGGTAAGGGTTAGCATGCTCATCTCGGTGTAAGGGTTAGCATGCTCGTCTCGGTGTAAGGGTTAGCATGCTCATCTCGGTGTAAGGGTTAGCATGCTCATCTCGGTGTAAGGGTTAGCATGCTCATCTCGTGGTAAGGGTTAGCATGCTCATCTCGGTGTAAGGGTTAGCATGCTCATCGGTGTAAGGGTTAGCATGCTCATCTCGGTGTAAGGGTTAGCATGCTCATCGGTGTAAGGGTTAGCATGCTCATCTCGGTGTAAGGGTTAGCATGCTCATCTCGGTGTAAGGGTTAGCATGCTCATCTCGGTGTAAGGGTTAGCATGCTCATCGGTGTAAGGGTTAGCATGCTCATCTCGGTGTAAGGGTTAGCATGCTCATCTCAGTGTAAGGGTTAGCATGTTCAACAGTGTAAGGGTTAGCATGCTGATCTCGGTGTAAGGGTTAGCATGCTCATCTCGGTGTAAGGGTTAGCATGCTCATCGGTGTAAGGGTTAGCATGCTCATCTCGTGGTAAGGGTTAGCATACTCATCTCAGTGTAAGGGTTAGCATGCTCATCTCAATGTAAGGGTTAGCATGCTCATCTCGTGGTAAGGGTAAGCATGCTCATCTCAGTGTAAGGGTTAGCATGCTCATCTCAATGTAAGGGTTAGCATGCTCATCTTGGGATTGAGCTCCGTATTGGTCCAAGCTAAAGAAATTGTATTTTCTGCTTCTCCACTAAGTGCACAGCATTAAGGAGTAAGAGCAAAGACTGGCTCAGGATATTATGTTCGAGTGAATCGATATGTCTACCTGCAAACTGTTGTTTCAGTGAATAACACTATAAAGATTCAACTAAGTGTGTTGGTATAGAACAAAGTGGATATAACCAAGATCCTTGACTTTGACCTTTACCTGCCACAAATGTTTCATATCCAGGGTAAGGTGTACTTGTGCCTTATGTCAGTAAGTTTATTAATATTATCATCAAATCTCTGTGGTTTACTGCAGGCAGCCTTCACCTTTTGATTGGTTCATTGTGATATATTTGAATAATTACTGAGAGCCTTGTTTAATAATCAATCTTTGATTAATTTATTAATTCAATTATCTTAACACCACAAGACTTAGAAATAATAGACAATTTGATTTGTGATAGTACATGAAGCATGTTGAATTAGATAGAAATAAAAATATTCTGATGAGATAGGAAAACTGACTTAAAAGACAATAAATGTAAATAACTCTGTCAGCTCACAGTATAACTGCTCCTTATTCTAATGTTATGATATTGGAAATTGAACGAGATAAAATTTGATGAAAACAATGGTTTTTATTTGATATTATTATGTTGATACTTAATACTGTGAAAACTTGGAGTCCTTTATGTAACTAATTCTGGAGAGCACTGAACACATATAAAATGTTTCTAAGGTTAAAGAGAGCATGTATCCACCTCTGTTCTGTATGTAAGTGTACTGTAATGCCATTTCTCATTAAATTAAGATAACATTAATTGAAAATTTAGATTGCATTGCATTGCCAAAATTTTCTATGTCAAGTTATGAATGAGTGTTGGTATTATATTTTAAGCACAATGTTCTTTGAGTATTATCTGGATTTATTGTAAGCCTCAGGGTTTTTAGATAAGTGATTTGATTGGGTGCCAGTAACATGTATTGTCGTGACTGCAGAATAGAAGTATTATAAAAGCTCCTTCCTGTATGATAAGTGATCTACTGTTACTTTAGAAGACAGGGTATCAGTAGTATTAATCAGAAGCCATGATAATTAACCCTCCCTCATCCTTATCATACCTCAGAGCCTTACTTTATACTGTAGAGGGTATACTTAACTGACAACACTGTACATTGGCTACTTTATAGGATAACATCAGACAAGATTAAGCTTTAAGTCATAATGAGTAATACAAAATATATTTAATGACCTCTTCCCATCGTTAATAATTGATTTGTGAATGGTTCCCCATTGTGACCCTCTCAGTTACTGTACAGGTGTTTGATAAAACAATGATCTGTGAAAATATCAAATAGAAAATTTATTAGTAAATGTTTATTTCATATCAGATAATATGAAGGTCTGTGAAGTGATCAGCTAGCTGTGAGTGAGAATGTATCTCTCTGCTGTTACTAATGATACATTCTAAAGAAAAAAAAAATTGGCTTCCAGAAAAAAATCTAAAACCTAGGGTATATCCTATTATAACATTTTATGTTTCTCTGGGTTTATTCCAATGATATTTTTTTTAAATGAAGGACAATAAATGTAACATATAGTTAACTTATACTTAAATATTTAATGTGTGTTTTGTATGATGAACATAAGCATATTTTTCAATAAAACTGGGGTCTGGTTTCCGAGGTATAATATTTAGCATTAACTGCATTATGGCAATTTCTAGTTTTGGAATTTTCCTTTGCAAAAACTACTTCTAGAATACAAGCAATGAACTTGCAATGATATTTTTAGAACATAATTTCAATATTAAGATTCACGTTTGTTTAAATGGTTTATGTGGTCAAAGTCCTAGGGATCCAAAATATAATCTTGGCTCCAAGGGGGAAACATTTTAAAAATCTTCTATTTTAGAACCAGCAATTAAATGTGTTTGGCAGGAATCATCAATTTGATTCAGGTTTATATGAAGACTTTAGAGTATATGTGTGAGTCCTGGGATGTTTTATAATATTCAAATATTAAATTGTAGGGAAATATTTTCTAAAGAGCCAACAATAAGAATGCACTTGAAGATCATTTTGTGTAGATTTCTACAAATGCAGAAATATTGTATGAGAACAAGTTTTAAAATGTCTTTAAAAGTTGGATAATAAAGATTTAAGTGAGCCTCTGGATTGATACATCGCAACAAATAATATTTATCTTTCTTTTCCTTACAATATATCATGTCAAAATAAGTAAATAAATTCACAAAGTATCTGGCAGCTAGCTTCAAATTTGATAGTTATGGATGAAAACCAAAAACAATTTAATATGGACAATGATATAATGTTAATAAACACTTTCTCATTGGGCTTACGGCCATAAAACCATTTTTGTGCCTGTACTTGTAAAAATGGCCAATCAGAACTCTGTATCCAATACAAGGAGTATGAGTATGAAATTCCTGCTCAAAAGTTTTATTACCACAAGCCTGGGTTTGTAATGAAAATAACTCATTTAGAAGTACACTTGTGGAACAAGCAGGGATAATACACTCCTATAAATGTCCTACCCTTAGGTGAAAACTACTGTGAAGGGCATGTACTTAATTAATTACCAATAATATACAGCTGTGCCATTAGTGGTGTTTATTTGTGTATTGAATCTGTTTGATGTTGTTTACATCTGTGTATTAGTCTCTGCTTATAGCATCAATCAATCAACACAACTTAATTACTCTGATAATTAATGTAAACATACTCTGTCATCTTATAGTCTTCAATAGACAGATTTGTACTAATTGTTTTCTACCAGGGGATGTGGGATACCTCTTCATGATTATAGACCAGTAATTCTTTTCTATCAGGGGATGTGGCATATCCCTTCATCATTATAGACCAATGATTGTTTTCTACCAGGGGATGTGGGATATCCCTTCATCATTATAGACCAGTAATTGTTTTCTACCAGGGGATGTGGCATATCTCTTCATGATTATAGACCAGTAATTGTTTTATACCAGGGGATGTGGGATACCCCTTCATGATTATAGACCAGTAATTGTTTTCTACCAGGGCATGTGGGATATCTCTTCATCATTATAGACCAGTAATTGTTTTCTACCAGGGGATGTGGCATATCCCTTCATCATTATAGACCAGTAATTGTTTTCTACCAGGGGATGTGGGATATCCCTTCATCATTATAGACCAGTAATTGTTTTCTACCAGGGGATGTGGGATATCCCTTCATCATTATAGACCAGTGATTGTTTTCTACCAGGGGATGTGGGATATCCCTTCATCATTATAGACCAGTAATTGTTTTCTACCAGGGGATGTGAGATATCCCTTCATCATTATAGACCAGTAATTGTTTTCTACCAGGGGATGTGGGATATCCCTTCATCATTATAGACCAGTAATTGTTTTCTACCAGGGGATGTGGGATATCCCTTCATCATTATAGACCAGTAATTGTTTTCTACCAGGGGATGTGGGATATCCCTTCATCATTATAGACCAGTGATTGTTTTCTACCAGGGGATGTGGGATATCCCTTCTTCATTATAGACCAGTAATTGTTTTCTACCAGGGGATGTGGGATATCCCTTCATCATTATAGACCAGTGATTGTTTTCTACCAGGGGATGTGGGATATCCCTTCATCATTATAGACCAGTAATTGTTTTCTACCAGGGGATGTGGGATATCCCTTCATCATTATAGACCAGTAATTGTTTTCTACCAGGGGATGTGGGATATCTCTTCATGATTATAGACCAGTAATTCTTTTCTACCAGGGGATGTGGGATATCCCTTCATCATTATAGACCAGTAATTGTTTTCTACCAGGGGATGTGGGATATCCCTTCATCATTATAGACCAGTAATTGTTTTCTACCAGGGGATGTGGGATACCCCTTCATGATTATAGACCAGTAATTGTTTTCTACCAGGGCATGTGGGATATCTCTTCATCATTATAGACCAGTAATTGTTTTCTACCAGGGGATGTGGGATATCCCTTCATCATTATAGACCAGTAATTGTTTTCTACCAGGGGATGTGGGATATCCCTTCATCATTATAGACCAGTAATTGTTTTCTACCAGGAGATGTGGGATATCCCTTCATCATTATAGACCAGTAATTGTTTTCTACCAGGGGATGTGGGATATCTCTTCATCATTATAGACCAGTGATTGTTTTCTACCAGGGGATGTGGGATATCTCTTCATCATTATAGACCAGTAATTGTTTTCTACCAGGGGATGTGGGATATCCCTTCATCATTATAGACCAGTAATTGTTTTCTACCAGGGGATGTGGGATATCCCTTCATCATTATAGACCAGTAATTGTTTTATACCAGGGGGTGTGGCATATCTCTTCATCATTATAGACCAGTAATTGTTTTATACCAGGGGGTGTGGCATATCTCTTCATGATTATAGACCAGTGATTGTTTTCTACCAAGGCATGTGAGATATTCCTTCATCATTATAGACCAGTAATTGTTTTCTACCAGGGGATGTGGGATACCCCTTCATGATTATAGACCAGTAATTGTTTTCTACCAGGGCATGTGGGATATCTCTTCATCATTATAGACCAGTAATTGTTTTCTACCAGGGGATGTGGGATATCCCTTCATCATTATAGACCAGTAATTGTTTTCTACCAGGGGATGTGGGATATCCCTTCATCATTATAGACCAGTAATTGTTTTCTACCAGGAGATGTGGGATATCCCTTCATCATTATAGACCAGTAATTGTTTTCTACCAGGGGATGTGGGATATCTCTTCATCATTATAGACCAGTGATTGTTTTCTACCAGGGGATGTGGGATATCTCTTCATCATTATAGACCAGTAATTGTTTTCTACCAGGGGATGTGGGATATCCCTTCATCATTATAGACCAGTAATTGTTTTCTACCAGGGGATGTGGGATATCCCTTCATCATTATAGACCAGTAATTGTTTTATACCAGGGGGTGTGGCATATCTCTTCATCATTATAGACCAGTAATTGTTTTATACCAGGGGGTGTGGCATATCTCTTCATCATTATAGACCAGTAATTGTTTTCTACCAGGGGATGTGGGATATTCCTTCATCATTATAGACCAGTAATTGTTTTCTACCAGGGGATGTGGGATATCTCTTCATCATTATAGACCAGTAATTGTTTTCTACCAGGGGATGTGGGATATCCCTTCATCATTATAGACCAGTAATTGTTTTCTACCAGGGGATGTGGGATATCCCTTCATCATTATAGACCAGTGATTGTTTTCTACCAGGGGATGTGGGATATCTCTTCATCATTATAGACCAGTAATTGTTTTCTACCAGGGGATGTGGGATATCCCTTCATCATTATAGACCAGTAATTGTTTTCTACCAGGGGATGTGAGATATTCCTTCATCATTATAGACCAGTAATTGTTTTCTACCAGGGGATGTGGGATATCCCTTCATCATTATAGACCAGTAATTGTTTTCTACCAGGGGGTGTGGCATATCTCTTCATCATTATAGACCAGTAATTGTTTTCTACCAGGGGATGTGGGATATCTCTTCATCATTATAGACCAGTAATTGTTTTCTACCAGGGGATGTGAGATATTCCTTCATCATTATAGACCAGTAATTGTTTTCTACCAGGGGATGTGGGATATCCCTTCATCATTATAGACCAGTAATTGTTTTCTACCAGGGGATGTGGGATATCCCTTCATCATTATAGACCAGTAATTGTTTTCTACCAGGGGATGTGGGATATCCCTTCATCATTATAGACCAGTAATTGTTTTCTACCAGGGGATGTGGGATATCCCTTCATCATTATAGACCAGTAATTGTTTTCTACCAGGGGATGTGGGATATCCCTTCATCATTATAGACAAATAATTGTTTTCTACCAGGGGATGTGGGATATCTCTTCATCATTATAGACCCGTAATTGTTTTCTACCAGGGGATGTGGGATATCCCTTCATCATTATAGACCAGTAATTGTTTTCTACCAGGGGATGTGGGATATCCCTTCATCATTATAGACAAATAATTGTTTTCTACCAGGGGATGTGGGATATCTCTTCATCATTATAGACCCGTAATTGTTTTCTACCAGGGGATGTGGGATATCTCTTCATCATTATAGACCCGTAATTGTTTTCTACCAGGGGATGTGGGATATCCCTTCATCATTATAGACCAGTAATTGTTTTCTACCAGGGGATGTGGGATATCCCTTCATCATTATAGACCAGTGATTGTTTTCTACCAGGGGATGTGGGATATCTCTTCATCATTATAGACCAGTAATTGTTTTCTACCAGGGGATGTGGGATATCCCTTCATCATTATAGACCAGTAATTGTTTTCTACCAGGGGATGTGAGATATTCCTTCATCATTATAGACCAGTAATTGTTTTCTACCAGGGGATGTGGGATATCCCTTCATCATTATAGACCAGTAATTGTTTTCTACCAGGGGGTGTGGCATATCTCTTCATCATTATAGACCAGTAATTGTTTTCTACCAGGGGATGTGGGATATCTCTTCATCATTATAGACCAGTAATTGTTTTCTACCAGGGGGTGTGGCATATCTCTTCATCATTATAGACCAGTAATTGTTTTCTACCAGGGGATGTGAGATATTCCTTCATCATTATAGACCAGTAATTGTTTTCTACCAGGGGATGTGGGATATCTCTTCATCATTATAGACCAGTAATTGTTTTCTACCAGGGGATGTGGGATATCCCTTCATCATTATAGACCAGTAATTGTTTTCTACCAGGGGATGTGGGATATCCCTTCATCATTATAGACCAGTAATTGTTTTCTACCAGGGGATGTGGGATATCCCTTCATCATTATAGACCAGTAATTGTTTTATACCAGGGGGTGTGGGATATCTCTTCATCATTATAGACCAGTAATTGTTTTATACCAGGGGGTGTGGCATATCTCTTCATCATTATAGACCAGTAATTGTTTTATACCAGGGGGTGTGGCATATCTCTTCATCATTATAGACCAGTGATTGTTTTCTACCAGGGGGTGTGGCATATCTCTTCATCATTATAGACCAGTAATTGTTTTCTACCAGGGGATGTGGGATATCTCTTCATCATTATAGACCAGTAATTGTTTTCTACCAGGGGGTGTGGCATATCTCTTCATCATTATAGACCAGTAATTGTTTTATACCAGGGGGTGTGGCATATCTCTTCATCATTATAGACCAGTAATTGTTTTCTACCAGGGGGTGTGGCATATCTCTTCATCATTATAGACCAGTAATTGTTTTCTACCAGGGGGTGTGGCATATCTCTTCATCATTATAGACCAGTAATTGTTTTATACCAGGGGGTGTGGCATATCTCTTCATCATTATAGACCAGTAATTGTTTTATACCAGGGGGTGTGGCATATCCCTTCATCATTATAGACCAGTAATTGTTTTCTACCAGGGGATGTGGGATATCCCTTCATCATTATAGACCAGTGATTGTTTTCTACCAGGGGGTGTGGGATATCTCTTCATCATTATAGACCAGTAATTGTTTAATTCTATTGATGAAACAGTAGGACATATGACATTGGTTATAGAAGAGTACTAATACAAATACACCATGGGGAAATTATCCATTAAATGGAGGGGGTTTTAGTATTGGTATACCTATTGTTGTCCTCATGCGACTTCCTTCTGTCATGTTTCTAATTACTAAGTTTTTCTGTCCTTTATTGGTTGAATAACAGAGACAGGAATTTAAAACTTGGCAGGATCAAAACAGAGTACTTTATGGTTGGAACAATTTCTACAATATTAAGTCTAATGGTATTCTGATGCTGTTCAAGATTTACTGGCTCTCAAAACTTAATTAGCCAACTGTAAGACATGTAGATAAGTGATTAACTCATCATTTTAATTCTAAATATACTTTAAATTCAAACCTCCACGCCATCCTCTTCATCTCTTCCTCTGTATATCACAGGAGATAGAAGATTATATTAGTTATCTATCCTCCCGTCAGTGTTGAATTATTTATGTGCGTTTAATTGTTTGCAGGTGAAGACTTAAATCTTTTAAATGTTCAGGTCAAGGATTAACTTCCGTTACTGAAATATTTTTTAAGGAAGTTTTCATTGGTTTTGAAGATTAGATTTTATTAGTCATTACGTTTACATCTAATGTAATATGTAATGTAATTAACTCTGTCAATTATAGTAAATAACATAAAACCTGCTACTGTTTACAAGTACTTGTTAACATTATAACATAAAAATAAAAACTACTACTGTTTACAAGTACTTGTTAACATTATAACATAAAAATAAAAACTACTACTGTTTACAAGTACTTGTTAACATTATAACATAAAAATAAAAACTACTACTTTTTACAAGTACTTGTTAACATTATAACATAAAAATAAAAACTGCTACTGTTTACAAGTACTTGTTAACATTATAACATAAAAATAAAAACTGCTACTGTTTACAAGTACTTGTTAACATTATAACATAAAAATAAAAACTGCTACTGTTTACAAGTACTTGTTAACATTATAACATAAAAATAAAAACTGCTACTGTTTACAAGTACTTGTTAACATTATAACATAAAAATAAAAACTACTACTGTTTACAAGTACTTGTTAACATTATAACATAAAAATAGAAACTGCTACTGTTGACAAGTACTTGTTAACATTATAACATAAAAATAAAAACTACTACTATTTACAAGTACTTGTTATACCCCCACTCATAGAGTGGGGACTATATTGCAATCACCTTGTCCGTCCGTCCGTCCGTCCGTTTGTCCGTCCGTCCGTTCACACTTTCGTAACAGCTTCCACTGGAAGAAATGATTTTATATTTGATATATGGCTTTGGCATGGTGACTTGTACCGTGTCTCCCCTTTCCAGGTTTACTGCACATCTGCTTCCTGTTTACAGTGTGACTTAGAATTTTTCATGTTTGCTGTAATGAAAACTTTCGTAACAGTATCTCAGCTTCTACTGGAAGAAATGATTTTATATTTGATATATGGCTTTGGCATGGTGACTTGTACCGTGTGTCCCCTTTCCAGGTTTACCACACATCTACTTCCTGTTTGCCGTGCGACTTACAAATGAACGAGTGGGGGTATTCTTAGCACGACGTAGCGTGCAACATCTTGTTAACATTATAACATAAAAATAAAAACTGCTACTGTTTACAAGTACTTGTTAACATTATAACATAAAAATAAAAACTGCTACTGTTTACAAGTACTTGTTAACATTATAACATAAAAATAAAAACTGCTACTGTTTACAAGTACTTGTTAACATTATAACATAAAAATAAAAACTGCTACTGTTTACAAGTACTTGTTAACATTATAACATAAAAATAAAAACTACTACTGTTTACAAGTACTTGTTAACATTATAACATAAAAATAAAAACTGCTACTGTTTACAAGTACTTGTTAACATTATAACATAAAAATAAAAACTACTACTGTTTACAAGTACTTGTTAACATATTTAACTAGAATAATTTATATAGCCAAACTTTTAGTTAAACTTTCATTAGATAGTGATCAAGTCTCTGTGTTTGTATGGTGTTATATTTACATGTATCTAAGTACTCGGTGCCTATCAATGTTAAGGTATGTTGACATGAACCTGATTATACATAGCTGTGGAATTGTAGCTCTTAACAGGCTTTTTTTTATTTGACTGTAGAAGATCTGGAAACTGTTTAGAGATATAGTTTTGTCACTACATTCAACCTTATAGAAGATCTATGGTTAATAAAAGGTACTCCATTCTCCTCCATAGAAGGTCTATGGTTAATAAAAGGTACTCCATTCTCCTCCATAGAAGGTCTATGGTTAATAAAAGGTACTCCATTCTCCTCCACCAGTAACAGACTTGTCCATGTATTAGTCTGCCTACTTAGTTTTATTTAATACTTACAACACTTTATGTTAGGGGAGGGGAGTTGTGTAATACTTTCAACACTTTATGTTAGGGGAGGGGAGTTGTGTAATACTTACAACACTTTATGTTAGGGGAGGGGAGTTGTGTAATACTTACAACACTTTATGTTAGGGGAGGGGAGTTGTGTAATACTTACAACACTTTATGTTAGGGGAGGGGAGTTGTGTAATACTTACAACACTTTATGTTAGGGGAGGGGAGTTGTGTAATACTTACAACACTTTATGTTAGTGGAGGGGAGTTGTGTAATACTTACAACACTTTATGTTAGGGGAGGGGAGTTGTGTAATACTTACAACACTTTATGTTAGGGGAGGGAAGTTGTGTAATACTTACAACACTTTATGTTAGGGGAGGGGAGTTGTGTAATACTTACAACACTTTATGTTAGGGGAGGGGAGTTGTGTAATGCAGGTTGTTTTCTGTTTAAGATGTATAATTTGTCTCATGTGTAAGATGTTTTTTTTCTGTATGTAGGGGGCAAAAGCATTAACAAACATTGTTTACAAACACAAATCATTTTAATTGAGTTTTTAAAAACAACCTCTTTAAATTCTCTAAATATCAAATTGTTGCTGTCTAAGGCATCATGATTGATGAGGTAATTAAGAGGAGATAACTCATTTTTAGTTCATTTTTTTTCAGTCTGACAGTGAGTAGAGAAGTACAAAGTTACTGTAGAAGAGAGATGTAAAGAACATTAAAGGTAACATAAGTTATAACGTCTGCTACTTAGTCAACTTTATAAGATATGTGAAAATTAGTTTATAATAGGAAACCACTAAACTATACTCAGACTGCAGAGAGAGTTATTGGCCCTTCACAATTTTTTATTTATTGATTGATTGTAGGTTACCTATAACATCCAGCATCAAATAGTTACCTATAACATCCAGCATCAAATAGTTACCTATAACATCCAGCATCAAATAGTTACCTATAACATCCAGCATCAAATAGTTACCTTAACATCCAGCATCAAATAGTTACCTATAACATCCATCATCAAATAGTTACCTATAACATCCAGCATCAAATAGTTACCTATAACATCCAGCATCAAATAGTTACCTATAACATCCATCATCAAATAGTTACCTATAACATCCAGCATCAAATAGTTACCTATAACATCCATCATCAAATAGTTACCTATAACATCCAGCATCAAATAGTTACCTATAACATCCAGCATCAAATAGTTACCTATAACATCCATCATCAAATAGTTACCTATAACATCCATCATCAAATAGTTACCTATAACATCCAGCATCAAATAGTTACCTATAACATCCAGCATCAAATATTTCATGCATATTCAGGACAAGAACAACAGGTATACAGAAATAAGGGAGCTATGGGGGCCACCGAGGCAACAATATTTTAAGGGAGCTATGGGCCACTGAGGCAACAACATTTTAAGGGAGCTATGGGCCTTTGAGGCAACAACATTTTAAGGGAGCTATGGGCCACTGAGGCAACAACATTTTAAGGGAGCTATGGGCCACTGAGGCAACAACATTTTAAGGGAGCTATGGGCCTTTGAGGCAACAACATTTTAAGGGAGCTATGGGCCACTGAGGCAACAACATTTTAAGGGAGCTATGGGCCACTGAGGCAACAACATTTTAAGGGAGCTATGGGCCACTGAGGCAACAACATTTTAAGGGAGCTATGGGCCACTGAGGCAACAACATTTTAAGGGAGCTATGGGCTACTGAGGCAACAACATTTTAAGGGAGCTATGGGCCACTGAAGCAACAACATTTTAAGGGAGCTATGGGCCACTGAGGAACATTCCTAACTGTCACTAGATAAGTATAGAGGATTAGGTATGGGAGAAAACATTTACCTTTTATAGCAATGTTCCTAGTTTTTGTAAAGATTTACAAAAAGGGTCTTTAGCATGCAAGGAGTGTGGCGTTTTCCAAACACTGCACCTGCTATGGTTCATAGTCAGGCATTCCATATTTTAACCTGCAAACCCCTATCAAGAAGACAACCCCTATCTACTAACAGGGACATGGTGGGTAGCTCTCTGTCCTCAGTACATGTATGCTATCAAGAAGACATCTAACAGGGACATGGTGGGTAGCTCTCTGTCCTCAGTACATGTATGCTATCAAGAAGACATCCCCTATCTACTAACAGGGACATGGTGGGTAGCTCTCTGTCCTCAGTACATGTATGCTATCAAGAAGACATCCCCTATCTACTAACAGGGACATGGTGGGTAGCTCTCTGTCCTCAGTACATGTATGCTATCAAGAAGACATCCCCTATCTACTAACAGGGACATGGTGGGTAGCTCTCTGTCCTCAGTACATGTATGCTATCAAGAAGACATCCCCTATCTACTAACAGGGACATGGTGGGTAGCTCTCTGTCCTCAGTACATGTATGCTATCAAGAAGACATCCCCTATCTACTAACAGGGACATGGTGGGTAGCTCTCTGTCCTCAGTACATGTATGCTATCAAGAAGACATCCCCTATCTACTAACAGGGACATGGTGGGTAGCTCTCTGTCCTCAGTACATGTATGCTTTTTATAATGATATGAGATCTAAGATGACCACCATCTCTGAACAAGAGTTTTATTTAGCCTTCTAATAAGATGAACCATAAGTACTTTTATTCTAAAGGTCATAATATATTCAAAATTAGTGGACATGGTAAACATCTGAATGGTTTTTTTTGAAAGATGTGATTTTGGAAAACACAACACTGTTTTTATCTGTTTTTATCTGTTTTTATCATAATCTATGGCCATTTATCAAACATTGGTGATTAGAAAATAATATATGGTTTGTACAAGTAATGTTTTGAGATATAGGAAATAATATCAGAAAATTTAGCAACTGTATTTAAAATATATTTTAAAGATACACCACCATATACAACTAATAATGTAATATTATCATATTTTCTCGTGATACCTATTCAGTACCATGAAATTTTGACATAAAATATGTACAACCACTTATCTTGTGGAGATATTTTGCTAAATTTAACAGACAATGGGAGAAATTAATTCAATCATTTGGGACTAGCTATAATGTGTATTACATCAAGTACATCTGGTGGGGAGATTGAACATCAAACATAATCTAAAATACTTCTTCTTATCAGACCAGTATATGAATCGGTAGAGGTTTTTTCTCACATCTGTATTATGGAGTTGTATTATTGTTCTAGATTATAATAGATAATGTCATAATGATGTTCTTCTTTATGTGAAAACCTTAAATCTTCTATCTCCTATGTAAGTCAAAACTTGTCAAAACCAGACATTTTCAAATAGATATAACTGTTATTTGTATTTAAAAATGTGTGTATATGTTTAATGTATTGTCATGGTGTGAATCTGATAGAGTTTAATGCTTCACCGGAAAACATTCTGTGATTACAGGTCATTTTATTACTGTGAAATATATGGTGAGGTACCTCTCCAATTAGAAACCAAACTCTTTTTTCTGAAGCCACCTTGAAATGTTACAACTCTTCATTCATTGTATTATGCAAACCTCTATTGAGAGACCATCTGACTTGAAAAACTATATCTTTGTTGACAAAAGAGGTTAGTCTTTCAGGATAAGATTTCACTGTATAGTATATACAAGTCTGAGCAGTGCCTTCATTGTAGATAAGATCTCACTGTATAGTATTTACAAGTCTGAGCAGTGCCCTCATTGTAGATAAGATCTCACTGTATAGTATTTACAAGTCTGAGCAGTGCCCTCATTGTAGATAAGATCTCACTGTATAGTATTTACAAGTCTGAGCAGTGCCCTCATTGTAGATAAGATTTCACTGTATAGTATTTACAAGTCTGAGCAGTGCCTTCATTGTAGATAAGATCTCACTGTATAGTATTTACAAGTCTGAGCAGTGCCTTCATTGTAGATAAGATCTCACTGTATAGTATTTACAAGTCTGAGCAGTGCCCTCATTGTAGATAAGATCTCACTGTATAGTATTTACAAGTCTAAGCAGTGCCCTCATTGTAGATAAGATCTCACTGTATAGTATTTACAAGTCTGAGCAGTGCCCTCATTGTAGATAAGATCTCACTGTATAGTATTTACAAGTCTGAGCAGTGCCCTCATTGTAGATAAGATCTCACTGTATAGTATTTACAAGTCTGAGCAGTGCCCTCATTGTAGATAAGATCTCACTGTATAGTATTTACAAGTCTAAGCAGTGCCCTCATTGTAGATAAGATCTCACTGTATAGTATTTACAAGTCTGAGCAGAGCCCTCATTGTAGATAAGATCTCACTGTATAGTATTTACAAGTCTGAGCAGTGCCCTCATTGTAGATAAGATCTCACTGTATAGTATTTACAAGTCTGAGCAGTGCCCTCATTGTAGATAAGATCTCACTGTATAGTATTTACAAGTCTGAGCAGTGCCCTCATTGTAGATAAGATCTCACTGTATAGTATTTACAAGTCTGAGCAGTGCCCTCATTGTAGATAAGATCTCACTGTATAGTATTTACAAGTCTGAGCAGTGCCCTCATTGTAGATAAGGTATCACTCTATAGTATTTACAAGTCTGAGCAGTGCCCTCATTGTAGATAAGATCTCACTGTATAGTATTTACAAGTCTAAGCAGTGCCCTCATTGTAGAAATTGTTAAAAGTATAAGAACAGATTTGTTTCAGATTTGAAAGTAATCATCCCCTATTGCATAAGTTGTTAATTAGCAATGTCTTTGCTAAACATGTAACATTCTTCATGAACCAGTTATGCAAGTGTAAAACATCTATGATTTTTTTTTCACAAACTGTCAACCCTTTGCTCTATGTTACACATGGGTCTAGTGAAAGAAACTAAGTGATAAAGGATGTCTATTGAAACCAGCACTTATAGCATCACAACTACCTCCTGATATTAAATCTCTACCTTCTAACAATGATTTACATCCCATAGCATCACCACTACCTCCTGATATTAAATCTCTACCTTCTAACAATGATTAAAATTCCATAGCATCACCACTACCTCCTGATATTAAATCTCTACCTTCTAGCAATGATTTACATTCCATAGCATCACCACTACCTCCTGATATTAAATCTCTACCTTCTAACAATGATTTACATTCCATAGCATCACCACTACCTCCTGATATTAATTCTCTACCTTCTAACAATGATTTACATCCCATAGCATCACCACTACCTCCTGATATTAAATCTCTACCTTCTAACAATGATTTACATCCCATAGCATCACCACTACCTCCTGATATTAAATCTCTACCTTCTAACAATGATTTACATCCCATAGCATCACCACTACCTCCTGATATTAAATCTCTACTTTCTAACAACAATTTACATCCCCCTTATGGCTGATGAATAATATATACTTTTCATTTTCTGACACTCAATTATATTTTCGATTATGACCATGCTAGAACTGTGTCATCATGCAGTGAAATACACAATTGTCATTTCACTGAGTAAGATACTGGTCTTCATTCACTTGAAAATCTCCATATTTCAAGGACATTTATGTAATATATATGATTTATTTTATGTGAACTTATTGTCGTCATGAGTATAATTGAAATAATGCTCACTTGCTGTTAAAAAAATTAATAAAAAGCGGTAAGAAAATGATCTAAAGTTTTGAGTTCAAACTCTATACCTATGGTGAGGTGTACTTGATTCTCTATCCATGTTAAGGTGTACTTGATTCTCTACCTATGGTGAGGTGTACTTGATTCTCTACCCATGGTGAGGTGTACTTGATTCTCTACCCATGTTAAGGTGTACTTGATTCTCTACCTATGGTGAGGTGTACTTGATTCTCTACCCATGGTGAGGTGTACTTGATTCTCTACCCATGTTAAGGTGTACTTGATTCTCTACCCATGGTGAGGTGTACTTGATTCTCTACCTATGGTGAGGTGTACTTGATTCTCTACCCATGTTAAGGTGTGCTTGATTCTCTACCCATGGTAAGGTGTACTTGATTCTCTACCCATGTTAAGGTGTACTTGACTCTCTACTCATGTTAAGGTGTACTTGATTCTCTACCCATGGTGAGGTGTACTTGATTCTCTACCCATGGTGAGGTG
Source organism: Bathymodiolus brooksi (assembly GCA_963680875.1). Lineage (NCBI taxonomy): Eukaryota > Metazoa > Mollusca > Bivalvia > Mytilida > Modiolidae > Bathymodiolus > Bathymodiolus brooksi. Next base: position 19,996,168 of record OY804576.1, read on the forward strand.
TACTTGATTATCTCCCTATGGTGAGGTGTACTTGATTCTCTACCCATGTTAAGGTGTGCTTGATTCTCTACCCATGGTAAGGTGTACTTGATTCTCTACCCATGGTAAGGTGTACTTGATTCTCTATCCATGTTAAGGTGTCTTGATTCTCTACCCATGTTAAGGTGTACTTGATTCTCTACCCATGTTAAGGTGTGCTTGATTCTCTACCCATGTTAAGGTGTCTTTATTCTCTACCCATGTTAAGGTGTACTTGATTCTCTACCCATGGTAAGGTGTACTTGATTCTCTACCCATGTTAAGGTGTCTTGATTCTCTACCCATGGTAAGGTGTACTTGATTCTCTACCCATGTTAAGGTGTCTTGATTCTCTACCCATGGCAAGGTGTCTTGATTCTCTACCCATGTTAAGGTGTACTTGATTCTCTACCCATGGTGAGGTGTACTTGATTCTCTACCCATGTTAAGGTGTGCTTGATTCTCTACCCATGGTAAGGTGTACTTGATTATCTACCCATGGTGAGGTGTACTTGATGCAACTGTATGTCAATGACTTGCTGCAGGTTCATGGTTTTCTCCAGGTACGTTTGTTCCTCTACCAATAAAACTGACCATGATTCAGTGAAACCTTTCTAATCCAAACCTGCCTTGGACCAACCTTTGTGTTTGTAATAGACAGGTGGTTGGTTTATAGAGGTTATATTAACAATGATTTCCTACATTAGGACTTTATTTAAAGTTTGGTTTATACAGGATTTCAGTTTATTCAAGGTTCGGTTTGGACAGATTTCACTGTAGAAGTGAAATAGTATTGAAAGTGGTGGTAAACATCCAAAACCCATTAAAGAAATAAGATGTGTTTAGACATGAGAAAATAGTGATCAAAGTCAGGAATACTGTTAAATTGATCATCTCATTTGCATATAATTTGCATCTTTTAATCATTTTTAGCAGGGTTAAGTGAGCTATTGCCATCACCAATCTGTCGTCCGTCCGTAAGCATTTCAATCTTCTTCTAGAGAACCACTGAAGCAAATGGGACCAAACATGGCAGGAATGTTCATTTGCATGGTCTAACCAAGTGTTGTTACTTTCGTTACGATCTGTTATCCAACATGGCTGCCAGGGGCCATAAAAGCCTCTGATGGGCTGAAATTTTTAATGATCTTCCTCTCCGATACTACCTGGAGGATGGAATTGAAAATTGTCATGAATGATCATTGCAAGCTGCTAACCCAGTGTTGTTACTTTTTGGACCGATTAAAAATCCAAGATGACCGCCAGCAGGGGACATAATTTAACATAGCGACCCTATTGGAAATATGTAAAACAAACTTCTTCTCAAGAACCACTGGATGGATTGTAACCATTCTTGGCAGATATGTTCCTGACAAGGTTCTGATCAATTGTTGTTACTTTTTGTTCCAATTGGATATCAAATATGGCTGCCAGGGGCCATAATAGCCCCTGATTGGCTGAAATTTCAAAGATCTTCTTCTCTGATACTACATGGAGGATGGAAGTGAAAATTGTCATGAATGATCATTGCAAGCTGCTAACCAAGTGGGGGACATAAGTTAACATAGCAACCCAATGGGAAATATGTAAAACAAACTTCTTCTCAAGAACCACTGGATGGATTGGAACCATACTTGGCAGAAATGTTCCTTGCAAGGTCCTTATCAGTTTGTTCCGACTGTCCTCCGTTCAAGATGGCTGCTGTTACTAGAAATAGAAATTTCTTCAATTGTCCATTGCTGCTTTAGTATAAGTCAAAATGAGCTCATATTTTAACTGCAGCTACATGGCAAGGAGTAGTTTAACATATATTCTGGGTTTTTCTGTGAAATTTTTCTTTCAGCTGATTTATACCGATTATGCAAATTAGGCATATTTTGATAAAAGATCACATTTAAATCTTCTCCTCAGAAACCGCTGAACCAAATTAAACCAAACCTGGCAGGGATGGTCCCTTTCAAAATTGTGTCCGACAGCCCCACCCTCCATTCAAGATGGCTGCTGTTACTAAAAAATCAAAATTTCTTCAATTGTCCATTGCTGCTTTAGTATAAGTCAAAATGAGCTCAAATTTTAGCTGCAGCTACATGGCAAGGAGTAGTTTAGCATATATTCCATTTTTTTCTGTGAAATTTTTCTTTCAGCCGATTTATACCGATTATGCAAATTAGGCATATTTTGATAAAAGATCACATTTAAATCTTCTCCTCTGAAACCGCTGAACCAAATTAAAGCAAATTTGGCAGGGATGGTCCTTGGGTGGTCCCTTTTCAATATTGTGTCCGACAGCACCACCCTCCATTCAACATGGCTTCTGTTACCAAAAATAGAAATTTCTTTAGTTGTCAATTTCTGCTTTATTACAAATCAAAATGAACTCAAATTTTAACTGCAGCTACATGGCAATGAGTAGTTTAACATATATTCTGGGTTTTTCTGTGAGATTTTTTCAGCCAGTTTATTCCATTTAGGAATATTATGAGATAAAAATCACATCAAAATCTTTTGCTCAGAAATTTGAGTTGAAATGATCTTTGGGTGGCCCACTTTCAAAATTATGAGTAACACGCCCATTTTCTATCAACTTTCGATGTCAAATTGAAAACCAGGTGAGCGATTACAGGCTCCTGGGAGACTCTAGTTTTTATATTAATTAAGTATAAATGTCAAGGGTACATTAAAATTAATCTAAAAAAAAAAAAAAAAAAGATTTATTGAAAAAATTTGAAAACTTAATATTAAAAGTTAAGTAGACTTTCACCAATCTTTGTTTATTTGATTGCTACTTATTACAAACTATTTTTAATTAAAACATGTAAAAATAATTCAGAACAGCATATGTCTGTTCTTTAGCAGATTTTTATTCCCTCTATTTCTTTTTTTATTGAAATTTATACTTTATTGAAGAGTATAGAATATTATTTAATCATTATATTTTACTGGCAAGTGAGGGTGTGAACTGGATCTAAGACTTCAATAAGTTCAACATTTTTTTTCTAACATTTTTCGTTTTTGTGCAATATTAGACACTGATAATTAAAAGTTTTTTTTTATCATTTTAATGTACATAATTTGATAAAACTTGCAGATTTTTCAGTTAGTGATATATTTTGTGAGTTAACCATTCTTATAGCATTGGAAGCCCTTTATATTATCTGTTGAAGTAATTAGTGTATTGGATAGAAAACAGTAATACACAGAATCAATGTGATGCTTAGTGTATTGTCTGGTAATCATTCCCTTGGTACTGACCCTCAGTAATCATTTTAATAGGTACTAGATGTTTATTAAAGACAGATTTGAAGGCCATGTTTTGTCTGATAAACAGTAGGTAGTCTCTACTTATATCAACCTCTGTGTTAAATGTTGTCTGGTGATACAGTTTCCTATAGTATAGTCTATATGGTCCACTTCATTCTGTAGTTAATTGTTTGTGTCTAATTGACCCTCTCATAGAACAAATTATTTTTCCATGACATTTTAGGGACATAATTCATGTTCACACTGACAAGAATCAGTTGTTGGTATTTCATAGTCATCATTTTTTAGGGGGTTGGAGGAAGGAAGGATTTCTTAAATCAAATATTTTCATGTAAAGATGAAATTCATGTCAAAATTGTTTTCTGAGTTATTCATTTATGAGTTATGCCCCTTAAAGAAGTTATTATCCATGATAACATTCTCATATGCAGTCATTGTCATCACTACTACAGGTTGTCAGTGCTTCTCCAGTTTCCTCAACCAATAAACTTACTATCACTACAGATCAGAAATAATGTTGAAAGTATTGTTAAGCATTCATAATAGAAATATTAATATAGATTATTTTACAATATAAGTTTTGTTATTATCTATTTATAGGAGACTATCAGTTTACCATGCAGCTTTACAATGATAACATTGTATGTACATTTGTATGTGTATTAAAATATAGACATTAAGATACAACTTACATGTACAACCTATTGGATATGATACATATTCTACTTGGTTAAAACAAACTGTTTGGAAGTATATCAAACTGTGTAATACATGTCTAGGGATGAACATAATGTTACAAAATAATATTAGTTTATAGTTGAATACAAAGGTGGACTGTCATACAGGCACTTGGGCAATGATAGGTGATGGATGTCTGGCCATGTTTTAAGACCCAGTCACCTTCCAGTTTGATAATATAAGTAGTTGTTTATAAAATGTTTTGATTCAAAATTGTTCAATAAAAATAACTAATATACTGAACAGTCTAACTAGAATTAGATGTTTCTTGATCTGTTTTTGTTTCTTTGGCGATACACTTGTGGTTAGTTCAAACCCTGTTCATGTTGAGTTTGTCAGTGACTTGCGACAGGTCATTGGTTTTCTACGGGTACTCCAGTTTCCTCCACCAAGGATTTACTATGCAAATCCTTGCCTCCACCAATAAAACTGACCACCACAATATAACTGAAATATTGTTGAAAGTGGTGTTAAATACCATAAACCAACCAAACCAACCAACAAGTAAAAAAAATCCAACAAACATTTAATCTTAATTAGACTGATATACAGATGTTATTATATAATCTTGTCTTGACTGTTTTAGTATCATTTCTCATCTCAATGATGAACCTCCTGGTGGTACTGATACTAGATTGGCACAACAAACTCCACAAGATATAAAAACTTGCACAATATGTGTGTTGTCAATACAAAATTTGATAAAGATTTTTAAGATTTTTAAATCATGTGTATATACAAGCTTTAAAAGGAAAAAAATGATAGTATACAGAAAACATAGCACAAATTCCCTGGGGTGTAATACATGTGAATTGTTGACCTTGTACATGTAATACATGTGAATTGTTGACCTTGTACATGTAATACATGTGAATTGTTGACCTTGTACATGTAAATCATGTGAATTGTTGACCTTGTACATGTAATACATGTTAATTGTTGACCTTGTACATGTAATACATGTGAATTGTTGACCTTGTACATGTAATACATGTGAATTGTTGACCTTGTACATGTAAATCATGTGAATTGTTGACCTTGTACATGTAATACATGTGAATTGTTGACCTTGTACATGTAAATCATGTGAATTGTTGACCTTGTACATGTAATACATGTGAATTGTTGACCTTGTACATGTAATACATGTGAATTGTTGACCTTGTACATGTAAATCATGTGAATTGTTGACCTTGTACATGTAATACATGTTAATTGTTGACCTTGTACATGTAATACATGTGAATTGTTGACCTTGTACATGTAATACATGTGAATTGTTGACCTTGTACATGTAAATCATGTGAATTGTTGACCTTGTACATGTAATACATGTGAATTGTTGACCTTGTACATGTAAATCATGTGAATTGTTGACCTTGTACATGTAATACATGTGAATTGTTGACCTTGTACATGTAATACATGTGAATTGTTGACCTTGTACATGTAATACATGTGAATTGTTGACCTTGTACATGTAATACATGTGAATTGTTGACCTTGTACATGTAAATCATGTTAATTGTTGACCTTGTACATGTAATACATGTGAATTGTTGACCTTGTACATGTAAATCATGTGAATTGTTGACCTTGTACATGTAATACATGTTAATTGTTGACCTTGTACATGTAATACATGTGAATTGTTGACCTTGTACATGTAATACATGTTAATTGTTGACCTTGTACATGTAATACATGTGAATTGTTGACCTTGTACATGTAATACATGTGAATTGTTGACCTTGTACATGTAATACATGTGAATTGTTGACCTTGTACATGTAATACATGTGAATTGTTGACCTTGTACATGTAAATCATGTTAATTGTTGACCTTGTACATGTAAATCATGTTAATTGTTGACCTTGTACATGTAATACATGTTAATTGTTGACCTTGTACATGTAATACATGTGAATTGTTGACCTTGTACATGTAAATCATGTGAATTGTTGACCTTGTACATGTAAATCATGTTAATTGTTGACCTTGTACATGTAAATCATGTTAATTGTTGACCTTGTACATGTAAATCATGTTAATTGTTGACCTTGTACATGTAATACATGTTAATTGTTGACCTTGTACATGTAAATCATGTTAATTGTTGACCTTGTACATGTAATACATGTTAATTGTTGACCTTGTACATGTAATACATGTTAATTGTTGACCTTGTACATGTAATACATGTTAATTGTTGACCTTGTACATGTAATACATGTTAATTGTTGACCTTGTACATGTAATACATGTTAATTGTTGACCTTGTACATGTAATACATGTTAATTGTTGACCTTGTACATGTAATACATGTTAATTGTTGACCTTGTACATGTAATACATGTTAATTGTTGACCTTGTACATGTAATACATGTTAATTGTTGACCTTGTACATGTAATACATGTGAATTGTTGACCTTGTACATGTAATACATGTTAATTGTTGACCTTGTACATGTAAATCATGTGAATTGTTGACCTTGTACATGTAATACATGTTAATTGTTGACCTTGTACATGTAATACATGTTAATTGTTGACCTTGTACATGTAATACATGTTAATTGTTGACCTTGTACATGTAATACATGTTAATTGTTGACCTTGTACATGTAATACATGTTAATTGTTGACCTTGTACATGTAATACATGTTAATTGTTGACCTTGTACATGTAATACATGTTAATTGTTGACCTTGTACATGTAATACATGTTAATTGTTGACCTTGTACATGTAATACATGTTAATTGTTGACCTTGTACATGTAATACATGTTAATTGTTGACCTTGTACATGTAATACATGTTAATTGTTGACCTTGTACATGTAAATCATGTTAATTGTTGACCTTGTACATGTAATACATGTTAATTGTTGACCTTGTACATGTAAATCATGTTAATTGTTGACCTTGTACATGTAATACATGTTAATTGTTGACCTTGTACATGTAAATCATGTTAATTGTTGACCTTGTACATGTAAATCATGTTAATTGTTGACCTTGTACATGTAAATCATGTTAATTGTTGACCTTGTACATGTAATACATGTTAATTGTTGACCTTGTACATGTAAATCATGTTAATTGTTGACCTTGTACATGTAAATCATGTAAATTGTTGACCTTGTACATGTAATACATGTTAATTGTTGACCTTGTACATGTAAATCATGTTAATTGTTGACCTTGTACATGTAATACATGTTAATTGTTGACCTTGTACATGTAAATCATGTTAATTGTTGACCTTGTACATGTAAATCATGTTAATTGTTGACCTTGTACATGTAAATCATGTTAATTGTTGACCTTGTACATGTAATACATGTTAATTGTTGACCTTGTACATGTAAATCATGTTAATTGTTGACCTTGTACATGTAAATCATGTTAATTGTTGACCTTGTACATGTAATACATGTTAATTGTTGACCTTGTACATGTAATACATGTTAATTGTTGACCTTGTACATGTAATACATGTTAATTGTTGACCTTGTACATGTAAATCATGTTAATTGTTGACCTTGTACATGTAATACATGTTAATTGTTGACCTTGTACATGTAATACATGTTAATTGTTGACCTTGTACATGTAATACATGTGAATTGTTGACCTTGTACATGTAAATCATGTTAATTGTTGACCTTGTACATGTAATACATGTTAATTGTTGACCTTGTACATGTAAATCATGTTAATTGTTGACCTTGTACATGTAATACATGTTAATTGTTGACCTTGTACATGTAAATCATGTTAATTGTTGACCTTGTACATGTAATACATGTTAATTGTTGACCTTGTACATGTAAATCATGTTAATTGTTGACCTTGTACATGTAATACATGTTAATTGTTGACCATGTACATGTAAATCATGTTAATTGTTGACCTTGTACATGTAATACATGTTAATTGTTGACCTTGTACATGTAATACATGTGAATTGTTGACCTTGTACATGTAAATCATGTTAATTGTTGACCTTGTACATGTAATACATGTTAATTGTTGACCTTGTACATGTAATACATGTTAATTGTTGACCTTGTACATGTAATACATGTTAATTGTTGACCTTGTACATGTAATACATGTTAATTGTTGACCTTGTACATGTAAATCATGTTAATTGTTGACCTTGTACATGTAATACATGTTAATTGTTGACCTTGTACATGTAAATCATGTTAATTGTTGACCTTGTACATGTAATACATGTTAATTGTTGACCTTGTACATGTAATACATGTTAATTGTTGACCTTGTACATGTAATACATGTTAATTGTTGACCTTGTACATGTAATACATGTTAATTGTTGTCCTTGTACATGTAATACATGTTAATTGTTGACCTTGTACATGTAATACATGTTAATTGTTGACCTTGTACATGTAATACATGTTAATTGTTGACCTTGTACATGTAATACATGTTAATTGTTGACCTTGTACATGTAATACATGTTAATTGTTGACCTTGTACATGTAATACATGTTAATTGTTGACCTTGTACATGTAAATCATGTTAATTGTTGACCTTGTACATGTAAATCATGTTAATTGTTGACCTTGTACATGTAAATCATGTGAATTGTTGACCTTGTACATGTAAATCATGTTAATTGTTGACCTTGTACATGTAAATCATGTTAATTGTTGACCTTGTACATGTAAATCATGTGAATTGTTGACCTTGTACATGTAATACATGTTAATTGTTGACCTTGTACATGTAAATCATGTTAATTGTTGACCTTGTACATGTAAATCATGTTAATTGTTGACCTTGTACATGTAAATCATGTTAATTGTTGACCTTGTACATGTAATACATGTTAATTGTTGACCTTGTACATGTAAATCATGTTAATTGTTGACCTTGTACATGTAAATCATGTTAATTGTTGACCTTGTACATGTAATACATGTTAATTGTTGACCTTGTACATGTAAATCATGTTAATTGTTGACCTTGTACATGTAATACATGTTAATTGTTGACCTTGTACATGTACATCATGTTAATTGTTGACCTTGTACATGTAAATCATGTTAATTGTTGACCTTGTACATGTAAATCATGTTAATTGTTGACCTTGTACATGTAATACATGTTAATTGTTGACCTTGTACATGTAAATCATGTTAATTGTTGACCTTGTACATGTAAATCATGTTAATTGTTGACCTTGTACATGTAATACATGTTAATTGTTGACCTTGTACATGTAAATCATGTTAATTGTTGACCTTGTACATGTAATACATGTTAATTGTTGACCTTGTACATGTAAATCATGTTAATTGTTGACCTTGTACATGTAAATCATGTTAATTGTTGACCTTGTACATGTAAATCATGTTAATTGTTGACCTTGTACATGTAATACATGTTAATTGTTGACCTTGTACATGTAAATCATGTTAATTGTTGACCTTGTACATGTAAATCATGTTAATTGTTGACCTTGTACATGTAATACATGTTAATTGTTGACCTTGTACATGTAATACATGTTAATTGTTGACCTTGTACATGTAATACATGTTAATTGTTGACCTTGTACATGTAAATCATGTTAATTGTTGACCTTGTACATGTAATACATGTTAATTGTTGACCTTGTACATGTAATACATGTTAATTGTTGACCTTGTACATGTAATACATGTGAATTGTTGACCTTGTACATGTAAATCATGTTAATTGTTGACCTTGTACATGTAATACATGTTAATTGTTGACCTTGTACATGTAAATCATGTTAATTGTTGACCTTGTACATGTAATACATGTTAATTGTTGACCTTGTACATGTAAATCATGTTAATTGTTGACCTTGTACATGTAATACATGTTAATTGTTGACCTTGTACATGTAAATCATGTTAATTGTTGACCTTGTACATGTAATGCATGTTAATTGTTGACCATGTACATGTAAATCATGTTAATTGTTGACCTTGTACATGTAATACATGTTAATTGTTGACCTTGTACATGTAATACATGTGAATTGTTGACCTTGTACATGTAAATCATGTTAATTGTTGACCTTGTACATGTAATACATGTTAATTGTTGACCTTGTACATGTAATACATGTTAATTGTTGACCTTGTACATGTAATACATGTTAATTGTTGACCTTGTACATGTAATACATGTTAATTGTTGACCTTGTACATGTAAATCATGTTAATTGTTGACCTTGTACATGTAATACATGTTAATTGTTGACCTTGTACATGTAAATCATGTTAATTGTTGACCTTGTACATGTAATACATGTTAATTGTTGACCTTGTACATGTAATACATGTTAATTGTTGACCTTGTACATGTAATACATGTTAATTGTTGACCTTGTACATGTAATACATGTTAATTGTTGACCTTGTACATGTAATACATGTTAATTGTTGACCTTGTACATGTAATACATGTTAATTGTTGACCTTGTACATGTAATACATGTTAATTGTTGACCTTGTACATGTAATACATGTTAATTGTTGACCTTGTACATGTAATACATGTTAATTGTTGACCTTGTACATGTAATACATGTTAATTGTTGACCTTGTACATGTAAATCATGTTAATTGTTGACCTTGTACATGTAAATCATGTTAATTGTTGACCTTGTACATGTAAATCATGTGAATTGTTGACCTTGTACATGTAAATCATGTTAATTGTTGACCTTGTACATGTAAATCATGTTAATTGTTGACCTTGTACATGTAAATCATGTGAATTGTTGACCTTGTACATGTAATACATGTTAATTGTTGACCTTGTACATGTAAATCATGTTAATTGTTGACCTTGTACATGTAAATCATGTTAATTGTTGACCTTGTACATGTAAATCATGTTAATTGTTGACCTTGTACATGTAAATCATGTGAATTGTTGACCTTGTACATGTAAGTCATGTTAATTGTTGACCTTGTACATGTAAATCATGTTAATTGTTGACCTTGTACATGTAAATCATGTGAATTGTTGACCTTGTACATGTAATACATGTTAATTGTTGACCTTGTACATGTAAATCATGTTAATTGTTGACCTTGTACATGTAAATCATGTTAATTGTTGACCTTGTACATGTAAATCATGTTAATTGTTGACCTTGTACATGTAAATCATGTGAATTGTTGACCTTGTACATGTAAATCATGTGAATTGTTGACCTTGTACATGTAATACATGTTAATTGTTGACCTTGTACATGTAAATCATGTTAATTGTTGACCTTGTACATGTAAATCATGTGAATTGTTGACCTTGTACATGTAAATCATGTTAATTGTTGACCTTGTACATGTAAATCATGTTAATTGTTGACCTTGTACATGTAAATCATGTGAATTGTTGACCTTGTACATGTAATACATGTTAATTGTTAACCTTGTACATGTAAATCATGTTAATTGTTGACCTTGTACATGTAAATCATGTTAATTGTTGACCTTGTACATGTAAATCATGTTAATTGTTGACCTTGTACATGTAAATCATGTGAATTGTTGACCTTGTACATGTAAATCATGTGAATTGTTGACCTTGTACATGTAATACATGTTAATTGTTGACCTTGTACATGTAAATCATGTTAATTGTTGACCTTGTACATGTAAATCATGTTAATTGTTGACCTTGTACATGTAAATCATGTTAATTGTTGACCTTGTACATGTAAATCATGTTAATTGTTGACCTTGTACATGTAAATCATGTTAATTGTTGACCTTGTACATGTAAATCATGTTAATTGTTGACCTTGTACATGTAAATCATGTGAATTGTTGACCTTGTACATGTAAATCATGTTAATTGTTGACCTTGTACATGTAATACATGTTAATTGTTGACCTTGTACATGTAATACATGTTAATTGTTGACCTTGTACATGTAAATCATGTTAATTGTTGACCTTGTACATGTAAATCATGTTAATTGTTGACCTTGTACATGTAAATCATGTGAATTGTTGACCTTGTACATGTAAATCATGTTAATTGTTGACCTTGTACATGTAATACATGTTAATTGCTGACCTTGTACATGTAATACATGTTAATTGTTGACCTTGTACATGTAAATCATGTTAATTGTTGACCTTGTACATGTAAATCATGTTAATTGTTGACCTTGTACATGTAATACATGTTAATTGTTGACCTTGTACATGTAAATCATGTTAATTGTTGACCTTGTACATGTAATACATGTTAATTGTTGACCTTGTACATGTAAATCATGTTAATTGTTGACCTTGTACATGTAATACATGTTAATTGTTGACCTTGTACATGTAAATCATGTTAATTGTTGACCTTGTACATGTAATACATGTTAATTGTTGACCTTGTACATGTAAATCATGTTAATTGTTGACCTTGTACATGTAATACATGTTAATTGTTGACCTTGTACATGTAAATCATGTTAATTGTTGACCTTGTACATGTAATACATGTTAATTGTTGACCTTGTACATGTAATACATGTTAATTGTTGACCTTGTACATGTTAATTGTTGACCTTGTACATGTTAATTGTTGACCTTGTACATGTAATACATGTTAATTGTTGACCTTGTACATGTAAATCATGTTAATTGTTGACCTTGTACATGTAATACATGTTAATTGTTGACCTTGTACATGTAATACATGTTAATTGTTGACCTTGTACATGTAATACATGTTAATTGTTGACCTTGTACATGTAAATCATGTTAATTGTTGACCTTGTACATGTTAATTGTTGACCTTGTACATGTTAATTGTTGACCTTGTACATGTAATACATGTTAATTGTTGACCTTGTACATGTAAATCATGTTAATTGTTGACCTTGTACATGTTAATTGTTGACCTTGTACATGTAATACATGTTAATTGTTGACCTTGTACATGTAAATCATGTTAATTGTTGACCTTGTACATGTAAATCATGTTAATTGTTGACCTTGTACATGTAAATCATGTTAATTGTTGACCTTGTACATGTTAATTGTTGACCTTGTACATGTAAATCATGTGAACAAATCTACATCAATTTCTCACATAACTTTTTCAACTTTATTTTATCTAATTTCATGCTGTTATTGTGCATATCTACAAATATTATACACATTTTAAAATTTCACATGTAATTCATCTCGTTCCTACTTGGGTGGAATTCACATGGATCTGCATTTTATATATTAAACAAAATTTGCTGGTGTAGAAAAGCTCTTGTGGTTTCCTTTATAAGTGTGTATCTTTCTGTCTGTCTGTAATCATATAGCTATGTGGTGAATATTTGGTGGTATTTATATGGTTTGCTATGTAGTAAATATTTGGTGGTATTTATATGGTTTGCTATGTAGTAAATATTTGGTGGTATTTGTATTATTTTGTATATAGTAACAAACTTGTAACCAAACTTCTGACCAACATGGACTCTTTTCTTCTTCTTGTTATAGAAAAGGAGGAGGGGTGGAATTGTATGTATATCTTAAGATATGGTTTTGTACTATAGCTGCATGTACTGTAGTTGAGATCTGTTTGTTTATAAAAACACTTAATACTGAATTCAATACGAACAAACTGATGAAATTGAGTTTTCAAGTTTTGCAACTTCAACCAAACAAATAAAAGTAGAAAAATGCAAAAATAATTTAGTAATTTTTATTTCCTATACATACTAATATCTTTTCATAAACTTGGGATAAATTCTTGCCTAGGTCAGGGCCAGGTGACTTGTAAGTTTATTTTCTGACACTGTTGTTTTTTTCCTTAGGTATCAGTATTCCATCTTTTCCCACACATAAACTCAAGCTACTTTGATACAGATTTAAGGTTGCTGAAACTGGCATAGAAATAACGGTTTGTTGACTTTGCTGGGAAATAACTATGATAAGGACTTTTGTATGAATATGTCTGTTCAGACCAGGTCACTATAGGTTTTTCTAGAAGTATGTGTCTTGCATAGAAATACAATATGTACACAGACAATATTTAAAAAATATTTTTAATATCATTTACATGAACGTAAATTTGAAATGTAAATTTTGAATCTATAACAAGGAGTGATAGTTATAAAAATGCCACAAAAAAGCCAACAAATTATATGATACAAGTTTCTCATTATAGAGTAATTCTCTATTGTTCCTGAGTTAACTTGATGTAGAATAATTGTCACTGGTTTTTGAGTTAACTCAGTGTTGAGTAATTGTCACTTGGTTCTGAGTCAACTCAGTGTTGAGTAATTGTCACTTGTTTCTGAGGTAGCTCAGTGTAGAGTAAATGTCACTTGTTTCTGAGGTAGCTCAGTGTAGAGTAATTGTCACTTGTTTCTGTGGTAGCTCAGTGTAGAGTAAATGTCACTTGTTTCTGAAGTAGCTCAGTGTAGAGTAATTGTCACTTGTTTCTGAGGTAGCACAGTGTAGAGTAAATGTCACTTGTTTCTGAGGTAGCTCAGTGTAGAGTAAATGTCACTTGTTTCTGGGGTAGCTCAGTGTAGAGTAAATGTCACTTGTTTCTGAGGTAGCTCAGTGTAGAGTAATTGTTACTTGTTTCTGAGGTAGCTGTGTAGAGTAAATGTCACTTGTTTCTGAGGTAGCTCAGTGTAGAGTAATTGTCACTTGTTTCTGAGGTAGCTCAGTGTAGAGTAATTGTCACTTGTTTCTGAGGTAGCTCAGTGTAGAGTAAATGTCACTTGTTTCTGAGGTAGCTCAGTGTAGAGTAATTGTCACTTGTTTCTGAGGTAGCTGTGTAGAGTAAATGTCACTTGTTTCTGAGGTAGCTCAGTGTAGAGTAAATGTCACTAGTTTCTGAGGTAGCTCAGTGTAGAGTAAATGTCACTTGTTTCTGAGGTAGCTGTGTAGAGTAAATGTCACTTGTTTCTGAGGTAGCTCAGTGTAGAGTAAATGTCACTTGTTTCTGAAGTAGCTCAGTGTAGAGTAAATTTCACTTGTTTCTGAGGTAGCTGTGTAGAGTAAATGTCACTAGTTTCTGAGGTACCTCAGTGTAGAGTAAATGTCACTTGTTTCTGAGGTAGCTCAGTGTAGAGTAATTGTCACTTGTTTCTGAGGTAGCTCAGTGTAGAGTAATTGTCACTTGTTTCTGAGGTAGCTCATTGTAGAGTAAATGTCACTTGTTTCTGAGGTAGCTCAGTGTAGAGTAAATGTCACTTGTTTCTGAGGTAGCTCAGTGTAGAGTAAATGTCACTTGTTTCTGAGGTAGCTCAGTGTAGAGTAATTGTCACTTGTTTCTGAGGTAGCTCAGTGTAGAGTAAATGTCACTTGTTTCTGAGGTAGCTCAGTGTTGAGTAATTATCACTAGTTTCTGAGGTAGCTCAGTGTAGAGTAAAGGTCACTAGTTTCTGAGGTAGCTCAGTGTAGAGTAAATGTCACTAGTTTCTGAGGTAGCTCAGTGTAGAGTAAATGTTACTTGTTTCTGAGGTAGCTCAGTGTAGAGTAAATGTCACTTGTTTCTGAGGTAACTCAGTGTAGAGTAAATGTCACTTGTTTCTGAGGTAGCTCAGTGTAGAGTAAATGTCACTTGTTTCTGAGGTAGCTCAGTGTAGAGTAAATGTCACTTGTTTCTGAGGTAACTCAGTGTAGAGTAATTGTCACTTGTTTCTGAGGTAGCTCAGTGTAGAGTAAATGTCACTTGTTTCTGAGGTAGCTCAGTGTAGAGTAAATGTCACTTGTTTCTGAGGTAGCTCAGTGTAGAGTAAATGTCACTTGTTTCTGAGGTAGCTCAGTGTAGAGTAAATGTCACTTGTTTCTGAGGTAGCTCAGTGTAGAGTAAATGTCACTTGTTTCTGAGGTAGCTCAGTGTTGAGTAATTATCACTAGTTTCTGAGGTAGCTCAGTGTAGAGTAAAGGTCACTAGTTTCTGAGGTAGCTCAGTGTAGAGTAAATGTCACTTGTTTCTGAGGTAGCTCAGTGTAGAGTAAATGTCACTTGTTTCTGAGGTAGCTCAGTGTAGAGTAAATGTCACTTGTTTCTGAGGTAACTCAGTGTAGAGTAATTGTCACTTGTTTCTGAGGTAGCTCAGTGTAGAGTAAATGTCACTTGTTTCTGAGGTAGCTCAGTGTAGAGTAAATGTCACTTGTTTCTGAGGTAGCTCAGTGTAGAGTAAATGTCACTTGTTTCTGAGGTAGCTCAGTGTAGAGTAATTGTCACTTGTTTCTGAGGTAGCTCAGTGTAGAGTAAATGTCACTTGTTTCTGAGGTAGCTCAGTGTAGAGTAAATGTCACTTGTTTCTGAGGTAGCTCAGTGTAGAGTAAATGTCACTTGTTTCTGAGGTAGCTCAGTGTTGAGTAATTATCACTAGTTTCTGAGGTAGCTCAGTGTAGAGTAAATGTCACTAGTTTCTGAGGTAGCTCAGTGTAGAGTAATTGTCACTTGTTTCTGATGTAGCTCAGTGTAGAGTAATTGTCACTTGTTTCTGAGGTAGCTCAGTGTAGAGTAATTGTCACTTGTTTCTGAGGTAGCTCAGTGTAGAGTAAATGTCACTTGTTTCTGAGGTAGCTCAGTGTAGAGTAAATGTCACTTGTTTCTGAGGTAGCTCAGTGTAGAGTAATTGTCACTTGTTTCTGAGGTAGCTCAGTGTAGAGTAAATGTCACTTGTTTCTGAGGTAGCTCAGTGTAGAGTAAATGTCACTTGTTTCTGAGGTAGCTCAGTGTAGAGTAAATGTCACTTGTTTCTGAGGTAGCTCAGTGTAGAGTAATTGTCACTTGTTTCTGAGGTAGCTCAGTGTAGAGTAAATGTCACTTGTTACTGAGGTAGCTCAGTGTAGAGTAAATGTCACTTGTTTCTGAGGTAGCTCAGTGTAGAGTAAATGTCACTTGTTTCTGAGGTAGCTCAGTGTAGAGTAAATGTCACTTGTTTCTGAGGTAGCTCAGTGTTGAGTAATTATCACTAGTTTCTGAGGTAGCTCAGTGTAGAGTAAATGTCACTTGTTTCTGAGGTAGCTCAGTGTAGAGTAATTGTCACTTGTTTCTGAGGTAGCTCAGTGTAGAGTAAATGTCACTTGTTTCTGAGGTAGCTCAGTGTAGAGTAAATGTCACTTGTTTCTGAGGTAGCTGTGTAGAGTAAATGTCACTTGTTTCTGAGGTAGCTCAGTGTAGAGTAAATGTCACTTGTTTCTGAAGTAGCTCAGTGTAGAGTAAATTTCACTTGTTTCTGAGGTAGCTGTGTAGAGTAAATGTCACTAGTTTCTGAGGTAGCTCAGTGTAGAGTAAATGTCACTTGTTTCTGAGGTAGCTCAGTGTAGAGTAATTGTCACTTGTTTCTGAGGTAGCTCAGTGTAGAGTAATTGTCACTTGTTTCTGAGGTAGCTCATTGTAGAGTAAATGTCACTTGTTTCTGAGGTAGCTCAGTGTAGAGTAAATGTCACTTGTTTCTGAGGTAGCTCAGTGTAGAGTAAATGTCACTTGTTTCTGAGGTAGCTCAGTGTAGAGTAAATGTCACTTGTTTCTGAGGTAGCTCAGTGTAGAGTAAATGTCACTTGTTTCTGAGGTAGCTCAGTGTAGAGTAAATGTCACTTGTTTCTGAGGTAGCTCAGTGTTGAGTAATTATCACTTGTTTCTGAGGTAGCTCAGTGTAGAGTAAAGGTCACTAGTTTCTGAGGTAGCTCAGTGTAGAGTAAATGTCACTAGTTTCTGAGGTAGCTCAGTGTAGAGTAAATGTTACTTGTTTCTGAGGTAGCTCAGTGTAGAGTAAATGTCACTTGTTTCTGAGGTAGCTCAGTGTAGAGTAAATGTCACTTGTTTCTGAGGTAGCTCAGTGTAGAGTAAATGTCACTTGTTTCTGAGGTAGCTCAGTGTAGAGTAAATGTCACTTGTTTCTGAGGTAACTCAGTGTAGAGTAATTGTCACTTGTTTCTGAGGTAGCTCAGTGTAGAGTAAATGTCACTTGTTTCTGAGGTAGCTCAGTGTAGAGTAAATGTCACTTGTTTCTGAGGTAGCTCAGTGTAGAGTAAATGTCACTTGTTTCTGAGGTAGCTCAGTGTAGAGTAAATGTCACTTGTTTCTGAGGTAGCTCAGTGTAGAGTAAATGTCACTTGTTTCTGAGGTAGCTCAGTGTTGAGTAATTATCACTAGTTTCTGAGGTAGCTCAGTGTAGAGTAAAGGTCACTAGTTTCTGAGGTAGCTCAGTGTAGAGTAAATGTCACTAGTTTCTGAGGTAGCTCAGTGTAGAGTAAATGTCACTTGTTTCTGAGGTAGCTCAGTGTAGAGTAAATGTCACTTGTTTCTGAGGTAGCTCAGTGTAGAGTAATTGTCACTTGTTTCTGAGGTAGCTCAGTGTAGAGTAAATGTCACTTGTTTCTGAGGTAGCTCAGTGTAGAGTAAATGTCACTTGTTTCTGAGGTAGCTCAGTGTAGAGTAAATGTCACTTGTTTCTGAGGTAGCTCAGTGTTGAGTAATTATCACTAGTTTCTGAGGTAGCTCAGTGTAGAGTAAATGTCACTAGTTTCTGAGGTAGCTCAGTGTAGAGTAATTGTCACTTGTTTCTGATGTAGCTCAGTGTAGAGTAATTGTCACTTGTTTCTGAGGTAGCTCAGTGTAGAGTAATTGTCACTTGTTTCTGAGGTAGCTCAGTGTAGAGTAAATGTCACTTGTTTCTGAGGTAGCTCAGTGTAGAGTAAATGTCACTTGTTTCTGAGGTAGCTCAGTGTAGAGTAATTGTCACTTGTTTCTGAGGTAGCTCAGTGTAGAGTAAATGTCACTTGTTTCTGAGGTAGCTCAGTGTAGAGTAAATGTCACTTGTTTCTGAGGTAGCTCAGTGTAGAGTAAATGTCACTTGTTTCTGAGGTAGCTCAGTGTAGAGTAATTGTCACTTGTTTCTGAGGTAGCTCAGTGTAGAGTAAATGTCACTTGTTACTGAGGTAGCTCAGTGTAGAGTAAATGTCACTTGTTTCTGAGGTAGCTCAGTGTAGAGTAAATGTCACTTGTTTCTGAGGTAGCTCAGTGTAGAGTAAATGTCACTTGTTTCTGAGGTAGCTCAGTGTTGAGTAATTATCACTAGTTTCTGAGGTAGCTCAGTGTAGAGTAAATGTCACTTGTTTCTGAGGTAGCTCAGTGTAGAGTAATTGTCACTTGTTTCTGAGGTAGCTCAGTGTAGAGTAAATGTCACTTGTTTCTGAGGTAGCTCAGTGTAGAGTAAATGTCACTTGTTTCTGAGGTAGCTGTGTAGAGTAAATGTCACTTGTTTCTGAGGTAGCTCAGTGTAGAGTAAATGTCACTTGTTTCTGAAGTAGCTCAGTGTAGAGTAAATTTCACTTGTTTCTGAGGTAGCTGTGTAGAGTAAATGTCACTAGTTTCTGAGGTAGCTCAGTGTAGAGTAAATGTCACTTGTTTCTGAGGTAGCTCAGTGTAGAGTAATTGTCACTTGTTTCTGAGGTAGCTCAGTGTAGAGTAATTATCACTAGTTTCTGAGGTAGCTCAGTGTAGAGTAAATGTCACTAGTTTCTGAGGTAGCTCAGTGTAGAGTAATTGTCACTTGTTTCTGATGTAGCTCAGTGTAGAGTAATTGTCACTTGTTTCTGAGGTAGCTCAGTGTAGAGTAATTGTCACTTGTTTCTGAGGTAGCTCAGTGTAGAGTAAATGTCACTTGTTTCTGAGGTAGCTCAGTGTAGAGTAAATGTCACTTGTTTCTGAGGTAACTCAGTGTAGAGTAATTGTCACTTGTTTCTGAGGTAGCTCAGTGTAGAGTAAATGTCACTTGTTTCTGAGGTAGCTCAGTGTAGAGTAAATGTCACTTGTTTCTGAGGTAGCTGTGTAGAGTAAATGTCACTTGTTTCTGAGGTAGCTCAGTGTAGAGTAAATGTCACTTGTTTCTGAAGTAGCTCAGTGTAGAGTAAATTTCACTTGTTTCTGAGGTAGCTGTGTAGAGTAAATGTCACTAGTTTCTGAGGTAGCTCAGTGTAGAGTAAATGTCACTTGTTTCTGAGGTAGCTCAGTGTAGAGTAATTTTCACTTGTTTCTGAGGTAGCTCAGTGTAGAGTAATTGTCACTTGTTTCTGAGGTAGCTCATTGTAGAGTAAATGTCACTTGTTTCTGAGGTAGCTCAGTGTAGAGTAAATGTCACTTGTTTCTGAGGTAGCTCAGTGTAGAGTAAATGTCACTTGTTTCTGAGGTAGCTCAGTGTAGAGTAATTGTCACTTGTTTCTGAGGTAGCTCAGTGTAGAGTAAATGTCACTTGTTTCTGAGGTAGCTCAGTGTTGAGTAATTATCACTAGTTTCTGAGGTAGCTCAGTGTAGAGTAAAGGTCACTAGTTTCTGAGGTAGCTCAGTGTAGAGTAAATGTCACTAGTTTCTGAGGTAGCTCAGTGTAGAGTAAATGTTACTTGTTTCTGAGGTAGCTCAGTGTAGAGTAAATGTCACTTGTTTCTGAGGTAACTCAGTGTAGAGTAAATGTCACTTGTTTCTGAGGTAGCTCAGTGTAGAGTAAATGTCACTTGTTTCTGAGGTAGCTCAGTGTAGAGTAAATGTCACTTGTTTCTGAGGTAACTCAGTGTAGAGTAATTGTCACTTGTTTCTGAGGTAGCTCAGTGTAGAGTAAATGTCACTTGTTTCTGAGGTAGCTCAGTGTAGAGTAAATGTCACTTGTTTCTGAGGTAGCTCAGTGTAGAGTAAATGTCACTTGTTTCTGAGGTAGCTCAGTGTAGAGTAAATGTCACTTGTTTCTGAGGTAGCTCAGTGTAGAGTAAATGTCACTTGTTTCTGAGGTAGCTCAGTGTTGAGTAATTATCACTAGTTTCTGAGGTAGCTCAGTGTAGAGTAAAGGTCACTAGTTTCTGAGGTAGCTCAGTGTAGAGTAAATGTCACTTGTTTCTGAGGTAGCTCAGTGTAGAGTAAATGTCACTTGTTTCTGAGGTAGCTCAGTGTAGAGTAAATGTCACTTGTTTCTGAGGTAACTCAGTGTAGAGTAATTGTCACTTGTTTCTGAGGTAGCTCAGTGTAGAGTAAATGTCACTTGTTTCTGAGGTAGCTCAGTGTAGAGTAAATGTCACTTGTTTCTGAGGTAGCTCAGTGTAGAGTAAATGTCACTTGTTTCTGAGGTAGCTCAGTGTAGAGTAATTGTCACTTGTTTCTGAGGTAGCTCAGTGTAGAGTAAATGTCACTTGTTTCTGAGGTAGCTCAGTGTAGAGTAAATGTCACTTGTTTCTGAGGTAGCTCAGTGTAGAGTAAATGTCACTTGTTTCTGAGGTAGCTCAGTGTTGAGTAATTATCACTAGTTTCTGAGGTAGCTCAGTGTAGAGTAAATGTCACTAGTTTCTGAGGTAGCTCAGTGTAGAGTAATTGTCACTTGTTTCTGATGTAGCTCAGTGTAGAGTAATTGTCACTTGTTTCTGAGGTAGCTCAGTGTAGAGTAATTGTCACTTGTTTCTGAGGTAGCTCAGTGTAGAGTAAATGTCACTTGTTTCTGAGGTAGCTCAGTGTAGAGTAAATGTCACTTGTTTCTGAGGTAGCTCAGTGTAGAGTAATTGTCACTTGTTTCTGAGGTAGCTCAGTGTAGAGTAAATGTCACTTGTTTCTGAGGTAGCTCAGTGTAGAGTAAATGTCACTTGTTTCTGAGGTAGCTCAGTGTAGAGTAAATGTCACTTGTTTCTGAGGTAGCTCAGTGTAGAGTAATTGTCACTTGTTTCTGAGGTAGCTCAGTGTAGAGTAAATGTCACTTGTTACTGAGGTAGCTCAGTGTAGAGTAAATGTCACTTGTTTCTGAGGTAGCTCAGTGTAGAGTAAATGTCACTTGTTTCTGAGGTAGCTCAGTGTAGAGTAAATGTCACTTGTTTCTGAGGTAGCTCAGTGTTGAGTAATTATCACTAGTTTCTGAGGTAGCTCAGTGTAGAGTAAATGTCACTTGTTTCTGAGGTAGCTCAGTGTAGAGTAATTGTCACTTGTTTCTGAGGTAGCTCAGTGTAGAGTAAATGTCACTTGTTTCTGAGGTAGCTCAGTGTAGAGTAAATGTCACTTGTTTCTGAGGTAGCTGTGTAGAGTAAATGTCACTTGTTTCTGAGGTAGCTCAGTGTAGAGTAAATGTCACTTGTTTCTGAAGTAGCTCAGTGTAGAGTAAATTTCACTTGTTTCTGAGGTAGCTGTGTAGAGTAAATGTCACTAGTTTCTGAGGTAGCTCAGTGTAGAGTAAATGTCACTTGTTTCTGAGGTAGCTCAGTGTAGAGTAATTGTCACTTGTTTCTGAGGTAGCTCAGTGTAGAGTAATTGTCACTTGTTTCTGAGGTAGCTCATTGTAGAGTAAATGTCACTTGTTTCTGAGGTAGCTCAGTGTAGAGTAAATGTCACTTGTTTCTGAGGTAGCTCAGTGTAGAGTAAATGTCACTTGTTTCTGAGGTAGCTCAGTGTAGAGTAAATGTCACTTGTTTCTGAGGTAGCTCAGTGTAGAGTAAATGTCACTTGTTTCTGAGGTAGCTCAGTGTAGAGTAAATGTCACTTGTTTCTGAGGTAGCTCAGTGTTGAGTAATTATCACTTGTTTCTGAGGTAGCTCAGTGTAGAGTAAAGGTCACTAGTTTCTGAGGTAGCTCAGTGTAGAGTAAATGTCACTAGTTTCTGAGGTAGCTCAGTGTAGAGTAAATGTTACTTGTTTCTGAGGTAGCTCAGTGTAGAGTAAATGTCACTTGTTTCTGAGGTAGCTCAGTGTAGAGTAAATGTCACTTGTTTCTGAGGTAGCTCAGTGTAGAGTAAATGTCACTTGTTTCTGAGGTAGCTCAGTGTAGAGTAAATGTCACTTGTTTCTGAGGTAACTCAGTGTAGAGTAATTGTCACTTGTTTCTGAGGTAGCTCAGTGTAGAGTAAATGTCACTTGTTTCTGAGGTAGCTCAGTGTAGAGTAAATGTCACTTGTTTCTGAGGTAGCTCAGTGTAGAGTAAATGTCACTTGTTTCTGAGGTAGCTCAGTGTAGAGTAAATGTCACTTGTTTCTGAGGTAGCTCAGTGTAGAGTAAATGTCACTTGTTTCTGAGGTAGCTCAGTGTTGAGTAATTATCACTAGTTTCTGAGGTAGCTCAGTGTAGAGTAAAGGTCACTAGTTTCTGAGGTAGCTCAGTGTAGAGTAAATGTCACTAGTTTCTGAGGTAGCTCAGTGTAGAGTAAATGTCACTTGTTTCTGAGGTAGCTCAGTGTAGAGTAAATGTCACTTGTTTCTGAGGTAACTCAGTGTAGAGTAATTGTCACTTGTTTCTGAGGTAGCTCAGTGTAGAGTAAATGTCACTTGTTTCTGAGGTAGCTCAGTGTAGAGTAAATGTCACTTGTTTCTGAGGTAGCTCAGTGTAGAGTAAATGTCACTTGTTTCTGAGGTAGCTCAGTGTTGAGTAATTATCACTAGTTTCTGAGGTAGCTCAGTGTAGAGTAAATGTCACTAGTTTCTGAGGTAGCTTAGTGTAGAGTAATTGTCACTTGTTTCTGATGTAGCTCAGTGTAGAGTAATTGTCACTTGTTTCTGAGGTAGCTCAGTGTAGAGTAATTGTCACTTGTTTCTGAGGTAGCTCAGTGTAGAGTAAATGTCACTTGTTTCTGAGGTAGCTCAGTGTAGAGTAAATGTCACTTGTTTCTGAGGTAGCTCAGTGTAGAGTAATTGTCACTTGTTTCTGAGGTAGCTCAGTGTAGAGTAAATGTCACTTGTTTCTGAGGTAGCTCAGTGTAGAGTAAATGTCACTTGTTTCTGAGGTAGCTCAGTGTAGAGTAAATGTCACTTGTTTCTGAGGTAGCTCAGTGTAGAGTAATTGTCACTTGTTTCTGAGGTAGCTCAGTGTAGAGTAAATGTCACTTGTTACTGAGGTAGCTCAGTGTAGAGTAAATGTCACTTGTTTCTGAGGTAGCTCAGTGTAGAGTAAATGTCACTTGTTTCTGAGGTAGCTCAGTGTAGAGTAAATGTCACTTGTTTCTGAGGTAGCTCAGTGTTGAGTAATTATCACTAGTTTCTGAGGTAGCTCAGTGTAGAGTAAATGTCACTTGTTTCTGAGGTAGCTCAGTGTAGAGTAATTGTCACTTGTTTCTGAGGTAGCTCAGTGTAGAGTAAATGTCACTTGTTTCTGAGGTAGCTCAGTGTAGAGTAAATGTCACTTGTTTCTGAGGTAGCTGTGTAGAGTAAATGTCACTTGTTTCTGAGGTAGCTCAGTGTAGAGTAAATGTCACTTGTTTCTGAAGTAGCTCAGTGTAGAGTAAATTTCACTTGTTTCTGAGGTAGCTGTGTAGAGTAAATGTCACTAGTTTCTGAGGTAGCTCAGTGTAGAGTAAATGTCACTTGTTTCTGAGGTAGCTCAGTGTAGAGTAATTGTCACTTGTTTCTGAGGTAGCTCAGTGTAGAGTAATTATCACTAGTTTCTGAGGTAGCTCAGTGTAGAGTAAATGTCACTAGTTTCTGAGGTAGCTCAGTGTAGAGTAATTGTCACTTGTTTCTGATGTAGCTCAGTGTAGAGTAATTGTCACTTGTTTCTGAGGTAGCTCAGTGTAGAGTAATTGTCACTTGTTTCTGAGGTAGCTCAGTGTAGAGTAAATGTCACTTGTTTCTGAGGTAGCTCAGTGTAGAGTAAATGTCACTTGTTTCTGAGGTAACTCAGTGTAGAGTAATTGTCACTTGTTTCTGAGGTAGCTCAGTGTAGAGTAAATGTCACTTGTTTCTGAGGTAGCTCAGTGTAGAGTAATTGTCACTTGTTTCTGAGGTAGCTCAGTGTAGAGTAAATGTCACTTGTTACTGAGGTAGCTCAGTGTAGAGTAAATGTCACTTGTTTCTGAGGTAGCTCAGTGTAGAGTAAATGTCACTTGTTTCTGAGGTAGCTCAGTGTAGAGTAAATGTCACTTGTTTCTGAGGTAGCTCAGTGTTGAGTAATTATCACTAGTTTCTGAGGTAGCTCAGTGTAGAGTAAATGTCACTTGTTTCTGAGGTAGCTCAGTGTAGAGTAATTGTCACTTGTTTCTGAGGTAGCTCAGTGTAGAGTAAATGTCACTTGTTTCTGAGGTAGCTCAGTGTAGAGTAAATGTCACTTGTTTCTGAGGTAGCTGTGTAGAGTAAATGTCACTTGTTTCTGAGGTAGCTCAGTGTAGAGTAAATGTCACTTGTTTCTGAAGTAGCTCAGTGTAGAGTAAATTTCACTTGTTTCTGAGGTAGCTGTGTAGAGTAAATGTCACTAGTTTCTGAGGTAGCTCAGTGTAGAGTAAATGTCACTTGTTTCTGAGGTAGCTCAGTGTAGAGTAATTGTCACTTGTTTCTGAGGTAGCTCAGTGTAGAGTAATTGTCACTTGTTTCTGAGGTAACTCAGTGTAGAGTAATTGTCACTTGTTTCTGAGGTAGCTCAGTGTAGAGTAAATGTCACTTGTTTCTGAGGTAGCTCAGTGTAGAGTAATTGTCACTTGTTTCTGAGGTAGCTCAGTGTAGAGTAAATGTCACTTGTTACTGAGGTAGCTCAGTGTAGAGTAAATGTCACTTGTTTCTGAGGTAGCTCAGTGTAGAGTAAATGTCACTTGTTTCTGAGGTAGCTCAGTGTAGAGTAAATGTCACTTGTTTCTGAGGTAGCTCAGTGTTGAGTAATTATCACTAGTTTCTGAGGTAGCTCAGTGTAGAGTAAATGTCACTTGTTTCTGAGGTAGCTCAGTGTAGAGTAATTGTCACTTGTTTCTGAGGTAGCTCAGTGTAGAGTAAATGTCACTTGTTTCTGAGGTAGCTCAGTGTAGAGTAAATGTCACTTGTTTCTGAGGTAGCTGTGTAGAGTAAATGTCACTTGTTTCTGAGGTAGCTCAGTGTAGAGTAAATGTCACTTGTTTCTGAAGTAGCTCAGTGTAGAGTAAATTTCACTTGTTTCTGAGGTAGCTGTGTAGAGTAAATGTCACTAGTTTCTGAGGTAGCTCAGTGTAGAGTAAATGTCACTTGTTTCTGAGGTAGCTCAGTGTAGAGTAATTGTCACTTGTTTCTGAGGTAGCTCAGTGTAGAGTAATTGTCACTTGTTTCTGAGGTAGCTCAGTTTAGAGTAAATGTCACTTGTTTCTGAGGTAGCTCAGTGTAGAGTAAATGTCACTTGTTTCTGAGGTAGCTCAGTGTAGAGTAATTGTCACTTGTTTCTGAAGTAGCTCAGTGTAGAGTAAATGTCACTTGTTTCTGAGGTAGCTCAGTGTAGAGTAAATGTCACTTGTTTCTGAGGTAGCTCAGTGTAGAGTAAATGTCACTTGTTTCTGAGGTAGCTCAGTGTTGAGTAATTATCACTAGTTTCTGAGGTAGCTCAGTGTAGAGTAAAGGTCACTAGTTTCTGAGGTAGCTCAGTGTAGAGTAAATGTCACTAGTTTCTGAGGTAGCTCAGTGTAGAGTAAATGTTACTGTTTCTGAGGTAGCTCAGTGTAGAGTAAATGTCACTTGTTTCTGAGGTAACTCAGTGTAGAGTAAATGTCACTTGTTTCTGAGGTAGCTCAGTGTAGAGTAAATGTCACTTGTTTCTGAGGTAGCTCAGTGTAGAGTAAATGTCACTTGTTTCTGAGGTAACTCAGTGTAGAGTAATTGTCACTTGTTTCTGAGGTAGCTCAGTGTAGAGTAAATGTCACTTGTTTCTGAGGTAGCACAGTGTAGAGTAAATGTCACTTGTTTCTGAGGTAGCTCAGTGTAGAGTAAATGTCACTTGTTTCTGAGGTAGCTCAGTGTAGAGTAAATGTCACTTGTTTCTGAGGTAGCTCAGTGTAGAGTAAATGTCACTTGTTTCTGAGGTAGCTCAGTGTTGAGTAATTATCACTAGTTTCTGAGGTAGCTCAGTGTAGAGTAAATGTCACTAGTTTCTGAGGTAGCTCAGTGTAGAGTAATTGTCACTTGTTTCTGATGTAGCTCAGTGTAGAGTAATTGTCACTAGTTTCTGAGGTAGCTCAGTGTAGAGTAATTGTCACTTGTTTCTGAGGTAGCTCAGTGTAGAGTAAATGTCACTTGTTTCTGAGGTAGCTCAGTGTAGAGTAAATGTCACTTGTTTCTGAGGTAACTCAGTGTAGAGTAATTGTCACTTGTTTCTGAGGTAGCTCAGTGTAGAGTAAATGTCACTTGTTTCTGAGGTAGCTCAGTGTAGAGTAAATGTCACTTGTTTCTGAGGTAGCTCAGTGTAGAGTAAATGTCACTTGTTTCTGATGTAGCTCAGTGTAGAGTAATTGTCACTTGTTTCTGAGGTAGCTCAGTATAGAGTAAATGTCACTTGTTTCTGAGGTAGCTCAGTGTAGAGTAAATGTCACTTGTTTCTGAGGTAGCTCAGTGTAGAGTAAATGTCACTTGTTTCTGAGGTAGCTCAGTGTAGAGTAATTGTCACTTGATACTGGATTAACTCATTGTATTTTATGTCCCTAAATACCTGTTAATTTGTTCCTTGATTAAAACTTAATTCATTTTTTCACCTTTATTTTTTATACCGTGTTTACAGAACATGTGCAGTACATATTTGGAGAGGTTTTTTTTCCAGTGAAACACCTAAATTGAATCAACCCTTGGTTATCTACAAGGAATCCATAACAACATGCCTCAGAAACTAATTGATATGGATTTCACTAATTAAGTAATGATTTGTTTAGTATATGAACAGTGTCCAGATGCCCCAGCCTTATGCCACATTAAGTGTTTAATACCTTGTAGACACTATGAGAATTGCTTTGTGTCTGGCATAGGGGGTAATTAGGCCTAAAATGGTGAAATAATCTGAAAATGGGGTGTGAGAATGTCAATCTTCCAGGAGTCTGTGAATTCTTAATTAAATATGTCATTCAACTATTTTTTATAATAGGACAACAGTTTTTTTTTAGTTCACCTGAGCTATTGCAATCACTTAGCATCCATAATTCTCCATTGTAACCTTTTTAGAAAATCTTCTGCTCTGAAAGAATGGGTCAATTTCAAGCAAAGTTGGCCAGAATCATCCTTAGGAAGTATATTTTTAAAATCATATCTGATGATCCGGTCAATCATTTGACATATGGCTGGTGTTGCTATCAATTGTTCATAGGGGGAAAACACACATATCAGAGCCATTAAACACACATTTTCCCACCAAAAGGAACTGAAATTTTAATTGTATTTTCATTTTATTGAAAGGTATGATATATATTATGGGCTTTGCTTATTTTTGCAGAAAATTGACAAATAAAGCTGATTTCGACACCCCAATTTTTTTTTTTTAAATATTCTTCACTAAAACCACTGAGCCAATTTTATCCCAACTAGGCTTGGATAGTCCTTGGAATGTCTCCTTTCAAAATTGTATACGACAGCCATGACCTCTATCTAAGATGGCTATAACTTAAAAAATAGAAAGCTTATTAAATATTCAAAACTGGAAGTGGCTTAAATTTGAACAGTAGATACAAGATAAATATTTCTATAACATATATATTCCAGGTTTTTCTGTGATATTTAAAGTTTTGTCAAATTTTTCTGAATATGTAAATTAGACTCATTTTGACCCAAAAATTCATTTGAAAATTCAACATGGCTGCCATTACCTGTAGTATAAACTGACTGGGTGAAATTTAAAAATTCTTCTCAGAAACCACTTTGGAGATTAAATTGTTATACTTTAAGAATATTTCATTGATGGTTTTCTATCAGTTGGATCACAAATAATCAATGATTGCTGCCACCACAGAATTTAGTTTAACTTAGGTGGTTCTATATCAGTTGGATCACAAATAATCAATGATTGCTGCCACCACAGAATTTAGTTTAACTTAGGTGGTTCTATATCAGTTGGATCACAAATAATCAATGATTGCTGCCACCACAGAATTTAGTTTAACTTAGGTGGTTCTATATCAGTTGGATCACAAATAATCAATGATTGCTGCCACCACAGAATTTAGTTTAACTTAGGTGGTTCTATATCAGTTGGATCACAAATAATCAATGATTGCTGCCACCACAGAATTTAGTTTAACTTAGGTGGTTCTATATCAGTTGGATCACAAATAATCAATGATTGCTGCCACCACAGAATTTAGTTTAACTTAGGTGGTTCTATATCAGTTAGATCACAAATAATCAATGATTGCTGCCACCACAGAATTTAGTTTAACTTAGGTGGTTTTCTATCAGTTGGATCACAAATAATCAATGATTGCTGCCACCACAGAATTTAGTTTAACTTAGGTGGTTCTATATCAGTTAGATCACAAATAATCAATGATTGCTGCCACCACAGAATTTAGTTTAACTTAGGTGGTTCTATATCAGTTAGATCACAAATAATCAATGATTGCTGCCACCACAGAATTTAGTTTAACTTAGGTGGTTTTCTATCAGTTGGATCACAAATAATCAATGATTGCTGCCACCACAGAATTTAGTTTAACTTAGGTGGTTTTCTATCAGTTGGATCACAAATAATCAATGATTGCTGCCACCACAGAATTTAGTTTAACTTAGGTGGTTTTCTATCAGTTGGATCACAAATAATCAATGATTGCTGCCACCACAGAATATAGTTTAACTTAGGTGGTTCTATATCAGTTGGATCACAAATAATCAATGATTGCTGCCACCACAGAATTTAGTTTAACTTAGGTGGTTCTATATCAGTTGGATCACAAATAATCAATGATTGCTGCCACCACAGAATTTAGTTTAACTTAGGTGGTTCTATATCAGTTAGATCACAAATAATCAATGATTGCTGCCACCACAGAATTTAGTTTAACTTAGGTGGTTCTATATCAGTTGGATCACAAATAATCAATGATTGCTGCCACCACAGAATTTAGTTTAACTTAGGTGGTTCTATATCAGTTGGATCACAAATAATCAATGATTGCTGCCACCACAGAATTTAGTTTAACTTAGGTGGTTCTATATCAGTTGGATCACAAATAATCAATGATTGCTGCCACCACAGAATTTAGTTTAACTTAGGTGGTTCTATATCAGTTGGATCACAAATAATCAATGATTGCTGCCACCACAGAATTTAGTTTAACTTAGGTGGTTCTATATCAGTTAGATCACAAATAATCAATGATTGCTGCCACCACAGAATTTAGTTTAACTTAGGTGGTTCTATATCAGTTAGATCACAAATAATCAATGATTGCTGCCACCACAGAATTTAGTTTAACTTAGGTGGTTCTATATCAGTTAGATCACAAATAATCAATGATTGCTGCCACCACAGAATTTAGTTTAACTTAGGTGGTTCTATATCAGTTGGATCACAAATAATCAATGATTGCTGCCACCACAGAATTTAGTTTAACTTAGGTGGTTCTATATCAGTTAGATCACAAATAATCAATGATTGCTGCCACCACAGAATTTAGTTTAACTTAGGTGGTTCTATATCAGTTAGATCACAAATAATCAATGATTGCTGCCACCACAGAATTTAGTTTAACTTAGGTGGTTCTATATCAGTTAGATCACAAATAATCAATGATTGCTGCCACCACAGAATTTAGTTTAACTTAGGTGGTTCTATATCAGTTAGATCACAAATAATCAATGATTGCTGCCACCACAGAATTTAGTTTAACTTAGGTGGTTCTATATCAGTTAGATCACAAATAATCAATGATTGCTGCCACCACAGAATTTAGTTTAACTTAGGTGGTTCTATATCAGTTAGATCACAAATAATCAATGATTGCTGCCACCACAGAATTTAGTTTAACTTAGGTGGTTCTATATCAGTTAGATCACAAATAATCAATGATTGCTGCCACCACAGAATTTAGTTTAACTTAGGTGGTTCTATATCAGTTGGATCACAAATAATCAATGATTGCTGCCACCACAGAATTTAGTTTAACTTAGGTGGTTCTATATCAGTTAGATCACAAATACAGTTGAATCTCGTTATGTTATCAATTCCTGATGAGAAATTTCAGTTTTTTTCGTATATTGCCAACCGGTATTTAACTCAATTGAGTTATACAAGCTCTTGAGGGCCTCTTGTATTTTTTCTTATCTGTCCTTTGTTAACAAGGTACCAGATCATACCTCTAATAATTTCATATTATTATAAACAGATTTGCTTTAAATTATCCTTTTACTTTCAGAATAAATTGTAGATAAATTGTAGATAGATTGTACAAGATAATTAGATGGTTGCCATTAAATCAATTGTAGGTTATTTTAGGAAGTAATGTTCTATATATCCACCCATTTTAGTTTAAGGCAGGTGTTACCAATCTATTTTTTAAAAATGCATTAATTTTCTTTTTTTTTTTCTTAGTACATAAGCATTACCTGCATTTGAACCAAACAAACCACCAATTAAAAACAAATGTAAAAAAGCAACAAAGAAAAAAGGGGGAGGAAGGAGCATGTGGGGAAATCTACTTTTCATTAAGTAGGTCAGATTTAAATTATTAATGAAGAATAAGCAGCAAAAAGTACAATTTATTCTTGTAACGCCATCCGTCTGGTGTTACAGTACCGTAGTGTAGTGACACCAGATTTTTATTTTGTAGAGTTCTACCGTAATCAAAACACTAAGATTGTGTTACTAATTTCTATCTTGTTAAAATAAAGAGAAAACTTTGCACCCACTAAACATAACATAAATATTACATGATCCTTTTACCAGTGTGTGCCTGGGATTAATTAATAATGAATGGTAGTAATTCCCACCAGTATACCAGTGCAAAGGCTTTACCAGAATTAAGACATGAGTTTTATTAAGTGGAACCTTCTGGGCCATTTGGCTCATGGCTTAATTCCCAAGCAACGTCTAGCTAAAACATTAAACATCCATCATCATTTTATAACTTTGTTGTTGTATTTATAGCATCTTGTTCTTTTTTCAAGTGAAGAGGAATCATTTTAACTTGTTTTACCTTAATCTCCTTAGACATTTAATTATGGCTGACATCATTTAGATAGCTGCACTGTTGTATAGATGTTTTGTTGGGAGTTCTTGTCTGTCTTCTGTGGTTACGTGTAGGTAGACATTGTATGATGTTCTTGCCTGTCTTCTGTGGTTACATGTAGGTAGACATTGTATGATGTTCTTGCCTGTCTTCTGTGGTTACATGTAGGTAGACATTGTATGATGTTCTTGCCTGTCTTCTGTGGTTACATGTAGGTAGACATTGTATGATGTTCTTGCCTGTCTTCTGTGGTTACATGTAGGTAGACATTGTATGATGTTCTTGTCTGTCTTCTGTGGTTACGTGTAGGTAGACATTGTATGATGTTCTTGTCTGTCTTCTGTGGTTACGTGTAGGTAGACATTGTATGATGTTCTTGTCTGTCTTCTGTGGTTACGTGTAGGTAGACATTGTATGATGTTCTTGCCTGTCTTCTGTGGTTACATGTAGGTAGACATTGTATGATGTTTTTGCCTGTCTTCTGTGGTTACATGTAGGTAGACATTGTATGATGTTCTTGTCTGTCTTCTGTGGTTACGGGTAGGTAGACATTGTATGATGTTCTTGTCTGTCTTCTGTGGTTACGTGTAGGTAGTCATTGTATGATGTTCTTGTCTGTCTTCTGTGGTTACGTGTAGGTAGACATTGTATGATGTTCTTGCCTGTCTTCTGTGGTTACGTGTAGGTAGACATTGTATGATGTTCTTGTCTACATGTAGGTAGACATTGTATGATGTTCTTGTCTACATGTAGGTAGACATTGTATGATGTTCTTGTCTACATGTAGGTAGACATTGTATGATGTTCTTGTCTACATGTAGATAGACATTGGTTGATGTTCTTGTCTGTCCTCTATGGTTACATGTAGGTAGACATTGTATGATGTTCTTGTCTGTCTTCTGTGGTTACATGTAGGTAGACATTGTATGATGTTCTTGTCTACATGTAGGTAGACATTGGTTGATGTTCTTGTCTACATGTAGGTAGACATTGTATGATGTTCTTGTCTCTTCTGTGGTTACATGTAGGTAGACATTGTATGATGTTCTTGTCTACATGTAGGTAGACATTGTATGATGTTCTTGTCTGTCCTCCATTCTCCATGTTGAATGCAAAGCGCTTTGAGGTTGTTTACATTTTACACCATCTTTACATCATGTATAGTAACGTAAAGACCTCCAGTGACGTTGCGTAACTACCAGCCGGTAGCATGGGTTTTGTACCAACGGGTCATCGACCAATCAAAAGCCAACATTTTTATTAAGCCGGGGATAATGTATGATGTTCTTGTCTACCTGTAGTTAGACATTGTATGATGTTCTTGCCTACATATAGGTAGACATTGTATGATGTTCTTGTCTACATGTAGGTAGACATTGTATGTTGTTCTTGTCTACATGTAGGTAGACATGGTATGATGCTCTTATCTGCATATAGGTAGACATTGTGTGATGTTCTTGTCTGTCCTGTATGGTTACATGTAGGTAGACATTGTATGATGTTCTTTTCTACATGTAGGTAGACATTGTATGATGTTCTTGTCTACATGTAGGTAGACATTGTATGATGTTCTTGTCTACATGTAGGTAGACATTGTGTGATGTTCTTGTCTACATGTAGGTAGACATTGTATGATGTTCTTGTCTACATGTAGGCAGACATTGTATGATGTTCTTGTCTACATGTAGGTAGACATTGTATGATGTTCTTGTCTACATGTAGGTAGACATTGGTTGATGTTCTTGTCTGTCCTCTATGGTTACATGTAGGTAGACTTTGTATGATGTTCTTGTCTACATGTAGGTAGACATTGTATGATGTTCTTGTTTACATGTAGGTAGACTTTGTATGATGTTCTTGTCTACATGTAGGTAGACATTATGTGATGTTATTGTCTGTCCTCTATGGTTACATGTAGGTAGACATTGTGTGATGTTCTTGTCTACATGTAGGTAGACTATGATGTTCTTGTCTACATGTAGGTAGACATTGTATGATGTTCTTGTCTACATGTAGGTAGACACTGTGTGATGTTCTTGTCTACATGTAGGTAGACATTGTGTGATGTTCTTTTCTACATGTAGGTAGACTTTGTATGATGTTCTTGTCTACATGTAGGTAGACATTGTGTGATTTTCTTGTCTGTCCTCTATGGTTACATGTAGGTAGACTTTGTATGATGTTCTTGTCTACATGTAGGTAGACATTGTATGATGTTCTTGTCTACATGTAGGTAGACATTGTATGATGTTCTTGTCTACATGTAGGTAGACATTGTGTGATGTTCTTGTCTGTCCTCTATGGTTACATGTAGGTAGACTTTGTATGATGTTCTTGTCTACATGTAGGTAGACATTGTATGATGTTATTGTCTACATGTAGGTAGACATTGTACGATGTTCTTGTCTACATGTAGGTAGACTTTGTATGATGTTCTTGTCTACATGTAGGTAGACATTGTATGATGTTCTTGTCTACATGTAGGTATACTTTGTATGATGTTCTTGTCTACATGTAGGTAGACATTGTATGATGTTCTTGTCTACATTTAGGTAGACATTGTATGATGTTCTTGTCTACATGTAGGTAGACATTGGTTGATGTTCTTGTCTACATGTAGGAAGACATTGTATGATGTTCTTGTCTACATGTAGGTAGACATTGTATGATGTTCTTGTCTACATGTAGGTAGACACTGTATGATGTTCTTGTCTACATGTAGGTAGATATTGTATGATGTTCATGTCTACATGTAGGTAAACATTGTATGATGTTCTTGTCTACATGTAGATAGACATTGGTTGAGAATTGTAGTTTCTCAATTTATTGTGTGATTACATGTAGATAGACATATAATAGCACTTGAACCAAAATATGGCACTACCAGTATATTTGAGAATTTGAAATTAAGACACCAACCATTTTCTTTTCTAGGGAGAACATGGGACTCTTTTGGATTTTTTTTTTTTTTTTTGCTGTTTAATAAAATAAATTCTTTTGCTATAATATTTTCCTTTTCCTTACATGCCCTCGGAAATGAAAGAAAGATTCTGTCTGAACAATTTTCTTACTACCTGATAATAAAATGTTAGATCCCTAAGACTTGTGTTACTGTTATGCATGCTATTTCAGGATTCATCATGTTATATTATACTGGGAATTGTTGTTTTGTTATAAAATAACACAAAAAAATGTAAATTATATCCTTATGTTTTTTATTGTGCTAGAATGTGTAGTATATAATAGTTGTCAAGATAATCAGGTTTTATAATTGTATAGTAAGTTTATTATTATTAACATCAAGGTACATACATTTAGTATCAGATGTTGATATGTTATCAAATTGTCTTTGTCTGCCTCATCAATGAGTGCTGCAGCTGTTTTAATTATACAACACTAGAATTATTTTACAATTTGTATCATCTACAATTTGTAATAACAGTCAAAATTTGAGCATCTTCACAGATTTTTAATTATACACAAATTATTTAGTAATTTTCGTGGTAATAAGCTACAGCATTACAAGTATACACTGATGTTTGTGTTTGGTTTAAAGAAGAGTCTTGGCATGTTCTGGTAAAGCCATTATTGTCACTCATCTTAAAGAAACATCATCAGCAAGCATAAAGTTTTGACAAACAACATCATTTTGTGTGTAATGATGGATGTA
Source organism: Bathymodiolus brooksi (assembly GCA_963680875.1). Taxonomy (NCBI): domain Eukaryota; kingdom Metazoa; phylum Mollusca; class Bivalvia; order Mytilida; family Modiolidae; genus Bathymodiolus; species Bathymodiolus brooksi. The sequence continues at coordinate 20,031,732 of OY804576.1, forward strand.
TGTTACAAACTGGTTATAATTACTAGTGAACTTTGACTGGTACCTATCACTTAATGTTTGATGTTCTCTGTGAGAAATCATGTTACAACAGGTACTCAGTTTATAGATTATTCCAGAAATGTGACATATAGTGTGAAGAATGGCAAACTTTTATTAAGTTGTCTATGAAAGTGAGAAATGATATATCTTTTTTAAGATGTTTATGAAAGTGAGGAATGGGGAATCTTTTTTAAGATGTCTGTAAAAGAAATATTTTAGTTCTTTTCCTGTTTCCTTGGTTTGTCAGCCTTTGTCTTCTACAGCAGATTTTAGAAACTATCAAATATTTCTGAAACTCTCATCAATTATAGCTACTAGTTTTTGTAAACCACATTCAATTTTCTCGTATATTTCATTCTCCTAAATTAAATGACTATTTACTAGAACATACAACCGGTCTACAGCTGACACATAGTGAAGAGGGACCCTGTATACACATCTTTGGTCTATTTTGATTTTCAAGTAGATCCAACTCTGTATTTATTCAGTTTTGATCTTCCTAAATTTAATAGGTCTCTCATAACTAAAATAAGAATAAGTGCCCACCAACTTGCAATTGAAACAGGGAGATATATGAAACCTCTATTACCTGTGCCAGGAAGATTCTGCAAAAATTGCAAAAATAAAGTTGAGGAAGAAAAACATTTCATTTTGTATTGTCCTCAATATAAAAACTTAAGAAATAAATATATTATAAATGAAGAATCTCAATCTGATTCAGATGAAATTTATTTAATATCTAGAATTTTGAACCCAGTCAACGTGACTGATGCTAAAAATTTATGTATTTTTTGGAAAGAATCCTTTGACATACGTCAAAAGCAGTTCAATGTTGGCTAGTCTTAGAATGGTTTCACTTTGTAATATGTCATTTGTATGGTGTTATTAGAATTATAATTAAATCATTTCTTTATATTTATATGCATCAGTATTTATATACGTGTGCTTTATCCAATAAAGAATTATTATTATTTATCTATCCTTTTGATTTTTAAAAATGGTTAAACTTTGTGTCAGCTTTAATGCTTAAAATAGCTAAGCACTTTATTTATTTATTCTTGTTCTATAAAAGACACAATAAATATATTTATCCTGCAATTTTGTGATTTTGAGTACTAATAAAGGAGGTCAAATAAATTTCATGGAAATAAAGAATTTTTGGTTCCTGATTCATGCAGAGCAACAGAAAGAAACGGTAACAGTATAAGCATTGACATAACAGATGACACCTTTGAAAACAATTAGAACGATGCTTGTTTCAGATAATTTGGAAGGTGTTTTGGACTTTCTGAAATTGCAGGATAAACACAATATACATATGCTCTGTAACATACTTTTTATATGTATTTTATGCTCTAGATGTGGAACTATATATATGTATATGTATGCTCTGAATGCACAATGCTTTATTTATGTATATGTACACTCTAAATGTGCAAAATATTTATGTTTGTTTGTTTGTTTGATGGTGTTTAACCCTACTTTCAACAATATTTCAGTTATATCATGGCGGTCAGTTTTATTGGTGGAGGAAACCCGGAAAACCCGGAGAAAACCACCGAACTATCACAAGTCACTAACAAACTTTATCACATAATGTTGTACACTTCGTCAAAATATTTATGTATATGTATTCTATAGATATGCAATTATTTATGTATGTGTATGCTCTAATTATACAATTATTTATGTATGTGTATGCTCTAATTATACAATTATTATGTATGTGTATGCTCTAATCATACAATTATTTATGTATGTGTATGCTCTAATTATACAATTATTTATGTATGTGTATGCTCTAATCATACAATTATTTATGTATGTGTATGCTCTAATTATACAATTATTTATGTATGTGTATGCTCTAATTATACAATTATTTATGTATGCTCTAATTATACAATTATTTATGTATGTGTATGCTCTAATTATAAAATTATTTATGTATATATATGCTCTTAATATACAATTATTTATGTATATATATGCTCTTAACATACAATTATTTATGTATATGTATGCTCTAATTATACAATTATTTATATATGTGTATGCTCTTAATCAAGGATTTAAATAGTATTTTCTTGCTTTATCTCACAGGCGATGTTTTATGCTACTCTTACATGTAAAATAACAAAAGTAGAGTTTCATGCATCTAAAACATATCAAAAATGATAAAACAAAGCAACCAATCACACCAAGTTTTGTTCTATACATCAAATACACTCTAAACTACACATTTATACACTTTGGTGTGTCGATTTCATGTAAACAAGGAAGTTTATTGATTTTTAGATAGGCCACCCCCATTTCCACCCAGAATGCCACCATTTTGACAAATAATGGTAAACAATCCTTATAATAAATACAAATTGGGAGCACTGTAAAACTCCTTCTATAAATTGAAAAATAATATATTATCACAAAAATGACGGCTCCGCTTCAATATTCGGTATGATGAGAGAAGAGAGGAGTTTGAAATTTAAATTTGAGTCTTGACCGCCCATAATAGGTGGGATTATGAAGGTTAAAAGGGCAAATCGATTAATGTCAATTACTGATGAAATATGGGTGATACATTTACAAAAAGTCGATACTTTATCAATGATTGGTATTTATGACAAATATTTTCACTTTATACCTGTAATTATGGTTTTATATATTTACAAATACTGGTTTAAAATGTTGAAGCGATTCAAATTTCCACCATTAATCAAGGCACGTGCATTGTCAACGAATTGCTTTATGGGTAATCTCATTTGTTCTCGACCCACCCATGCAACATACTTACATACAATATATGTTAAATCTCGCGAGATTCATATCCTTTTTACTATACAAATCCTTGTTTTAATATACAATTATTTATGTATATGTACACTCTAAATATACAATTATTTATGTATTTGTATGAATACACAATTATTTATGTATATGTATGCTATTGATATACAATTATTTATGTATATGTATGCTATTAATATACAATTATTTATGTATATGTATGCTATTAATATACAATTATTTATGTATATGTATGCTATTAATATACAATTATTTATGTATATGTATGTTATTAATATACAATTATTTATGTATATGTATGCTATTAATATACAATTATTTATGTATATGTATGCTATTAATATACAATTATTTATGTATATGTATGCTATTAATATACAATTATTTATGTATATGTATGCTTTTAATATACAATTATTTTGGTATATGTATGCTATTAATATACAATTATTTATGTATATGTATGCTATTAATATACAATTATTTATGTATATGTATGCTATTAATATACAATTATTTATGTATATGTATGCTATTAATATACAATTATTTATGTATATGTATGCTCTAAGAAAAGTTTCAATATACTAGTATGAAAAGAGTAATAAGGAGCTGTAACTCAAAGAAGAACAGACAATACAGTGACCAAAAGAGTGATAAGGAGCTGTAACTCAAAGAAGAACAGACAATACAGTGGCCAAAAGAGTAATAAGGAGCTGTAACTCAGAAGAACAGACAATACAGTGGCCAAAAGAGTAATAAGGAGCTGTAACTCAGAAGAACAGACAATACAGTGACCAAAAGAGTAATAAGGAGCTGTAACTCAAAGAAGAACAGACAATACAGTGGCCAAAAGAGTGATAAGGAGCTGTAACTCAAAGAAGAACAGACACTACAGTGGCCAAAAGAGTAATAAGGAGCTGTAACTCAAAGAAGAACAGACACTACAGTGGCCAAAAGAGTAATAAGGAGCTGTAACTCAAAGAAGAACAGACAATGCAGTGGCCAAAAGAGTAATAAGGAGCTGTAACTCAAAGAAGAGCAGACACTACAGTGGCCAAAAGAGTAATAAGGAGCTGTAATGCAAAGAAGAACAGAAACTACAGTGGCCAAAAGAGTAATAAGGAGCTGTAACTCAAAGAAGAACAGACACTACAGTGGCAAAAAAGAGTAATAAGGAGCTGTAACTCAAAGAAGAACAGACAATACAGTGGCCAAAAGAGTAATAAGGAGCTGTAACTCAAAGAAGAACAGACACTACAGTGGCCAAAAGAGTAATAAGGAGTGTAACTCAAAGAAGAACAGATAATACAGTGGCCAAAAGAAGAAGAAAAGACAATACAGTGGCCAAAAGAAGAAGAACAGACAATACAGTGGCCAAAAGAAGAAGAACAGACAATACAGTGGCCAAAAGAAGAACAGACAATACAGTGGCCAAAAGAAGAAGAACAGACAATACAGTGGCCAAAAGAGTAATAAGGAGCTGTAACTCAAAGAAGAACAGACAACACAGTGGCCAAAAGAGTAATAAGGAGCTGTAACTCAAAGAAGAACAGACACTACAGTGGCCAAAAAAGAGTAATAAGGAGCTGTAACTCAAAGAAGAACAGACAATACAGTGGCCAAAAGAAGAACACACAATATAGTGACCAAAAGAAGAACACACAATACAGTGGCCAAAAGAAGAACAGACAATACAGTGGCCAAAAGAGTAATAAGGAGCTGTAACTCAAAGAAGAACAGACAATACAGTGGCCAAAAGAGTAATAAGGAGCTGTAACTCAAAGAAGAACAGACAATACAGTGGCCAAAAGAGTAATAAGGAGCTGTAACTTAAAGAAGAACAGACAATACAGTGACCAAAAGAGTAATAAGGAGCTGTAACTCAAAGAAGAACAGACAATACAGTGACCAAAAGAGTAATAAGGAGCTGTAACTCAAAGAAGAACAGACAATACAGTGGCCAAAAGAGTAATAAGGAGCTGTAACTCAAAGAAGAACAGACAATACAGTGGCCAAAAGAGTAATAAGGAGCTGTAACTCAAAGAAGAACAGACAATACAGTGGCCAAAAGAGTAATAAGGAGCTGTAACTCAAAGAAGAACAGACAATACAGTGGCCAAAAGAGTGATAAGGAGCTGTAACTCAAAGAAGAACAGACAATACAGTGACCAAAAGAGTAATAAGGAGCTGTAACTCAAAGAAGAACAGACAATACAGTGACCAAAAGAGTAATAAGGAGCTGTAACTCAAAGAAGAACAGACAATACAGTGGCCAAAAGAGTAATAAGGAGCTGTAACTCAAAGAAGAACAGACAATACAGTGGCCAAAAGAAGAACAGACAATACAGTGGCCAAAAGAGTAATAAGGAGCTGTAACTCAAAGAAGAACAGACAATACAGTGGCCAAAAGAGTAATAAGGAGCTGTAACTCAAAGAAGAACAGACAATACAGTGGCCAAAAGAGTAATAAGGAGCTGTAACTCAAAGAAGAACAGACAATACAGTGGCCAAAAGAGTAATAAGGAGCTATAACTCAAAGAAGAACAGACAATACAGTGACCAAAAGAGTAATAAGGAGTGTAACTCAAAGAAGAACAGACAATACAGTGGCCAAAAGAGTAATAAGGAGCTGTAACTCAAAGAAGAACAGACAATACAGTGGCCAAAAGAGTAATAAGGAGCTGTAACTCAAAGAAGAACAGACAATACAGTGGCCAAAAGAGTAATAAGGAGCTGTAACTCAAAGAAGAACAGACAATACAGTGGCCAAAAGAGTAATAAGGAGCTATAACTCAAAGAAGAACAGACAATAAAGTGACCAAAAGAGTAATAAGGAGTGTAACTCAAAGAAGAACAGACAATACAGTGGCCAAAAGAGTAATAAGGAGTGTAACTCAAAGAAGAACAGACAATACAGTGGCCAAAAGAGTAATAAGGAGCTGTAACTCAAAGAAGAACAGACAATACAGTGGCCAAAAGAGTAATAAGGAGCTGTAACTCAAAGAAGAACAGACAATACAGTGGCCAAAAGAGTAATAAGGAGCTGTAACTCAAAGAAGAACAGACAATACAGTGACCAAAAGAGTAATAAGGAGCTGTAACTCAAAGAAGAACAGACAATACAGTGACCAAAAGAGTGATAAGGAGCTGTAACTCAAAGAAGAACAGACAATACAGTGGCCAAAAGAGTAATAAGGAGCTGTAACTCAAAGAAGAACAGACAATACAGTGACCAAAAGAGTAATAAGGAGCTGTAACTCAAAGAAGAACAGACAATACAGTGGCCAAAAGAGTAATAAGGAGCTGTAACTCAGAGAAGAACAGACAATACAGTGGCCAAAAGAGTAATAAGGAGCTGTAACTCAAAGAAGAACAGACAATACAGTGACCAAAAGAGTAATAAGGAGCTGTAACTCAGAGAAGAACAGACAATACAGTGGCCAAAAGAGTAATAAGGAGCTGTAACTCAAAGAAGAACAGACAATACAGTGGCCAAAAGAGTAATAAGGAGCTGTAACTCAAAGAAGAACAGACAATACAGTGGCCAAAAGAGTAATAAGGAGCTGTAACTCAAAGAAGAACAGACAATACAGTGGCCAAAAGAGTAATAAGGAGCTGTAACTCAAAGAAGAACAGACAATACAGTGACCAAAAGAGTAATAAGGAGCTGTAACTCAAAGAAGAACAGACAATACAGTGGCCAAAAGAGTAATAAGGAGCTGTAACTCAAAGAAGAACAGACAATACAGTGGCCAAAAGAGTAATAAGGAGCTGTAACTCAAAGAAGAACAGACAATACAGTGACCAAAAGAGTAATAAGGAGTGTAACTCAAAGAAGAACAGACAATACAGTGGCCAAAAGAGTAATAAGGAGTGTAACTCAAAGAAGAACAGACAATACAGTGGTCAAAAGAGTAATAAGGAGCTGTAACTCAAAGAAGAACAGACAATACAGTGGCCAAAAGAGTAATAAGGAGCTGTAACTCAAAGAACAGACAATACAGTGACCAAAAGAGTAATAAGGAGCTGTAACTCAAAGAAGAACAGACAATACAGTGACCAAAAGAGTAATAAGGAGCTGTAACTCAAAGAAGAACAGACAATACAGTGGCCAAAAGAGTAATAAGGAGCTGTAACTCAAAGAAGAACAGACAATACAGTGGCCAAAAGAGTAATAAGGAGCTGTAACTCAAAGAAGAACAGACAATACAGTGGCCAAAAGAGTAATAAGGAGCTGTAACTCAAAGAAGAACAGACAATGCAGTGGCCAAAAGAGTAATAAGGAGCTGTAACTCAAAGAAGAACAGACAATACAGTGGCCAAAAGAGTAATAAGGAGCTGTAACTCAAAGAACAGACAATACAGTGGCCAAAAGAGTAATAAGGAGCTGTAACTCAAAGAAGAACAGACAATACAGTGGCCAAAAGAGTAATAAGGAGCTGTAACTCAAAGAAGAACAGACAATACAGTGGCCAAAAGAGTAATAAGGAGCTGTAACTCAAAGAAGAACAGACAATACAGTGGCCAAAAGAGTAATAAGGAGCTGTAACTCAAAGAAGAACAGACAATACAGTGACCAAAAGAGTGATAAGGAGCTGTAACTCAAAGAAGAACAGACAATACAGTGGCCAAAAGAGTAATAAGGAGCTGTAACTCAGAAGAACAGACAATACAGTGGCCAAAAGAGTAATAAGGAGCTGTAACTCAGAAGAACAGACAATACAGTGACCAAAAGAGTAATAAGGAGCTGTAACTCAAAGAAGAACAGACAATACAGTGGCCAAAAGAGTGATAAGGAGCTGTAACTCAAAGAAGAACAGACACTACAGTGGCCAAAAGAGTAATAAGGAGCTGTAACTCAAAGAAGAACAGACACTACAGTGGCCAAAAGAGTAATAAGGAGCTGTAACTCAAAGAAGAACAGACAATGCAGTGGCCAAAAGAGTAATAAGGAGCTGTAACTCAAAGAAGAGCAGACACTACAGTGGCCAAAAGAGTAATAAGGAGCTGTAATGCAAAGAAGAACAGAAACTACAGTGGCCAAAAGAGTAATAAGGAGCTGTAACTCAAAGAAGAACAGACACTACAGTGGCAAAAAAGAGTAATAAGGAGCTGTAACTCAAAGAAGAACAGACAATACAGTGGCCAAAAGAGTAATAAGGAGCTGTAACTCAAAGAAGAACAGACACTACAGTGGCCAAAAGAGTAATAAGGAGTGTAACTCAAAGAAGAACAGATAATACAGTGGCCAAAAGAAGAAGAAAAGACAATACAGTGGCCAAAAGAAGAAGAACAGACAATACAGTGGCCAAAAGAAGAAGAACAGACAATACAGTGGCCAAAAGAAGAACAGACAATACAGTGGCCAAAAGAAGAAGAACAGACAATACAGTGGCCAAAAGAGTAATAAGGAGCTGTAACTCAAAGAAGAACAGACAACACAGTGGCCAAAAGAGTAATAAGGAGCTGTAACTCAAAGAAGAACAGACACTACAGTGGCCAAAAAAGAGTAATAAGGAGCTGTAACTCAAAGAAGAACAGACAATACAGTGGCCAAAAGAAGAACACACAATATAGTGACCAAAAGAAGAACACACAATACAGTGGCCAAAAGAAGAACAGACAATACAGTGGCCAAAAGAGTAATAAGGAGCTGTAACTCAAAGAAGAACAGACAATACAGTGGCCAAAAGAGTAATAAGGAGCTGTAACTCAAAGAAGAACAGACAATACAGTGGCCAAAAGAGTAATAAGGAGCTGTAACTTAAAGAAGAACAGACAATACAGTGACCAAAAGAGTAATAAGGAGCTGTAACTCAAAGAAGAACAGACAATACAGTGACCAAAAGAGTAATAAGGAGCTGTAACTCAAAGAAGAACAGACAATACAGTGGCCAAAAGAGTAATAAGGAGCTGTAACTCAAAGAAGAACAGACAATACAGTGGCCAAAAGAGTAATAAGGAGCTGTAACTCAAAGAAGAACAGACAATACAGTGGCCAAAAGAGTAATAAGGAGCTGTAACTCAAAGAAGAACAGACAATACAGTGGCCAAAAGAGTGATAAGGAGCTGTAACTCAAAGAAGAACAGACAATACAGTGACCAAAAGAGTAATAAGGAGCTGTAACTCAAAGAAGAACAGACAATACAGTGACCAAAAGAGTAATAAGGAGCTGTAACTCAAAGAAGAACAGACAATACAGTGGCCAAAAGAGTAATAAGGAGCTGTAACTCAAAGAAGAACAGACAATACAGTGGCCAAAAGAAGAACAGACAATACAGTGGCCAAAAGAGTAATAAGGAGCTGTAACTCAAAGAAGAACAGACAATACAGTGGCCAAAAGAGTAATAAGGAGCTGTAACTCAAAGAAGAACAGACAATACAGTGGCCAAAAGAGTAATAAGGAGCTGTAACTCAAAGAAGAACAGACAATACAGTGGCCAAAAGAGTAATAAGGAGCTATAACTCAAAGAAGAACAGACAATACAGTGACCAAAAGAGTAATAAGGAGTGTAACTCAAAGAAGAACAGACAATACAGTGGCCAAAAGAGTAATAAGGAGCTGTAACTCAAAGAAGAACAGACAATACAGTGGCCAAAAGAGTAATAAGGAGCTGTAACTCAAAGAAGAACAGACAATACAGTGGCCAAAAGAGTAATAAGGAGCTGTAACTCAAAGAAGAACAGACAATACAGTGGCCAAAAGAGTAATAAGGAGCTATAACTCAAAGAAGAACAGACAATAAAGTGACCAAAAGAGTAATAAGGAGTGTAACTCAAAGAAGAACAGACAATACAGTGGCCAAAAGAGTAATAAGGAGTGTAACTCAAAGAAGAACAGACAATACAGTGGCCAAAAGAGTAATAAGGAGCTGTAACTCAAAGAAGAACAGACAATACAGTGGCCAAAAGAGTAATAAGGAGCTGTAACTCAAAGAAGAACAGACAATACAGTGGCCAAAAGAGTAATAAGGAGCTGTAACTCAAAGAAGAACAGACAATACAGTGACCAAAAGAGTAATAAGGAGCTGTAACTCAAAGAAGAACAGACAATACAGTGACCAAAAGAGTGATAAGGAGCTGTAACTCAAAGAAGAACAGACAATACAGTGGCCAAAAGAGTAATAAGGAGCTGTAACTCAAAGAAGAACAGACAATACAGTGACCAAAAGAGTAATAAGGAGCTGTAACTCAAAGAAGAACAGACAATACAGTGGCCAAAAGAGTAATAAGGAGCTGTAACTCAGAGAAGAACAGACAATACAGTGGCCAAAAGAGTAATAAGGAGCTGTAACTCAAAGAAGAACAGACAATACAGTGACCAAAAGAGTAATAAGGAGCTGTAACTCAGAGAAGAACAGACAATACAGTGGCCAAAAGAGTAATAAGGAGCTGTAACTCAAAGAAGAACAGACAATACAGTGGCCAAAAGAGTAATAAGGAGCTGTAACTCAAAGAAGAACAGACAATACAGTGGCCAAAAGAGTAATAAGGAGCTGTAACTCAAAGAAGAACAGACAATACAGTGGCCAAAAGAGTAATAAGGAGCTGTAACTCAAAGAAGAACAGACAATACAGTGACCAAAAGAGTAATAAGGAGCTGTAACTCAAAGAAGAACAGACAATACAGTGGCCAAAAGAGTAATAAGGAGCTGTAACTCAAAGAAGAACAGACAATACAGTGGCCAAAAGAGTAATAAGGAGCTGTAACTCAAAGAAGAACAGACAATACAGTGACCAAAAGAGTAATAAGGAGTGTAACTCAAAGAAGAACAGACAATACAGTGGCCAAAAGAGTAATAAGGAGTGTAACTCAAAGAAGAACAGACAATACAGTGGTCAAAAGAGTAATAAGGAGCTGTAACTCAAAGAAGAACAGACAATACAGTGGCCAAAAGAGTAATAAGGAGCTGTAACTCAAAGAACAGACAATACAGTGACCAAAAGAGTAATAAGGAGCTGTAACTCAAAGAAGAACAGACAATACAGTGACCAAAAGAGTAATAAGGAGCTGTAACTCAAAGAAGAACAGACAATACAGTGGCCAAAAGAGTAATAAGGAGCTGTAACTCAAAGAAGAACAGACAATACAGTGGCCAAAAGAGTAATAAGGAGCTGTAACTCAAAGAAGAACAGACAATACAGTGGCCAAAAGAGTAATAAGGAGCTGTAACTCAAAGAAGAACAGACAATGCAGTGGCCAAAAGAGTAATAAGGAGCTGTAACTCAAAGAAGAACAGACAATACAGTGGCCAAAAGAGTAATAAGGAGCTGTAACTCAAAGAACAGACAATACAGTGGCCAAAAGAGTAATAAGGAGCTGTAACTCAAAGAAGAACAGACAATACAGTGGCCAAAAGAGTAATAAGGAGCTGTAACTCAAAGAAGAACAGACAATACAGTGGCCAAAAGAGTAATAAGGAGCTGTAACTCAAAGAAGAACAGACAATACAGTGGCCAAAAGAGTAATAAGGAGCTGTAACTCAAAGAAGAACAGACAATACAGTGACCAAAAGAGTGATAAGGAGCTGTAACTCAGAGAAGAACAGACAATACAGTGACCAAAAGAGTAATAAGGAGCTGTAACTCAAAGAAGAACAGACAATACAGTGGCCAAAAGAGTAATAAGGAGCTGTAACTCAAAGAAGAACAGACAATACAGTGACCAAAAGAGTGATAAGGAGCTGTAACTCAGAGAAGAACAGACAATACAGTGACCAAAAGAGTAATAAGGAGCTGTAACTCAAAGAAGAATAGACAATACAGTGGCCAAAAGAGTAATAAGGAGCTGTAACTCAAAGAAGAACAGACAATACAGTGACCAAAAGAGTGATAAGGAGCTGTAACTCAGAGAAGAACAGACAATACAGTGACCAAAAGAGTAATAAGGAGCTGTAACTCAAAGAAGAACAGACAATACAGTGGCCAAAAGAGTAATAAGGAGCTGTAACTCAAAGAAGAACAGACAATACAGTGACCAAAAGAGTGATAAGGAGCTGTAACTCAAAGAAGAACAGACAATACAGTGACCAAAAGAGTAATAAGGAGCTGTAACTCAAAGAAGAACAGACAATACAGTGGCCAAAAGAGTAATAAGGAGCTGTAACTCAAAGAAGAACAGACAATACAGTGGCCAAAAGAGTGATAAGGAGCTGTAACTCAAAGAAGAACAGACAATACAGTGGCCAAAAGAGTAATAAGGAGCTGTAACTCAAAGAAGAACAGACAATACAGTGGCCAAAAGAGTGATAAGGAGCTGTAACTCAAAGAAGAACAGACAATACAGTGGCCAAAAGAGTAATAAGGAGTGTAACTCAAAGAAGAACAGACAATACAGTGACCAAAAGAGTGATAAGGAGCTGTAACTCAGAGAAGAACAGACAATACAGTGACCAAAAGAGTAATAAGGAGCTGTAACTCAAAGAAGAACAGACAATACAGTGGCCAAAAGAGTAATAAGGAGCTGTAACTCAAAGAAGAACAGACAATACAGTGACCAAAAGAGTGATAAGGAGCTGTAACTCAAAGAAGAACAGACAATACAGTGGCCAAAAGAGTAATAAGGAGCTGTAACTCAAAGAAGAACAGACAATACAGTGGCCAAAAGAGTAATAAGGAGCTGTAACTCAAAGAAGAACAGACAATACAGTGGCCAAAAGAGTAATAAGGAGCTGTAACTCAAAGAAGAACAGACAATACAGTGGCCAAAAGAGTAATAAGGAGCTGTAACTCAAAGAAGAACAGACAATACAGTGGCCAAAAGAGTAATAAGGAGCTGTAACTCAAAGAACAGACAATACAGTGACCAAAAGAGTAATAAGGAGCTGTAACTCAAAGAAGAACAGACAATACAGTGGCCAAAAGAGTAATAAGGAGCTGTAACTCAAAGAAGAACAGACAATACAGTAGCCAAAAGAGTAATAAGGAGCTGTAACTCAAAGAAGAACAGACAATACAGTGGCCAAAAGAAGAACAGACAATACAGTGGGCAAAAGAGTAATAAGGAGCTGTAACTCAAAGAAGAACAGACAATACAGTGGCCAAAAGAGTAATAAGGAGCTGTAACTCAAAGAAGAACAGACAATACAGTGACCAAAAGAGTAATAAGGAGCTGTAACTCAAAGAAGAACAGACAATACAGTGACCAAAAGAGTGATAAGGAGCTGTAACTCAAAGAAGAACAGACAATACAGTGACCAAAAGAGTAATAAGGAGCTGTAACTCAAAGAAGAACAGACAATACAGTGGCCAAAAGAGTAATAAGGAGCTGTAACTCAAAGAAGAACAGACAATACAGTGGCCAAAAGAGTAATAAGGAGCTGTAACTCAAAGAAGAACAGACAATGCAGTGGCCAAAAGAGTAATAAGGAGCTGTAACTCAAAGAAGAACAGACAATACAGTGGCCAAAAGAGTAATAAGGAGCTGTAACTCAAAGAACAGACAATACAGTGGCCAAAAGAGTAATAAGGAGCTGTAACTCAAAGAAGAACAGACAATACAGTGGCCAAAAGAGTAATAAGGAGCTGTAACTCAAAGAAGAACAGACAATACAGTGGCCAAAAGAGTAATAAGGAGCTGTAACTCAAAGAAGAACAGACAATACAGTGGCCAAAAGAGTAATAAGGAGCTGTAACTCAAAGAAGAACAGACAATACAGTGACCAAAAGAGTGATAAGGAGCTGTAACTCAGAGAAGAACAGACAATACAGTGACCAAAAGAGTAATAAGGAGCTGTAACTCAAAGAAGAACAGACAATACAGTGGCCAAAAGAGTAATAAGGAGCTGTAACTCAAAGAAGAACAGACAATACAGTGACCAAAAGAGTGATAAGGAGCTGTAACTCAGAGAAGAACAGACAATACAGTGACCAAAAGAGTAATAAGGAGCTGTAACTCAAAGAAGAATAGACAATACAGTGGCCAAAAGAGTAATAAGGAGCTGTAACTCAAAGAAGAACAGACAATACAGTGACCAAAAGAGTGATAAGGAGCTGTAACTCAGAGAAGAACAGACAATACAGTGACCAAAAGAGTAATAAGGAGCTGTAACTCAAAGAAGAACAGACAATACAGTGGCCAAAAGAGTAATAAGGAGCTGTAACTCAAAGAAGAACAGACAATACAGTGACCAAAAGAGTGATAAGGAGCTGTAACTCAAAGAAGAACAGACAATACAGTGACCAAAAGAGTAATAAGGGGCTGTAACTCAAAGAAGAACAGACAATACAGTGGCCAAAAGAGTAATAAGGAGCTGTAACTCAAAGAAGAACAGACAATACAGTGGCCAAAAGAGTGATAAGGAGCTGTAACTCAAAGAAGAACAGACAATACAGTGGCCAAAAGAGTAATAAGGAGCTGTAACTCAAAGAAGAACAGACAATACAGTGGCCAAAAGAGTGATAAGGAGCTGTAACTCAAAGAAGAACAGACAATACAGTGGCCAAAAGAGTAATAAGGAGTGTAACTCAAAGAAGAACAGACAATACAGTGACCAAAAGAGTGATAAGGAGCTGTAACTCAGAGAAGAACAGACAATACAGTGACCAAAAGAGTAATAAGGAGCTGTAACTCAAAGAAGAACAGACAATACAGTGGCCAAAAGAGTAATAAGGAGCTGTAACTCAAAGAAGAACAGACAATACAGTGACCAAAAGAGTGATAAGGAGCTGTAACTCAAAGAAGAACAGACAATACAGTGGCCAAAAGAGTAATAAGGAGCTGTAACTCAAAGAAGAACAGACAATACAGTGGCCAAAAGAGTAATAAGGAGCTGTAACTCAAAGAAGAACAGACAATACAGTGGCCAAAAGAGTAATAAGGAGCTGTAACTCAAAGAAGAACAGACAATACAGTGGCCAAAAGAGTAATAAGGAGCTGTAACTCAAAGAAGAACAGACAATACAGTGGCCAAAAGAGTAATAAGGAGCTGTAACTCAAAGAACAGACAATACAGTGACCAAAAGAGTAATAAGGAGCTGTAACTCAAAGAAGAACAGACAATACAGTGGCCAAAAGAGTAATAAGGAGCTGTAACTCAAAGAAGAACAGACAATACAGTAGCCAAAAGAGTAATAAGGAGCTGTAACTCAAAGAAGAACAGACAATACAGTGGCCAAAAGAAGAACAGACAATACAGTGGGCAAAAGAGTAATAAGGAGCTGTAACTCAAAGAAGAACAGACAATACAGTGGCCAAAAGAGTAATAAGGAGCTGTAACTCAAAGAAGAACAGACAATACAGTGACCAAAAGAGTAATAAGGAGCTGTAACTCAAAGAAGAACAGACAATACAGTGACCAAAAGAGTGATAAGGAGCTGTAACTCAAAGAAGAACAGACAATACAGTGACCAAAAGAGTAATAAGGAGCTGTAACTCAAAGAAGAACAGACAATACAGTGGCCAAAAGAGTAATAAGGAGCTGTAACTCAAAGAAGAACAGACAATACAGTGACCAAAAGAGTGATAAGGAACTGTAACTCAAAGAAGAACAGACACTACAGTGGCCAAAAGAGTAATAAGGAGCTGTAACTCAAAGAAGAACAGACAATACAGTGGCCAAAAGAGTAATAAGGAGCTGTAACTCAAAGAACAGATAATACAGTGGCCAAAAGAGTAATAAGGAGCTGTAACTCAAAGAAGAACAGACAATACAGTGGCCAAAAGAGTAATAAGGAGCTGTAACTCAAAGAAGAACAGACAATACAGTGGCCAAAAGAGTAATAAGGAGCTGTAACTCAAAGAAGAACAGACAATACAGTGGCCAAAAGAGTAATAAGGAGCTGTAACTCAAAGAAGAACAGACAATACAGTGACCAAAAGAGTAATAAGGAGCTGTAACTCAAAGAAGAACAGACAATACAGTGACCAAAAGAGTGATAAGGAGTTGTAACTCAGAGAAGAACAGACAATACAGTGACCAAAAGAGTAATAAGGAGCTGTAACTCAAAGAAGAACAGACAATACAGTGGCCAAAAGAGTAATAAGGAGCTGTAACTCAAAGAAGAACAGACAATACAGTGACCAAAAGAGTGATAAGGAGCTGTAACTCAGAGAAGAACAGACAATACAGTGACCAAAAGAGTAATAAGGAGCTGTAACTCAAAGAAGAACAGACAATACAGTGGCCAAAAGAGTAATAAGGAGCTGTAACTCAAAGAAGAACAGACAATACAGTGACCAAAAGAGTGATAAGGAGCTGTAACTCATAGAAGAACAGACAATACAGTGACCAAAAGAGTAATAAGGAGCTGTAACTCAAAGAAGAACAGACAATACAGTGGCCAAAAGAGTAATAAGGAGCTGTAACTCAAAGAAGAACAGACAATACAGTGGCCAAAAGAGTGATAAGGAGCTGTAACTCAAAGAAGAACAGACAATACAGTGGCCAAAAGAGTGATAAGGAGCTGTAACTCAAAGAAGAACAGACAATACAGTGACCAAAAGAGTAATAAGGAGCTGTAACTCAAAGAAGAACAGACAATACAGTGGCCAAAAGAGTAATAAGGAGCTGTAACTCAAAGAAGAACAGACAATACAGTGGCCAAAAGAGTAATAAGGAGCTGTAACTCAAAGAAGAACAGACAATACAGTGGCCAAAAGAGTAATAAGGAGCTGTAACTCAAAGAAGAACAGACAATACAGTGGCCAAAAGAGTAATAAGGAGCTGTAACTCAAAGAACAGACAATACAGTGACCAAAAGAGTAATAAGGAGCTGTAACTCAAAGAAGAACAGACAATACAGTGACCAAAAGAGTAATAAGGAGCTGTAACTCAAAGAAGAACAGACAATACAGTGGCCAAAAGAGTAATAAGGAGCTGTAACTCAAAGAAGAACAGACAATACAGTGGCCAAAAGAGTAATAAGGAGCTGTAACTCAAAGAAGAACAGACAATACAGTGGCCAAAAGAGTAATAAGGAGCTGTAACTCAAAGAAGAACAGACAATACAGTGGCCAAAAGAGTAATAAGGAGCTGTAACTCAAAGAAGAACAGACAATGCAGTGGCCAAAAGAGTAATAAGGAGCTGTAACTCAAAGAAGAACAGACAATACAGTGGCCAAAAGAGTAATAAGGAGCTGTAACTCAAAGAACAGACAATACAGTGGCCAAAAGAGTAATAAGGAGCTGTAACTCAAAGAAGAACAGACAATACAGTGGCCAAAAGAGTAATAAGGAGCTGTAACTCAAAGAAGAACAGACAATACAGTGGCCAAAAGAGTAATAAGGAGCTGTAACTCAAAGAAGAACAGACAATACAGTGGCCAAAAGAGTAATAAGGAGCTGTAACTCAAAGAAGAACAGACAATACAGTGGCCAAAAGAGTAATAAGGAGCTGTAACTCAAAGAAGAACAGACAATACAGTGGCCAAAAGAGTAATAAGGAGCTGTAACTCAAAGAAGAACAGACAATACAGTGGCCAAAAGAGTAATAAGGAGCTGTAACTCAAAGAAGAACAGACAATACAGTGGCCAAAAGAGTAATAAGGAGCTGTAACTCAAAGAAGAACAGACAATACAGTGGCCAAAAGAGTAATAAGGAGCTGTAACTCAAAGAAGAACAGACAATACAGTGGCCAAAAGAGTAATAAGGAGCTGTAACTCAAAGAAGAACAGACAATACAGTGGCCAAAAGAGTAATAAGGAGCTGTAACTCAGAGAAGAACAGACAATACAGTGGCCAAAAGAGTAATAAGGAGCTGTAACTCAAAGAACAGACAATACAGTGGCCAAAAGAGTAATAAGGAGCTGTAACTCAAAGAAGAACAGACAATACAGTGGCCAAAAGAGTAATAAGGAGCTGTAACTCAAAGAAGAACAGACAATACAGTGACCAAAAGAGTAATAAGGAGCTGTAACTCAAAGAACAGACAATACAGTGACCAAAAGAGTAATAAGGAGCTGTAACTCAAAGAAGAACAGACAATACAGTGACCAAAAGAGTAATAAGGAGCTGTAACTCAAAGAAGAACAGACAATACAGTGGCCAAAAGAGTAATAAGGAGCTGTAACTCAAAGAAGAACAGACAATACAGTGGCCAAAAGAGTAATAAGGAGCTGTAACTCAAAGAAGAACAGGCAATACAGTGGCCAAAAGAGTAATAAGGAGCTGTAACTCAAAGAAGAACAGACAATACAGTGACCAAAAGAGTAATAAGGAGCTGTAACTCAAAGAAGAACAGACAATACAGTGGCCAAAAGAGTAATAAGGAGCTGTAACTCAGAGAAGAACAGACAATACAGTGGCCAAAAGAGTAATAAGGAGCTGTAACTCAAAGAAGAACAGACAATACAGTGGCCAAAAGAGTAATAAGGAGCTGTAACTCAGAGAAGAACAGACAATACAGTGACCAAAAGAGTAATAAGGAGCTGTAACTCAAAGAAGAACAGACAATACAGTGACCAAAAGAGTAATAAGGAGCTGTAACTCAAAGAAGAACAGACAATACAGTGGCCAAAAGAGTAATAAGGAGCTGTAACTCAAAGAAGAACAGACAATACAGTGGCCAAAAGAGTAATAAGGAGGTGTAACTCAAAGAAGAACAGACAATACAGTTGCCAAAAGAGTAATAAGGAGCTGTAACTCAAAGAAGAACAGACAATACAGTGGCCAAAAGAGTAATAAGGAGCTGTAACTCAAAGAAGAACAGACAATACAGTGGCCAAAAGAGTAATAAGGAGCTGTAACTCAAAGAAGAACAGACAATACAGTGGCCAAAAGAGTAATAAGGAGCTGTAACTCAAAGAAGAACAGACAATACAGTGGCCAAAAGAGTAATAAGGAGCTGTAACTCAAAGAAGAACAGACAATACAGTGGCCAAAAGAGTAATAAGGAGCTGTAACTCAAAGAAGAACAGACAATACAGTGGCCAAAAGAGTAATAAGGAGCTGTAACTCAAAGAAGAACAGACAATACAGTGACCAAAAGAGTAATAAGGTGCTGTAACTCAGAGAAGAACAGACAATACAGTGACCAAAAGAGTAATAAGGAGCTGTAACTCAAAGAAGAACAGACAATACAGTGGCCAAAAGAGTAATAAGGAGCTGTAACTCAAAGAAGAACAGACAATACAGTGACCAAAAGAGTAATAAGGAGCTGTAACTCAAAGAACAGACAATACAGTGACCAAAAGAGTAATAAGGAGCTGTAACTCAAAGAACAACAGACAATACAGTGACCAAAAGAGTAATAAGGAGCTGTAACTCAAAGAAGAACAGACAATACAGTGGCCAAAAGAGTAATAAGGAGCTGTAACTCAAAGAAGAACAGACAATACAGTGGCCAAAAGAGTAATAAGGAGCTGTAACTCAAAGAAGAACAGGCAATACAGTGGCCAAAAGAGTAATAAGGAGCTGTAACTCAAAGAAGAACAGACAATACAGTGACCAAAAGAGTAATAAGGAGCTGTAACTCAAAGAAGAACAGACAATACAGTGGCCAAAAGAGTAATAAGGAGCTGTAACTCAAAGAAGAACAGACAATACAGTGGCCAAAAGAGTAATAAGGAGCTGTAACTCAAAGAAGAACAGACAATACAGTGGCCAAAAGAGTAATAAGGAGCTGTAACTCAGAGAAGAACAGACAATACAGTGGCCAAAAGAGTAATAAGGAGCTGTAACTCAAAGAAGAACAGACAATACAGTGACCAAAAGAGTAATAAGGAGCTGTAACTCAAAGAAGAACAGACAATACAGTGGCCAAAAGAGTAATAAGGAGCTGTAACTCAAAGAAGAACAGACAATACAGTGGCCAAAAGAGTAATAAGGAGCTGTAACTCAAAGAAGAACAGACAATACAGTGGCCAAAAGAGTAATAAGGAGCTGTAACTCAAAGAAGAACAGACAATACAGTGGCCAAAAGAGTAATAAGGAGCTGTAACTCAAAGAAGAACAGACAATACAGTGGCCAAAAGAGTAATAAGGAGCTGTAACTCAAAGAAGAACAGACAATACAGTGGCCAAAAGAGTAATAAGGAGCTGTAACTCAAAGAAGAACAGACAATACAGTGGCCAAAAGAGTAATAAGGAGCTGTAACTCAAAGAAGAACAGACAATACAGTGACCAAAAGAGTAATAAGGTGCTGTAACTCAGAGAAGAACAGACAAT
Source organism: Bathymodiolus brooksi (assembly GCA_963680875.1). Taxonomy (NCBI): domain Eukaryota; kingdom Metazoa; phylum Mollusca; class Bivalvia; order Mytilida; family Modiolidae; genus Bathymodiolus; species Bathymodiolus brooksi. The sequence continues at coordinate 20,051,690 of OY804576.1, forward strand.
ACAGTGACCAAAAGAGTAATAAGGAGCTGTAACTCAAAGAAGAACGGACAATACAGTGACCAAAAGAGTAATAAGGAGCTGTAACTCAGAGAAGAACAGACAATACAGTGACCAAAAGAGTAATAAGGAGCTGTAACTCAGAGAAGAACAGACAATACAGTGACCAAAAGAGTAATAAGGAGCTGTAACTCAAAGAAGAACAGACAATACAGTGGCCAAAAGAGTAATAAGGAGCTGTAACTCAGAGAAGAACAGACAATACAGTGACCAAAAGAGTAATAAGGAGCTGTAACTCAAAGAAGAACAGACAATACAGTGACCAAAAGAGTAATAAGGAGCTGTAACTCAAAGAAGAACAGACAATACAGTGGCCAAAAGAGTAATAAGGAGCTGTAACTCAGAGAAGAACAGACAATACAGTGACCAAAAGAGTAATAAGGAGCTGTAACTCAAAGAAGAACAGACAATACAGTGGCCAAAAGAGTAATAAGGAGCTGTAACTCAAAGAAGAACAGACAATACAGTGGCCAAAAGAGTAATAAGGAGCTGTAACTCAAAGAAGAACAGACAATACAGTGGCCAAAAGAGTAATAAGGAGCTGTAACTCAAAGAAGAACAGACAATACAGTGACCAAAAGAGTAATAAGGAGCTGTAACTTAGAGAAGAACAGACAATACAGTGACCAAAAGAGTAATAAGGAGCTGTAACTCAAAGAAGAACAGACAATACAGTGACCAAAAGAGTAATAAGGAGCTGTAACTCAAAGAAGAACAGACAATACAGTGACCAAAAGAGTAATAAGGAGCTGTAACTCAGAGAAGAACAGACAATACAGTGACCAAAAGAGTAATAAGGAGCTGTAACTCAAAGAAGAACAGACAATACAGTGGCCAAAAGAGTAATAAGGAGCTGTAACTCAAAGAAGAACAGACAATACAGTGGCCAAAAGAGTAATAAGGAGCTGTAACTCAAAGAAGAACAGACAATACAGTGGCCAAAAGAGTAATAAGGAGCTGTAACTCAAAGAAGAACAGACAATACAGTGACCAAAAGAGTAATAAGGAGCTGTAACTCAAAGAAGAACAGACAATACAGTGACCAAAAGAGTAATAAGGAGCTGTAACTCAAAGAAGAACAGACAATACAGTGGCCAAAAGAGTAATAAGGAGCTGTAACTCAGAGAAGAACAGACAATACAGTGACCAAAAGAGTAATAAGGAGCTGTAACTCAGAGAAGAACAGACAATACAGTGACCAAAAGAGTAATAAGGAGCTGTAACTCAAAGAAGAACAGACAATACAGTGGCCAAAAGAGTAATAAGGAGCTGTAACTCAGAGAAGAACAGACAATACAGTGACCAAAAGAGTAATAAGGAGCTGTAACTCAAAGAAGAACAGACAATACAGTGGCCAAAAGAGTAATAAGGAGCTGTAACTCAAAGAAGAACAGACAATACAGTGGCCAAAAGAGTAATAAGGAGCTGTAACTCAGAGAAGAACAGACAATACAGTGGCCAAAAGAGTAATAAGGAGCTGTAACTCAAAGAACAGACAATACAGTGGCCAAAAGAGTAATAAGGAGCTGTAACTCAAAGAAGAACAGACAATACAGTGGCCAAAAGAGTAATAAGGAGCTGTAACTCAAAGAAGAACAGACAATACAGTGACCAAAAGAGTAATAAGGAGCTGTAACTCAAAGAACAGACAATACAGTGACCAAAAGAGTAATAAGGAGCTGTAACTCAAAGAAGAACAGACAATACAGTGACCAAAAGAGTAATAAGGAGCTGTAACTCAAAGAAGAACAGACAATACAGTGGCCAAAAGAGTAATAAGGAGCTGTAACTCAAAGAAGAACAGACAATACAGTGCCAAAAGAGTAATAAGGAGCTGTAACTCAAAGAAGAACAGACAATACAGTGGCCAAAAGAGTAATAAGGAGCTGTAACTCAAAGAAGAACAGACAATACAGTGACCAAAAGAGTAATAAGGAGCTGTAACTCAAAGAAGAACAGACAATACAGTGGCCAAAAGAGTAATAAGGAGCTGTAACTCAAGAAGAACAGACAATACAGTGGCCAAAAGAGTAATAAGGAGCTGTAACTCAAAGAAGAACAGACAATACAGTGGCCAAAAGAGTAATAAGGAGCTGTAACTCAGAGAAGAACAGACAATACAGTGACCAAAAGAGTAATAAGGAGCTGGAACTCAAAGAAGAACAGACAATACAGTGACCAAAAGAGTAATAAGGAGCTGTAACTCAAAGAAGAACAGACAATACAGTGGCCAAAAGAGTAATAAGGAGCTGTAACTCAAAGAAGAACAGACAATACAGTGGCCAAAAGAGTAATAAGGAGGTGTAACTCAAAGAAGAACAGACAATACAGTTGCCAAAAGAGTAATAAGGAGCTGTAACTCAAAGAAGAACAGACAATACAGTGGCCAAAAGAGTAATAAGGAGCTGTAACTCAAAGAAGAACAGACAATACAGTGGCCAAAAGAGTAATAAGGAGCTGTAACTCAAAGAAGAACAGACAATACAGTGGCCAAAAGAGTAATAAGGAGCTGTAACTCAAAGAAGAACAGACAATACAGTGGCCAAAAGAGTAATAAGGAGCTGTAACTCAAAGAAGAACAGACAATACAGTGGCCAAAAGAGTAATAAGGAGCTGTAACTCAAAGAAGAACAGACAATACAGTGGCCAAAAGAGTAATAAGGAGCTGTAACTCAAAGAAGAACAGACAATACAGTGACCAAAAGAGTAATAAGGAGCTGTAACTCAGAGAAGAACAGACAATACAGTGACCAAAAGAGTAATAAGGAGCTGTAACTCAAAGAAGAACAGACAATACAGTGGCCAAAAGAGTAATAAGGAGCTGTAACTCAAAGAAGAACAGACAATACAGTGACCAAAAGAGTAATAAGGAGCTGTAACTCAAAGAACAGACAATACAGTGACCAAAAGAGTAATAAGGAGCTGTAACTCAAAGAAGAACAGACAATACAGTGACCAAAAGAGTAATAAGGAGCTGTAACTCAAAGAAGAACAGACAATACAGTGGCCAAAAGAGTAATAAGGAGCTGTAACTCAAAGAAGAACAGACAATACAGTGGCCAAAAGAGTAATAAGGAGCTGTAACTCAAAGAAGAACAGGCAATACAGTGGCCAAAAGAGTAATAAGGAGCTGTAACTCAAAGAAGAACAGACAATACAGTGACCAAAAGAGTAATAAGGAGCTGTAACTCAAAGAAGAACAGACAATACAGTGGCCAAAAGAGGTAATAAGGAGCTGTAACTCAGAGACGAACAGACAATACAGTGGCCAAAAGAGTAATAAGGAGCTGTAACTCAAAGAAGAACAGACAATACAGTGGCCAAAAGAGTAATAAGGAGCTGTAACTCAGAGAAGAACAGACAATACAGTGGCCAAAAGAGTAATAAGGAGCTGTAACTCAAAGAAGAACAGACAATACAGTGACCAAAAGAGTAATAAGGAGCTGTAACTCAAAGAAGAACAGACAATACAGTGGCCAAAAGAGTAATAAGGAGCTGTAACTCAAAGAAGAACAGACAATACAGTGGCCAAAAGAGTAATAAGGAGCTGTAACTCAAAGAAGAACAGACAATACAGTGGCCAAAAGAGTAATAAGGAGCTGTAACTCAAAGAAGAACAGACAATACAGTGGCCAAAAGAGTAATAAGGAGCTGTAACTCAAAGAAGAACAGACAATACAGTGGCCAAAAGAGTAATAAGGAGCTGTAACTCAAAGAAGAACAGACAATACAGTGGCCAAAAGAGTAATAAGGAGCTGTAACTCAAAGAAGAACAGACAATACAGTGGCCAAAAGAGTAATAAGGAGCTGTAACTCAAAGAAGAACAGACAATACAGTGACCAAAAGAGTAATAAGGAGCTGTAACTCAGAGAAGAACAGACAATACAGTGACCAAAAGAGTAATAAGGAGCTGTAACTCAAAGAAGAACAGACAATACAGTGACCAAAAGAGTAATAAGGAGCTGTAACTCAGAGAAGAACAGACAATACAGTGACCAAAAGAGTAATAAGGAGCTGTAACTCAGAGAAGAACAGACAATACAGTGACCAAAAGAGTAATAAGGAGCTGTAACTCAAAGAAGAACAGACAATACAGTGACCAAAAGAGTAATAAGGAGCTGTAACTCAGAGAAGAACAGACAATACAGTGACCAAAAGAGTAATAAGGAGCTGTAACTCAAGAGAAGAACAGACAATACAGTGACCAAAAGAGTAATAAGGAGCTGTAACTCAAAGAAGAACAGACAATACAGTGGCCAAAAGAGTAATAAGGAGCTGTAACTCAAAGAAGAACAGACAATACAGTGACCAAAAGAGTAATAAGGAGCTGTAACTCAAAGAAGAACAGACAATACAGTGGCCAAAAGAGTAATAAGGAGCTGTAACTCAAAGAAGAACAGACAATACAGTGGCCAAAAGAGTAATAAGGAGCTGTAACTCAAAGAAGAACAGACAATACAGTGGCCAAAAGAGTAATAAGGAGCTGTAACTCAAAGAAGAACAGACAATACAGTGGACCAAAAGAGTAATAAGGAGCTGTAACTCAAAGAAGAACAGACAATACAGTGACCAAAAGAGTAATAAGGAGCTGTAACTCAAAGAAGAACAGACAATACAGTGACCAAAAGAGTAATAAGGAGCTGTAACTCAGAGAAGAACAGACAATACAGTGACCAAAAGAGTAATAAGGAGCTGTAACTCAGAGAAGAACAGACAATACAGTGACCAAAAGAGTAATAAGGAGCTGTAACTCAAAGAAGAACAGACAATACAGTGGCCAAAAGAGTAATAAGGAGCTGTAACTCAAAGAAGCAAAGAAGAACAGACAATACAGTGACCAAAAGAGTAATAAGGAGCTGTAACTTAGAGAAGAACAGACAATACAGTGACCAAAAGAGTAATAAGGAGCTGTAACTCAAAGAAGAACAGACAATACAGTGACCAAAAGAGTAATAAGGAGCTGTAACTCAGAGAAGAACAGACAATACAGTGACCAAAAGAGTAATAAGGAGCTGTAACTCAGAGAAGAACAGACAATACAGTGACCAAAAGAGTAATAAGGAGCTGTAACTCAAAGAAGAACAGACAATACAGTGGCCAAAAGAGTAATAAGGAGCTGTAACTCAAAGAAGAACAGACAATACAGTGGCCAAAAGAGTAATAAGGAGCTGTAACTCAAAGAAGAACAGACAATACAGTGGCCAAAAGAGTAATAAGGAGCTGTAACTCAAAGAAGAACAGACAATACAGTGACCAAAAGAGTAATAAGGAGCTGTAACTCAAAGAAGAACAGACAATACAGTGACCAAAAGAGTAATAAGGAGCTGTAACTCAAAGAAGAACAGACAATACAGTGGCCAAAAGAGTAATAAGGAGCTGTAACTCAAAGAAGAACAGACAATACAGTGGCCAAAAGAGTAATAAGGAGCTGTAACTCAAAGAAGAACAGACAATACAGTGACCAAAAGAGTAATAAGGAGCTGTAACTCAAAGAAGAACAGACAATACAGTGGCCAAAAGAGTAATAAGGAGCTGTAACTCAAAGAAGAACAGACAATACAGTGGCCAAAAGAGTAATAAGGAGCTGTAACTCAAAGAAGAACAGACAATACAGTGGCCAAAAGAGTAATAAGGAGCTGTAACTCAAAGAAGAACAGACAATACAGTGGCCAAAAGAGTAATAAGGAGCTGTAACTCAAAGAAGAACAGACAATACAGTGACCAAAAGAGTAATAAGGAGCTGTAACTCAAAGAAGAACAGACAATACAGTGACCAAAAGAGTAATAAGGAGTGTAACTCAAAGAAGAACAGACAATACAGTGGCCAAAAGAGTGATAAGGAGCTGTAACTCAAAGAAGAACAGACAATACAGTGGCCAAAAGAGTAATAAGGAGCTGTAACTCAAAGAAGAACAGACAATACAGTGGCCAAAAGAGTAATAAGGAGCTGTAACTCAAAGAAGAACAGACACTACAGTGACCAAAAGAGTAATAAGGAGCTGTAACTCAAAGAAGAACAGACAATACAGTGGCCAAAAGAGTAATAAGGAGCTGTAACTCAAAGAAGAACAGACAATACAGTGACCAAAAGAGTAATAAGGAGCTGTAACTCAAAGAAGAACAGGCAATACAGTGGCCAAAAGAGTAATAAGGAGCTGTAACTCAAAGAAGAACAGACAATACAGTGGCCAAAAGAGTAATAAGGAGCTGTAACTCAAAGAAGAACAGACAATACAGTGACCAAAAGAGTAATAAGGAGCTGTAACTCAAAGAAGAACAGACAATACAGTGACCAAAAGAGTAATAAGGAGCTGTAACTCAAAGAAGAACAGACAATACAGTGACCAAAAGAGTAATAAGGAGCTGTAACTCAAAGAAGAACAGACAATACAGTGACCAAAAGAGTAATAAGGAGCTGTAACTCAAAGAAGAACAGACAATACAGTGACCAAAAGAGTAATAAGGAGCTGTAACTCAAAGAAGAACAGACAATATAGTGACCAAAAGAGTAATAAGGAGTGTAACTCAAAGAAGAACAGACAATACAGTGGCCAAAAGAGTGATAAGGAGCTGTAACTCAGAGAAGAACAGACAATACAGTGACCAAAAGAGTGATAAGGAGCTGTAACTCAAAGAAGAACAGACAATACAGTGGCCAAAAGAAAAATGACAACAAACCAACAATGATGTACAAAACACTACAAAGAAAACTGCAGATTGAACATCACAAAACACCTGGTGTGAACTCTGGTGCTCTGGAAAGGGAAGTGGTTCCTGCTGCACTAGTGGCACCTGTTGTGTTACTGTTAAGTGGCATGAACATCATGTGACATGGACATATACAATTATTTATGTATATGTCAATTATGTATGCTCTAATGTATAGAGTGTTCTGCTGGTTTAAGTTAGCCCTTTAGTTGTCTAATTTAGTGTCCTATAAATTCATCTGTTTAATCCTTACTATGTTGTCTAGCAACTGTTTTCTTTATTTCTTCTTTATATGTGTAAATGTTCTTGTGTTAAATCTTTTTTTCATAATTAGAATACAATTCTGACAAATTATCAAAAACTTAGAGCATTTCTTTTGAAAATCTATTATTTTGAAATAATGTGAAAAGTAAGAATTTATATCTGTCAAAACCTCACATGAAAAAATAAACATGCATTTATTTTCACATAATGGAAAAAAGTTGGAATAAGTTTCTGTCAAAACTAAAAGTTTGTAAAAATAAACAGACAATTTATGCCATCCTTCAAACGCTTGTAAAATTTACATTATATTTATATAAAGTTTAAATGTGTTAATGTGTCAGGGGAGGAAAGATCTCTGATGAACCATTTTTCACAGAGAAATGTTTATCTTCAGATTCCTATCACTAATTTGTCAGAAAAATGACCATCTACCATGTGTAGAGGGGCCTCAAAGGAGGTTTATATAAAATCTGACTTTATAACACACAACTGGTTTATTTGTGGAGAACCTTATCTCATAGATAACACAAGGAGATTTGTTAGAATATGATATGAAATGAAAAAAAATGTTGAAAACTGAAATAATATGTTTTGAGAGTTGAAGGTAATATTAATAGAGTGCTGTGGAGGAGAAGTTTTGTCAAAGAAATTACCTCTCAGTATGATAGCAGAACTCAGTAGTAGTAGGATGTAATTATACACAACACAGCAAATATGAAGGGTAAGATACCTTACTTTACTTATCTTCAGTTTTTTGTAGTTTTTTCTATAATTTTTAATTAATTTGATTATTTTCATAGACATCTTTTGTCTGTAATAAACACACAATAAAATAGGAAGTTATATTATTTTAGTATTAATATCAGAATAGTAATCAGATGTTTGTGAATTTTGGTTAAAAAAAACCCAATATATCTCTCCTGTATAAAACAGCCATAATTTAATTAATAACCAGGGTTATCATACAATTACATAGGTATATTTTGTTTTAGTTTCATTATCAATTAATTTGAAGAAAAATGTTGGAAGTGAAAGAAAAAATTGTTATATCTTCATAGTTTTTTACCTCAAAAATAGCGAAAATTAAAACACTGCAAATATTAATACTTTCATCGTATTGTAGTAGTGTTTTTGTATTGTGGGAATAAGATACTATAAGATTTAAGTTCGACTTGTATCACAGGTTTTTTTCTTATATTGTATTATGGTAGGAATGCAAAACTATCAATTTTATTTTATTAAAAAAAAATCAATTTGATATTTCATATTTGAAACATTGATAGAGTTGTATACTGAAAAAACAAAATAATTTTTTTTTGTTAGCAATGAATTTTAGACATATGTAAATGATTTGTTGATTCACTGCAAAATATGACTCTAGAATCATTTTTGGATATTTTATCAAATTTTCACACAACTATAAACATAATTCCTTCCAATTAATTTTTTACGAATTTAAAAGAAGAAAAAAATGTTGTGACTTCAGATTATAGTAATGTTTCATTTGCAGCAAAGTAAAGACAACTAATTACAAATATTTCACATGTTTTATATAATACCAAACTTATGTCAACATTTCTGACTAAATATTTATTTGTAATATATCAAAAAACCCTTCTATAAATTATCATATTAGACATACAAAAAAATGTAGTCTTTGAAGTTATTTTCATATTTGTGACAAAGTTATATTTATAATTGACAAGTTGGTAGTACCAGATGTCTCTTAAAATATTGTATATCTTTGTTTTTATTTACTTAACATTTCCAGGAATTCTTTTTTAAGTTGAAAGGAAATGTTTGAGTTTTTTTTTGTAAAGCTGTGATTTGGAATGTAGATTAAAAGCAATTTAGAGAGTGTTTTAGTGATTTATTAAGAGGAAATCTGGACGTAATCAGATGTGATAGACAATTTGATATCAGCCATTGGAACAGGGCGATAGATAATAATATCAAACCAATGGAACTATACTTTATCTCTGGTAGACTGAAGACCTGTAGATAAATATATTTTTGTTGTTTTGCCTATTGTTCTATGATAAGGAAAGCTTTTCACTAATTGAAACAGTTGTATATTTGTTAAATAGTACATACTCCCCCCTGGTGTATATTATCTTTCTATAATATTATATAATACACAGGGGGGGGTAATAAATTGTTATATTGGGATTGGTCACTGAAATATGTTCATATATCCTGCTAACAAATATATGAAAATATGTCAATTTAAATGACAAAATATATAATGTTATCTCATACATGTGTAGGTTATACCAAGGAGGGTGGATGCCCCATGTTTTACCTGACTTAGACTCGTAGATTGATACACAATGATAACTTAATATTTTATCTTGAGGAATTTGTCCTTATCTTAAGATCAATCATGATTAATGAAGGGTATTTTATTACATTTTAAGACATTATTGTACAAATTACTCTATATCATGCTAACATATATAATACAAATAATGTGAAAGACAATATAATATATGTATATCTTGTATGAATAGACTAGAATAGAATAGTTTTTATTAAATCAATCAAGAAGCCCATGAGAGCACAGAATTACAGATATTTACATTTTACACTTACAATGAATTTGATGATTAGTAACATGTATGACATATATAAAAAAGAATGTATGTATATTGTATTTTGTATAAAGATCATAAAATATTCAATGCTGAAAAAAGGAAAATTGTGGAATATTATACAAATATATCCTGTTAGTGAGGGTTATTTGCGAAAAATACCTGTTGAGAGGAGAGGCAAATATCCCAAGCCGCTTTAACAGGATATAATTATTTGTTTAATTCCGCGGAATATTTAACAGCAAGTAAAACAGTGGCATGCAAGTAGGTTCAGAACTTCAGACCACCTCGTTCATTTGATTTTCAAGACTTTTATCAATGTACGAAAACCGGAAAAATCTTTATGGAACAAAATCAAAAATAGAATAAATCACGGTTTTGCTTTAATATACAACATGTAAATAAAAAAAATGCAAATGAATTTGAAATATATACATTTCAACGATTTCAAGCATAACGGCTGACACTGTCGTCTGTCATTTTTCTTTACTTTTGCATTGGTTGAAAGAAGAAACCTGAGTAATTTGAATTACATCCGTGATGTCATAAACTATTTAAAGAAGGGATTTCCCCTCGAGTGGGGTATTTGCCTATAGTACCATGGTATTTGCTTAGGTAAATACCACGCTATAGGGAATTCCCAAGGGCAAATACCCCGGCTATGGGGATAAAGTGGAAAAAACTAAGGATTGGTAAAAAATACCCCTTTCATCAACCAATCAGAAGACAGCATTCATATATAAGGTGGAATTATGGTTTTTATTGTTTCAAGAAATTTTCCAAAGACTTGTACTTACTGTTGAGTCATGATAGCTGAGGAAAGTAAATTGATAGCTAATTGGTCTGTTAGGGCCACAAAAATGTATGAATAATTCTGTGATCTTTTAAATATCCAGCTGTTTTGACCCCTACCACAAGATACCCCCATAGTTACTTCTTGTTATGATACTGTATCAGATTGTTCTACATGTACAAAGATTTTTACATCTTGTTATGATACTGTATCATAACTGTATCAGATTGTTCTACATGTACAAAGATTTTTACATCTGTGTTTGTTTATATCTCAATTGAAATGTAGAATTATTGGTGATAACAAAGTATGTCCTGTATCATACCTATTATAAAATGTAGAATTATTGGTGATAACAAAGTATGTCCTGTATCATACCTATTATAAAATGTAGAATTATTGGTGATAACAAAGTATGCCCTGTATCATACTTATTATAAAAAAAACCAGTTACATTGCTTATTCATGGATGAATCTCTATTTTCGTATTTGGAATGACAGACCTTGTTATGTAGAAATTCATTGGACTACTGATATTACTTCAATTTAACAATGTATTCTAGTTATTTGTGGGGTATATAAAGTTTTTTAGTTCTAACACAGTCATACAATAACAGGAGACTGACAAGCTCCTAAAATCTCCTAAAAAATCTCATGTGTCCATAGATATCAGCGTGAACAAATTTATGAACAGAAAATTTGACAATCAAACACAATGTACTCGTATAACCTTTATAAATATTATAATATCTCAAAACAAAAGTGTTTATAATCTAATCTGTTGTTATTCATCTTAATATTTTTGTTTTGATAAAAAAAGTACTTAAAAAATAATTCATTTTTTTATCTTATTTATATTACTCTTTGTGAAACCTACATTTAGAGACAACTAGAAAAACAAATTACCTATAATACCTATAAAATAAAAAATATAATTATCCACATAGAAATCTGGAGAAAACTTCACTTGCTTGTGTCTTATCCTTTATGTTTATTTGCAAATATGTTTCAACTAAGACCCTGTTCACACTAAGCGTATTTAGATCGATCACGATCGCTTCGAGATCAATTTCAATGTTCACATCAAAGAAAGATCGATCACAATCGGTCTAATTTGAGAACCATAAAATTTGTGGTTTAAATTAGATCGCTCTAAACTAGAGCGCTTTCACAGTTAGATGAGAGCAACTAAATCGATTCGAGATCGGTTCAAAACGTGTTCATTAGGCATGCGTTGAATAAAAAGTCTGTAGATCCTCCTTTGAAGCAGTCTTCTGGTCATAAAGTCAACTATCATTGCATTTAAAATGCAAATAAGCATAAACAACACTCTGTTTGCAAGATCAGCCATGATTATATCTAAGCAACAGTCTGCTGATGGCACGTGCCCAGAAGACAACAGAAAATTGAATCGATTCGAGATCGAATCAGATGAGCAGTATGAACAGTGGTTATTACGGGAAACGATTGCAATCGGTTCGAGATCGATCCAATCTGAACACAAAGCGGTTTCAAACTGAATCGAACTAACCTAAACCGATCGCAATCGATCTATATGTGAACACGGTCATAATCTAGAAATCTCCCACTGGTTAAAATGTTGTGACTCAATGGTATCTTGACAAGTAAAGTGGTCTCTTTAGAAGTCTGATTTCTTTTTAATTATATTTCTCTAATACTACAAAAGGACATTAATTTACCATGACTTGTGGAAGAAATTATAACTTGTATAACAGGAATTTACTGTTGTAATGTTTTATATACAAACCAATTTTACTTAAGATAAAGTTTCAGGGAATATTTCCTCTTTTGAACACTACAAATATTACTATGTAAAAAATTACATAATTTATAAAAATTATTGTGGAGGGAATGAGGAGTCAGAGTGAAGGTAACCTCATGTGATAGCTAGATCTGATAGAGGTTTTTACAATGTGACAATAAATGTCCTGTATCTACAGCTGTTGAGTGGATCCTAGATTTCTATGACAACTATATCTATAAAATAGTAGTTAAATAGATCACTCTTTTTCTCAGATCAGTGTTTTTGACTTAATTATCTCAGACTTCAAATAGCTTTCTCTACAATATATTGACACCTCTTTAATATGGATGATTGTTTCAAAGTTTTTATGAATGAAGAAAGCTAATAAAACATAGTACTGTTTGGGTTTTTATCATAATTTAATGTTTCTTGGTGGTTCATAGATTAATACTGTCAGTTACAGAATTACTGCCCTTTAAAAAATGAAAACTAAGGCATGTAAATGTGGCACAAATATAGAGTTACTTCTCCTATATATAAAAGAAAGCACTGACCTTAGATAATTAAAAGTCAGCTGTGACAACGGCACTGTATAATTGTATAATTGTCGTCAATTGTGACATACACTACATAATTAGTTGTGTTTCATTGGTGTGCATGGTTCCAAAAATCAAGACAACTTGCAGATCATATGAAAATTCATAATAGTGGATAAAAACAGAAATACCAATACATGTAAAAATGAATGGAGAGTTTCATGGAAAAAGGTTTAACTCCCAGTAAAACAAAATCTTTCTTTATTCAATTGTTAAGCCAGGACATTTTGGATGTGCTTTTCAATATTTCATTTTGGATAAATAAATTAATGACATCTAAATAAAATATAAAACTATAGATAAATTAGTATACCTGTGTGAAATTTGATTTTATCCTGCAATCAGTACATTTGCTGTACAAATATGCTATACGAATAAATTTTTGCTTTATTCGTACTAAATGAATAAAGTTTTGTACTATACGAATAAACTTTTCAGCCTACGAATAAACTTTCCTGGTACCCTGTAGCTATGTAACAGCGGAGGGTGCAGACAAGTATGAAATTGGTACTAATGTAACGCAGACCACGAAGAAGACACCCTTGACAACATTTATGAAAGGCGAGGAATGACGCTTGTTTCTGTCCTTTTTGTTTAAATCTGACAAGTTTTCCGACTTTTTTTGACATTGCAGGATAAACACAATATACGTACATTGTCGTTAAATATAAAATTCATTTGTACTCGCTGCGAAACAGGCGTGAAAAGCTCGCCAAAGGCTCGCTATTCTGCCTGTTTCTAAAGCTCGTACAAACAAGTTTTATATTTACCGACAATGTACGTATATTGTATATGTATCTGTCTGGCTAATGTTGATTTAAGAACAAAATTAAAATTAGAAGTATTAACATGGGGTACCGATTAACATGTGTTCTATGAAATATTAGAGGCATATTTTAATCTCAAGTTGTAATCTGTAGATAATGTAAATAAAATTGACTGCTGTTAAAAAACCTCCTACTGACACTAAACAGAATTATGGGAACAAACTAAAGCACCAATTCTCATTTTTATGTACATCACAATAAGATACTGGGATGTATTCAGAATTAAGAATATAAGGAATGTTTAATGTCCTGTAATAAAAATTATATATAGTTGTACCAATAACTTGACCATTCCTTACAATTAAAAAAAATATCTTTAAACAAACATGTACTGTAAAACTTCCATAGTTCACCCACCCTCTATTAAAACTACCCAAAACCTGTAAGAACCACAATGTAAGAGTCAGTAGTCAGACAATATAAACCATTTGCACATTCCTGACTTGATTCTAAAATTATGCGGTTTACATTAATTATTTCCCTTTATGGCGGGCAAAAAGGGTTTCCTTTCATGCAAAATTCATATGAAAATAACATATATTCATAATCTGTTCAAATATTTACAAATTATGAAAAAAGTTATACACAAATTTGTTGTACTTTCATTGCTTTTACTAGACCTGGTACCAGTTTGCCTGTCATAAGGTATGCTAAAATTAGTGTGTAGGACATGTTTCTGGAATCACCTTCATAAGGTACGCTAAAATTAGTGTGTAGGACATGTTTCTAGAATTACCCTCATAAGGTATGCTAAAATTAGTGTGTAGGACATGTTTCTAGAATCACCTTCATAAGGTACGCTAAAATTAGTGTGTAGGACATGTTTCCAGAATCACCTTCATAAGGTACGCTAAAATTAGTGTGTAGGACATGTTTCTAGAATCACCTTCATAAGGTATGCTAAAATTAGTGTGTAGGACATGTTTCTAGAATCACCTTCATAAGGTACGCTAAAATTAGTGTGTAGGACATGTTTCTAGAATTACCTTCATAAGGTACGCTAAAATTAGTGTGTAGGACATGTTTCTAGAATTACCTTCATAAGGTATGCTAAAATTAGTGTAGGACATGTTTCTAGAATCACCTTCATAAGGTATGCTAAAATTAGTGTGTAGGACATGTTTCTGGAATCACCTTCATAAGGTATGCTAAAATTAGTGTGTAGGACATGTTTCTAGAATCACCTTCATAAGGTATGCTAAAATTAGTGTGTAGGACATGTTTCTAGAATTACCTTCATAAGGTACGCTAAAATTAGTGTGTAGGACATGTTTCTGGAATCACCTTCATAAGGTATGCTAAAATTAGTGTGTAGGACATGTTTCTGGAATCACCTTCATAAGGTATGCTAAAATTAGTGTGTAGGACATGTTTCTGGAATTACCTTCATAAGGTATGCTAAAATTAGTGTGTAGGACATGTTTCTAGAATCACCTTCATAAGGTACGCTAAATTTAGTGTGTAGGACATGTTTCTAGAATCACCTTCATAAGGTATGCTAAAATTAGTGTGTAGGACATGTTTCTAGAATCACCTTCATAAGGTATGCTAAAATTAGTGTGTAGGACATGTTTCTAGAATCACCTTCATAAGGTATGCTAAAATTAGTGTGTAGGACATGTTTCTAGAATCACCTTCATAAGGTATGCTAAAATTAGTATGTAGGACATGTTTCTAGAATCACCTTCATAAGGTATGCTAAAATTAGTGTGTAGGACATGTTTCTAGAATCACCTTCATAAGGTATGCTAAAATTAGTGTGTAGGACATGTTTCTAGAATCACCTTCATAAGGTATGCTAAAATTAGTGTGTAGGACATGTTTCTAGAATCACCTTCATAAGGTATGCTAAAATTAGTGTGTAGGACATGTTTCTAGAATCACCTTCATAAGGTATGCTAAAATTAGTGTGTAGGACATGTTTCTAGAATCACCTTCATAAGGTATGCTAAAATTAGTGTGTAGGACATGTTTCTAGAATCACCTTCATAAGGTATGCTAAAATTAGTGTGTAGGACATGTTTCTAGAATCACCTTCATAAGGTATGCTAAAATTAGTGTGTAGGACATGTTTCTAGAATCACCTTCATAAGGTATGCTAAAATTAGTGTGTAGGACATGTTTCTAGAATCACCTTCATAAGGTATGCTAAAATTAGTGTGTAGGACATGTTTCTAGAATCACCTTCATAAGGTATGCTAAAATTAGTGTGTAGGACATGTTTCTAGAATCACCTTCATAAGGTATGCTAAAATTCATAAAGATTAGAAAGCCAAAAAAATTATAAATCTTTTGGAGCAAGAAAACCAAAGACCCTCAACAGCTAAAATCAGCTATGGTTACCTATTCCTAAGGGAAGAAACCTTAGTTTGAATAAGTATTGAATTATCTAGGAACTGTAAATTTCAGTGATAAATATGTTTAATTAATCATGTTGGTGCCAAAACACTGACTACTGGGCAGATGACACCCTCAGGAACTAATGCTCCACCAGTAGAGGTATTGACCCAGTGATAGTAATAAATTAAGTTAAATTAAACAAGTAAACCAATGAACCTAAACAGGAGAACCAACATCGGCTAAGGTCACCTATGTCTGAGGGAGGAGAACCTTTGTTTTAGTAATACAAATGTAGTTCAATGAATGTTAATGGAGGGTGAATAAAGAAAGACATGGTATAGATAGAACATACTTAATAAAATGTAGTTAATGACTTAATTATTTGACCTAATTAGTTTACCTTCCCCATTGATAACTGAATATTTTTTTATACTAGTTGAATTAGTACAACACTGTATACTATTTCTACATCATAGATAAAACAAACAAATGAAGTGATCTCAGAGGAAGATGTTAGCCTCCTTATCACTAGATATCTCCTCCTAAGGGATTACCCCCTGCCAAGTTTCCTTGATATTTGACTAGCACTCTGCCAAGGAGATGCATGTCCTTAACTTTATATAAAAAAAAATTAATGTGAAATAATAAAATTTAACAAAATGTAGATTTTGTAATGTTGAGCAATCAGATTATATTTGGTTTAGAACAAGCTAAAGGGAGTTATTTATTAGAATTAGAACTTTACCTGCTCACTTGTTTAAAACACAAATTTACAGTCAAATGATTTTGGAAGAAGAGTCTCTTATTCTATTTCTTGTTTTCTCCTGGTGTGCTTGTTTTCTCCTGGTGTGCTTGTTTTCTCCTGGTGTGCTTGTTTTCTCTTGGTGTGCTTGTTTTCTCCTGGTGTGCTTGTTTTCTCTTGGTGTGCTTGTTTTTTAATTATACATTTGATTTCTGTAGATTACTTTTGAAGTTCAAACTCATACCATTTTAGAGATGTATGCTAAGTTATTCAAACTCGTACCATTTTAGAAGTGTATGCTAAGTTATTCAAACTCATACCATTTTAGAAGTGTATGCTAAGTTATTCAAACTCATACCATTTTAGAAGTGTATGCTAAGTTATTCAAACTCATACCATTTTAGAGGTGTATGCTAAGTTATTCAAACTCATACCATTTTAGAGATGTATGCTAAGTTATTCAAACTCATACCATTTTAGAGGTGTATGCTAAGTTATTCAAACTCATACCATTTTAGAGGTGTATGCTAAGTTATTCAAACTCATACCATTTTAGAGGTGTATGCTAAGTTATTCAAACTCATACCATTTTAGAAGTGTATGCTAAGTTATTTAAACTCATACCATTTAAGAAGTGTATGCTAAGTTATTCGTTGTTAGTTACAGTACTTTAAAAAGTCAAATTAGTTCAATTTTCACCCATAGCAAGGTGTACTCAATACAACTTGTGATAAAGTTTGTCAGTAACTTGTGGCAGGTCGGTGGTTCCATACATTAATTTAACTGACCACCAAACTGTAACTGTAATATTGCTGAGGTGGTGTTAAACACCAATTTCCTATACAGTAGTCACCCTCTGATAAAGCCATCCCTTCTGTAATGAAATACTAGCATTATATGATGGTGGCCTATATTGAGGGGTACCATTTTACTATCTCAGTTCATCTGAAATCTGGCTTGATAAGAGGAATAGCCACTGCTAGGAGTGGCCTTATAAGAGAGTTTGGTTTTATTTGGTTAGTTTATGGAGTTTAACGTCACTTTCAACAATATTTCAGTTATATCGTGGCAGTCAGTTTTATTGGTGGAGGAAACCGGAGTCCCCAGAGAAAACCACCAACCTGGCATAAGTCACTGACAAACTTTATCACATAATGTATCGCCTGAGTGGGATTTGAACTCACAACATTTGTGGTTATAGGTACTGATTGCATAGGTAGTTGTAATTCCAACTACCGTACGACCACAATGGCCCCCCTTAGAGGGAGACTACTGTATACTTTATAAATTAAGTGTACTAAGATCTCATTATTCAAGCCATAGTTGAATGGAATTTGTTTGATAATGAGATATTTTAAATATATTTTGAAACCACTCCGGTTTGAAGTTTTGTAGTAAACCAGTTGATAGATAACTTACATATATTTGTGGAAGTTTCTGGTTCATTTCTTTTAGTCTAAAATAGCAAAAGTATAAAGCACAATATTGAAATCTAGGAGAAAATCAATGACAGGGTGGAACTTTTTTTGCATGTTAAATACAGACAAAGGTAGAGTTTGTTTGAAGAAAGGTTGTGTTTTAACAGCAGGAATGCTGAGATTTCAGTCTGTTTCCAAAATTTGTCTGATAAAGTCTGTTTTGATAGGGAGTTATTTTTCAGCATTCTGTACATTTTGTTGATGTTTAGTAAGATGATAAGTGTTGAAGAACATATGGTATCACTAGATGTTTAACATTCAATATAAACAATCTTGTCTAATGGGGATTAAGATGTAGATAACGGGGAGGGGGTATGTTAGAAGGGAAGTAATCCAATACCTCTTTACAGGTAGAGTACATACACCTGTTCTACAGGTAAATAAATTTTATGCACCAAAATATTTATGTTTTAAAAAAACATGAGGTAAAAATAGTTTTATATAAACTTTGAGAAAATATTTATGTTAGAAAGTCTTGGGAAAGGGTTGTTTTTATATTATGTAAAAATTTTATTGAAAGTTAAGATTTAAGATTGAGATATATATTGATATGAGGTAATTTTTGGGTAATTATCTCTTGAGGAAAGTATATAACATGACTTGAAAGAGATAAAATGATAGAATATTAGACTATTTAAGTCCTATATATTTCATCTACAACTAGGTTTTACCAAACAAATAGTTGAAACATGAAATTGTTAGTAATAAGTTTATCACAATAATACTACACTTTAAAGAACTGTATACATATACAATATACCTACATTGTCTCTGAAAATATAAGATTTATTTGGAGGAGCTTTAGAGACAGGTAGAAAAATGAGCCTTTGGCAAGCTTTTCTGGCATGTTTTGCAGCAAGTGCAAATTAACTTTATATATTTACCAGCAATGTATATTGTGTTTATACTGCAATGTCAAAAAGTCCAAAACAACTACCAAATTGTCTGAAAATAACAGAAAAAAGCATCTCTCTAATCGTTTTCATTGGTATCCTCTCACATTCGCTCTTATACTGTTGCCATAGAAAAGCTTTATTAGGTCCATGACTTAGTAACACTGAAGTTTATTAGGTCCATGACTTAGTAACACCGAAGTTTATTAGGTCCATGACTTAGTAACACTGAAGTTTATTAGGTCCATGACTTAGTAACACTGAAGTTTATTAGGTCCATGACTTAGTAACACTGAAGTTTATTAGGTCCATGACTTAGTAACACTGAAGTTTATTTGACCCCTTTATAAGTACTCTAAATGGTCGTTACCTGTGCAATCAGTGCCTATCACCACTAAAGTTGTGAGTTCAAACCCTGTTCATGGCGAGGTGTACTTGATACAACATTATGTGATAAAGTTTGTCAGTGACTTGCGACAGGTCAGTGGTTTTCTCCGGGTACTCCGGTCTCCTCCACCAATAAAACTGACCGCCATGATATAACTGAAATATTGTTGAAATTGGCGTTAAACACCATAAACCAAACCAAACCAAACCATCCAAATCACACAATTCCAGGATAAAAGTTATTACTGGTATAAAAAAAATTATATCTTTATCAGTGGTACTGTATCACTCTTTTTTAGATGGAAAATTGATATATGTATATTTTTTTAAAGAAAGTTTAATCAGTGATGGTCAGTTCTACTCCTGGTAGTAGTTATCTACAGGGATATCCTGTTACCAAATATCTCACTAGGTACAAACATCTGTTCTGTTTCTACTAACCTCTTATCAACAGACAATGTTTACAATGCATTTTTCTCTTGATAATTAAGAATATTTGACTTCACACACAATTTCTTTTCAATAAACAAAAAAGTACCGTAACTACATTATTCTGTGCTAATTAATGACAATTTTATCTGAGATTATTCCTTCTCAAAAGTACAGGCAAATAGTGCTGTTCATAAAACTTTGTTAAAGTTGCCTTCATTTTGTCCCACATATCTTCATCAAAGTTAACATTAACAGGAACAATGCCTTTGTTTGTAAACACACTTTGTTATTCCAGTTATTCCCATCTCTCCCTGAATTTGATATTGTATTTATGTTGTTTTCTTATTTCTAGTTCATCTCCATTTTTTTCACAATTTTTTTTAGAGCTAATAGATCTGATGACGGGTGAAAATTTTGATGTGAAAACATACATTTGATTTCAATTAAAAATGGTCCACAAATGGAACAATCCACAATGCCATCAAGGCTAGTCCCTAACATTGGATCACTTGAACTGATAATTAGTCCAGGAACATCCACTTTGCATTTGCGATGTCAAAATCTGTGTGATTTAATGAATAAATCTCTAGCTTTTGCTTCATTTTTGCAACCGTATTCTATTGGTGGTGGTAAATGTTCCTCATTTATGGCTGATTCTTGAAGTTAATTGTTTGCTGTATTAGTCATATCTGTAGAATGGTAAATAGTTTTGAAATTTGAACTTGTAAGCAAATCGTTACGAGCAGACTTCCAATTTGGATTTGTGTGTTGTCCTCTTGTTCACTCCTCAATCTTTACAATATCCTCAGACAAATAAGACAGATATTGTTAAAACTCACGATTACATTCTTGTGAACACAGATGTAATAGATGTGCTTTCCAGAAATCCACAGTTTTTTCCATTGAGAATTTAACATTTATTTTAATTTCTTCTGTAGTGTTTTGTCTTATTTCCCAAGCATCCAACATGGCATACATTTGGTTGCACATCTCGGACTAATTCAACAAAATCTCTCTGGATCTGGAAGAGTTGTGTCCTCAGGAATCAGTGTATAAATGTCTTGCTTTGGTTTCACAATCGAATCATCTGGAATCTCAGTCTGTTACCAAAACAGGATCAGATGTTTTGGATGCCCTTTTCACCCAAAGACATGGCCCAGAGGTTACACTATCCTTATTTCTATCGTGTAAAAAATCACTCACTTCAAATAAAATGGCTACTACGTGTCGGCATCCACCGTCAATGCTGAAAATTTAAAGTATTAATCTTTACATTTGACATATTACAGAATATTTACCATAATGAATATATATGCTTTTGCTGTATGTGGTGTGATTTTGTTTATACATTACCCCATATCTGTCCTTTTTACAGTGTAATTTCATGAACAAAGATACATAATGATTTGGTGAAAGTATAAATAGTAGTACATGTAATATAAAACTATTAAGCATTAAGCAGTGATAACACACTTAGTTACTTGAAAATACAGCTAATTGATGATCATGTCAGAAACACTAACTATTTCATTAATACACCCGTAAGATATGATTGATAAAAATATAGATGTTATGTATACTTACCTCCCTTTACAAGAACAGTAAGCAGAAACAGCCTTTGTCTGATTTACTAAAGACTATCCATGCCTTATAGTATTTAAGCTTAGAGACTGGATCTTTGTCATTAGTTCTTGGTCTCACATTTGACTTAACAGAGCTATAATGTCCACCCAGTGAGCAGCATTCAATGTCGAGTACATAACCGTCTTCAAATAATCCAAAAGCTTTTTCTGGTATCAGAAATTTTTCTCTTAATATATCCTCCCTGTCTTCTAAAAGTCCATCAGGATCTACATCTATTCCTAATCTGTCAGCAGCTTCACATATTTCTACTAATTCAGCCTTTCATAAATCAGAAAATGTAACACTTCTTTCTTTTAAATACTTTTGTAATTCCTTTACAGATTTTCTGCTAAAATTTGCATCAGCCATTTTGCTTAATTAACTTGTTATATGAGATATAATTACACTCTACTGCATTATCTGTCTGTATTTACTATAGACAAGGTTCAAGATTATGTGTATGTTTGTACCTAGTGCTGATAAGAGATCATTTAAAACAGATGGTGTATCATTTACCGGATAAGAACTATTCAACCAATATCAACAAAACAAACAACTACCATAACTCTCACCTGAAGTCATTGAACGTAACTCTCACCTGA
The DNA here is from genome assembly GCA_963680875.1 of Bathymodiolus brooksi. Taxonomy (NCBI): domain Eukaryota; kingdom Metazoa; phylum Mollusca; class Bivalvia; order Mytilida; family Modiolidae; genus Bathymodiolus; species Bathymodiolus brooksi. Next base: position 20,073,789 of record OY804576.1, read on the forward strand.
AGTCATTGAACGTAACTCTCACCTGAAGTCATTGAACGTAGCTCTCACCTGAAGTCATTGAACGTAACTCTCACCTGAAGTCATTGAACGTAACTCTCACCTGAAGTCATGGAACGTAACTCTCACCTGAAGTCATTGAACGTAGCTCTCACCTGAAGTCATTGAACGTAACTCTCACCTGAAGTCATTGAACGTAACTCTCACCTGAAGTCATTGAACGTAACTCTCACCTGAAGTCATTGAACGTAACTCTCACCTGAAGTCATTGAACGTAACTCTCACCTGAAGTCATTGAACGTAACTCTCACCTGAAGTCATTGAACGTAACTCTCACCTGAAGTCATTGAACGTAACTCTCACCTGAAGTCATTGAACGTAACTCTCACCTGAAGTCATTGAACGTAACTCTCAACTTGTCATATGCCAATGAAAATCCAGTTTCTGACCCAATCATTTCCTTTTTTAATAAACACACTTTTCTGCTTACATCCACAGAAATTATGATACTTGTGGACACCTGTAAATACATATTTATGATACTTGTGGACACCTGTAAATACATATTTATGATACTTGTGGACACCTGTAAATACATATTTATGATACTTGTGGACACCTGTAAATACATATTTATGATACTTGTGGACACCTGCAAATACATATTTATGATACTTGTGGACACCTGTAAATACATATTTATGATACTTGTGGACACAAGTAAATACATAATTATGATACTTGTGGACACCTGTAAATACATATTTATGATACTTGTGAACACCTGTAAATACATATTTATGATACTTGTGAACACCTGTAAATACATATTTATGATACTTGTGAACACCTGTAAATACATATTTATGATACTTGTGGACACCTGTAAATACATATTTATAATACTTGTGGACACCTGTAAATACATATTTATGATACTTGTGGACACCTGTAAATACATATTTATGATACTTGTGGACACCTGTAAATACATATTTATGATACTTGTGAACACCTGTAAATACATATTTATGATACTTGTGAACACCTGTAAATACATATTTATGATACTTGTGGACACCTGTAAATACATATTTATGATACTTGTGGACACCTGTAAATACATATTTATAATACTTGTGGACACCTGTAAATACATATTTATGATACTTGTGGACACCTGTAAATACATATTTATGATACTTGTGGACACCTGTAAATACATATTTATGATACTTGTGGACACCTGTAAATACATATTTATGATACTTGTGGACACCTGTAAATACATATTTATGATACTTGTAGGCACCTGTAAATACATATTTTGTCTTTCTATTCCAGGCAGTTTGGAGAAGCCCTTGTGTCTATGGCAACAAGATGGCAGTATGAAATTTCAGCAGCGTCTTGTTTTTATTGCGGCTACAAGTTTGGTTGTTGTCGTATACCTCATATTCCTGGCTGATGTTGAACTTGTCAAACTTTATGATTCTGGTCATCTGAAAGTCAGTCTTCGTGAATCTCCTCTTCATTTGGCAAATCATGATTGGCCCGAACCAGACCAACAGCAGTGCCATCTACTGGATGGCCTCGAGTCGATTCCCAACATAACATCACTTTATCTCAGAGATAAAGCTAAATATGAGACATTAAGTAATGGACAGTATGAACTGCCAATGGAATATTCTTATACTGATGACATTCCAGAAAGATTAAATGTAGTCCTAATTCCACACTCCCACAATGATGCCGGATGGCTACGTACATTGGAAGAATATTATGTTTACACAACTAAAAAAATTCTTAATAACATGGTTATCAAATTACGTCAGTACCCTAACATGACTTTTGTCTGGGCAGAAACTGTGTTTCTTAGTATGTGGTGGAATGAACTAGAAGATGACATGAAGGTCCATGTCCGTAACTTAGTAAAACGTGGTCAATTAGAGATAGTTTTAGGAGGCTGGGTGATGCCTGACGAAGCTTCCACACATTATGTTTCTGTTATTGATCAATTGATGGAAGGACATTTATGGTTACAGGAAAATTTACACGTAAAACCTCAAAACAGCTGGTCTATAGATCCATTTGGTCATTCTGGTACTATTCCATATCTACTGAAAAAATCAGGAATTAATAATATGGTGATTCAGAGAATTCATCAAGCCACTAAAGGTGCCTTAGCATCAGTGAAAAGTTTAGAATATTACTGGCACCAGTATTGGGATACTGCAGGACAATATGACATACTATGTCATGTCATGCCGTACATGTTATATAGCGTTCAGTTCACATGTGGACCCGATCCATTTGTTTGTTTTCAATTTGATTTCCGTCATTCTGATAATCCAGAGAAAAAAACTTTTGCAAAAAGGAAAATAACTGCAGCCAATATTGATAAGATGGCAAGATACTTGTATGAACAATTCCGTAAAAAGTCGACTTTGTATCAGTATAATACGATCCTCGTGCCGATCGGTGATGATTTTAGGTATGATTCTCTACATGAGTGGGACGAACAGTATAAAAACTACAATCTTCTGTCACACTACATGAATTCTAACAAAGATTGGAATATAAATGTACAATTTGGTACAGTGGCAGATTACTTCAAACTTCTTAATAGAAAGAGTAAGAAAAGCAGTCGTCCAAGCTTTCCAACCCTATCGGGTGATTTCTTTCCGTATTCTGACAAAAACATGCTGTATTGGACAGGGTATTATAGTACACGACCATTTGACAAGCGATTTTCTCGTGAGGTGGAGTCGAGTCTACGATCTGCTGATATACTTAATACATTAGCTTTAGGCTATTGTAGAAAATGGAATGTAGATTATTCTCATTATCATGAAAGTGCATCACTGTTACAACAAGCAAGGCGTCATTTAGGACTATTTTTACATCATGATGCAATTACAGGTACTTCAAAAGATTATGTAATGGAAAATTATGAAAGTAAACTTCTTGAAGCATACAATGACACACAGAAAGTAATAAGCATGGCCTTACAAACATTACTTACAAAAGGAAGGTTTACTTCAACTTTGATTTTATCACCAGATCTTGTAAGGCCAAAGTATAATATTAGAACTCAGCAACAAACTATAGCAATTTCTGATTCTGGATCCAAAATTGTCGTCTTCAATCCTTTACCTAAAGTAAGAAATATGTTGATTTCTTTAATAATTGACACAGACAATATACAGGTTGTGGATTCCAACAAAAAACTAGTTTCATACCAGTTAAATCCAGTTTGGAAATCTAACGTTTCTGTTTCAAGTAAAAAATTTGAAGTAACTATCTTAGTGGAGTTATCTCCTCTTGGGATTAGAACATTGACATTGTTTAAAGCTCCTTCAAAGGAGATGTATCCATCATTATTAAGTATTTACAACACAATGGAACTAGACGTAGCACCAAATCTGAAGTTTGCACAGAATCGACCAGTATTAAAACCAAACTCACACAGTTTATTAACAATAGAAAATGACTTCCTACTGGGAGAATTTGACCCCATTACTGGACTTTTACAGAAAGTTGTTGACAAAAGGACACAAAATGTAACACATGTACAGATTCAGTTTATGTATTATGTTTCTAGAGGGAGTGGAGCATATTTATTTTTTCCAAAAGGGGAAGCATCATCGTTGCCTGATATATCTGGGCCGTCTGTAGTACGTACAACGGAGGGTCCGCTGATGTCAAAGATTGAAGTTATGCACCCTATTGTACATCATACTGTTATATTATATAATGTTCCCACAGAACAAGGTCAAAACTTTCATATACAGAATGTCATTAATATGCATGCATCAAACACAAAAGACTGGGAAGTCATAATGAGGCTTCACACTGACGTAAAAAACGAAAATCTACAGTATTATACTGATCAAAATGGTTACCAGCTGATTAAACGGAAAACTAAACCAGAATTAGGTATCGCTACAAACTATTTCCCTATGACAACCATGGCTATAATAGAAGATTCTGTTAAACAGGTTACACTACACTCTGGACAAGCACATGGTGTAGCTAGTTTACGACAAGGAGAGTTGGAAGTAATGTTAGATCGACAGTTAGTCTATGATGATGAGCGTGGACTTGGACAGGGTGTGACTGACAACAAACCCTCTCTAAGTGAGTTTATATTACAAATTGAGTACAAAGATACAAAAGAACCTGTTCTAGATCAAATGACAACATCGCCGTCACTATCGGCCATGATAGTAAATGAGGGGCTCCAGCAGCCTCCGACAGTATTCTACACAACAATTAACACAGATGTCATCCAATCTACTTTTGATGTGATAAGTTCTTTGCCGTGTGATGTATCATTAGTTAGTTTGAAAAACCTGGTGAACTCTGACCTTGACTACGACGGGAGTAGTTTAATCTTACATCGAAGGGGATATAAATGTGGATTTAATGTAAATTATCTCCAGTGTCCTCTAAGTAAACAACTCACATTGTCTTCCATTTTTCCAGATTTTAAAATTTACAGTGCAAGGGAAACAACTCTAACACATTTATATGACAATAGTAAATTAAACATTTTACCATCAGATAAATTAAGCATTCCATCAATGGAACTATCAGCATACAAAATCATTCTTTGATCTTTGTTTAGTGTAACATTAAGCCATACCAAATTCATATATATTTCTTTTTTTAAGCCATGAGTGGAGGGGGATCTTATCAAATTTTTTCAAGTAGCAAAGGATTTTATTTGTTAAGAATCAAATTGTTGTGGCCTAATTTTATACTAGAATTTTTTATTTTCGTGGAAATTTTCTTCATGAGGTAAAAACTTTATGAAATGTAAAAAAAAAAACCTAAACATTTCAGTTGAGAATTCAGGCTTCCATTAAGTCTGGAGATGTAACTGTTTAATGTGTGCAATGAAAAAACCTAAATGTTTCAGTTGAGAATTCAGGCTTCCATTAAGTCTGGAGATGTAACTGTTTAATGTGTGCAATGATATAATATTTGTGTTTTAATTATTCTTCCATCAAATCTTGTTTGTAGACATACTCATGATAGCTTGATATAAATTAACATTTCAAGTTGTTTCATTTAATGTATTTAATACACCCTGACTTGTAGAGATGTGAAATTAAGAAATTATATATATATATATAACTTTTTCTTTCATTTATTATCTTTAAAAAAAATTGCAAAAATGAATTTATTAAGAAAAAAACCAAATTAAAGATTACATGTACTTTGGAGTCTACTACCAGTATGTCATTAAATAATTATACTTACAATAAGTAACTGATGATTATACAGAAACCAGTAAATAATTAATTACAGCATTTCTCAATTGACCCCCCTTCTCCCCCATAAATTTCAAAGACCTTTTATTAAAGATTCACAAAAAATCTGTGCTTTAACTGTAATGTTTAGGTGTTTAACTTAAGATATGAAAAAATATAATCTTCTGTTGATCTGAAAAAAAATAGTTTCCTTTGTAACCAGTAAAAACTGGAAAAAAATGTATGATCAGAAAACTGAGTGATCAGATATTGTAACATTATAGACTGTTATTATATATTGAATAATTTATATATTTGACTATTATCAAGTCTGTGATTTCTTTGCACATTGTTGTTTCTCACATACTGTCTGTATATTGAAGCAGTTTTGCTATTTATCCTGCAATTGGGTTATTTTTTGTCATAATAAATGGGTTGAAATAAACGGTTGCTTTATTATGACAGTGTCATAATAACACTTTTCACATTATCCTAATAAAGCTATTAAGCCACACCCCTGTCATAATAACACTTTTCACATTAGCCTAATAATGCTATTAAGCCACACCCCTGCAGGGGCGGATCCACCACCCCCCCCCTAAAATTGGAAAAATATATGATTTTTTGACATAAAATCGTGATTTTTCACACAAAATACCCCAAAAATTTCCATGCCTCCCTCCACTCGGCGCAATTTTATTAAGTGTCCCCTCCCCCCTAACTTGAAATCCTGGATCTGCCCCTGTCCTGTCATAATAACACTTTTCACATTAGCCTAATAATGCTATTAAGCCACGCCCCTTACCGGGACTCCGTTATCTTTTTTTATTATTAAATCAAACATTTTTTGATTAATACAATATTAGTGTATTGACGGTAAATATAGAATTTATGTGGCTTGGCATGAAACGGTTGGAAAGACTCGCTAAAAGCTCGTCTTTCCCCCGTTTCTAAGCCTCGCAATATAAATTCTATATTTACCGTCAATACACCAATATTGTATATTTATAAGACTGTTTCCTTTGTTTCCAGTACTATGTAAATCTGACCTAGATATATACTTTATATAAAGTATAACATAAATATATTGTTGATAGTAATTTAATTGTTGGAGCTAATTTTCACAAATATATAAATTGTACATCAAATGTCATTCATTGTTTAAGTCATTAAGTCAGTCATTCATTCTTCAAGTTATAAGTCACTCATTCATTCTTCAAGTCATAAGTCATTCATTCATTGTTTAAGTCATAAGTCAAAGCAAGATTAGTTATTACAAGGTCTCTTGTTCCATTCATTTTTAGCCTACCTGACTTCCAGTCAGGATGAGTTTTTGCCATCGCTTGGCGTCATTCTTCCCATGTCCGTCATTAAGTTTTTACATTTTAATCCACTTCTCACAAACCACTTGGCCAATGAGGACCAAACTTAAAAGAAATAGTCCTTGGTTGATCCCCATTTTTTTTATGTATATGATAGGGTTGAATTCTATCCAAAATGGCCACTGTTACTAAAAATAGGAAATTCTTAAATGGGCCAAATCAGCATTATTCGAAGTCAAAAACAGTTCAAAATTTAACTGTAAGGGTATAATTAAGAGCTCTTTAACATGTATTCTTTGTTTTATCATGTTTACACTTTTGTCGATTGCAGAATTAAGACTTATTTAAGCAAACAATCATTAAAAAATATTTTTCTCTGAAACTACTCTACCTATATGAATGAAACTGGGCAGGAATAATCCTTTAGTGGTCTTCATTCTAAATTATATTTGATTGATCAGAATTCCATCCAAGATGGGCGCCATTACCAAACAAATTCAAAGCAGCCTTATTTGATTGATTGATTGATTGATTGATTTTTGGTGTTTAATGCCACTTTGAGCAATATTTCAACTACCCGGAGAGAACCACCGACCATGGGCAAGCAACTGGTAAACTTAATCACTTGCGGCTGCGAGTCGAGTGCACCCTTTTTTGTAACAGCCTTATTTGAAGCCATAACCATAGAACATGACTAGAAGCTCTATATATCTATTTCAAGGTTTTTTCCGTCAATTTACACTTTTATTGATTTTTGCCTATTATGGAAATAAGCCATATTTTTAAGGTTTGTTCAGTTGAGCCATTCAGGCTCAGGTGAACCTCTAGTTTAGGTCATAACATCATTGATTTTGCAAGTCAACCTACACCATCCAATGTGTCGGTCATAAAGCAAGGTCATTCATTATGCAATTTAATCATATATTTTGTAAGTCATTCATCTCATCAAGGTCACTCCTCATTCTTTGTGTTGTATAACTATTTTATATAATGGTGGATATAGACAAATTATGGTGCTTCCATTTTTAAATTCCATATTCATTTCACAGCTAATCTCAACATGTTGATGATTCACTGACAGCCTCTTACAAGTAAATAACAGAATTCAATTTGTGGAACTATTATTGTCATACAAATTAAAATTGTTTTATAAAATATTGTTTTGATGAAAGAAACGTGTTTTATCTAATTCTCAAGATAACTATTAGAGTGAGGAGATTTAACACTCATTTGATTTTGTTATTATTAATAGATAAATGTTGAAATATATCATTTGTAAGGAAAATAATAACTAAGAAATTCTGACTCACTCGTTTGATATAAACATAAATTATTGTAGAAAGGGAGGTAACCACAGTTTTTTATGAAAGCTTTTTTTTATGCAGTATGTATTAATACCCTTTGACCAATTTCCTTGGAATTTGAACCCAGCATACTGGAATCAAGATAGACATCAAAATTAAATTAATAACGTTTCAAACAGTGTTAGAATTGTATGACTCATATTATGTATGAAGTATACAGGGCTGTATTTATAAATATATATTTTTATATAAACATCTGCATCTGAACATTTTTAAACTGACAAACCCACAGCATCAATCCTTTTAGTATAATGACGAACCATTTAACTACTATTATCATAATTTGTAAGAAAAGTAATGTGTATTGGGGACAAATTTGTCACTTTCCCAGGAAAATATATATTAAAAAAATTAGAATTTTCCAAAGAATCAACACTTTTAAGGAAAGTATTAAGATAAAGATTATTTTCTTTTCAGTTTTAAGATTTTAAGTTTTAACATGCATACAACATGTGCTAGACATCATAGTGTGTGACCAGACATTTTTCATGGTTATTGATAAGTTTTTGGTGCAATAAAAAGGTGCTATTGACATTAGCTGTGAAATGAGCAGTACATTCCATGTGTTGATTGTATGTATATGTTGATGACACAAGTACATTGTAATGATATGTAATAATTTGTAATAATATGTATTACTTTGTAATAATTTGTATTACTGTGTATTAATTTGTTAGTGGCTTGTTTTTGTGTGTTTATTGATAACATTACATTTGGTCTATAATATATTTATGTGTTTATTTTGATTGTGATTTTGTGTCTTCTTTTTTGTGATGTAAATTGTTTTGCTTTTCTACAGCAAATGAAACTACAACAACCTGTTAGATCTGATCCTATATAAGAATTATTACAATCAAGTATTTTATGTCAATGTAAAAACAGTCTTACTAAAGAAATTATAATCTGGTTTTCGAGATGTCAGGTATGAGACTGACTCACTTTTTTTTTCATATTTTCCCAGAGAAATAAATACCAGTGATATTGCTTACCAATATATAATAAACTTATTGTTTTTTTAAATGATGATATTGTTTATTATCATATTAAAAAATTAAATACTTGCTTACTTTCTTCTTCATGTTATAATCTAAATACACTGAAAAAATTTCATGTACAAGTATATATCAGTATTTAAAGGCATAAAAGTCGTCAAATTCATAATTTTACTTGTTATAAATGTGTTGGTATATATAAAGTATAATATAAATAAAAATGTGCTTAAAAGGTGTAATTAATAAAAAGATCTAATCATTTTTAATCGGCTGTTGATGTGGTACTAACCCAGATTCCTGATTATAGATGGTGAAGTAGGATCTATTCTAATAATTATAGACAATAGATGTTTTCTTTTCAATTAATTATTTTCTGTTCCATTTACTAACAATTGTTGAAATTATAATTATCAACATTTTCTCATCAACAACAAAGTAAACCTGTGCACAAAATTCCAGTAAAGCTTCGTAAGAGGTCAACAAAGTTTATATGAATACAGTGGGTTTAAAATTGAATTCTGATGTGAACTAAAAAAAAAATTCAAACTCGACTCTACTTCTGTCTTCTATGGCATTAAAAAGGTACATATGGACAATACAAAAAGGTACATATGGACAATACAAAAATAAATGCACTAGTTATCTTTATCAATTAAATCAATTTAATAATGAAATATTGGCTTGTATATTTTTTGGGTGAAAATTGCACCCTTTATGCCTTTATTTGTATTTATCTATCAGTTTCTATAGCTGTATCAGAAGAGTAATACTCTGTCCACCAGAACATTGATGATGTCATAGTGGTTGACACAAAACTTATCTCCTCTTTGACTTCACTTCAGATTTAGTTATTGGGCAACTCACCAAATGAAATTCACATTTTAAAACATTGAAATAGTTTATTAAAAAAAATGATAACAATAAAATCTGGCTTTCATGCATCAGATATTATCAATTGTCAGTTTTAGTAGGAATATAAACCTTAATGATTCATTTACTAGCTCTCGCTCCAGCAGCAAAGCATCCTATACCATCTTGTATCTGATAATTGATGATTTCTCTTTACAGAAAACCAGAACATATGTATCAACAATAGTTATACATGATATTTGTATTCCAGCATCTTTTATTTGTATGTTATAGGTAGCTTGAAGGATTATTATATTAATTATACATTATCCCATTGATTTTAAAGTAAACAAAATCAGTTAAATTCATTTAAACGATAATTTCCTTCATGATGAAATATTTAATACATGACTTAGGGGTAAGTAGACAAATGGGAATCATTTATATATTTATTTTATTATATTGTAAGTAATTTTTATTATATCTTTACCAATGTTCCAGTTGAGTGGTTTAAATGGGTCAATTTTTGGTCCATTGAGTTAGAAAAAATAATTTCACACTCGTTTTGCTTAATACAGTGTACTATGATATATTTAAAATTACCAATATATAAACATATTATACCTGTATAATAGGAGGCATATTTCATGGTACATTTAAGACTGAGAAGGAAGCACAAGTTTGAGTCAATAGAAATGAAATTCACCCCCACCCCCTTAGCAAAAAAAATAAAAACAAAACATTGTCAATTACTTCTGGTTTTTTAGCACCAACATACACTTGTATTACATTGGTATTTTACATCAATTTAAAAATTGTTGGTCTAGTATAAAAAAAATGATGTCCAATTTATAATCTATTTTACAGTGGATGTAAATTTTTTGGTATATTCTATTTTACAACAAATGTTCAATTTTTGCTGAAATTTACAACAGATATACAATTTTTTAGTCTATTTTACAAAAACAAGATATCAAATTTTTGGTCCATTTTACAACAGATGTGCAATGTTTTGGTCTATTTTGCAACGGATGTCAAATTTTGTTGGTCCATTTTACAACAGGTTAAATTTGTTGTCTATTTGACAAAAAGAAGATATCAAGCTTATGGTCCATTTTGCAACAGAGGTCCAATTTTTTGGTCCATTTTACAACAGAGGTCTAATATTTTTGTCTATTTTACAAAAACAAAATATCAAATTTTTTGTTTATTTAGCAAAAACAAGATATCAAATTTGTGGTCTATTTTACAACAGAGTTCCAAGGTTTTGGTCCATTTTACAAAAGAGGTCCAATTTTGTGGTCATTGTAAAGCTCTACAGTTACTGACTGGTATCATTGTAAAGCTCTACAGTTACTGACTGATTGGGATCATTAGTGGTCCTTAATATTTCTCTGTTTATGATCATTTTGATTTGTAAAACTTATTAATTTTTTTCTCCATTTATTATGGTCTACAATACTTGAGTAATTCCACACATCTGATGCATTAGATACAGGACTCTTGATAAAATTATAAAACATAATGTAACAAAATCTATGTTTAAACATATAAGAAATCGTTTAATTAAGTCTCCCAAACAACATTTGGTTTTTGCTCCGTTTCTTCTTATTATTATTCTTCTCCTTTCTTTCTTTGGCACATGAACATGTCCACGGCAGATCTCAGGAACTACTGGACAGAATTTCATGAAACTTGGTGGAGTTATAGATATATGTTTCTAGTTGGTCCTAAAGTTTTCAGCTTTGTGGTACAGGGGGTCAAAGTCATATTTTGAGGGGTTCAAAGGAGGTGGGGGTTACTATAGAATCCTATGGGAAAGTTGAAATTTCGTACATTAATGTTGATAACTTCTAAATAGATAATGATAGAGACATAAAATTTGACATAGTGATAGGTCACCATTAGAGGAGCAATTCTGCATTTTCAAAATTTCAACATTGTCCGATATCATCAAAATTTGATATGTGGGTAGATAATGATGTCCCGACATTGAAAAATTTCTACCGGTCGCCATTTTCAAAATGGCCACCACAATACCGCAAAAATTCAACATTGTCCGATATCATAAAAATTTGATATGTGTGTAGATAATGATGTCCCGAATTGATTCCCGGCATTGAAAAATTTGTACCGGTCGCCATTTTCAAAATGGCCACCCCAATGTTGCACAAATGCAACATTGTCCGATTTCAAGGACATTTCATATGTGTGTAGATTATGATGTCCCGAATCTACCGGTCACCATTTTCAAATGGCCACCACAAAACCGCACAAATTCAACATTGTTCGATTTCAACGAAATTTCATATGTAGGTAGATTATGATGTCCTGAATTGATTCCCGACATCGAAAAATTTCTATCGGTCTCCATTTTCAAAATGGCCACCACAATACCGCAAAAATTCAACATTGTTCGATTTCAAAGGTAGCTTTTGATTTATTTTTTAAACCTGTTGTCAGTGGCCGGTTTGGGAGACTTCATAATCATTAGATTATAATCATATCTTGTTTTGTATGCACTTGCAGTGCTGCACATTTACCTTCCTTATTTGTACATGTGTATTTAATGTGATTTTTCTGAAAAAAATAATGACAGAAAATGTTGAACAGTGATGGTCAATAATCTCAGCAGCCATAACAAAATAAGTCACATTCTATGGCTCAGTGTAAAATTCACAAGACAAGTACTGTATTTAACATGATCAATTTGTGGCTCAGTGTAAAATTCACCAGACAAGTACTGTATTTAACATGATCAATTTGTGGCTCAGTGTAAAATTCACAAGACAAGTACTGTATTTAACCTGATCAATTTATTGTAAATCTGATTTAATGATTTGTTCTTTTCATCAGTTGTCAACCAAAGGTTGTGACTGTTTAATAGTCTATCCTTCAATACATTGATGATTTATAATTAATATAATATTCCCTTAAGATGATTAAATCTTATCTCTACATCAAGTAATACCAAAACTGTTATTTTGTTACCATAACAATGTTGTCATTAATTTTGTTACCATGGGATTGTGTGTAAATAATCATCACAAATGTTTTTGATTGTACTTGTTAATAGCTTACATTTGAGTGGAAATGGTTTTATATTTATAATAAAACTGATAGTATGTTTGTTTTTTTTATATTCATGCCTTTGAAATATAGCATGCTAACCTCTTTCTGATATTCAGGCCTTTAAAATATAGCATGCTTACAGCTTACTGATATCCAGGCCAATATAGATATAACATGAATAAGGATTAAGGTTGTGGTGTTTAACACCACTTTCAGCAGTATTTCAGTTATATCATGGCCGTCAGTTTTATTGGTGAACATGGTTTACTGATATCTTAAATTATAAATATAGGAAGCTTACATTACTCTTGCTACATTGAGGCAAATATCTCTGTTGAAAAATTCAAAAAAAGGCTGAAACAGTTCTACCCAATAAGGCTGATAATTAGATTTGCAACTTAAATCATGTGAATCAGGTATTGTTGTCATAACCATATCTAGAATAACCTTCAGCAGGTATGATATTGGTTATATCTAGAATAACCTTCAGCAGGTATGATATTGGTTATATCTAGAATAACCTTCAGCAGGTATGATATTGGTTATATAACTGGCACAAATCTCTTGCATTATTTACACCTGACACAGATAACTCTAAAGTATCCAAATTAAATGGTACAGTGACAGTGTCTGGGGGAGGTTTGATGCACAGGGCATCCTGAACTATAGAAACTCTTTGTAGAGGAACTGAAGGATAAATAGAAGTGAATGGAAAAGTTTGAAGATGTCAAAGGAAATAGATAATGCCTGTTTTTGTTCCAGTCATGAATTGTTTGGACATGCTTTATTACAATTTACAATTTAAATAATTTTAAGGTATTGAAATATGGGTGTATGTGAATGAAAAAGAACTTTTTAGGTTTGTCCAACATGTTACAATGTATATATGACATGATGACACTTTACAGAAAAAAAGCAAAGTACTAAAGGTTCTAGTATCAATATTGATTAATGTGATATAGGAACAAAAATTGACAAAGAATTCTTTATATATAAACTCGCTAGCTTCCGGTGGACTTCATCCCGGACCCCCATAACACAATGGAGCCCATTTCCCCCGCCAGCCTCTGCTTGGGGGAGGAGGTGAATTCCCCCTCACATCCCCATATTCTGCCTAACATGAAATTGGGCATAGCTCAGCCCTTGTATAAAGCTTGCTGATATCTAGACCATTATAAATATAACATGAATATGACTTACTGAGTTTTATGCAGAGATGACCAACAACCTCGTTTTATTATGATCATTCTGGAAATTGTAAGCCATTTCAATACAATATCTTCAGGAATTATTTATGGCTGACTTAAGTATTCGCTTGATTTTAAATGTGTGGACAATATGACACCAGATGTACCTAGTGGAAGATGTCATACTGAACATTGAACATTAATCAGACAGAACGTTTGTTGCAGAAATGAGCTACATGGTTGATTAATAGATTGCTGTGGTTGATTCCTGGGTGGCCTCTTCCAAAATTGTGCCCAACAACCTTATCCTCCATTCACCATGGCGGTCTTTACTAAAATAGAAATGTCTTTAATTGTCTATTTCCTCTTTGTTATAAGTCAACATTATCTCATAATTTTAACTTCAGCCACATGAAAATGAGTAGGTCAACATAATTTATAGACACAGACTACGAATACGACGGAAACGTATTGTAGCCTGGGTTCTACAAGTACGACGGGCGGAAGTTGTGACTAAATGATCAACCGGTTTCCGGACATGGACACCTATTTTACGGAAATTAATCACGTATTGCTAGCATCTAGAGGCTACGAATACGACGGATTTTTGTTTTCATAAATATATTGTTTTTAGACATTTATTACTGTCATACTATAAAGTTTAAAGAATTATCACATACAATTTAAGATTTCAAGTAAGACAATAGGTAAATACAATGTATTAAATTAATAATGTTTAAAGTTATTTTAAGCAATTTCGGCAACACCAGTAGGTTTTTTTCGGCGCAAAACGTAGTCCAATACATCTTAGATGGTACTAGTTAGAGACAGACATCGCAGCAACACAATCTTCAGAATGCAGATCAGTTTGGCAGTGTACAGTTTTTGAGATTTAATTTCCAGTGTAATGTCTGGTGGTGCCGTCTCATGGGTAACAATCTGTTGGTCATTTTCTGGAAATCGCATTTCTTCTGTAACTTCTGGGATCCCTGGAAGTGTTTCTTCATTTTCTGAAGAATATATTGTATACGTATATTTTAAAAGTTATATTGATTTGTGTGCGGCAAGTAGTAATTATATACAGAAAAAAATGACAAATCTATTTGAAAATTTATTGAGAACAGTTTTCTTAATCCTTGAAATTAAAATGCTTAGAAAAAGATTCGTGATGTTTAAATTTAACAAAAATCAATGTGTTAAAAGATAAATTAAACAATATACCACAGCCCTCAGTCATTTCTGTAATGTTGTATTCCTTGCCACGACTAAATATGTTTGCAAACTTTTCAAGCTGACTGAGATGGTGATGAAACTGGACGGTGGACATATCGGACACAGCTCTGGCTATCTGTTGTGTCACAAGATGAACACGTCTGTATTTGTCCTGTCCTGACAAAACACGGACACGTCGTCGACGAGGTGTAACTGTTACAACAGTTTCTGGACAGGGTTGATCGTCAAATATTACGTGGTTTTTTTTGTAATAAGTTTTGGTCCGTCGTGGTTCGACGAGACATTGATCAAAGGAAGACATATTCTTATGTTTTCGGAAGAAGAATATATGACGACAGGGTAAGGACATGCATGAATGAAAGTTACATTCACATATACTTTCTGAGACTGTTACATCTCCTTCTGACGATTTAATTGAAATGGCAACTGTATTCTTGTAAATGTCACCACTGTAACTAATTTTACTTATTTCTTTATATTGCTTTGTCACAACGCCAAACGCAAACGGAGTAAGATGTTGTGCGTAATCCATCAGATCTTGGTTGTTTCCATACAGGTTCACCTTAACTTTTTGAAAAACAACTATCGCTTTATGATCCCTTTCCGTCCTCAATGATGAAACAACTCTCATCAGATCCTCAAAGAAAGTAACGATATTTGAAAATTTCGAAATTACTTCCTTTAACTTCTGGTTAATTGATTCTACCCTATTGTTGGTTCTGTTAAGATAATTGTGTGCATTTGACTGCATTCCCTCTGCCCACTCGGATCTGATAGGATGCCAGTTGTCCTTGAAAAACCTTATAACAGACTCCAAATTTGTCTGCTTCAGCTCTTCATATATCTCAAAGTAACTTCCATGTTTTTATATTTGGACCCCGTACCAAGCTTCCTTGAGCTACGCTTATAAAGTTGGACGTAGTTATCCTACTGGAATATTTTTAGGGCACACTCTAAATCTGTAAAAGATTTATACTTTGCTCCAACACGGAGCGTACTACCATCGTCGTCCATTTTGAAAATAATTAGTGTTGGGAAGTGCGAGTTGTACTCTGAGAAGTACTCATACATCAGATTTTATTGGAATAAAAATAAACTACAAACAGAAAATTATATAAAAAATTCATAAATTGTCATTTAATGAAATAAAAACAATATATTTAAGAAAACAAAAATCCGTCGTATTCGTAGCCTCTAGATGTTAGCAATACGTGATTAATTTCCGTAAAATAGGTGTCCATGTCCGGAAACCGGTTGATCATTTAGTCACAACTTCCGCCCGTCGTACTTGTAGAACCCAGGCTACGAATACGTTTCCGTCGTATTCGTAGCCTGTGCCTAATTTATATTTCGTGTTTTTCTTTAAGATTTTTCTTTCGACTAATTTATACCGAATATGCAAATTAGGCATATTTTGAAAAAAGATCATATCTAAATCTACTCCTCAAACCCCATCCGAAACAAATTCAAATAAACTTGGTTTTGATTATCCCTCAAAATTGTGTCTGACAACAACGCATTTCATTCAATATGGTCATTGTTACTAAATATATGATTTTCTGTTATTGTTTATTATTGTTCTATTTTAAGTCAAACTAAGCTCAAATTTAAACTGCAACTGCATGACAAATAATAGTTAAACAATTCTTCTGTGTTTTTCTGTGAAATTTTCTCTTCAGCCTATTTATACCGATTATACATATATTGAGGGGAAAAAATCACTTTCAAACATGAAAATGAAGTGCGACACCCCTCATCCCATCCAAGATGGCCGCCAATACTACAAGTAGAAATTTCACTAAGTGGCAAAAAAGGATCAACTGAAATTTTCTATAAAATGAAGAAGTGAAGTTGAAAACCAGGTGATAATACGGGGAACCTGTAGTTAATGTTTAAAATACAAATGTATGTTAAAATGCTACTCCAAGTCAAATTGATGACATCTAGTACTCAGGTGAACCTCTGGTTGTTATAATGTGGCAACTCGTATTTACATGTAAGTTTTTGAAGTTGACGTAGATAGTTTATTACGCCGTTGGACAATTAAATTCTTCACTAGTAGTTGTTCTATTGTTGTTTATAGTCTTGTTTATGTTTATCTATACGATATAAAGCCCTGGTGTATTTCCGTGATATCAGAACCATCCATGTATTAAGGAATTAAAGGTACCATGTACATTGTATAATTAATTCTTACCTGAGATGGAGATATCAATAATTAATTCGTCAGGTTATAGTTGGTAACATCTACCTATAATCAACACAGAGACAAAACATTCCTGGAAGAGACAGGATGCCTGGTCCATATTATGATGATCAGGTGAGACATTTTTTTTATATTTCTTAATTGACATTTTAAATTTAATAATTTAAATTTAATACAATACAAGAAGAAATGGGACTGAACGCCACGGTAGGCAATACATGTATATGGATTAGTTTGAAGAAGGAGATTCTGGTTTTTGTTCATTGTTAATTAGAGTATTTTCAGGAATTAAGTGCGAGACAGAGCGGAGAAATTGACCAATAATATATAACAATAAAACTAACTAACCTTGTCACTGTGTAATTATATATGTAGGTAATATAATTTGTTAATGAGAAAAAGGAAAACTATTATGTATCTTTGTATGTGTGTGAAAACAAGACGAAACGATGTCGGAAAGATGGGTCTCTTTATATAAAACTGTTGTTGGTAAATTCGTCGTGGTAGAACTCGTAGGGGCGTGGGAGATATTTTTTATACTACCATACAAATAACAAAAATATATTTCCCAAGCCCCTGTGGTAAAACTTTGTAGTTGTTGTATCCATCATCGACTTATTATCTTAGAATCGGTTTTCCCTCGTCATTTGTGAATGTTAATTTCACATTTACGAATCGTGTCGCTATTGTGTTTACATGTAGTTCTCCGTTGATGGCTTCTTTAAAGTCTATATAGTAATAATATAAGTGTGGACTCGTTTGTACAATAATACATCTATATTCACTGATGATACAATACTGACTGTTTATGTTGTAATGTTTGTACAATAATACATCTATATTCACTGATGATACAATACTGACTGTTTATGTTGTAATGTTTCTACAATAATACATCTATATTCACTGATGATACAATACTGACTGTTTATGTTGTAACGTTTGTACAATAATACATCTATATTCACTGATGATACAATACTGACTGTTTATGTTGTAACGTTTGTACAATAATACATCTATATTTACTGATGATACAATACTGACTGTTTATGTTGTAATGTTTGTACAATAATACATCTATATTCACTGATGATACAATACTGACTGTTTATGTTGTAATGTTTGTACAATAATACATCTATATTCACTGATGATACAATACTGACTGTTTATGTTGTAATGTTTCTACAATAATACATCTATATTCACTGATGATACAATACTGACTGTTTATGTTGTAATGTTTGTACGTTTTTTTACCTATGGTGTTTCTTTGTTCGTGTTTATTCACTGTTAATATATATCTTGCTCGATGTATTACTTTATTTATGTTTCTACACTGTTAATGTCCTTATTTGTGTTGTTCCTTTATTTAATGTTTGTAAACTGCTGAAGTCGCTATTTATGTTGTTTCTTTATTCATGTTTGTACATTGTAAAGTCTTTATTTGTGTTGTTCCTTTATTTATGTTTGTACACGGTTGAAGTCGCTATTTATGTTGTTTCTTTATTCATGCTTGTCTTTATTTGTGCCGTTTCTTTCTTTAACTTTGTACACTGTTAAAATATCTTTATTTGTACCGTTTCTTTCTTTAAGTTTGTACACTGTTAATATCTTTGAAATTTATTTGTGCCGTTTCTTTCTTTAAGTGTGTACACTGTTAATATCTTTATTTGTGCCGTTTCTTTCTTAAAGTGTGTACACTGTTAATATCTTTATTTGTGCCGTTTCTTTCTTTGAGTTTGTACTCTGTTAATATCTTTATTTATGCTCCCTCAATATATAGCAACACATCTCAACAATTGAATCAACGATATACCTCCTACAAAAAGATAATTTATATACACCTAAGCAGCTTGCTCTGTTTGCCTTGTAGAATAAAAACAACTAGACAACAACTGGAATTTTCTGGGCCACCTATTGTGGCCATTTAATCTATCTATTTTTAACAATTATACATTAAAGTTTCACTAGGCAAAGGTGGGTGAACAAAAATGTGCCCACCTTAAAACTAATTAAAAAGTAATATCAACTCATCATAGAAAATAAAATATGCTACCCTTAAAGGCATACAGTCGCTCAGATTGTTTTTTTTTTTTTTTTTTTATTGAAAGTTGCCAATATTCGATGTTTTATACTAATAAAATGTTCTGAACAAGAAGCCAGGTTTAAAAGATAGGTTATAATGTCGTAATTAATGAAAAGAATCCTATTAATTACTTCTTATTATATAATGTATATAGCTGAATATTGTAATGTTATATTGAATTAATTAATAAAATATGTTTAAACTAAAAGAATTCGAATGTTTGTTGGTGAAATCGCCATTAACACACCTAATTATAAGTCGACTGTCTTTTCCGAAGTTTACCGGGCACTGATAACTGCTATAGATAACCAGAAAGCATGTTGCAGGTAAATATTGGTTAAAATTAATATAATTTAAGAAATATATCTATGAAATTAGATCCCGGGGTAATCAGTTAATATTATATAATAGTATTTAGTGAGAATGACATTTAAAATCGAAAATACGTGATGAAATCAATAAAAACAAACCGGAACTCTGCAAAGGGGCCCGATAAAGGGAAAATTGTAAACAAATTGTATTGCATATTATTGACAACACTTGAGTTGACATGATTATATTTTTTTAGTAAAAACCAGACATGAAGTTCATTATTTTAGTCTCTAATTTAAAAGTGATGTCACCTAGCGTTTTCTCCTGAAAAAAAAAGTTAAAAAAACTACGATGCAATTCTGTCAAAATACGATTCAGCCGAAAAAAGATATATAAATTATGCTTACGTGTTGAAAAATGGAGTAGGTCGGTTTAACATCTTTTTTTAATTTTTACACAAATCTTGCTGAATCCTCCTGTGTCGTTTTCGCGTAGAATCTGTCAATATTGTTATTTATAACATGTGCTTTTTTCAGCAAACAATTTCGCACATGAGCAAACGTTTTACCGAATGAGGTCACTGTGTAGGTCATCAATGGTCATATGATCATATTCATGAATATATGAATATCATGCTGGTAAACATTGAATTCTTTACTGGTCGTAAGAAAATCAAACAGCGACATATTTCCTTCGTTCCAGGTTAAATACGTATGATATTATGAAAAATTTCAACTGCAGTTAGTATAAAACATCGAATATTGGCAACTTTCAATATAAAAAAAAAAAAAATCTGAGCGACTGTATGCCTTTAACTATACACAATACAAAAACTATAACAATAATTATATATTAAACAGACAAAAATATTAAAATCATAATGGTATCATTGACATTACTAATAAGAGGGAGGGGGAGGGGCATAGGGAGGAATTTAAAAGTGTGTGCACTGTTAATATCTTTATTTGTGCCGTTTCTTTCTTTAAATAAATAATAAATAAATAAATAAGTTTTATTTAAAGTCGAAGCATGTACAACAAGCATAACACAAGCTCTAACAAGCTTTTAAATTCGACTATACATTGAACAACACATACATGACATAACATGCATACAACATACAGCACATATAAAAAAAAGCACATAATAATTTAAAATCATCAAGCCATACATATCCACATTATATACTTGATAATTGATACAAAAAATGCATACAACATACAGCACATATAAATAAATAAAGCACATAATATTAAAAAGCCAAACATATGCACATATATTTGATACACAAACATGCTGACACGAAAAGCAGTATAAAATCAGGCTAGAGTTCAGAATGAAAACTAAAGTAAAAACATCAACTAAAAAATGTATGGATGCTTACTAAAACATAATGAACGAAAAATAAAGGATGCTAACTAAAAGGAACAAGCAAGAACGCAGCAGGCATACAAAAATCATTTACAAGCATGCACTGCACCGGCATGAGCCACCAACTGGGTCCCATGTTTGTATAATTTTTCTGAATTGATCGAAAGAGGACTCCTGGCGAGATTTGTGCAGCATTGTATCTAAAAGATTTCATGCCGTACCTTGTGGTCCTTACTCTAGGCACAGCTGCGGTATTTTTTTGACCTGAAATTATAAGACCGGGCTTTAATATCTATAAGATCATGTAAATATTGTGGACTCTTTCTATGTATTATTTTAAAAGTTTCGATTGCAATTGTTCTTATTCGCCGAATCTTCAATGATGGTAATTTGGATTTTTGAAGTAAATCTTCATAAGAAGAATCATAGTCTTAATAAATAAACCGTAATGCACGTTCTTGGATTTTTTCCATTTTAATTGAATTTTTTTCCGAACAATAGTGCCATATCAGTGGGCAGTAATTAAAATTTGAAAGTATAAACGAATAGTAAGATGTCAGAATTCCCAATCTGTTCATATATTTACCAATTCTTTTTAAAATATTTAATTGTCTGGAAGCCTTTTTACACATTTCCGAAATATGATTATCAAAATTCAAATCAGAATCAATAGTGACTCCCAACAATTTTTTTAAAGGGGCATTATCTGCCAAAATCGTAAATTTTTGTTACCCATAAAAACTATCAGATATGATTGATGCCTTAATAAAACGTGTTTCTGTAACTTATAAATGTTATGAAATGTACGCGCATCGGGGAAAAAAGGTGCAACTGCTCGTGTTTTGAGATCGATCAAGAAATGGACGCCATCTTATTAATTATCGGCATTGTTTACGGAGTTTGCCGAATCGTCATTAAATCAATACAACAATGCACTTATTTCTTATTTTCTGTGAATCTGCTTTTAGTCGGCGTTAATTACAGACAAAGAACCATGCAAGTTTGCAGCTAATAAGCGACAAAATACAAATTATTCGTTTTTACCTGTCACTAGTAAGTTGCTTACGGAGAAAGCGAGGTCAAATTATCTGCTTGCAAGGAAATAACAAATTGATGAAAATTTTCGTTCTCAAAAGGCGAAAAGTGGTACGATAAGCTGTTTAATGTGAAATATTTACCTTTATTTCATCCTTTTAAAGCTATTTACCAATTTCCAAAACATATAATTTTTTTAGTCAAAATCGTAGTTAATGCCTCTTTAAGTTCGTACACTATTAATATCTTTATTTGTGCCGTTTCTTTCTTTAAGTTTGTACACTGTTAATATCTTTATTTGTGCCGTTTCTTTCTTTAAGTTTGTACACTTTTAATATCTTTGAAATTTATTTGTGCCGTTTCTTTCTTAATGTGTATACACTGTTAATATCTTTATTTGTGTCGTTTCTTTCTTTAAGTTTGTACACTGTTAATATCTTTATTTGTGCCGTTTCTTTCTTTAAGTTTGTACTCTGTTAATATCTTTATTTGTGCCGTTTCTTTCTTTAAGTTTATACACTGTTAATATCTTTATTTGTGCCGTTTCTTTCGTTAAGTTTGTACTCTGTTAATATCTTTATTTGTGCCGTTTCTTTCTTTAAGTTTGTACACTTTTAATATCTTTGAAATTTATTTGTGCCGTTTCTTTCTTAATGTGTATACACTGTTAATATCTTTATTTGTGTCGTTTCTTTCTTTAAGTTTGTACACTGTTAATATCTTTATTTGTGCCGTTTCTTTCTTTAAGTTTGTACTCTGTTAATATCTTTATTTGTGCCGTTTCTTTCTTTAAGTTTGTACACTTTTAATATCTTTGAAATTTATTTGTGCCGTTTCTTTCTTAATGTGTATACACTGTTAATATCTTTATTTGTGTTGTTTCTTTATTCAAGTTTGTACACTGTTAATATCTTTATTTGAGTTGTTTCTTTCTTTAAGTTTGTACACTGTTAATATCTTTATTTGTGCCGTTTCTTTCTTTAAGTTTGTACACTGTTAATATCTTTATTTGAGTTGTTCCTTTATTTATGTTGGTACACTGTTACTATCTTTATTTGAGTTGTTCCTTTATTTATGTTGGTACACTGTTAATATCTTTATTTGTGTTGTTTCTTTATTAAAGTTTGTACACTGTTAATATCTTTATTTGTGCTGTTTCTTTATTCAAGTTTGTACACTGTTAATATCTTTATTTGAGTTGTTTCTTTCTTTAAGTTTGTACACTGTTAATATCTTTATTTGTGCCGTTTCTTTCTTTAAGTTTGTACACTGTTAATATCTTTATTTGAGTTGTTCCTTTATTTATGTTGGTACACTGTTAATATCTTTATTTGAGTTGTTCCTTTATTTATGTTGGTACACTGTTAATATCTTTATTTGAGTTGTTCCTTTATTTATGTTGGTACACTGTTAATATCTTTATTTGTGTTGTTTCTTTATTAAAGTTTGTACACTGTTAATATCTTTATTTGTGTTGTTTCTTTATTCAAGTTTGTACACTGTTAATATCTTTATTTGAGTTGTTTCTTTCTTTAAGTTTGTACACTGTTAATATCTTTATTTGTGCCGTTTCTTTCTTTAAGTTTGTACACTGTTAATATCTTTATTTGAGTTGTTCCTTTATTTATGTTGGTACACTGTTAATATCTTTATTTGAGTTGTTCCTTTATTTATGTTGGTACACTGTTAATATCTTTATTTGAGTTGTTCCTTTATTTATGTTGGTACACTGTTAATATCTTTATTTGTGTTGTTTCTTTATTAAAGTTTGTACACTGTTAATATCTTTATTTGTGTTGTTTCTTTATTCAAGTTTGTACACTGTTAATATCTTTATTTGTGTTGTTTCTTTCTTTAAGTTTGTACACTGTTAATATCTTTATTTGTGCCGTTTCTTTCTTTAAGTTTGTACACTGTTAATATCTTTATTTGAGTTGTTCCTTTATTTATGTTGGTACACTGTTAATATCTTTATTTGAGTTGTTCCTTTATTTATGTTGGTACACTGTTAATATCTTTATTTGTGTTGTTTCTTTATTAAAGTTTGTACACTGTTAATATCTTTATTTGTGTTGTTTCTTTATTCAAGTTTGTACACTGTTAATATCTTTATTTGAGTTGTTTCTTTCTTTAAGTTTGTACACTGTTAATATCTTTATTTGTGCCGTTTCTTTCTTTAAGTTTGTACACTGTTAATATCTTTATTTGAGTTGTTCCTTTATTTATGTTGGTACACTGTTAATATCTTTATTTGAGTTGTTCCTTTATTTATGTTGGTACACTGTTAATATCTTTATTTGAGTTGTTCCTTTATTTATGTTGGTACACTGTTAATATCTTTATTTGTGTTGTTTCTTTATTAAAGTTTGTACACTGTTAATATCTTTATTTGTGTTGTTTCTTTATTCAAGTTTGTACACTGTTAATATCTTTATTTGAGTTGTTTCTTTCTTTAAGTTTGTACACTGTTAATATCTTTATTTGTGCCGTTTCTTTCTTTAAGTTTGTACACTGTTAATATCTTTATTTGAGTTGTTCCTTTATTTATGTTGGTACACTGTTAATATCTTTATTTGAGTTGTTCCTTTATTTATGTTGGTACACTGTTAATATCTTTATTTGAGTTGTTCCTTTATTTATGTTGGTACACTGTTAATATCTTTATTTGAGTTGTTCCTTTATTTATGTTGGTACACTGTTAATATCTTTATTTGAGTTGTTCCTTTATTTATGTTGGTACACTGTTAATATCTTTATTTGAGTTGTTCCTTTATTTATGTTGGTACACTGTTAATATCTTTATTTGAGTTGTTCCTTTATTTATGTTGGTACACTGTTAATATCTTTATTTGAGTTGTTCCTTTATTTATGTTGGTACACTGTTAATATCTTTATTTGAGTTGTTCCTTTATTTATGTTGGTACACTGTTAATATCTTTATTTGAGTTGTTCCTTTATTTATGTTGGTACACTGTTAATATCTTTATTTGAGTTGTTCCTTTATTTATGTTGGTACACTGTTAATATCTTTATTTGAGTTGTTCCTTTATTTATGTTGGTACACTGTTAATATCTTTATTTGAGTTGTTCCTTTATTTATGTTGGTACACTGTTAATATCTTTATTTGAGTTGTTCCTTTATTTATGTTGGTACACTGTTAATATCTTTATTTGAGTTGTTCCTTTATTTATGTTGATACACTGTTAATATCTTTATTTGAGTTGTTCCTTTATTTATGTTGATACACTGTTAATATCTTTATTTGAGTTGTTCCTTTATTTATGTTGATACACTGTTAATATCTTTATTTGAGTTGTTCCTTTATTTATGTTGGTACACTGTTAATATCTTTATTTGAGTTGTTCCTTTATTTATGTTGGTACACTGTTAATATCTTTATTTGAGTTGTTCCTTTATTTATGTTGGTACACTGTTAATATCTTTATTTGAGTTGTTCCTTTATTTATGTTGATACACTGTTAATATCTTTATTTGAGTTGTTCCTTTATTTATGTTGATACACTGTTAATATCTTTATTTGAGTTGTTCCTTTATTTATGTTGATACACTGTTAATATCTTTATTTGAGTTGTTCCTTTATTTATGTTGGTACACTGTTAATATCTTTATTTGAGTTGTTCCTTTATTTATGTTGATACACTGTTAATATCTTTATTTGAGTTGTTCCTTTATTTATGTTGATACACTGTTAATATCTTTATTTGAGTTGTTCCTTTATTTATGTTGATACACTGTTAATATCTTTATTTGAGTTGTTCCTTTATTTATGTTGGTACACTGTTAATATCTTTATTTGAGTTGTTCCTTTATTTATGTTGATACACTGTTAATATCTTTATTTGAGTTGTTCCTTTATTTATGTTGATACACTGTTAATATCTTTATTTGAGTTGTTCCTTTATTTATGTTGGTACACTGTTGAAATCGCTATTAATGTTGTTTCTTTATTCATGTTTGTCTTTATTTGTGCCGTTTCTTTCTTTATTATTGTATACTGTTAATATCTTTATTTGTGCCGTTTCTTTCTTTATTATTGTATACTGTTGATATCTTTATTTGTGCCGTTTCTTTCTTTATTATTGTATACTGTTAATATCTTTATTTGTGCCGTTTCTTTCTTTATTATTGTATACTGTTGATATCTTTATTTGTGCCGTTTCTTTCTTTATTATTGTATACTGTTGATATCTTTATTTGTGCCGTTTCTTTCTTTATTATTGTATACTGTTGATATCTTTATTTGTGTTGTTTCTTTATTAAAGTTTGTACATCGTTCATATCGTGCTTGAGTTTTCCCTTTTTAATTTATTTACATTGTTAATAACTTTATGGATACTGCATTCTAATTTAACCGGATAAATTGTTTCAACATGCATGAACTGTTTGATGGCATCAGTCGTGTCATTGATGCTGCAAAATATTTGACATCGTCGAATCAGAATGTCTTATATCTTACTGGTGTATATCTTATATAGATATCTTGTTATTATTATTACATGTACATATTATATAGTTATCTAAGTTAGTGCGCATGAAACATTTTTTATATAGCCTTCATCAGGTACTGCGCATAGTCAAGATTGGAAAGCCAAATAATATTTAAGTCTTTGAGAGTCAAAGGGCCTAATAGTTTTGTCATTGAGGTACTGTAAATTTAAAAAATAAAATACAAAATGTGTGTAAATTTAAAAAATAAAATACAAAATGTTTATCTAATAAAACATATCAGTACCGAAGGCTACTGTGCGGATGATTCTCGCGGGGCTAATAGTTCCCGTGACCAGCACTGGCTACTATGCAGATGAGTCTCGCGGGGCTAATAGTTCCCGTGACCAGCACTGGCTACTATGCAGATGAGTCTCGCGGGGCTAATAGTTCCCGTGACCAGCACTGGCTACTGTGCGGATGATTCTCGCGGGGCTAATAGTTCCCGTGACCAGCACTGGCTACTGTGCGGATGATTCTCGCGGGGCTAATAGTTCCCGTGACCAGCACTGGCTACTGTGCGGATGATTCTCGCGGGGCTAATAGTTCCCGTGACCAGCACTGGCTACTGTGCGGATGATTCTCGCGGGGTTAATAGTTCCCGTGACCAGCACTGGCTACTGTGCGGATGATTCTCGCTGGGCTAATAGTTCCCGTGACCAACACTGGCTACTGTGCGGATGATTCTCGCGGGGCTAATAGTTCCCGTGACCAGCACTGGCTACTGTGCGGATGATTCTCGCGGGGCTAATAGTTCCCGTGACCAGCACTGGCTACTGTGCGGATGATTCTCGCGGGGCTAATAGTTCCACCAGCAGAGGTATCAAACCAGTGATACAACCTTCATAATTTACTGTTCATAATCAAGATTGTAAATAATAAAGTGCCATAAACAGGACTGTCAAAGTAGGCAAATGTTACATATGCCTTAGGGAAATTAACCATAGTTTTAATCAATTACATTACTTAGCTACAGTAAATTTCAAACATAAATCGTTGTATTAAACATATCAGTGCTGAAACAGTGACTATTGTGTAGATGGTAGTCAACGGACTAATAATCTGCTGAAACACTGACTATTGTGTAGATGGTAGTCAACGGACTAATAGTCTGCTGAAACACTGACTATTGTATAGCTGGTAGTCAACGGACTAATAGTCTGCCGAAACACTGACTATTGTGCAGATGGTAGTCAACGGACTAATAGTCTGCTGAAACACTGACTATTGTGTAGATGGTAGTCAACGGACTAATAGTCTGCCGAAACACTGACTATTGTGTAGATGGTAGTCAACGGACTAATAGTCTGCCGAAACACTGACTATTGTGTAGATGGTAGTCAACGGACTAATAGTCTGCTGAAACACTGACTAGTGTGTAGATGGTAGTCAACGGACTAATAGTCTGCTGAAACACTGACTATTGTATAGCTGGTAGTCAACGGACTAATAGTCTGCCGAAACACTGACTATTGTGTAGATGGTAGTCAACGGACTAATAGTCTGCTGAAACACTGACTATTGTGTAGATGGTAGTCCACGGACTAATAGTCTGCTGAAACACTGACTATTGTGTAAATGGTAGTCAACGACAAATAGTCTGCTGAAACACTGACTATTGTGCAGATGGTAGTCAACGGACTAATAGTCTGCTGAAACACTGACTATTGTGCAGATGGTAGTCAACGGACTAATAGTCTGCTGAAACACTGACTATTGTGTAGATGGTAGTCAACGGACTAATAGTCTGCTGAAACACTGACTATTGTGTAGATGGTAGTCAACGGACTAATACTGTAAACCAACTTTTGTTCGCGTGCTATAAACCTTCGCGACTTTCGCGGTAGAGTACAAAATCGCGAAAGTTTAGATCCGCGAACAAGTCGGTCTGAAGTGTGTAAGAAACAAGTATTATATAGCCTAGCAAACACCATATAACGTAATGTATTTTCTGGTATAGATCGATATCCGTTAGACAACACAAAGTCATGTATACGTAGTTAAATTTGGGGGGTCATGTAAATTAACATAATTAATTTTCAAAAGAACTTTATTTGTAAGATACTGACAATTAATTTAATGCAGAGTACTAGTAAGTGTTATACTTCATTATATATGGTATATACAGGATTTCGTTCCACAGTATTACAATTTATATAATATTATTTTTCTGCATTAAAATTTATAAAGTTACGCGTTGGCAAATATAATTATAAGTGAAGAAAGTTATCGAAATGTGTTCAAAACAGGTTTTATAATTATACATGTATATTGTAGTATAAAGTGCCGTGAGCATAATGTTGACAGGTAATTAAAAGCACTTGCAGGCGCGTAGCTCCCTATACGCCAACACGCAGTTGCGTGCACATCGGCGTGCTGAAGAAAAAAAAATAAAGAGCAAAAAAAATAAAATAAATAAGGAATAATAAAAATTTAAAAAAAAGTGGAAAACAAAGTCTCGTTGTGGCTTTTTGTGAAAATTCAATGTCATAAAAATTACGGCATTTCAAATTTTATTCAAATGACGTTACGGCCGTATCATTTGTATGAATTACATCGAAAATATGGACAAGCGGACCAAACTGCGCACAGTTTGCGAAACACGATGGACGAGTCGAACCAACGCACTGTACACATTTAAAACATCATTTCCTGTAGTGGTTCATGCGTTGGAACGATTACAAGGACTAGGAGATGACAAAGCCGGACAATACCTTGCATCTATTACCAGATTTGTATTTGTTATAGCTCTGGTAGTATCAGAACACATTTTACCGAGTACGGTGTTTCTGTCGAAATTCCTGCAAGGTATCGAATGTGACCTGCTGGAGGCTACAAAAGAATGTAAAACTGTCAATGAGTTGTTACGAGCTGAACGACTCGATGAATCAGTTTGGGATGAATTGTATCAATCGGCATTAGATTTATCAGAACCTTTCGATATCGTTGAAAATATGCCGAGGCGATGTGGAAGACAGACTACCAGAACCAATCACCCTGCAGACACACAGTATTGGAAAGTTTCTTTGTACTATGCGTTTATAGACCACATGATAATGGAATTGGAGTCGCGTCTGATAAAATCAGAAAATCTCTTTTATGCACAGTATCTGCTTCCTCGTGTTATAGGAAATATTACGAACGAACAAATCGCGACATTGTATGAGACATACCAGACTGACCTGACATGTAATTTAGACGAATTCAAGAGGGCGAACACGCTGGAGTATAACACCTCGCGATCAGATGCCAACTTCACTTTGTGAGACACTTGATGCAGTAAACCCGGTGCTATATCCTTCTATAGATACCATCTTGTGTATCATGTTGACAATGCCGGTAACAAGTGCTACCGCAGAGCGATCGTTCAGTGTACTACGTCGGGTGAAGACATATGTACGATCAACAATGAATAACAATAGGTTGTCATCGCTAGCATTAATCATCGGCATATCCATCGCGATTTCAGTGTGGATTTAACCAAAGTTATGGAGAAGTGCGTGTCTGCTAAGACACGAAGAACAGATTTTGGGCAATTCTAAGTAAATTCTGTCTAACAAAATCATGAAATCAATGTGCTGCTTATGTATTCAATTTACCCATGAAAACACATCAGAACGCACCATTTTGCATCTAGTAAAAAAAAAAGTCCCCCTCTCTAAGGTATGGTTGCTTGCACTGCAAAAAAGGCTAGCTACGCCCCTGACTTGATTGTAATAATCAGCTGGGATTACAAAATCAATAATTGCTGTCACCTATAAGTACGTTGATAATTGAAAATATTAATCAACAAGTATAATCCGATAATCATTGGAAAAACAAACGAGATCAACTACAACATTATGACATCTTGGTCTATCATGTTCTATAATATAAACTTTTATCAACCACTTTTGAAGAGACATTTTGAACACTGAACGCCTGTTTTGTTTATTCTAATAAATTTACACATTGGGACTAATAAAAAGTGTTCACGAAATCAATGGGGTATGTCAATCGAACGATCAATAATATATTACGAAAGACAACTCTTGCTATAAAAAAAACAACCGATGTCGGCGGCGATGTAGACCAAAGTCATACCGCGAAAAATTTGAACTTTTAGCATTTTGGTTATCGCGAAATTAAATCTCCGCGAAACTGTCTTGAATCAGAAAAACGCGAAACATAATAGCCGCGAAAATAAGTTGGTTTACAGTAGTCTGCTGAAACAGTGACTATTGTGTAGATGGTAGTCAACGGACTAATAGTCTGCTGAAACACTGACTATTGTGTAGATGGTAGTCAACGGACTAATAATCTGCTGAAACACTGACTATTGTGTAGATGGTAGTCAACGGACTAATAGTCTGCTGAAACACTGACTATTGTGTAAATGGTAGTCAACGGACTAATAGTCTGCTGAAACACTGACTATTGTGTAGATGGTAGTCAACAGACTAATAATCTGCTGAAACACTTGACTATTGTGTAGATGGTAGTCAACGGACTAATAGTCTGCTGAAACACTGACTATTGTGTAAATGGTAGTCAACGGACTAATAGTCTGCTGAAACACTGACTATTGTGTAGATGGTAGTCAACGGACTAATAGTCTGCTGAAACACTGACTATTGTGTAAATGGTAGTCAACGGACTAATAGTCTGCTGAAACACTTGACTATTGTGTAGATGGTAGTCAACGGACTAATAGTCTGCTGAAACACTGACTATTGTGTAGATGGTAGTCAACGGACTAATAGTCTGCTGAAACACTGACTATTGTGTAGATGGTAGTCAACGGACTAATAGTCTGCTGAAACACTGATTATTGTGTAGATGGTAGTCAACGGACTAATAGTCTGCTGAAACACTGACTATTGTGTAGATGGTAGTCAACGGACTAATAGTCTGCTGAAACACTGATTATTGTGTAGATGGTAGTCAACGGACTAATAGTCTGCTGAAACACTGACTATTGTGTAAATGGTAGTCAACGGACTAATAGTCTGCTGAAACACTTGACTATTGTGTAGATGGTAGTCAACGGACTAATAGTCTGCTGAAACACTGACTATTGTGTAGATGGTAGTCAACGGACTAATAGTCTGCTGAAACACTGACTATTGTGTAGATGGTAGTCAACGGACTAATAGTCTGCTGAAACACTGATTATTGTGTAGATGGTAGTCAACGGACTAATAGTCTGCTGAAACACTGACTATTGTGTAGATGGTAGTCAACGGACTAATAGTCTGCTGAAACACTGATTATTGTGTAGATGGTAGTCAACGGACTAATAGTCTGCTGAAACACTGACTATTGTGTAGATGGTAGTCAACAGACTAATAATCTGCTGAAACACTTGACTATTGTGTAGATGGTAGTCAACGGACTAATAGTCTGCTGAAACACTGACTATTGTGTAGATGGTAGTCAACGGACTAATAGTCTGCTGAAACACTGACTATTGTGTAGATGGTAGTCAACGGACTAATAGTCTGCTGAAACACTGACTATTGTGCAGATGGTAGTCAACGGACTAATAGTCCATCAAACGTTGATAGCTAATTTAGTGCGCACGACGGATTTCTGGAATACTCTAGTAACCTTCATCAGGTTAGCTACGGAACCGTGGCTCTTAACGGTCTTTTTTTCTACCACAAATAGAAAAAAAGACCACTAAGAGCTACGGTTCTGCAGCAAAGCAAAACTAGTTCGAGAGCAAGTAATCTAAAGATCCAAAACGGGATAGACGAAATCGAATAGAATAGAATAGAAAACCTACACTAAATTACAGTATTGTCAGTACCAAAGCACTGATTACTGGGTGGATGATACCCTGGGAGACTTAATACCCCATCAGCAGAAGCATTGATCCGCTGATAGTAATTAAAAAATATAGATACAATGTATTTAATTTAGTACGCACGGAACGTCTTTAGTACGCACGGAACGTCTTTAGAATAGCGTTCTTCAGGTACGCCCATTGTCAACAGATGGAAAAACAAATAATTTAAAATTCTCTGGGAGCAAGTAAATCAAAGAGCCTAGAAATAGGATAGCCAAAATAGGATAGCCAAAATAGGATAGCCAAAATCAGCTAAGGTTTCATGCCTTAATATTTAACTGACATCTCCATGACATATGTACGTACCTGCCCACAAAATTAAAGGCTCGCTGACACTCCGTGAAAAACATACTGACTTATTGTCGGTTTTAATCTTGTTTGCGTGTCAGCCTAACTAGGAATAAATACACGGAAATTCGACCTCTTAAGAACATGGCGATGTTAAATGGTTTTATAAGTACACGATTCCGTTTGCTTTTATTTTACCCTTTTGTATCGAGATTAATGGCCTTTTCAGGTTTCTATTACGCTATCTGTGATGGTAAAAACTGTTGAATTAAGTGTGGATTTCGTGTTAATGAATGGTACAAAACGTATAATAATGGTCTAATGTGATAAAACACTTAGGATCAATACTGGTCATTACCCGAACCTGATCAATTATTTACTTACAAGAAATCCGTTGCGATTGACTACCTACCACAACAATATTTATCTGTGCTAATTGTCACGCACTTGTCTCTGAAATCTTCTTCTTCGTATCAAATTAAAGATTTAACATTATATCTTATCATTCTAGTCATTATATGTTCATAATCCATGATAAAATATGTTTCTTATAAAAAAAAATATATACTAGTATAAAAAAAACCCTTATCCAGAGTTTGTAATACACGTGGAAATGACCTGCTACAGAGACTTTCTTTATAAGTATATCTTTAAGCTTTTATTAGGTTTATTAATGCAAAGTAAAGCCACCACCCTGCACGAAAAACATACTAATAACAAACATATATTGACCGGTTTAATCCCGCCACACTTTTATGCCTGTCCCAACCCAGGACCTGGATTTCTAACATCATATGTCGTGGTCTTTTTTGTATTCAGTGAGCTAAGATGAGAAGTGATTGTTCATTTTGCTGATATTGGTGAAATTGATGTCATCACAGTTTAAACTTTTTTTTGTCATGATACATATCCAATACAAATATTTATCCTGCACATGATCTATTTGAGCAGTACTAATTCTACTGGTATCTGGTCCATGTTGAGCAACGGTACGAAACAGTTACAACATAAGAGCGGACTTCCTAGAGGATACTATCAAATATCGAGTAGAATGACGCTTGTTTCTACTCATTTTAGACAATTTTGCTTTTGTTTTGGGCTTTTTGACATTTTAGGATAAGTACAATACACGTACATTGTCGGAAAATATCAAATTCATTTGCACTCGCTGCGAAACAGGACAGAACGACTCGCTTTTCTATCTATTTAGCTTTCCTGTCCTGTTTGGCAGCCAGTGCGAATGGATTTTATATTATCCGACAATGTACCTATATTGTATTTATTATCCAATGTCATGACATCCAAACATAAAAAAAACACACGGTGAAAACAAACATGCATGTAAATGTTTCTTCAAAATTTATAAGGCCAGAGAATTGTATGTCAAGACTAAGAAATGACAAAACGACTCTTACAACCAAACATTTAAAATGTACCATGATATCCCAACCAAACATTTAAAATGTACCATGATATCCCAACCAAACATTCATTTCTACTAAATGGGAAACAGTTAAAAGGAACAAATTTTAGCAGTTTGTTCTTTCAAGGTTCTAAATACTAAATCGAAATCTAAACATATTTTAATAATATTCTACATACGAGCTTACTCACAAAGAGGCTGAAAGAGCTACTATATGTTGTTGACACAGACCATCAATTTTTTTCGCAAAAAAAATGGAAGAACGTTAAATATAAAAAAAAGCATTATTTTAAAGTAAAGCTAAGAAAAGAAATGATAAGGGAAACAAACAATACAGAAGAACGACAACCAGTCAAAAAGGGAGAAAAACGTTAAACAACAACGGGATGGGGGGGGGAGGGGAGAATTAGAAAGGGTCGGAAAATGTTGCTTGTAATGGACCACCAATGACCACTGCTATGAAATCATCGCCCATTATGAGTATCCTTGACCAAAACGGACGAAGTAATGTAGACTTTTGTTCTGAGATATAACTCAACGAAGGGCTATGTATTGATTGGTAGGTTTGAGGTACCAAAGGGAGCAGATTAGGTTTGACATAAGTTTAGGAGATTATGTTTGACATAAGTTTAGGAGATTATGTTTGACATAAGTTTAGGAGATTGGGTTTGACATAAGTTTAGGAGATTAGGTTTGACATAAGTTTAGGAGATTGAGTTTGACATAAGTTTAGAGGATTAGGTTTGACATAAGTTTAGGAGATTGGGTTTGACATAAGTTTAGGAGATTGGGTTTGACATACGTTTAGGAGATTGTGTTTGACATAAGTTTAGGAGATTGGGTTTGACATAAGTTTAGGAGATTGGGTTTGACATAAGTTTAGGAGATTAGGTTTGATATAAGTTTAGGAGATTGAGTTTGACATAAGTTTAGGAGATTGGGTTTGACATAAGTTTAGGAGATTGGGCTTGACATAAGTTTAGGAGATTGTGTTTGACATACGTTTAGGAGATTGTGTTTGACATAAGTTTAGGAGATTGGGTTTGACATAAGTTTAGGAGATTAGGTTTGACATAAGTTTAGGAGATTGGGTTTGACATAAGTTTAGGAGATTAGGTTTGACATAAGTTTAGGAGATTGTGTTTGACATACGTTTAGGAGATTGTGTTTGACATAAGTTTAGGAGATTGGGTTTGACATAAGCTTAGGAGATTGGGTTTGACATAAGTTTAGGAGATTAGGTTTGACATAAGTTTAGGAGATTGAGTTTGACATAAGTTTAGGGGATTAGGTTTGACATAAGTTTAGGAGATTGGGTTTGGCATAAGCTTAGGAGATTGGGTTTGACATAAGTTTAGGAGATTGTGTTTGACATAAGTTTAGGAGATTGGGTTTGACATAAGTTTAGGAGATTAGGTTTGACATAAGTTTAGGAGATTGGGTTTGACATAAGTTTAGGAGATTGTGTTTGACATAAGTTTAGGAGATTTGGTTTGACATAAGTTTAGGAGATTGGGTTTGACATAAGTTTAGGAGATTGTGTTTGACATAAGTTTAGGAGATTTGGTTTGACATAAGTTTAGGAGATGGGGTTTGACATAAGCTTAGGAGATTGTGTTTGACATAAGTTTAGGAGATTGGGTTTGACATAAGTTTAGGAGATTGGGTTTGACATAAGTTTAGGAGATTAGGTTTGACATAAGTTTAGGAGATTGAGTTTGACATAAGTTTAGAGGATTAGGTTTGACATAAGTTTAGGAGATTGGGTTTGACATAAGTTTAGGAGATTGGGTTTGACATACGTTTAGGAGATTGTGTTTGACATAAGTTTAGGAGATTGGGTTTGACATAAGTTTAGGAGATTGGGTTTGACATAAGTTTAGGAGATTAGGTTTGATATAAGTTTAGGAGATTGAGTTTGACATAAGTTTAGGAGATTGGGTTTGACATAAGTTTAGGAGATTGGGCTTGACATAAGTTTAGGAGATTGTGTTTGACATACGTTTAGGAGATTGTGTTTGACATAAGTTTAGGAGATTGGGTTTGACATAAGTTTAGGAGATTAGGTTTGACATAAGTTTAGGAGATTGGGTTTGACATAAGTTTAGGAGATTAGGTTTGACATAAGTTTAGGAGATTGTGTTTGACATACGTTTAGGAGATTGTGTTTGACATAAGTTTAGGAGATTGGGTTTGACATAAGCTTAGGAGATTGGGTTTGACATAAGTTTAGGAGATTAGGTTTGACATAAGTTTAGGAGATTGAGTTTGACATAAGTTTAGGGGATTAGGTTTGACATAAGTTTAGGAGATTGGGTTTGGCATAAGCTTAGGAGATTGGGTTTGACATAAGTTTAGGAGATTGTGTTTGACATAAGTTTAGGAGATTGGGTTTGACATAAGTTTAGGAGATTAGGTTTGACATAAGTTTAGGAGATTGGGTTTGACATAAGTTTAGGAGATTGTGTTTGACATAAGTTTAGGAGATTTGGTTTGACATAAGTTTAGGAGATTGGGTTTGACATAAGTTTAGGAGATTGTGTTTGACATAAGTTTAGGAGATTTGGTTTGACATAAGTTTAGGAGATGGGGTTTGACATAAGCTTAGGAGATTGTGTTTGACATAAGTTTAGGAGATTGGGTTTGACATAAGTTTAGGAGATTGGGTTTGACATAAGTTTAGGAGATTTGGTTTGACATAAGTTTAGGAGATTTGGTTTGACATAAGTTTAGGAGATTGTGTTTGACATAAGTTTAGGAGATTGGGTTTGACATAAGTTTAGGAGATTGTGTTTGACATAAGTTTAGGAGATTGTGTTTGACATAAGTTTAGGAGATTGGGTTTGACATAAGTTTAGGAGATTGGGTTTGACATAAGCTTAGGAGATTGTGTTTGACATAAGTTTAGGAGATTGGGTTTGACATAAGTTTAGGAGATTGGGTTTGACATAAGTTTAGGAGATTGGGTTTGACATTAGTTTAGGAGATTGGGTTTGACATAAGTTTAGGAGATTGTGTTTGACATAAGTTTAGGAGAATGGGTTTGACATAAGCTTAGGAGATTGGGTTTGACATAAGTTTAGGAGATTTGGTTTGACATAAGTTTAGGAGATTGGGTTTGACATTAGTTTAGGAGATTGGGTTTGACATAAGTTTAGGAGATTGTGTTTGACATAAGTTTAGGAGATTGGGTTTGACATAAGCTTAGGGGATTTGGTTTGACATAAGCTTAGGAGATTGGGTTTGACATAAGCTTAGGAGATTGGGTTTGACATAAGTTTAGGAGATTGGGTTTGACATTAGTTTAGGAGATTGGGTTTGACATTAGTTTAGGAGATTGGGTTTGACATAAGCTTAGGAGATTGGGTTTGACATAAGCTTAGGAGATTGGGTTTGACATTAGTTTAGGAGATTGAGTTTGACATTAGTTTAGGAGATTGGGTTTGACAGAACTTTAGAAATTTATGACTTTGTACACATGTTACATCTTCATAACTATATACTGTGTAGATTCTCCTTATTTTCTCTGTCTATTGTCTTCTGTTATTAAATAACTTATTTAGTTTTGTCTTATTTTCAGAGATATGTTTCGGAGGAGGAAGGAGGTCAACGATCACGGCAGTATCCTGCTAATCCGTCGTATACAAGATACGAGCGGTACGAAATTGATCCACCTTCCTTGAAGGCGAGACAAGATGACATGAAAGGCAGAAAGGTGACCTTCTGTATGTCCGGTGATAAAGACTGTAAGGGAGTTGACTTGTGTATAAATAACAAAATTCGTACTTTTGGGAGTCTGTTAGCGGAATTGGATAAGCACCCCAGAATCAAACCGAAAGGAGGTGTGCGTTTCGTCTTTCGTAAGGATGAAAATAGATACAAGAAAATAGAAGATTTGAGCGAGATCCAGAGTGGAGATCTGTTTGTGGTGTCCGACAGGCCAACTATTGATAAAAGTATCAACTATGGTTTTCCAGCAGGACCAAGTCCTACAAAAGGGTTACAGCGGTCCCCTCTCCCCAGGAGATCACAGAGGACTGGTCCACTTAGACGTAGCGTCTCCAGGAAAAACGATACCATCATCGTAATGAATAAGGAAAGAATGTCAACATACAAGCTGAATCCTAACACGTCACAGTTGTTTGAACAAGTTCTAGACGATATTGGGGATATGTTAAAACTAGGTGCCTACAAACCACTTCAAATGCACTGTGTAACTCCAGGGACATATAACAAGGTATGTTGTACTATATACCGGGGTTAAATCAGATGTGTAGGGTTTATCAGAACTATCTACTTCGTATAATGTAAACTACACTGAGTATAGCAAATTATCTACTTCGTATAATGTAAACTACACTGTGTATAGCAAACTATTTACTTGGTATAATGTAAACTACACTGAGTATAGCAAACTATTTACTTCGTGTAATGTAAACTACACTGAGTATAGCAAACTATTTACTTCGCATAATGTAAACTACACTGAGTATAGCAAACTATTTACTTCGTATAATGTAAACTACACTGAGTATAGCAAACTATTTACTTCGCATAATGTAAACTACACTGAGTATAGCAAACTATTTACTTCGTATAATGTAAACTACACTGAATATAGCAAACTATTTACTTCGTATAATGTAAACTACACTGTGTATAGCAAACTATTTACTTCGTATACACTGCGTATAACAAACTATCTACTTCACATACACTGCGTATAACATACTATCTACTTCGTATACACTGCATATATATATATAACAAACTATTTACTTCGTATAGTGTTGCGTATAGCAAAATATTTACTTCGTATAGTGTAAGCTACACTGCGGATAACAGACTATTTACTTCGTATTGTGTAAACTACACTATACGTATAATAAGCCATCTACTTCGTATAATGTAAACTACACTGCGTATAACATACTATCTACTTCGTATACACTGTGTATAACAAACTATTTACTTCGTATATTGTAAGCTACACTGCGGATAACAAACTATCTACTTCGTATAATGTAAACTATTATAAACTATTAGTTTATATTATGTAAAATTCAAAACCTGAGTTATTACAATGTAGGTCGCATAATGGTTAGTTGAAATCAAATTTGGCGGTATATTTAGTATGGTGATTGCAACAGTATACGTATCTAAAAATGCCTTACATATACAAATAAACGCGATATAGGAGAATGGCGTTCAATATTTCGGTCTTACATGCAACCTATCAAGATTTACCACTATTTTGGAGAGATACATGCATACGCTACTAATAGGCGAATATCAATTAAATGACATATTACGTTTGTATTTTACAGATAGATAGTTTTACTAAACTCAATTCTCAACTACATGCAACAGAACTCCGAAGTAGTGGAAAAGAAACACCAAAATTTTTGATTTGTAAATACGGCGAACATCCAGAAGATGCACTGCCAGAGAAAATGAGAAAGGCTTATGAAAAGAAGGGACTGATTAAGGCTGTTGACATTGAACCTACAGACAATGATAGGTACGGTGATGATGAGGAACAAGGGTACGATCAGGTAGAAGACGGTGCACCAGAACCAGAAAAAAATACGAGGCGTCAGCCGAGGAACCGTGATTATGATCGTTCACCGTCGCCACAAAGACATAATGACGAACCTCAAACGTCAAGAAGAGGTGTACATAGATATAATGGCCGCGATCCGTCGCCATCAAAACAGACTGAGGAGCCACAAACGTCTCGAAGACCGGTACAAAGAAACAATGGCGTGTCTAAATCACAGTCCAGGGAGAATGTCGCGTCAAAACAAAGCACGAACAGGACCCCCAGGCAAACTGGTCCTCCAAATAAATCAACACAAAGGAAACCACATCCAACAAGAAGACAAGTAGAAGAGGAGACCAGTTCAGAATCTCAAAATAACCACGAGGATAGCGATTCTGACAGTGATTATCCAGAACCAAGGCTTGTTGATGCTCCTGCTAAGAATAGAGCACGTCTAGATACTCCAGACTACTAAGATTATACATCTAATATGATGTGGTATTAGTAATTAATGTATGGCCTCAGTAAAGATATCCCACAACTTTTCGTAGTATGGCCTCAGTAAAAATAGCCTGCAACAACTTTTGAAAATCTGCTTACCTTTGCACCATCATGTAAATCTATATATGTCACAGAATACAAACTTTTGTAAATAACATTTCCGGTTTTGTATAAAATTGTTATGTATGCTTCAGAAGAGAAAGCGGGTCTTATGTTTGATATTAGAAAGTTCGTCTGTTTATTGTTGATGTTTCGTTGTTAAATAAAATGTATCTATATAAAGTGTGTAGTAGTGTATGTAGATAACTCCATCAAAATAGATTAATTATGGATACTTAACACCACTTTTAACAATATCTCAGTTTGAACATTTTTACTGGTTGAGAAAACTGGTCCATATAATTAATTACCAAAA
This sequence comes from Bathymodiolus brooksi, assembly GCA_963680875.1. NCBI lineage: Eukaryota > Metazoa > Mollusca > Bivalvia > Mytilida > Modiolidae > Bathymodiolus > Bathymodiolus brooksi. The sequence goes on from OY804576.1 coordinate 20,114,582, forward strand.
AACACCCAAAACTACCCAAATACACCCAATGAAATTAAGGAATACAATTTATAGATTTATTTCCTTTGTAAATTTTTTAGGCTTTTTTTAAGAAAACAAAGTAGAATTTATGATATTTTTCTGGTATATTCGTATTTTTACTGTCGCGTGCAAGAACGATAACTCAGTATGATATTTCAATGCGCCGTCATTGAATAGAGACCTTTTGACTTTTTATTTACAAAAATTTTGTAAAATAATTGAAAGACAATGTGTCCGAGTACTTGAAAAATAAGATTGGCGTCAACAATTCAGAGAGACATAATGTAGTCGAAAAAAATATTTGGTAACGCTGGTGTACAGGACGCAAACGACACTTCTGAATTTGTGGAGCGCTCAGATTTTCTTTTAAGTGACCTCTACATGTACCCCAGTTTCCGCCAGTACTACGACAGAACTTTGAAACCGATATTGCTACTAAATATTCAAAATCAAAAGTCACGTGATTTAAACTGTTTGAATATACAATGCATGTCGTAGTTATCCACCCCAATAAAGTAAAATTAAAAAGATGAATTTGTCATTTTTGTCAATATTATCATGTGCTTAAAAATAATTAAGAAATTGTTCTGTCATACGCTGCATAAAAATAATAGAACACGATCTTTTGAGTATTTCAATTCAAAGCTTTTTATTATCTATTTTACTTTGAATAACCGTCATAAATCGATTTAAAACATTTTTCCAATAACAATTTTGACCAAAAACAATAAAAAAGTAATATGATTAACATTTCCTTATTTTAGAAAAGTATATTTCAGGTGTTTTGTGGTAGTTTTGGGTAGTTTTGGGTGTTTTTGAGTAAATCTATGGACCCTGAGAAAACCAATAGTAACAACAAAATTTTATCACAAAGTTATATCGAGTACACCTCACCAAAGGCAGGAATCGAACTTACAAGTTATAATGGTGATTGGTGTTCATTGTATGCGATTTGTCAACCGTTCATTAGGAATTTACATTTCAATCCACTCATCAGAAACAAACTAGAAATATATCTGTCATTTGAACCAAAAGTTTGTAGGAATGACCTATGAATGGTTCCAACGTTCCCCTCCTTTCCACTAGTTCAATATGCAGTATAATAGTCACATGACATAAATACTTTAATAGGCTGAAATAAGAAAAATGTCCGATCAAATTACTCGGCCATTGAACAAACGTTTAGAGAAAACTGAAGGAGCAAATCAAGAATGGATGATCCAGAAACAGAGGCAACATTGTGCACAAGACAAAATACGAAGACAAACAAAACACATCACAGAAAACTAAAAAAACTAGAGGCTCAGTGGGCTGAGTCTGTGTCGCTCACCTATCATTCTGCTTTGAGGAAACTTTATACAGAACCTTCCATAGGTGCTTCCTATCAACTTTCGGTTCATTTAGCCGAGCGGTTTCAGAGGCGAAGATTAAAAAAAATCGTCCTATCAGAAACAAGAATTGCCTATGGTGGCCATGTTTGTTAATTGATCGGGACAAAATGAGCAATCTTTATAGAGGACCTTCAATAGATGCTGTATACCAAGTTTCGGTTCATTTGGCAAAGTGGTTTCAGAGGAGAAGATTTTTAGCAACAAGAATTGCCTGTGGCGGCCATGTTTGTTAATGGATCGGGACAAAATGAGCAATCTTTATAGAGGACCTTCAATAGATGCTTCCTACCCAATTTCAGTTCATTTGGTTAAGGGGGTTTCAGAGAAGAAGATTAAAATGTGAAAAGTTAACGGACGACAGACGACTGACGCCAAGTGATGGCAAAAGCTCACATTGCCTTTGGCAAGTTGAGCTAAAAACGAGCAATACGGACCCCGTCCAAAAAAAATCCAGGTGCTCGCAAAGAGTAAGCAGTTCCTGTTTCTTATAGGACACAAACCATGTTATTCATTGTCAAGTCCTCTACAGGTCGGTGGTAGAGGAAGAAGACAAATCTACATAAAAGGAAAAAGATCCATTGCCATTTAAGAAATTGATATTTCGTGACGATCAACAAGTTCGTGTTGACGACCGTAGAAATTACTTCAACCTATCAGCAATGTAGTCTTGTTTGAGTAGCCTTTGTGTCAGCAGCTGAACTCTGTCCAGACTATAACTGTACTGGGCACAAACTCCTACAATAACGTAGGAGATGTGAAATGTTAACTCCATACGCTGGTGCTGCTGGAATATTGCTACTTATGAACGGGAAGTTGACTTTTAGAAAAGTTATGTCATAACGTTTGTTGTAGAGCTTTGATTTTAATCTTCCTCAGTTGTAGAATTCAAGGCAAGAAGCGGAATTACCTTTTAGTGTCAGTAGTATCCTTTACTTTAAGTTCAATTGAATATACGAGATGCTGATAGTCACGGAATCAAGAGTTGTTCAATGACAGAACATCCTCTATATATAGTGGAAGCTGGAATTAAAGGTTTTCGCCAATTTTCTGTCTTTATTCTTGGGAAACCTTTGGAGGAAGTTCTCCTCATAAGTGTGTAGAAACAAATCAGTGACTGTAATGGAGCACAATTAGTATCCATTGGAATACTTGATCATCTGTTAAATTACTAGTACGGCAAGCTGGACATATATGTTAAAATACTAGTACGACAAGCTGGACATATATGTTAAAATACTAGTACGGCAAGCTGGACATATATGTTAAAATACTAATACGGCAAGCTGGACATATATGTTAAAATACTAGTACGTCAAGCTGGACATATATGTTAAAATACTAGTACCACAAGCTGGACATATATGTTAAAATACTAGTACGGCAAGCTGGACATATATATTAAAATACTAGTACGGCAAGCTGGACATATACGCTAAAATACTAGTACGGCAAGCTGGACATATATGTTAAAATACTAATACAGCAAGCTGGACATATATGCTAAAATACTAGTACGGCAAGCTGGACATATATGTTAAAATACTAGTACGGCAAGCTGGACATATATTTTAAAATACTAGTACGGCAAGCTGGACATATATGCTAAAATACTAGTACGGCAAGCTGGACATATATGTTAAAATACTAGTACGGCAAGCTGGACATATATGCTAAAATACTAGTACGGCAAGCTGGACATATATGATAAAATACTAGTACGGGCAAGCTGGACATATATATTAAAATACTAGTACGGCAAGCTGGATATATATGTTAAAATACTAGTACGGCAAGCTGGACATATATGTTAAAATACTAGTACGGCAAGCTGGACATATACGCTAAAATACTAGTACGGCAAGCTGGACATATATATTAAAATACTAGTACGGCAAGCTGGATATATATGTTAAAATACTAGTACGGCAAGCTGGACATATATGTTAAAATACTAATACAGCAAGCTGGACATATATGCTAAAATACTAGTACGGCAAGCTAGACATATATGTTAAAATACTAGTACGGTAAGCTGGACATATATGTTAAAATACTAGTACGGCAAGCTGGACATATATGTTAAAATACTAGTACGGCAAGCTGGACATATATGTTAAAATACTAGTACGGCAAGCTGGACATATACGCTAAAATACTAGTACGGCAAGCTGGACATATATATTAAAATACTAGTACGGCAAGCTGGATATATATGTTAAAATACTAGTACGGCAAGCTGGACATATATGTTAAAATACTAATACAGCAAGCAGGACATATATCTTAAAATACTAGTACGGCAAGCTGGACATATATGTTAAAATACTAGTACGGCAAGCTGGACATATATGATAAAATACTAGTACGGCAAGCTAGACATATATGTTAAAATACTAGTACGGCAAGCTGGAAATATATGCTAAAATACTAGTACGGCAAACTGGACATACATGTTAAAATACTAGTACGGCAAGCTGGACATATATGCTAAAATACTAGTACGGCAAGCTGGACATATATGATAAAATACTAGTACGGGCAAGCTGGACATATATGATAAAATACTAGTACGGCAAGCTGGACATATATGTTAAAATACTAGTACGGCAAGCTGGACATATATGTTAAAATACTAGTACGGCAAGCTGGACATATATGCTAAAATACTAGTACGGCAAGCTGGACATATACGCTAAAATACTAGTACTGCAAGCTGGACATATATATTAAAATACTAGTACGGCAAGCTGGATATATATGTTAAAATACTAGTACGGCAAGCTGGACATATATGTTAAAATACTAGTACGGCAAGCTGGACATATACGCTAAAATACTAGTACGGCAAGCTGGACATATATATTAAAATACTAGTACGGCAAGCTGGATATATATGTTAAAATACTAGTACGGCAAGCTGGACATATATGTTAAAATACTAATACAGCAAGCTGGACATATATGCTAAAATACTAGTACGGAAAGCTAGACATATATGTTAAAATACTAGTACGGCAAGCTGGACATATATGTTAAAATACTAGTACGCAAGCTGGACATATATGTTAAAATACTAGTACGGCAAGCTGGACATATATGTTAAAATACTAGTACGGCAAGCTGGACATATACGCTAAAATACTAGTACGGCAAGCTGGACATATATATTAAAATACTAGTACGGCAAGCTGGATATATATGTTAAAATACTAGTACGGCAAGCTGGACATATATGTTAAAATACTAATACAGCAAGCAGGACATATATGCTAAAATACTAGTACGGCAAGCTGGACATATATGTTAAAATACTAGTACGGCAAGCTGGACATATATGATAAAATACTAGTACGGCAAGCTAGACATATATGTTAAAATACTAGTACGGCAAGTTGGACATATATGATAAAATACTAGTACGGCAAACTGGACATATATGTTAAAATACTAGTACGGCAAGCTGGACATATATGTTAAAATACTAGTACGGCAAGCTGGACATATATGTTAAAATACTAGTACGGCAAATTGGACATATATGTTAAAATACTAGTACGGCAAGCTGGACATATATCTTAAAATACTAGTACGGCAAGCTGGACATATATGTTAAAATACTAATACGGCAAGCTGGACATATATGTTAAAATACTAGTACGGCAAGCTGGACATATATGCTAAAATACTAGTACGGCAAGCTGGACATATATGTTAAAATACTAGTACGGGCAAGCTGGACATATATGTTAAAATACTAGTACGGCAAGCTGGACATACATGTTAAAATACTAGTACGGCAAGCTAGATATATATGTTAAAATACTAGTACGGCAAGCTGGACATATATCTTAAAATACTAGTACGGCAAGCTGGACATATATGTTAAAATACTAGTACAGCAAACTGCACATATATGCCTCTTTGGTATCTTCAATTTTTTAATATCGATAAAAAAATTGAATATTTGAATTGATCTTGTTGTTTATATCTATTATTAGATTTTGAGTGGCTTTTGACAGGTGAGACTTATCTCTACTAATAAGAAGATACTAATATATTTGCTCTGTTCTTCTCTGAGAAGCAATACTGAATAAATTCTGTAAGTCCAGATTTCAGTTGTGAATGTGGAATGGTGGTATACAAAGTAGAAAAATCAAATTCAATGCTGTAAGAAAAGTACTGAGATCTAGAAGTATCCAGCAAGTCTTTGGTATTTGTTTTTTTTTAATATCCACCTTTAATTAACTCCACTTATAGAAAAGCAGGAATCGTGTAGAATAGAATAATAGAATAGAAAACTTTATTTTAAGTCAGGTTTACAGTGTAACATTACAAACATAAGCTCTGTAGAGCTTTTTGCCGACATAAAAACAGTAACAACACATACATTTAAAAACATATAAATACACATGCATGACATATAACATAAGACAACAGTTGAAGCATTAGCAAGATGCACATACATATAAATAAGCATAGCATAATGAAAGCAAAATTACACTCAACATTTAAGCACTAAAAATTTGACTAATAAGCACATACAAAGCAAAAATAAATAAAGCAAGACTAACAGCTAAAAAATCTGAAAGCACTCAACATAAAATGAAGCATGAAAATATCAAGAACTGCATGAGTTGCCATTCCAGTTATTGATCAGACTTTTAAACTGGTTTAGGTTCGTCTGCGCATGGATCATGGATGCGTCAGGCAACTCATTCCAGAGTGTAGCTCCAGCATCTGGAGACCCGTTTTGAGTTGTAATAATAGAAGTTAAAAGTTTAGAAAGGGGCTTAGTAGAATACTTGCCATCTCCAGTGACATAACCTTGTTTGTATGGAGTGTTGTGGAATTTTGATATCCAGAACATGTCAAGGAAGATCCTATTCCAAAAGAAGACAAGACTGACTTCTGATTTTCAATGATTTCATTTGATAGCATAGTTGTTGCATATGTAAGATTACCTTTTTATAAAAACCCAATAAACATTCAATATAATGCCTTTTACAGATAAGAATGATGTTGTTAGGGGCCTTATCTGCAGGATCAACAAGATATTTGTCCTGAATAGTGCACAGGGTTTCAGCAAGTGCTAATTCGAATTTGAATCAATGAACTCACAGCTTTAACCAATTCTGAAAGGGTATCAACCTTCTTGTTTTCTCATTTTGTCAATTTTCTGGTATAGTCCTTTGCAGTCCATAAATAATTTGATGTTGTATTTCCAATTTATGGACTGTGGCTCACAGTACATGTATTTTGGACCTTTAGCAATGAATCTTGCATTTTCATAATTATTTTTAACAACTTTCATATTTTCTTCTGACATTCAATACGACTGTCACTTGATCATTAAGTATAGTCGCCACTTGCAATACAATTTTTAAAAAGATAGTCTACAATTTGAGTTTTTCTTCCTTTTCGTTTTTTATTGCAGTGATTTATTAGTTTATAAATTCAGAGACCCTTTTTGGTCCCTTTTTTATGTCAAAAACAGTGCTCGTTACATAAAAGGATATGCATTTTTCTGAAAGGATTTATCCTAAGATAATATTGAAAAAACCCAGACTGGTGATTTGTAATTTGTATATTTGCTGTGTACTAGTATTTATGAAACATATGATGCTCCAGTGAATAACTTAAAGAAATAAATAACCTGATAATATACACAAATATCCTGTAAAATAAAACATTGTGCATTTTACACAAGGGAATATATGTAGTGCATTTTACATAAGGAAATATATGTAGTACATTTTTACTATTTTCAGAAATAAAATGTAATACAGTTACTCCACTTAATCCTAAACCTATTTATAGTAAATCTTGGATTATTGTAAACACTGGTACGGGAAACCCGGTTGCACATGCACGCACCCAAGGGTTCAACATTACAAACATTTTGTACTACTACTATAGTAAGAAAAAAAACGCGGGAAAAATCCGCGCACGCAATCACTTCCGGTAGCACCACCGCAAATGATAATTTGTAACCCCTTATATACTACTACTAGTAGTATATGGGTACGGACAAAACCTCATTTGCGGAGGAGCGACCGGAAGTGATTGCGTGTGCATGCACAGATTTTCCCCGCATTTTTCTTACTACAGTAGTAGTAGTTGGTAATGTTGAACCCTTGGGTGTGCACATGCGCAACTGGGTTTCCCACCCTTTTTTCAAATTGTTTTTTTCCTCACATTTTCCTCATTTTTCTTTTCTTCATTTTTTTTCTTTCTTCATAACACATGTTTAACAAGTAACACACTCCCGCATTCTCACTGTGTGGTATTTCTAAGAGTACATTTGATCACCCAATAGAAGGCCACTCTGCATTTATCCAGGCTTGTGACTGGTTCTATAAATAGAGGCAGCATTAGCGATTGAAAGAAGTTGGAGTATTTAGACAAAGAAGAAGTTGAAGTTTTTTTGTTTTTTTTTCTATTTTTTCATCTTTTTTTTTTTTTTTTCATAACACATGTTTAACAAGTAACAACACATAATTCTGTACAATGGTCGTCGCTTCCACAGGATTTTCCTTTCTTGCCATTTTATTTTCATTATCCGCATCCTATGACCTTATTATTTTCTACGAACAAGCCCTTTTCCTGGTTATCTGCCCCTTCCCCGCCATTTTATTTTCATTATCCCCGTCCTATAACCTTATTATTTTCTACCAACTAGCCCTTTCACTGGTTATCTGCCCCTTCCCCGCCATTTTGTTTCCATAATTACATTTCTTACAAAAGTTTGCCACCACCACCACCACCACCCACTTTTCTTCCGTATTTTCCCTATCTTTTCCTTATTATGTTCTACGAACTTGCCCTTTTACTGGTTATCTGCCCCTTCCCCGCCATTTTATTTTCATTTTCCGCGTTCTATAACCTTATTATTTTCTACGAACTAGCCCTTTCACTGGTTATCTGCCCCTTTCCTGACATTTTATTTTCATAATTACATTATTTATTTCAATAATTACATTTCTTACAAAAGACAAAACTGTCTGCCATATTGTTTTCACTTAAGTGGTAGACCCACATGCTTACAAATAAACATCCTATTTTAAAACTTGAAAAATAAATAAAATAATTCTTTTAGTGAAAATTAAATTCATATGATTTTAAATATAGAACATAATCAGCATTACATGACAACAAAGTGACATACACACTACAAAAACTTGTATAATAAACATGTAATCTATAATAATGTACTGTAATTAAGTAAGGGTTGATTTAAAATAGACTTGGTGAAGATTACTGTCACAGTCATGTTTTACTACACACATTATGTAGGTTAACAAGGTCATCAATATATTTATACATACTCTGTATCCAACATTAAAAACAAACTAAAAAATCATAAAACAAAGAACAAAGGATTTTATTTACATCAGTACATTTATCTTATTCAACAAATTAAATCACAATATGTAAGGAATGACTCCAGGTTAACATAATGTCAACAGCTGGTTCCTACTTCCAGTCTTGATAGTGTTTTGGTAAAATCTGCTTAATTGCAAAATTTTCTCTGTCAAACAGGCTTTACAAATAAACAGAATCCACTATATATAATAAAATTGTTTGGAAAAAGTAAACATTTTACAGCAATAGTTATCTTTGAAAATGTAAAATGTGAAATATGTTCAATGAATTTCTAGTATATGGTAAATCTAAATCTTCTCCTCTCACAGAAAATCCATGAAAACCTTTTTTGCTTCATTTTATTCTGCAGTTCTGTCCTTCTGGGGATTGTTAAAACAAGAAAGGTAACAAAGAAAAGATTCAACAATTATTTATAAATATAAATGTTTTATTTTAATATAACCCACATAACACAATATATACATGTATCCTTCTGTTTGTAACAATAGTACACTATAAGTCTAATATGACATCCTTCATTGGCTGTACATTGTATAAATAATGCTGTGATAAAATTACTGATATATTTTACTTTGCATATGCATATTGTCAGACAAATTAAGGACATAATTCCTGAGTAATTTCATGCATATATACAGGACCACAGTGCATACAAACATAAATATGCTTGCTTTGTTTATTTACATATTAATTTTTTTTCCAGAAAAAATGCTAGACAATCATCTATTGACTCTGACTTTTGTAAATTGTTGTCTTCTGGTGACATACCAGTATTTTGCAATGAACGCTGGTGACATGTTTTAATTAAAACAAACATCTGTTGCCAAATTTTATTAACAAAAACTAATTTGCTCGAAAGATGCAAAAAAATAAATAATTTGAGTGGCAGTTTTCAAAAAGAAATTTGAAAAACGTTACAAAATTCTCATGTCCAAAAAATATGTTTATAAACAGTACAATGTTCTATGTAAATTCATGATCAACCTTAAATTATTCCTATATAGCTGTATTCTATAAACATTTTCACAAGATTTTCTGATACCCAGTCTATTCACGTTATTAAAAAAAAAAACACTAATAAAAATTCTGCTGATTTATGGCACAAAAATTAATTCAAACAACTTAAAAGTCATAAACCAGGATCATGTCTATAAAATCTTGTAATTTAGTCTCCCTGAATCCATGATATGGAATGATCCACAATGTACACATCTTTGACTTCATCGTCGTGGTTTTACTGTGTTATTTTCCGACTCCATTCATACCAAGAACCCTGTAAAAGATATTAAAGTTATTACTACACTAATAATAAAACAAACATATTTCAATGGCTGAAAAAAAAACCTATAGAAGTTAGATAAACAAGAGACAAGCATGTTTTTTGTTAATAGATTTTTTTAAAAATCGATGTTTTTTCTCATTTTAACTCAAAAACATTGTCATCTAAGGAGAATGGCACACTTCTTGTAATAAAAGTCAACCTGAAGCTTCCCCTAATGAACAACAGTTTGTGAGGAGTCGTTCTTGTTAAAAGGCAATATTTTTTTACCCTATCCATCACCTCATATTTTCCACAAGACAATCAAAACATTGTTCAGGCCTATCCTTGTGCCATCTTTTTATCTGACTGATGCATTGTTTGTTAACTTGGCAATAAACAATAATCAATCAATCAATCATTGATATAAATGATATAGTACAACAAATAAAGCTGGTAAGAAATGACTGTCCTTGATTATAAAATGGATAAAACTTAGATGTGAGTTTTCCATAAGAGATATACGTTGCCTTCTTTTTGGGCTCACCTGGCAAGCTGTTGCCATCACTTTTTGGCATCTTTTGTCCTTTGGTTTCGGAGAAGAAGATTCCAGTATAAAAGCTTACAGAAGACAATGGGTGATGGACACAAAGTGATGACAATACTTCACCTGACTCTTTGTGTTCAATTGTTAAACTTTGTTCTGTAGTCCAGTCATTGTGGATTTTTGATCCACACAAGAAATGAACATATTGCAAGGGACAATTTATGTGCAGTTTGGGTTTATGCAGGATTGCAGTGGCAGCCATCTTGAATTTCCCATCAACAAATAAATCTTTACTTTGAAGAGGGTCATATAAAGATCATCTTACCTAGTAATAATCACATCACAAATGTTGTTTCTGAGAAGAAACAATTTCAATTAGAAATCATATCAGACCTTGCAGCCATGTTGAATTTCCATACAGAACAAAAATCACATAAAAATGGTGAGGAACATCTATTTGGTTCCAGTAGATTTTAAGGAAAATATTGAAATGTGAAAAAGTTTACAGACAACAGACAATGACGGATGAAAAGTGATGACAATACAAGCTTTATATAGAACTGGTGAGGTCATAAAAGTAATTTAAAAACATTTGGGAATCTAAATATTTTATGATTCCCAGAGATACAACATGAAAACTTTAAGGTTATTCTGGCAGCCATGCCTTTTTTCAACCTCTACTGGCCACATTTGAAATAAAATTAAACCATGATGATGTTGATGATATGTCAAGCAGTGTCTGAGATACAGTTCCACCATATCTTTAACATTCTGGTGAACACTTGTCCACCCCATTATCAATTCAATAACTAGATTTTCCATTAGAACCTGTGGTTCAAATTAAACTCCACATCTATTATTAGTTTAATTATAATTTGATACACAATTATACATACATAATACAGAGGTGTAGTTGGTTTTCCTAAAAGTTCAGCAACAGCAGACAGGGCACATCCTGTTACTCCTCGATAACACATACCAATAAAAGGACGTCTTAAATCAACGTCAGCTTTTTTAAACACTGAAAATATTTTTTTTTTTTTTAAATATTTTACTTTGTTACTGTATAAGAAATAAATAGCTGTAATTTAACATGCCCTCAGTTCAAATACAAGACGTTAGTTTTTAGTTCCATATACAGGTACAGTACAGTCAGAGACATAGTGTGATACAGGTATATGAAGGAGTGAGTGAGTGATTGCTTTTTAATGTCAATTATCAATTTTTCAACTATATCATGGAGACAACAAGCTACTTTTTGATGAGATGATATTTGTTTTGTAATAGACCAAAATGCTGAGTTGGATTTCAATGGTGCTAGCTCAACAGAAGACATGTCATTCAACTCGGACACCTTATCATGATCGTGAGTCAACCTGTCTTTGTTCTTACTCCTTAATGCTGAATACTTAGTGTAACATCAACAAATACTACATTTAAAGTCTTTAGTTTGACACAACTTATGATCTGTTTTACTTGAGACAGATTATACATCTATAAAAGATCTAGTAGTTAAGTTCAGTCACTTGAGACAGTTTATTATTATACATCTATAAAAGATCTAGTAGTTAAGTTCAGTCACTTGAGACAGTTTATCATTATACATCTATAAAAGATCTAGTAGTTAAGTTCAGTCACTTGAGACAGTTTATTATTATACATCTATAAAAGATCTAGTAATTAAGTTTAGTCACTTGAGACAGTTTATTATCATACATCTATAAAAGATCTAGTAGTTAAGTTCAGTCACTTGAGACAGTTTATTATTATACATCTATAAAAGATCTAATAATTAAGTTCAGTCACTTGAGACAGTTTATTATTATACATCTATAAAAGATCTAGTAATTAAGTTCAGTCACTTGAGACAGTTTATTATTATACATCTATAAAAGATCTAGTAATTAAGTTTAGTCACTTGAGACAGTTTATTATTATACATCTATAAAAGATCTAGTAGTTAAGTTCAGTCACTTGAGACAGTTTATTATTATACATCTATAAAAGATCTAGTAATTAAGTTCAGTCACTTGAGACAGTTTATTATTATACATCTATAAAAGATCTAGTAATTAAGTTCAGTCACTTGAGACAGTTTATTATTATACATCTATAAAAGATCTAGTAGTTAAGTTCAGTCACTTGAGACAGTTTATTATTATACATCTATAAAAGATCTAGTAATTAAGTTTAGTCACTTGAGACAGTTTATTATTATACATCAATAAAAGATCTAGTAGTTAAGTTTAGTTACTTGAGACAGTTTATTATTATACATCTATAAAAGATCTAGTAGTTAAGTTCAGTCACTTGAGACAGTTTATTATTATACATCTATAAAAGATCTAGTAATTAAGTTCAGTCACTTGAGACAGTTTATTATTATACATCTATAAAAGATCTAGTAGTTAAGTTCAGTCACTTGAGACAGTTTATTATTATACATCTATAAAAGATCTAGTAGTTAAGTTCAGTCACTTGAGACAGTTTATTATTATACATCTATAAAAGATCTAGTAATTAAGTTTAGTCACTTGAGACAGTTTATTATTATACATCTATAAAAGATCTAGTAGTTAAGTTTAGTCACTTGAGACAGTTTATTATTATACATCTATAAAAGATCTAGTAGTTAAGTTTAGTCACTTGAGACAGTTTATTATTATACATCTATAAAAGATCTAGTAGTTAAGTTCAGTCACTTGAGACAGTTTATTATTATACATCTATAAAAGATCTAGTAGTTAAGTTCAGTCACTTGAGACAGTTTATTATTATACATCTATAAAAGATCTAGTAGTTAAGTTCAGTCACTTGAGACAGTTTATTATTATACATCTATAAAAGATCTAGTAGTTAAGTTCAGTCACTTCATACAGTAAACAGCTTCATATTACCCACATTGGTGCATTATCTGCACCCGTTTTTGCTCCCAAATAATACAAGGCTGTTTACGGTACATTGTTGTGGACAGATTGCAATAGAAAACACAAGTCATCAGAATAAAAACCTAGATATCAAACTTAAAAGTGAATGACGTAAAGCTAGGTATATACTTACCCTCCTTCAAATCTTCAATAGATTTAAACGTTTCATCCTCGTTAAATAACATTGCATAAGGTATATTTTTAGCACCTGGTATGTGAGCTTTTTGTTCACCTGAAAAAATAATGATAATAAACATGAAAGTTAACACCAATGACAATGATTGATTATTACTTAAACAAGCTATATCATTTAGTCAAGGGTTATTATAGAGAAAAATAGAGAAACAAAGATGTTATTGTTGGTTCTGACCTAAATCACTCTTTGTAGTGTTATAAAATCACCAATATCACAGCAATATACAGAGTTTATAAATTGTAATTCTTACTGTCAATATAATTCAGAAAAGGGTAATTTCCCACCCCTTGGATATATAGGGTCTAAAACCGAGAGAAGTGCCAGATCGTAAAATCTGGGACACCCGAGGGTCCGATTTATATCGTATCTGACTCTGTATAGTGTTATTGATTATACAACCACTACAGACATCTAATATCACTATGTTATTACCTAAGTCACTCTGTACAGTATAATTAAAAGCATAACTACTACAGACATCTAATATCACTCTGCTATTATCTAAGTCACTCTGTACAGTGTTATTGAAAGCACTCTAATATCACTCCCGTTATTACCTGAATCACTCTGTATAGTGTTATTCAAAGTACTCTAATATCACTCCCGTTATTACCTAAATCACTCTGTATAGTGTTATTCAAAGCACTCTAATATCACTCCCATTATTACCTAAATCACTCTGTATAGTGTTATTACCTGAATCACTCTGTATAGTGTTATTACCTAAATCACTCTGTATAGTGTTATTACCTGAATCACTCTGTATAGTGTTATTCAAAGCACTCTAATATCACTCCTGTTATTACCTAAATCACTCTGTATAGTGTTATTACCTGAATCACTCTGTATAGTGTTATTACCTAAATCACTCTGTATAGTGTTATTACCTGAATCACTCTGCATAGTGTTATTACCTGAATCACTCTGTATAGTGTTATTACCTAAATCACTCTGTATAGTGTTATTACCTGAATCACTCTGTATAGTGTTATTACCTAAATCACTCTGTATAGTGTTATTACCTGAATCACTCTGTATAGTGTTATTACCTAAATCACTCTGTATAGTGTTATTACCTGAATCACTCTGTATAGTGTTATTACCCAAATCACTCTGTATAGTGTTATTACCTGAATCACTCTGTATAGTGTTGTTACCTGAATCACTCTGTATAGTGTTATTACCTGAATCACTCCATAGTGTTATTACCTAAATCACTCTGTATAGTGTTATTACCTGAATCACTATGTATAGTGTTATTACCTGTATCACTCTGTATAGTGTTATTACCTAAATCACTCTGTATAGTGTTATTACCTAAATCACTCTATAGTGTTATTACGTAAATCACTCTGTAGTGTTATTACCTGAATCACTCTGTATAGTGTTATTGAAAGCACTCTAATATCACTCTGTTATTACCTAAATCACTCTGTATAGCATTATTACCTGAATCACTCTGTATAGTGTTATTACCTGAATCACTCTGTATAGTGTTATTACCTGAATCACTCTGTATAGTGTTATTACCTAAATCACTCTGTATAGTGTTATTACCTAAATCACTCTGTAGTGTTATTACCTGAATCACTCTGCATAGTGTTATTACCTGAATCACTCTGTATAGTGTTATTACCTAAATCACTCTGTATAGTGTTATTACCTGAATCACTCTGTATAGTGTTATTACCCAAATCACTCTGTATAGTGTTATTACCTGAATCACTCTGTATAGTGTTGTTACCTGAATCACTCTGTATAGTGTTATTACCTGAATCACTCCATAGTGTTATTACCTAAATCACTCTGTATAGTGTTATTACCTAAATCACTCTGTATAGTGTTATTACCTAAATCACTCTGTAGTGTTATTACCTGAATCACTCTGCATAGTGTTATTACCTGAATCACTCTGTATAGTGTTATTACCTAAATCACTCTGTATAGTGTTATTACCTGAATCACTCTGTATAGTGTTATTACCCAAATCACTCTGTATAGTGTTATTACCTGAATCACTCTGTATAGTGTTGTTACCTGAATCACTCTGTATAGTGTTATTACCTGAATCACTCCATAGTGTTATTACCTAAATCACTCTGTATAGTGTTATTACCTGAATCACTATGTATAGTGTTATTACCTGTATCACTCTGTATAGTGTTATTACCTAAATCACTCTGTATAGTGTTATTACCTAAATCACTCTATAGTGTTATTACGTAAATCACTCTGTAGTGTTATTACCTGAATCACTCTGTATAGTGTTATTGAAAGCACTCTAATATCACTCTGTTATTACCTAAATCACTCTGTATAGCATTATTACCTGAATCACTCTGTATAGTGTTATTACCTGAATCACTCTGTATAGTGTTATTACCTGAATCACTCTGTATAGTGTTATTACCTAAATCACTCTGTATAGTGTTATTACCTAAATCACTCTGTAGTGTTATTACCTGAATCACTCTGCATAGTGTTATTACCTGAATCACTCTGTATAGTGTTATTACCTGAATCACTCTGTATAGTGTTATTACCTGAATCACTCTGTATAGTGTTATTACCTAAATCACTCTGTATAGTGTTATTACCTGAATCACTCTGTATAGTGTTATTACCTAAATCACTCTGTATAGTGTTATTACCTGAATCACTCTGTATAGTGTTATTACCTAAATCACTCTGTATAGTGTTATTACCTGAATCACTCTGTATAGTGTTATTACCTAAATCACTCTGTATAGTGTTATTACCTGAATCACTCTGTATAGTGTTATTACCTAAATCACTCTGTATAGTGTTATTACCTGAATCACTCTGTATAGTGTTATTACCCAAATCACTCTGTATAGTGTTATTACCTGAATCACTCTGTATAGTGTTATTACCTGAATCACTCCATAGTGTTATTACCTGAATCACTCTGTATAGTGTTATTACCTAAATCACTCTGTATAGTGTTATTACCTGAATCACTCTGTATAGTGTTATTACCTGAATCACTCTGTATAGTATTATTACCTGAATCACTCTGTATAGTGTTATTACCTGAATCACTCTGTATAGTGTTATTACCTGAATCACTCCATAGTGTTATTACCTGAATCACTCTGTATAGTGTTATTACCTAAATCACTCTGTATAGTGTTATTACCTGAATCACTCTGTATAGTGTTATTACCTGAATCACTCTGTATAGTATTATTACCTGAATCACTCTGCATAGTGTTATTACCTAAATCACTCTGTATAGTGTTATTACCTGAATCACTCTGTATAGTGTTATTACCTGAATCACTCTGTATAGTGTTATTACCTGAATCACTCCATAGTGTTATTACCTGAATCACTCTGTATAGTGTTATTACCTGAATCACTCTGTATAGTGTTATTACCTGAATCACTCTGTATAGTGTTATTACCTGAATCACTCTGTATAGTGTTATTACCTGAATCACTCTGTATAGTGTTATTACCTGAATCACTCCATAGTGTTATTACCTGAATCACTCTGTATAGTGTTATTACCTAAATCACTCTGTATAGTGTTATTACCTGAATCACTCTGTATAGTGTTATTACCTGAATCACTCTGTATAGTATTATTACCTGAATCACTCTGCATAGTGTTATTACCTAAATCACTCTGTATAGTGTTATTACCTGAATCACTCTGTATAGTGTTATTACCTGAATCACTCTGTATAGTGTTATTACCTGAATCACTCCATAGTGTTATTACCTGAATCACTCTGTATAGTGTTATTACCTAAATCACTCTGTATAGTGTTATTACCTGAATCACTCTGTATAGTGTTATTACCTGAATCACTCTGTATAGTATTATTACCTGAATCACTCTGCATAGTGTTATTACCTAAATCACTCTGTATAACGTTATTACCTGAATCACTCTGTATAGTGTTATTACCTAAATCACTCTGTATAGTGTTATTACCTAAATCACTCTGTATAGTGTTATTACCTGAATCACTCTGTATAGTGTTATTACCTGAATCACTCTGTATAGTGTTATTACCTGAATCACTCTGTATAGTTTTATGAAAAGCTCCACTACCACGGATATCAATTATCTGTTCTTCAGTTACATGGGCAGTCTCCTCCATAGTGTCAAAATCTGTCATTAATGATTGGTCAACCTTAATTGGCTCCTCCTTTCTGAGGAATTTTTCCTTCATTGAGTCATAATCTCTCATAAATGATCGGTTAATTCTTGTTTCAAAGTTTCCTCTCTAAAAGAAGAAAAAACTATAAATTATTATGTCATAAGAAAAGAAAAATATGCTAAAAAAAACATTATATGAATTTATAACCTGCTTCAGCTCTGTCTCATGCTAACTAGAGGCTCCCAGGAGCCTGTATAGCTCACCTGGGTATAATAATAACATCAGTCAATAAAACTTGATAACTTCGGTAAAAAAAATTAACAATTGTAGCCTTCGTCATTTTTATAAATTTGATGAAAAAAGGGCAAGAACTCCAAGATGGGTAATCGGATTTACTTCAAAATTGCAGGTAAATAAAAATTGATCGAAGGGTCGAACCGCCAGACACATTTTTGGAAGAGAACCATTCAATGACTATTTCATCAAAATTTTGTTCTTATTGAGCAAATGGTTTCAGACAAAAAGATTTTTATGGGAATTTCCCATAGGGTCCTATGTTAAATTAAGTTCGGCTGTGGCGGCCATCTTGGTCGGTGTTCTGAAATGCTGGACACAATTTTGGAAGAGGACCACCCAAGAATCATTTCAGCAAAGTTTGGTTGAGATTGGCTCTGTAGTTTCAGAGAAGAAGATTTTTTTAATTTCATCCCCCCTTTTTTCTAATTTGCATAATCGGTCAAACTCGGTAAAAGTTCAAAGTTCATAAAAAATCCCGTAATATATGTTAAAAAGCTCATCATTATGCTTATACAGTTCAAATTTGGGCACTTTCTGGCTTAAAATAGAGCAGTTTTGGCCATTTGAAGAAATTTCTATTTTTAGTAATGGTGGCCATCTTGGATACAGGACGGCGCTGACGGACACAATTTTGAAAGGGGACCACCTAAGGATCATTTCAGCAAAGTTTGGTTGAGATTGGCTCAGTAGTTTCAGAGGAGAAGATTTTTTTTTAATTCCATCCCCCCTTTTTCTAATTTGCATAATCGGTCAAAATCAGTAAAAGTTCAAAGTTCATAAAAAATCCGTAATATATGTTAAAAAGATCATCATTATGCTTATACAGTTCAAATTTGAGCACTTTCTGGCTTAAAATAGAGCAGTTTTGGCCATTTGAAGAAATTTCTATTTTTAATAATGGTGGCCATCTTGGATATAGGACGGCGCTGACGGACACAATTTTAAAAGGGGACCACCTAAGGATCATCTCAGCAAAGTTTGGTTGAAATTGGCTCAGTAGTTTCAGAGGAGAAGATTTTTTTTTAATTTCATCCCCCCTTTTTTTAAATTTCATAATCGGTCAAAATCGGTAAAAGTTCAAAGTTCATAAAAAATCCGTAATATATGTTAAAAAGCTCATCATTATGCTTATACAGTTCAAATTTGGGCACTTTCTGGCTTAAAATAGAACAGTTTTGGCCATTTGAAGAAATTTCTATTTTTAGTAATGGTGGCCATCTTGGATACAGGACGGCGCTGACGGACACAATTTTGAAAGGGGACCACCTAAGGATCATCTCAGCAAAGTTTGGTTGAGATTGGCTCAGTAGTTTCAGAGGAGAAGATTTTTTTTTTAATTTCATCCCCCCTTTGTTTAAATTTCATAATCGGTCAAAATCGGTAAAAGTTCAAAGTTCATAAAAAAATCCCGTAATATATGTTAAAAAGTTCATCATTATGCTTATACAGTTCAAATTTGGGCACTTTCTGGCTTAAAATAGAGCAGTTTTGACCATTTGAAGAAATTTCTATTTTTAGTAATGGCGGCCATCTTGGATACAGGACGGGGCTAATGGACACAATTTTGAAAGGGGACCACCTAAGGATCATTTCAGCAAAGTTTGGTTGAGATTGGTTCAGTAGTTTCAGAGGAGAAGATTTTTTTTTAATTTCATCCCCCCTTTTTTCTAATTTGCATAATCGGTCAAAATGGGTAATGGGATTTACTTCAAAATTGCAGGGTAGGTAGATCTTGATATGCTGCACATTTTTGCAATAAACTTAACATCTATCTCTAAATAGTTTTTGAAATATAAGACGAAAAGTATTAAAAGGAAAAAAAAAAATTGATGAAAAAGGGGCAATAACTCCAAGATGGGTAATCAAATTTACTTCAAAATTGCAGGGTAGGTAGATCTTGACATGCTGAGCATGTTTGCAGTTTCAACTTACCATCTGTCTGTTATAGTTTTTGAAATAAAGGACGAAAAGTATTAAAATTTTGAAAATTTGATGAAAAAAGGGAAATAACTCCAAAATGAGTAATGGGATTTACTTCAAAATTGCAGGGTAGGTAGATCTTAATATGCCGCACATTTTTGCAATTTAAAGTTAACCTTTATCTCTTATAGTTTTTGAAATATAAGACGAAAAGCATTAAAATTTTACAAATTTGATGAAAAAAGGGCAATAACTCCAAGATGGGTAATCAGATTTACTTCAAAATTGCAGGGTAGGTAGATCTTGATGTGCTGATCATTTTTACCCCATGTCAGATTTTTGATATTACTAACGGTTTTTGAGATATTACCAAAAACCTGCAATTTTACCATATGTTCTATTTTTAGTAACAGCGGCCATGTTGGTTGGTGCACGGCATCACCGGACACAATTTTGAAACTAGATACCCTAGTAATGATTCAGACCAAGTTTGGTTTCCATTGGTCTAGTACTTTCAGAGGAGAAGATTTTTGAAAAAGTTTACGACGTACGACGGACGACGGACGACGGACGACGACGACGGACGCCAAGTGATGAGAATAGCTCACCTGACCCTTTGGGTCAGGTGAGCTAATAAAGGATATTTCTGGACTTGATTGGTACACTTTTTCATTTTCTGAATATCTCAACATTTTGTGATTAATTATACCAAAGACTCACCTGACCGTTAATCATTCAGCTGGTTATAAATGATCAGTTGATTATCCAATGATCAATCATGTACTGCTTGGGTTCAATAAGTTTCCAAGTTTTTGAGAAGATTATTTGATCATTTTCCCATTATTACCTGTGTTCAACTGTAAAATTAGATATTTGTATGAAATCTTTTTATTTTTTCTTCATTCAACAAACCACTAAGAACACCCTGTATTACATTTAACCTTCATTCACATTTGGAAGCTCTCTAACTCGTTCATAAAACCTCAGTGCTGTTCAATACCTTTAGATATTATAGAATCATTGGTCATTTAAAATGTGACACAATGTAGAATGCTTTTAGATATCAGTGGATCATAACTGTAACAAAATACTAGAGGCTCAGTTGACTGAGCCGTGTCGCTCACCTTTCATTCTGTTTTGAGCAAACTTTATACAGAACCTTCCATAGGGGCTTCCTACCAAATTTTGGTTCATTTGGTTACTTGGTTTCAGAGGAGAAGATTTTTTAGAAATTAACCAATCAGAAACAAGAATTGCCTGCGGTGGCCATGTTTGTTAATGAATCGGGAGGAAATGAGCACTCTTTATAGAGAACCTTCCATATATGCTTCCTACCAAGTTTCGATTCATTTGGCCAAGTGGTTTCAGAGGAGAAGATTTTTAGAAATCGGCCAATCAGAAACAAGAATTGCCTGTGGCGGCCATGTTTGTTAACGGATTGGGACAAAATGTGCAATATTTATAAAGGACTTTCCATATATGCTTCCTACCAAGTTTCAGTTCATTTGGCTCAGCGGTTTCAGAGAAGAAGGTTAAAATGTGAAAAGTTACAGGATGACGGATGCCAAAAGCTCACATTGCCTTTGGCAAAGTGAGCTAATAAAAGAAGATCCAGCAAAAATCCAATTTTGCATTGATCCTACAGTAGCCACCATTTCATGCTTTATCCATTTTTAATCAACAACAAAAAACGAAAAACAAAAACTACCTAAAAGACCCCAATAATCAGACGTTTATAGGGTTCAATCAAATTTGTAGTTTCTGAGAAGACGTTTTCTTTATACAATTTCCCTTAGTGTCATAATCATATGTTAAACTACATGCCATCTACACATAAAAATTTTGCAATTGACCATATACGAGGAACATCTTTGCTTAATTAAATTTATAGAAGTTCAGTGGTTTCTGAAAAGAAGACAAAGATGTAAAGAGTTCAGACATTAATTATAATGGAGGGAACGTGATGACAATACATGGCTCTTTAGGATAGGCAAGTTAAAAGCTTAATTAAGGAAATAGCGTCCTTCATCAAAATTAGTAAAATATTGATTGATAAGGGGAATAGAATGGGGTTAATCAAACAGGACTTATTCTCACCTTACTTTGATAATCAATAGATAAGTAATTGGTTCAGAGAGGTCAACAATTAGCAGACAATATGTAAATTACCTATAATAACAATAAGTAATACATTATTAACAAACCAATCTACGTAAGTGTATTACAATTCAAATGAATCACCATTTAACGATGCTGACCACAGGAATTTCTAATTTGAAAAGGTTGACCCCAGTTATTTCTAATTTGAGAGGGTTGACCCCAGTTATTTCTAATTTGAGAGGGTTGACCCCAGTTATTTCTAATTTGAAAGGGTTGACTCCAGTTATTTCTAATTTGAGAGGGTTGACTCCAGTTATTTCTAATTTGAAAGGGTTGACCCCAGTTATTTCTAATTTGAGAGGGTTGACCCCAGTTATTTCTAATTTGAGAGGGTTGACTCCAGTTATTTCTAATTTGAGAGGGTTGACTCATTATTTCTAATTTGAGAGGGTTGACCCCAGTTATTTCTAATTTGAGGGTTGACTCCAGTTATTTCTAATTTGAAAGGGTTGACACCAGTTATTTCTAATTTGAAAGGGTTGACTCCAGTTATTTCTAATTTGAGAGGGTTGACCCCAGTTATTTCTAATTTGAGAGGGTTGACTCCAGTTATTTCTAATTTGAAAGGGTTGACCCCAGTTATTTCTAATTTGAGAGGGTTGACCCCAGTTATTTCTAATTTGAAAGGGTTGACTCCAGTTATTTCTAATTTGAGAGGGTTGACCCCAGTTATTTCTAATTTGAGAGGGTTGACTCCAGTTATTTCTAATTTGAAAGGGTTGACCCCAGTTATTTCTAATTTGAGAGGGTTGACTCCAGTTATTTCTAATTTGAAAGGGTTGACCCCAGTTATTTCTAATTTGAGAGGGTTGACTCCAGTTATTTCTAATCTGAGAGGGTTGACCCCAGTTATTTCTAATTTGAGAGAGTTGACTCCAGTTATTTCTAATTTGAGAGGGTTGACCCGTTATTTCTAATTTGAAAGGGTTGACCCCAGTTATTTCTAATTTGAGAGGGTTGACCCCAGTTATTTCTAATTTGAGAGGGTTGACTCCAGTTATTTCTAATTTGAGAGGGTTGACTCCAGTTATTTCTAATTTGAGAGGGTTGACCCCTGTTATTTCTAATTTGAGAGGGTTGACCGCAGTTATTTTTAATTTGAGAGGGTTGACCCCAGTTATTTTTAATTTGAGAGGGTTGACCCCAGTTATTTTTAATTTGAGAGGGTTGACCCCAGTTATTTTTAATTTGAGAGGGTTGACCCCTGCTATTTCTATGTTCAGGAGGCTGACTCAAACAATTTGTATGTTTAACAGATTGATCCCAGTAAATTCTAAGATAAGGAGGTTGATCCCAGTAAATTCTAAGATAAGGAGGCTGATCCCAGTAAATTCTAAGATAAGGAGGCTGATCCCAGTAAATTCTAAGATAAGGAGGCTGATTCCAGTAAATTCTAAGATAAGGAGGCTGATTCCAGTAAATTCTAAGATAAGGAGGCTGATCCCAGTAAATTCTAAGATAAGGAGGCTGATCCCAGTAAATTCTAAGATAAGGAGGCTGATCCCAGTAAATTCTAAGATAAGGAGGCTGATCCCAGTAAATTCTAAGATAAGGAGGCTGATCCCAATAAATTCTAAGATAAGGAGGCTGATCCCAGTAAATTCTATGATAAGGAGGTTGATCCCAATAAATTCTAAGATAAGGAGGCTGATCCCAGTAAATTCTAAGATAAGGAGGCTGATCCCAGTAAATTCTAAGATAAGGAGGCTGATCCCAGTAAATTCTAAGATAAGGAGGCTGATCCCAGTAAATTCTAAGATAAGGAGGCTGATCCCAATAAATTCTAAGATAAGGAGGCTGATCCCAGTAAATTCTTAGATAAGGAGGTTGATCCCAGTAAATTCTAAGATAAGGAGGCTGATTCCAGTAAATTCTAAGATAAGGAGGCTGATCCCAGTAAATTCTAAGATAAGGAGGCTGATCCCAGTAAATTCTAAGATAAGGAGGCTGATTCCAGTAAATTCTAAGATAAGGAGGCTGATCCCAGTAAATTCTAAGATAAGGAGGCTGATCCCAGTAAATTCTAAGATAAGGAGGCTGATCCCAATAAATTCTAAGATAAGGAGGCTGATCCCAGTAAATTCTATGATAAGGAGGTTGATCCCAATAAATTCTAAGATAAGGAGGCTGATCCCAGTAAATTCTAAGATAAGGAGGCTGATCCCAGTAAATTCTAAGATAAGGAGGCTGATCCCAGTAAATTCTAAGATAAGGAGCCTGATCCCAGTAAATTCTAAGATAAGGAGGCTGATCCCAATAAATTCTAAGATAAGGAGGCTGATCCCAGTAAATTCTTAGATAAGGAGGTTGATCCCAGTAAATTCTAAGATAAGGAGGCTGATTCCAGTAAATTCTAAGATAAGGAGGCTGATCCCAGTAAATTCTAAGATAAGGAGGCTGATCCCAGTAAATTCTAAGATAAGGAGGCTGATTCCAGTAAATTCTAAGATAAGGAGGCTGATCCCAGTAAATTCTAAGATAAGGAGGCTGATCCCAGTGAATTCTATGACCAGCAATTTCTATGAAGAAGATATCCCAGTAATTTCTATTTTATGAAAGTTGTTCCAGTCATACCTATTTTAAGGTTGACCCCAGTACTTTCTAAGTTGAAAAGGTCAACTTCAGTAATTTCAATGTAAAGTAGGATGAAATTAAAATTGCAGACCAATGAGCACTTAAAAGATTTCTTCCTCTATTTAGTCAACTGACTGATGATAAAAGTTAGTGCTGTGTATGTTTAATACTATTCTAAGCAATATTTCAGTTATATCTTGGCAAAATCGGTATATGATGAGAAGGATTATTCTAGTATTACATCCTTCATTAGCTATAAAAACAATGCTGTGGTAAAATTCCTGATATATTATGCTTTGCACATGCATATTACTGGACAAATTGTGGCTATCATTTCTGAGTGCATTTCATGTATTAATACAGAACTGTGGTACAAAGAAACACAAAAGTCCCTTTAAATGTTTTTAAGGAAAAGAATACAAAAGATTACTAAAGGAACCACTTTAACATTTGTAAATGGTCAACTAATAGTGATGTTGACAATGATGCTTGGTTACTGATTTAATTCACAAATTATTTAGCATTTTACTTGTTTTATCATGTAAAATTAAAATGTCATTACGTAAGAAAATAATTTTTTATAAGTAAGTTAATGGTAATTCAGTGTATTTACCTCTAAATAAAACATCAATGTAAACATGAAGGTTAGTGGTTAATGCTATGAAGGTTAGTGATTAATGTTACAAAGGTTAGTGGTTCATGTTATGAAGGTTAGTGGTTAATGCTATGAAGGTTAGTGGATATTGCTATGAAGGTTAGTGGTTAATATTATGAAGGTTAGTGGTTAATGCTATGAAGGTTAGTGGATATTGTTATGAAGGTTAGTGGATAATGCTATGAAGGTTTGTGGATATTGTTATGCAGGTTAGTGGATATTGCTATGAAGGTTAGTGGATAAAGTTATGAAGGTTAGTGGATATTACTACAGTGTTCTCCATTGCTGGTTTTAGCCAGCTTTGCCGACCAGCTATAATTCTCTTCCGACCGGCATTCATTTTTCAAAGCTGGTCGGAAAATTAACATTGTTTTCCCAACTTGCGTATTGATCCCAATTAAAATCCTGTGTTGCATTTCATGTGGTTCTTATGTTACAATCGTCAGAATGTCTTTAAACGTATATTGAATCAGGGGACAGTTGACAATTTTAATGACGAAATAAGTATGAGCATACCTTTTAATGGGTTATAATCCATGCAAATGTTTTTGAATTATTTGACTTTGTAAAACGACAGAAATATTTATCTGTGAAAAGATTTTAACAACTTCTGGTAAAAATATACTTCCAAACTAACGGTGACACACTTGTACATAAAGGTAATAACAAAATTACCGAACTCCGAACAATCTTACAAAGGGAAAGTCAAAACTCATAATTATATAAACAGACAAAATCAGTCAACAACCGGAAAACTGTGAAAACCGTAATGACCCTGACTTGGTACAGGCATTTCTAAAGAAATGGTGGGTTGAATCAGATTTTAAGGCGCCAAACCTCCCGCTCTTGCAAGTGCTGTATAAACATTTCTCTTTTAAATTATAACACCCTTCGATTAGCATATTTGAACATCTTTCTTTAAACAATTAAGTACAAATTAACTGTACATTTGCCCCTGGGTCAGGATTAATTTTGTGACACAATTACGAGTGGTTTCATTCCGAGACAAGGGTAATGAAAGATCGAACATGTTGAAGTAATTTTAATGTTAAGTACAACCTGTCATAATGAGAAAAAAACAACCTTTTTGTTCTTTTTTTTAAGTTGTGAAAAAGCAAAAATTGAAAATAAAATGGAGATTAAATATTTGTAAAACAAAAAAAAACAAATTTAATTTTTTACATGTATCGACAGAAATTGCTAATATACATGCTCATAAAGTAATTTCAGATGCTTTTTTAAATTTTCAAATTCCATGAAATAACACTGATCTATAATTATGAAATTCAACCAGAGGCTCTCAAGAGCCTGTATCGTTCACCTGGTAATAAAAAAAACCAATTGGTCCTATGTAAAAACTATGTCCTGCGTCATCTTGGAATTACGATCAACATAAAAAACACAAAGTTTGTAAAGGACCTTCCAATGATTGATGCACAGTTTAGGTTCAATCAGTGCAATAGCTTCAGAGAAGAATATATTTCTGTATTTTCCCCATATGGTTCTGTGTTAATACTATGACCTGTGGTGGCAGCCATCTTGGATTTCCGATCGGCATAAAAAACAGGACCTTCCAATGATCATTCCTGGGCAGTTTGGTTTCAACTGTCCAAGTGGTTTCAGAGAAGAAGCATTTTGAAACATTTTTCCCATAGGGTCCAATGTTAAACTAAGTCCTGCCGTAGCCGCCATTTTGAATTTCATATCAGAATAAAAAACGTAAATTTTGTAGAGGACCATTCAATGAACATTCATGTACAGTTTGGCTTTAATCATATTTGTAGTTTCTGAGAAGAAGGCATTTGAACATTTTCCCATAGGGTCCAATGTTAATCTATGTCCTGCGGTGGTGGCCATCTTGGATTTCCGATCGGCATAAAAAACACACACCTTGTAGAGGACCTTCCAATGATCATTCCTGGGCAGTTTGGTTTCAATTATCCAAGTGGTTTCAGAGAAGAAGCGTTTTGAAACATTTTTTCCATAGGGTCCAATGTTAAACTAAGTCCTGCCGTAGCCGCCATTTTAAATTTCATCTCGGAACAAAAAACGTAAAGTTTGTAGAGGACCATCCAATGTACACACATATGGACAGTTTGGCTTTAATCATATTTGTAGTTTCTGAGAAGAAGGCATTTGAACATTTTCCCATAGGGTCCAATGTTAATCTATGTCCTGCGGTGGTGGCCATCTTGAATTTTCGATCGGCATAAAAAAACAGAAACTTTGTAGAGGACCTTCCAATGATCATTCCTGGGCAGTTTGGATTCAATTGTCCAAGTGGTTTCAGAGAAGAAGCGTTTTGAAACATTTTTCCCATAGGGTCCAATGTTAAACTAAGTCCTGCCGTAGCCGCCATTTGGAATTTCATATCGGAACAAAAAACCTAACGTTTGTAGAGGACCATCCAATGAACATTCATGTACAGTTTGGCTTTAATAATATTTGTAGTTTCTGAGAAGAAGGCATTTGAACATTTTCCCATAGGGTCCAATGTTAATCTATGTATTGTGGTGGCGGCCATCTTGGATTTCCGATCGGCATAAAAAACATATAATTTGTAGAGGACCTTCCAATGATCATTCCTGGGCAGTTTGGTTTCAACTGTTCTAGTGGTTTCAGAGAAGAAGCGTTTTCAAACATTTCCCCCATAGGGTCCAATGTTAAACTAAGTCCTGCCGTAGCCGCCATTTTGAATTTCATATCGGAACAAAAAACGTACAGTTTGTAGAGGACCATCCAATGAACATTCATGTACAGTTTGGCTTTAATAATATTTGTAGTTTCTGAGAAGAAGGCATTTGAACATTTTCCCATAGGGTCCAATGTTAATCTATGTCCTGCGGTGGTGGCCATCTTGGATTTCCGATCGGCATAAAAAACACACACCTTGTAGAGGACCTTCCAATGATCATTCCTGGGCAGTTGGTTTCAATTATCCAAGTGGTTTCAGAGAAGAAGCGTTTTGAAACATTTTTCCCATAGGGTCCAATGTTAAACTAAGTCCTGCCGTAGCCGCCATTTTGAATTTTATATCGGAACAAAAAACGCAAAGTTTGTAGAGGACCATCCAATGAACATTCATGTACAGTTTGGCTTTAATCATATTTGTAGTTTCTGAGAAGAAGGCATTTGAACATTTTCCCATAGGGTCCAATGTTAATCTATGTCCTGCGGTGGTGGCCATCTTGGATTTCCGACCGGCATAAAAAACAGAAAATTTGTAGAGGACCTTCCAATGATCATTCCTGGGCAGTTTGGTAAATTTGTAGAGGACCTTCCAATGATCATTCCTGGGCAGTTTGGTTTCAACTGTCCAAGTGGTTTCAGAGAAGAAGCATTTTGAAACATTTTTCCCATAGGGTCCAATGTTAAACTAAGTCCTGCCGTAGCCACCATTTTGAATTTCATATCGGAACAAAAAACCTTAAGATTGTAGAGGACCATCCAATGAACATTCATGTACAGTTTGGCTTTAATCATATTTGTAGTTTCTGAGAAGAAGGCATTTGAACATTTTCCCATAGGGTCCAATGTTAATCTATGTCCTGTGGTGGTGGCCATCTTGGATTTCCGATCGGCATATAAAACACACACCTTGTAGAGGACCTTCCAATGATCATTCCTGGGCAGTTTGGTTTCAATTATCCAAGTGGTTTCAGAGAAGAAGCGTTTTGAAACATTTTTCCCATAGGGTCCAATGTTAAACTAAGTCCTGCCGTAGCCGCCATTTTGAATTTTATATCGGAACAAAAAACGCAAAGTTTGTAGAGGACCATCCAATGAACATTCATGTACAGTTTGGCTTTAATCATATTTGTAGTTTCTGAGAAGAAGGCATTTGAACATTTTCCCATAGGGTCCAATGTTAATCTATGTCCTGCGGTGGCGGCCATCTTGGATTTCCGACCGGCATAAAAAACAGAAAATTTGTAGAGGACCTTCCAATGATCATTCCTGGGCAGTTTGGTTTCAACTGTCCAAGTGGTTTCAGAGAAGAAGCATTTTGAAACATTTTTCCCATAGGGTCCAATGTTAAACTAAGTCCTGCCGTAGCCGCCATTTTGAATTTCATATCGGAACAAAAAACGTATTGTTTGTAGAGAATCATCCAATGAACATTCATGTACAGTTTGGCTTTAATCATATTTGTAGTTTCTGAGAAGAAGGCATTTGAACATTTTTTCCATAGGGTCCAATGTTAAACTAAGTCCTGCCGTAGCCGCCATTTTAAATTTCATCTCGGAACAAAAAACGTAAAGTTTGTAGAGGACCATCCAATGTACACACATATGGACAGTTTGGCTTTAATCATATTTGTAGTTTCTGAGAAGAAGGCATTTGAACATTTTCCCATAGGGTCCAATGTTAATCTATGTCCTGCGGTGGTGGCCATCTTGAATTTTCGATCGGCATAAAAAAACAGAAACTTTGTAGAGGACCTTCCAATGATCATTCCTGGGCAGTTTGGATTCAATTGTCCAAGTGGTTTCAGAGAAGAAGCGTTTTGAAACATTTTTCCCATAGGGTCCAATGTTAAACTAAGTCCTGCCGTAGCCGCCATTTTGAATTTCATATCGGAACAAAAAACCTAACGTTTGTAGAGGACCATCCAATGAACATTCATGTACAGTTTGGCTTTAATAATATTTGTAGTTTCTGAGAAGAAGGCATTTGAACATTTTCCCATAGGGTCCAATGTTAATCTATGTATTGTGGTGGCGGCCATCTTGGATTTCCGATCGGCATAAAAAACATATAATTTGTAGAGGACCTTCCAATGATCATTCCTGGGCAGTTTGGTTTCAACTGTTCTAGTGGTTTCAGAGAAGAAGCGTTTTCAAACATTTCCCCCATAGGGTCCAATGTTAAACTAAGTCCTGCCGTAGCCGCCATTTTGAATTTCATATCGGAACAAAAAACGTACAGTTTGTAGAGGACCATCCAATGAACATTCATGTACAGTTTGGCTTTAATAATATTTGTAGTTTCTGAGAAGAAGGCATTTGAACATTTTCCCATAGGGTCCAATGTTAATCTATGTCCTGCGGTGGTGGCCATCTTGGATTTCCGATCGGCATAAAAAACACACACCTTGTAGAGGACCTTCCAATGATCATTCCTGGGCAGTTGGTTTCAATTATCCAAGTGGTTTCAGAGAAGAAGCGTTTTCAAACATTTCCCCCATAGGGTCCAATGTTAAACTAAGTCCTGCCGTAGCCGCCATTTTGAATTTTATATCGGAACAAAAAACGCAAAGTTTGTAGAGGACCATCCAATGAACATTCATGTACAGTTTGGCTTTAATCATATTTGTAGTTTCTGAGAAGAAGGCATTTGAACATTTTCCCATAGGGTCCAATGTTAATCTATGTCCTGCGGTGGTGGCCATCTTGGATTTCCGACCGGCATAAAAAACATAAAATTTGTAGAGGACCTTCCAATGATCATTCCTGGGCAGTTTGGTTTCAACTGTCCAAGTGGTTTCAGAGAAGAAGCATTTTGAAACATTTTTCCCATAGGGTCCAATGTTAAACTAAGTCCTGCCGTAGCCGCCATTTTGAATTTCATATCGGAACAAAAAACGTAATGTTTGTAGAGGACCATCCAATGAACATTCTTGTACAGTTTGGCTTTAATCATATTTGTAGTTTCTGAGAAGAAGGCATTTGAACATTTTCCCATAGGGTCCAATGTTAATCTATGTCCTGCGGTGGTGGCCATCTTGGATTTCCGATCGGCATATAAAACACACACCTTGTAGAGGACCTTCCAATGATCATTCCTGGGCAGTTTGGTTTCAATTATCCAAGTGGTTTCAGAGAAGAAGCGTTTTGAAACATTTTTCCCATAGGGTCCAATGTTAAATTAAGTCCTGCCGTAGCCGCCATTTTGAATTTCATACCAGAACAAAAAACGTAAAGTTTGTAGAGGACCATCTAATGAACATTCATGTACAGTTTGGCTTTAATCATATTTGTAGTTTCTGAGTAGAAGGCATTTGAATATTTTCCCATAGGGTCCAATGTTAATCTATGTCCTGCGGTGGCGGCCATCTTGGATTTCCGACCGGCATAAAAAACAGAAAATTTGTAGAGGACCTTCCAATGATCATTCCTGGGCAGTTTAGTTTCAACTGTCCAAGTGGTTTCAGAGAAGAAGCATTTTGAAACATTTTTCCCATAGGGTCCAATGTTAAACTAAGTCCTGCCGTAGCCGCCATTTTGAATTTCATATCGGAACAAAAAACCTTAAGATTGTAGAGGACCATCCAATGAACATTCATGTACAGTTTGGCTTTAATAATATTTGTAGTTTCTGAGAAGAAGGCATTTGAACATTTTCTCATAGGGTCCAATGTTAATCTATGTCCTGCGGTGGCGGCCATCTTGGATTTCCGATCGGCATAAAAAACATAAAATTTGTAGAGGACCTTCCAATGATCATTCCTGGGCAGTTTGGTTTCAACTGTCCAAGTGGTTTCAGAGAAGAAGCATTTTGAAACATTTTTCCCATAGGGTCCAATGTTAAACTAAGTCCTGCCGTAGCCGCCATTTTGAATTTCATATCGGAACAAAAAACCTTAAGATTGTAGAGGACCATCCAATGAACATTCATGTACAGTTTGGCTTTAATAATATTTGTAGTTTCTGAGAAGAAGGCATTTGAACATTTTCCCATAGGGTCCAATGTTAATCTATGTCCTGCGGTGGCGGCCATCTTGGATTTCCGACCGGCATAAAAAACAGAAAATTTGTAGAGGACCTTCCAATGATCATTCCTGGGCAGTTTGGTTTCAACTGTCCAAGTGGTTTCAGAGAAGAAGCATTTTGAAACATTTTTCCCATAGGGTCCAATGTTAAACTAAGTCCTGCCGTAGCCGCCATTTTGAATTTCATATCGGAACAAAAAACCTTAAGATTGTAGAGGACCATCCAATGAACATTCATGTACAGTTTGGCTTTAATAATATTTGTAGTTTCTGAGAAGAAGGCATTTGAACATTTTCCCATAGGGTCCAATGTTAATCTATGTCCTGCGGTGGCGGCCATCTTGGATTTCCGACCGGCATAAAAAACAGAAAATTTGTAGAGGACCTTCCAATGATCATTCCTGGGCAGTTTGGTTTCAACTGTCCAAGTGGTTTCAGAGAAGAAGCATTTTGAAACATTTTTCCCATAGGGTCCAATGTTAAACTAAGTCCTGCCGTAGCCGCCATTTTGAATTTCATATCGGAACAAAAAACCTTAAGATTGTAGAGGACTATCCAATGAACATTCATGTACAGTTTGGCTTTAATCATATTTGTAGTTTCTGAGAAGAAGGCATTTGAACATTTTCTCATAGGGTCCAATGTTAATCTATGTCCTGCGGTGGCGGCCATCTTGGATTTCCGATCGGCATAAAAAACATAAAATTTGTAGAGGCCCTTCCAATGATCATTCCTGGGCAGTTTGGTTTCAACTGTCCAAGTGGTTTCAGAGAAGAAGCATTTTGAAACATTTTTCCCATAGGGTCCAATGTTAAACTAAGTCCTGCCGTAGCCGCCATTTTGAATTTCATATCGGAACAAAAAACCTTAAGATTGTAGAGGACCATCCAATGAACATTCATGTACAGTTTGGCTTTAATAATATTTGTAGTTTCTGAGAAGAAGGCATTTGAACATTTTCCCATAGGGTCCAATGTTAATCTATGTCCTGCGGTGGCGGCCATCTTGGATTTCCGACCGGCATAAAAAACAGAAAATTTGTAGAGGACCTTCCAATGATCATTCCTGGGCAGTTTGGTTTCAACTGTCCAAGTGGTTTCAGAGAAGAAGCATTTTGAAACATTTTTCCCATAGGGTCCAATGTTAAACTAAGTCCTGCCGTAGCCGCCATTTTGAATTTCATATCGGAACAAAAAACCTTAAGATTGTAGAGGACTATCCAATGAACATTCATGTACAGTTTGGCTTTAATCATATTTGTAGTTTCTGAGAAGAAGGCATTTGAACATTTTCCCATAGGGTCCAATGTTAATCTATGTCCTGCAGTGGCGGCCATCTTGGATTTCCGACCGGCATAAAAAACAAAAAATTTGTAGAGGACCTTCCAATGATCATTCCTGGGCAGTTTGGTTTCAACTGTCCAAGTGGTTTCAGAGAAGAAGCATTTTGAAACATTTTTCCCATAGGGTCCAATGTTAAACTAAGCCCTGCCGTAGCCGCCATTTTGAATTTCATATCGGAACAAAAAACCTTAAGATTGTAGAGGACTATCCAATGAACATTCATGTACAGTTTGGCTTTAATCATATTTGTAGTTTCTGAGAAGAAGGCATTTGAACATTTTCCCATAGGGTCCAATGTTAATCTATGTCCTGCGGTGGCGGCCATCTTGGATTTCCGACCGGCATAAAAAACAGAAAATTTGTAGAGGACCTTCCAATGATCATTCCTGGGCAGTTTGGTTTCAACTGTTCTAGTGGTTTCAGAGAAGAAGCATTTTGAAACATTTTTCCCATAGGGTCCAATGTTAAACTAAGTCCTGCCGTAGCCGCCATTTTGAATTTCATATCGGAACAAAAAACCTTAAGATTGTAGAGGACCATCCAATGAACATTCATGTACAGTTTGGCTTTAATCATATTTGTAGTTTCTGAGAAGAAGGCATTTGAACATTTTCCCATAGGGTCCAATGTTAATCTATGTCCTGCGATGGCGGCCATCTTGGATTTCCGATCGGCATAAAAAACAGTAACTTGGTAAAGGACATTCCAATGATCATTCCTTTACAGTTTGGGTTCAGTCAGTTCATTAGTTTCGGAGAAGAAGATCTTTGAAATTTCAGCCAATCAGAGCATATTATTGGCCCTGGCAGCCATATTGAATATCCGACTGGAACGAAAAACAGTAACTTTGTAGAGAACCATCCAAGGAACATTCCTGCTAAGTTCGGTTCCAATCGGCCAAGTGGTTTCGGAGAAGAAGCTTGAAATGTGAAAAGTTTACAGACGACGGACGACAGACGACGGACGCCAAGTGATGGCAATAGTTCACATGGACCTTTGGTCCAGGTGAACTAAAAACTGATTTTGTTCCGATTCTAAGTTGATATATGCAAAAAAAAAATTGAGAAAATGAACACGTTAATATACACGTTCCTTTTCTGATTACATAATCATACGGCTCGTTTGTCTAATGTATTGAATGTGAAAGGGGATTCAGTTGTATGTCCAGAGTGAAGACAACACCGAGGAACAAACAGGCTGACTAACACCATATTACAAGGATTAATGATGGTTTCAATTCATGGACCGGATGACTCAGAATTTGATTTCAGGACAGCCATGAACATTTGGGGGAAACTTAGAAAGAGACATATCTTGTTTGAAAAAGCAAAGGAATCAAAAGAAAAATCAAAACTTTTGAAAAAAATTGTGATGAAATCTCTTTTGCTGAGGAAAATTACAAGAGAAAGAATTAAGAGAGACATGTTG
Source organism: Bathymodiolus brooksi (assembly GCA_963680875.1). Taxonomy (NCBI): domain Eukaryota; kingdom Metazoa; phylum Mollusca; class Bivalvia; order Mytilida; family Modiolidae; genus Bathymodiolus; species Bathymodiolus brooksi. The sequence goes on from OY804576.1 coordinate 20,149,527, forward strand.
AAAAGAAAATAAAATTGCTGTAGCAAGTAGTAGCATAAAATTGGAAATATAAAGTATTCTTTGTACTACGCGTACTTAAGCGCAACGGGGAAAAAATGAAAACACACTATAAAAGTCAGCAACAAAAAACAACCACCTATCACTGAGCAAAAATGGAGAACACTGTTGCTATGAAGGTTAGTGGATATTGTTATGAAGGTTAGTGGATAATGATATGAAGGTTAGTGGATATTGCTATGAAGGTTAGTGGATATTGTTATGAAGGTTAGTGGATATTGCTATGAAGGTTAGTGGCTCATGTTATCAAGGTTAGTGGATATTGTTATGAAGGTTAGTGGATATTGTTATGAAGGTTTAGTGGTTAATGTTATGAAGGTTAGTGGATATTGTTATGAAGATTAGTGGTTAATGTTATGAAGGTTAGTGGATATTGCTATGAAGGTTAGTGGATATTGTTATGAAGGTTAGTGGATATTGTTATGAAGGTTAGTGGTTAATGTTATGAAGGTTAGTGAATATTGTTATGAAGGTTAGTGGATATTGCTATGAAGGTTAGTGGATAATGCTATGAAGGTTAGTGGATATTGCTATGAAGGTTAGTGGATATTGCTATGAAGGTTAGTGGATATTGTTATGAAGGTTAGTGGATATTGCTATGAAGGTTAGTGGCTCATGTTATCAAGGTTAGTGGATATTGTTATGAAGGTTAGTGGATATTGCTATGAAGGTTTAGTGGTTAATGTTATGAAGGTTAGTGGATATTGTTATGAAGATTAGTGGTTAATGTTATGAAGGTTAGTGGATATTGCTATGAAGGTTAGTGGATATTGTTATGAAGGTTAGTGGATATTGTTATGAAGATTAGTGGTTAATGTTATGAAGGTTAGTGGATATTGCTATGAAGGTTAGTGGATATTGTTATGAAGGTTAGTGGATATTGTTATGAAGGTTAGTGGTTAATGTTATGAAGGTTAGTGAATATTGTTATGAAGGTTAGTGGATATTGCTATGAAGGTTAATGGATAATGCTATGAAGGTTAGTGGATATTGCTATGAAGGTTAGTGGATATTGCTATGAAGGTTAGTGGATATTGTTATGAAGGTTAGTGGATATTGCTATGAAGGTTAGTGGCTCATGTTATCAAGGTTAGTGGATATTGTTATGAAGGTTAGTGGATATTGCTATGAAGGTTTAGTGGTTAATGTTATGAAGGTTAGTGGATATTGTTATGAAGATTAGTGGTTAATGTTATGAAGGTTAGTGGATATTGCTATGAAGGTTAGTGGATATTGTTATGAAGGTTAGTGGATATTGTTATGAAGGTTAGTGGTTAATGTTATGAAGGTTAGTGAATATTGTTATGAAGGTTAGTGGATATTGCTATGAAGGTTAGTGGATATTGTTATGAAGGTTAGTGGATATTGTTATGAAGGTTAGTGGATATTGTTATGACAGTTAGTGGATATTGCTATGACGGTTTGTGGATATTGTTATGAGAATCTCAGAAATGCATTTCCCATACTGCCTGCCACTAATTTTTTTTTCTCCTTTTAGAATCAAAATAATTCATGGAAACCACAATTTGTATGACATCTTAACATGAGTAACATTAATTTACAGTCCTCAAAACGAATTTTGAATTTACTGGTCCGTATCAAATTCTAGAATTTATTATTATATAGTTCTAAATAAAAACTGAAAAATTTACTAGTTGGAACAAAGTTTTACTGGTCTTGGTCTCACAAATAATGTTAATCATGTTAAAATCTGGGGCAAACTGATGGCTTGCATGAATTATTTCTTGAATATACAATTTCTATCTTTGAGAAAACATAGTAATCATTTTTTTTCTGTCTTTTTGAATATGTTCATAATAACAGTAAAATATAGCTGAGTCTACACTAATAAAAATAAAGTTATGTAATATAAGAAGTTTATGATGACAATGTTTACCTCTACTTCTGGTTCATCTGTAGTAACAGGATAACCATCACGAACCCACTTCTTTAATCCACCATCAAGGATAGAAATATTATCATGTCCATATAACTAAATATAAAGAAAAACTTTCAACCTCAGACCATATACAAATGTATATATAATACAACATATATTTAATGATTGACATTAACAATGAGTGACAATAGTAAGAAAGGATATGGATGAAAATGAGCATGTTTCTTTAGGTATTTCGTTCCTTATAATAATCATCCCACCTCCATCAAGTTTCAGTCAGTGAGTGACTGTTGCTTAATGCCAACTCAGCAATTTTTCAGCTATGTCATGGCGAGAACAAGATAATTGTCAATGAGATGATGGTGAGGTCCACTTTATACTAGACCAACACAATTAGTTGGATTTTTATTAAGTTCACTGAAATAACAATCCTAGGATAGACATGTCGCTCCACTCACACATTATTCTGATTCCGAGCCAACCAGTCTTTGCTAATCCTCCTTAATGCTGCTTGCTTAGTGGAGAAGCAACAAAATAAGGGGCTGGAATCCATGATCTACCGCACTCGAGGCGAGCACACTAACCATTACACCACCGATGCGGCCCATCAAGTTTCACCGGTGTTACTCAAACACATATTAAAATGAAATTGGTAAAAGAAAAGAAAAACAATAAAAATAGTAAGAAATGTTATACATTAATGAATCAAAATTACACAGTACTGTATGATATTTTTACTTCCATGTCAGCTAGTAACATATTTACCCTGAACAACCACCATGCTCTTAAAGCTGCTCTCATGTCCATTCTATCATAGGCTACAATGTGTGTATCAGATGACACACCTAAACTTTGTACATAATCTGTGAAACAGTTTGTATCAGGTAGGTTGAATGGAATGTGTGGTGTACTCTCTGAACATTGTCTTGGATTAAAGTATACAGATGATGGGATATGGCCTCTACCAAAAAAAATAAACAGATGATGGGATATGGCCTCTACCAAAAAAAATAAACAGATGATGGGATATGGCCTCTACTAAAAAATATATACAGATGATGGGATATGGCCTCTACTAAAAAAATTATACAGAAATATTTACAGATGATGGAATGTGGCCTCTACAAAAAAAATATATACAGATGATGGGATATGGCCTCTACAAAAAAAATATATACAGATGATGGGATATGGCCTCTACAAAAAAAATATATACAGATGATGGGATATGGCCTCTACAAAAAACATTTATACAGATGATGGGATGTGGCCTCTACAAAAAACATTTATACAGATGATGGGATATGGCCTCTACAAAAAACATTTATATAGATGATGGGATATGGCCTCTACAAAAAACATTTATACAGATGATGGGATATGGCCTCTACAAAAACATTTATACAGATGATGGGATATGGCCTCTACAAAAAACATTTATACAGATGATGGGATATGGCCTCTACAAAAAACATTTATACAGATGATGGGATGTGGCCTCTACAAAAAACATTTATACAGATGATGGGATATGGCCTCTACAAAAAAAATATATACAGATGATGGGATATGGCCTCTACTAAAATAATTATACAGAAATATTTACAGATGATGGAATGTGGCCTCTACAAAAAACATTTATACAGATGATGGAATGTGGCCTCTACAAAAAACATTTATACAGATGATGGGATATGACCTCTACAAAAAACATTTATACAGATGATGGGATATGACCTCTACAAAAAACATTTATACAGATGATGGGATATGGCCTCTACAAAAAACATTTATACAGATGATGGGATGTGGCCTCTACAAAAAACATTTATACAGATGATGGGATATGGCCTCTACAAAAAACATTTATACAGATGATGGGATATGGCCTCTACAAAAAAAATATATACAGATGATGGGATATGGCCTCTACAAAAAAAATATATACAGATGATGGGATATGGCCTCTACAAAAAACATTTATACAGATGATGGAATGTGGCCTCTACAAAAAAAATATATACAGATGATGGGATATGGCCTCTACAAAAAACATTTATACAGATGATGGGATATGGCCTCTACTAAAAATTATACAGATGATGGAATGTGGCCTCTACAAAACAATATTATACAGATGATGGGATGTGGCCTCTACTAAAAAAATATATACAGATGATGGAATGTGGCCTCTACAAGAAACATTTATACAGATGATGGGATATGGCCTCTACAAAAAACATTTATACAGATGATGGGATATGGCCTCTACTAAACAATTTATACAGATGATGGGATATGGCCTCTACTAAACAATTTATACAGATGATGGGATATGGCCTCTACAAAAAACATTTCTACAGATGATGGGATGTGGCCTCTACAAAAAACATTTATACAGATGATGGGATGTGGCCTCTACAAAAAACATTTATACAGATGATGGGATATGGCCTCTACAAAAAACATTTATACAGATATGGGATGTGGCCTCTACAAAAAACATTTATACAGATGATGGGATGTGGCCTCTACAAAAAACATTTATAGATGATGGGATGTGGCCTCTACAAAAAACATTTATACAGATGATGGGGTATGGCCTCTACAAAAAACATTTATACAGATGATGGGATGTGGCCTCTACAAAAAACATTTATACAGATGATGGGATGTGGCCTCTACAAAAAACATTTATAGATGATGGGATGTGGCCTCTACAAAAAACATTTATACAGATGATGGGGTATGGCCTCTACAAAAAACATTTATACAGATGATGGGATGTGGCCTCTACAAAAAACATTTATACAGATGATGGGATGTGGCCTCTACAAAAAATATTTATACAGATGATGGGATGTGGCCTCTACAAAAAATATTTATACAGATAATGGGATATGGCCTCTACTAAATAAATTTATACAGATGATGGAATGTGGCCTCTACAAAAACATTTATATAGATGATGGGATGTGGCCTCTACAAAAAATATTTATACAGATAATGGGATATGGCCTCTACTAAATAAATTTATACAGATGATGGAATGTGGCCTCTACAAAAACATTTATACAGATGATGGGATGTGGCCTCTACTAAATAAACTAGAAGTGTGAGTAACCTCACTGAGTGATACCCCCCGCTTGCAATACTATGATGTTCAAACTTTGGAATACAGGTATATTAGCAAGTTAATTATCTCCCCTTCTAAATTTTAGACAGCAACAAAACTCCAATAAGCTGTTTAGGAGGAGTTGCGCTTACAAGGTACACGACCCCCCTTTTTGTGAAAGTATAAGTGGAATTATCTCCCCTACTAAATTTTAGACAGCAACAGTATTCCTTCATGCACATCTGCAGGTTGTGTACTACAACTGTGTAAAGCTTCATAAAAATTCAATAAGCAGTTTAGTAGGAGTTGCGCTTACAAGGTACATCCCCCCCCCCCTTTTCGTGAAAGTATAAGTTGAATTATCTCCCCTTTTAAATTTTGGACAACAACCATATTCCTTCATGCACATCTGCAGGTAGTGTACTACAAATGTGTAAAGTTTCATAAAAATCCAAAAAGTCGTTTAGGAGGAGTTGCGCTTACAAGGTACATCCCCCCCCCCCTTTTCGTGAAAGTATAAGTTGAATGATCTCCCCTTTTAAATTTTGGACAACAACCATATTCCTTCATGCACATCTGTAGGTAGTGTACTACAAATGTGTAAAGATTCATAAAAATCCAATAAGTCGTTTAGGAGGAGTTGCGCTTACAAGGTACATGGACGGACGGACGGACAGGGTGATTCCTATATACCCCCCAAAACTTTGTTTGCGGGGGGTATAATCATACAGATGATGGGATGTGGCCTCTACTAAAAAAAAATAACATACTTCATGTCAACTCCCTTTTAAATCATTTGACTACTTCTACAATTACGGTCATTAAAACATATTTAATTCAGTCACACATTTTTTGCATATTAAATAATTTTGATACACTGATGTTTGGTGAGATCACAGATGGTCCTATTTCTCTTGAAAACAGGAGTACAGAATACAGTTACATGTATTTTATTTGCGAGTATCAAGTGTTTATATTCTTACCACATTTCAATATCATTTTTCAGTAAACACTGTACTTTATCAAAATAAACAGTGAAACTTCACTTAACCATCCACTCATAGGACCATATAAAATTAATAGCTTTGAAGGGGTGGCCAGTTTATTTGAATTTTTATAATTATCAATATCGTGCAGAGTTATCTCCCTTCAATATTAACCATTGTTTCCATTTGACTTTCAATTTTTCTGTAATGTAATGTATTTGTAATTTCTTTGTTTGAAATAAAAAATAATAAATCTAAAGAAAGGAAATGTTTATATCATTTTTACTTTTAAAGTAATATGAAAGGCAAATATTGCAGAATTTTTTAATTAAATATTTTCCCTTAATATGTCACTTAATTTTTAACTAAAATCAACTGCATAACATTAAAAATCCGCTCAAAGGCAGATTTTAAGAGCAAATCGCAAAATATTTGAGAGCAGATAATTCTGTTTTCCAGTACAGTAATACAAATGATATGTGCGTGACTCAAGATTTTAACTCTTTCGGGGAGATTATAGCTCATGCGCAGTGCTAAGTTGATGAAAAAAAATATATATATTCCGTGTGTACCCATAAGAATAATTGTAAACAAAAATTGGTTCACACGACATGAAACAGACAGATTCCTCAATAATCATTGTCAGGAATGTGTGCGTGCTTACCTCAGCATCCATGATTGTTTATCTTTTCTTCACGAGGTCATGATCGGCAATGATCGGACCAAAACTTTTCTTCACGAGGTTATGATCGGCAATCATTGGAACAAAACAACCGAAAGTTAATCAGTCTCCACAATAATGGCGAGGACGATAAACTAAACATGCACACGGATTTGCAGATTTCTAGTTGTTGGGAACATATTTCAACTTGAAACATGCATGAATAGCTTAGTAAAGGTACCGCCGTATTCCAAATAGAATTTTAAGGGAAAAATTTTCTTCACCCAAAACTTGTGTAATACATGTATTACTTTGTAAAATATAAAGTTTTGAATCACTACATGTATTATTAACAAGATGATAAAGATCAAACCATTTTAGGACTAGACTAGGACTAGACTATTACTGTGGCACATTTTTCTTATGTCTAAAGGAAAAAACTTGTCACACAATGGATAATAATAAAATTATGTAATGTGTACATACTGTTGATAGAAATCTTTGTATCCATCATTTTGCTCATCATAGTTATATGATGTATCTAAAACTCTGATTTTATTACCAATCCGTTTCTGCCATAACATATGAGTTAATTTCTCCCTCAGCTGGTTACTAGATACCAACAGTCCTACTCTCGAAATCGTCATCTCTTTTTAATCTGAAAAAGAAGTTAAATATTTACATGTGGACTTAAGAAATTGTCATCTCTTTTTAATCTGAAAAAGAAGTTAAACATTTACCTGTGGACTTAAGAAATTGTCATCTCTTTTTAATCTGAAAAAGAAGTTAAACATTTACCTGTGGACTTAAGAAATTGTCATCTCTTTTTAATCTGAAAAAGAAGTTAAATATTTACATGTGAACTTAGTACTACAAGCTAATTAGGTTACACTTTTTAAAGGATATTGTGTAATTGATCAGTAAATGATATGTTGTAATATAATATAAATGAATGATATGTTTAAACTTGCTGCATTATGGGGTCTAAACAATAGATAACTTTCACTGATCTATTATGATCGGTTATGGAAATACAGGCTCATACATACCCAAAAATTGCCCAAAAATGCCTGTAACGAGTGGCCACTTCATATTTTCTCCCTTTTTAAAGGTGTAATACATTTTTTTCTTAGGAATAACAAAGTTAACTCAGCTTCAGTTGATAGAGAATTTTCTCTAGTTTCTGTTGGTATATAACATGTAGCACTTTAATCTAATATCCTTATCAGATTTTTTTTATTTATTGTGTTTAATGCCACTTTCTGCAATATTTCAGCTATATCATGGTGACCAGTTTTAGTGGTGGAAGAAGCCGGAGTACCCGGAGAGAACCACCGACCATGGGCAAGTAACTGGTAAACTTTATCACTTGCGAGTGCACCCACTTTAGTAATTTACAAAACCGGGTGCGAACCCACACCATATTGGTGATAGGCTTGTATGAGTTGTTAGGTAATCCAACTACCTAACTCATTGAGCCACCCTGGCCCTTAATATCCTTATCAGAGAAGATGTGATAGTATGTAATTGTTTTTAACAAAACAGTCATTCACAAGATTAACAAGGAATTATATGGAGTCATCTTCTTATTTATCTATATTATATACAGTTATTCTTTTGTTGAGAGTGTAAAGAAGAATTGTGACAAGAAAGAATGGAAAGAACTGGATAATGGATAATTTTTTTAATTCAAGTCTTCAAAGTTTGAAAAGACATTTTCCAAAACCCATGCTGTCCCATAAGTAAGCCATATTTCCATGAAAAGTACATACTTGAAATATAAGTCCCATACGTAAGACTTTTTTTGCCCCATACGTAAGATCGAAAATTTAAATTCCTTTACTGACTTGCATTCTTTGCATCATTACATCTCTAATACACTGATTACTACATAAACATAGGTTTAACTTCTTGTATCCATCCAAAAAGTTCTTTATAGAGATGAAAGAGTTTTTTGTTCTTTCTTCCCAAACTTTACAAAATAATCCCATTTTGTCAAGAATAAGCTAAATAAACAGTCATGTTTGTAAACTAGAGGCTCCCAGGAGCCTGTAATCGCTGCAGTTAAAATTTGAGCTCATTTTGACTTGTACTAAAGCAGAAATGGACAATTGAAGATATTTCTATTTTTAGTAACAGCAGCCATCTTGAATGGAGGGCGGGGCTGTCAGAGACAAATTTGAAAGGGACCCATCCAGGGTCCATCCCTGCAAGGTTTGGTTTAATTTGGTTCAGCGGTTTCAGAGGAGAAGATTTAAATGTGATCTTTTATCAAAATATGCCCAATTTGCATAATCGGTATAAATCGGCTGAAAGGAAAATTTCACAGAAAAACCCGGAATATATGTTAAACTACTCTTTGCCATGTAGCTGCAGTTAAAATTTGAGCTCATTTTGACTTATCGGGATCACCGGACACAATTTTGGAAGGGGGCCATCCAAGGACCATTCCACCAAAGTTTGGTTCAAATTGGCCCATTGGCTTCAGAGGAGTTGATTAAAATGTGAAAAGTTAACGGACGGACAGACAGACGACGGACGCTCAGTGGTGACAATAGCTCACCTGACCCTTTGGGTTGGGTCAGGTGAGCTAAAAAGTAGAAAACTAAACCAGAGGCTCTCAAGAGCCTGTATCGTTCACCTGGTTATAAAAAGAACCAATTGGTCCTATGTAAAAACTATGTCCTGCAGTGGTAGTCATCTTGGAATTACGATCAACATAAAAAACACAAAGTTTGTAAAGGACCTTCCAATGATTGATGCACAGTTTAGGTTCAATCAGTGCAATAGCTTCAGAGAAGAATATATTTCTGTATTTTCCCCATATGGTCCTGTGTTAATACTATGACCTGTGGTGGCAGCCATCTTGGATTTCCGATTGGCATAAAAACCAGAGGACCTTCCAATGATCATTCCTGGGCAGTTTGGTTTCAACTGTCCAAGTGGTTTCAGAGAAGAAGCGTTTTGAAACATTTTCCCCATAGGGTCCAATGTTAAACTAAGTCCTGCCATAGCTGCCATTTTGAATTTCATATCAGAACAAAAAACGTAAAGTTTGTAGAGGACCATCCAATGAACATTCATGTACAGTTTGGCTTTAATCATATTTGTAGTTTCTGAGAAGAAGGCATTTGAACATTTTCCCATAGGGTCCAATGTTAATCTATGTCCTGCGGCGGCGGCCATCTTAAATTTTCGATCGGCATAAAAAAACAGAAACTTTGTAGAGGACCTTCCAATGATCATCCCTGGGCAGTTTGGTTTCAATTGTCCAAGTGGTTTCAGAGAAGAAGCGTTTTGAAACATTTTCCCCATAGGGTCCAATGTTAAACTAAGTCCTGCCGTAGCCGCCATTTTGAATTTCATATCAGAACAAAAAACGTAAAGTTTGTAGAGGACCATCCAATGAACATTCTTGTACAGTTTGGCTTTAATCATATTTGTAGTTTCTGAGAAGAAGGCATTTGAACATTTTCCCATAGGGTCCAATGTTAATCTATGTCCTGCGGTGGTGGCCATCTTGGATTTCCGATCGGCATTAAAAACACACACTTTGTAGAGGATCATCCAATGATCATTCCTGGGCAGTTTGGTTTCAATTATCCAAGTGGTTTCAGAGAAGAAGTGTTTTGAAACATTTTCCCATAGGGTCCAATGTTAAACTAAGTCCTGCCGTAGCCGCCATTTTGAATTTCATATCGGAACAAAAAACGTAAAGTTTGTAGAGGACCATCCAATGAATATTCATGTACAGTTTGGCTTTAATAATATTTGTAGTTTCTGAGAAGAAGGCATTTGAACATTTTCCCATAGGGTCCAATGTTAATCTATGTCCTGCGGTGGTGGCCATCTTGGATTTCCGATCGGCATAAAAAACACACACTTTGTAGAGGATCATCCAATGATCATTCCTGGGCAGTTTGGTTTCAATTATCCAAGTGGTTTCAGAGAAGAAGTGTTTTGAAACATTTTCCCCATAGGGTCCAATGTTAAACTAAGTCCTGCCGTAGCCGCCATTTTGAATTTCATATTGGAACAAAAAACGTAAAGTTTGTAGAGGACCATCCAATGAATATTCATGTACAGTTTGGCTTTAATAATATTTGTAGTTTCTGAGAAGAAGGCATTTGAACATTTTCCCATAGGGTCCAATGTTAATCTATGTCCTGCGGTGGTGGCCATCTTGAATTTCCGATCGGCATAAAAAAATAGAAATTTTGTAGAGGACCTTCCAATGATCATTCCTGGGCAGTTTGGTTTCAATTATCCAAGTGGTTTCAGAGAAGAAGCGTTTTGAAACATTTTCCCATAGGGTCCAATGTTAAACTAAGTCCTGCTGTAGCCGCCATTTGGAATTTCATATCGGAACAAAAAACGTAAAGTTTGTAGAGGACCATCCAATGAACATTCACGTACAGTTTGGCTTTAATAATATTTGTAGTTTCTGAGAAGAAGGCATTTGAACATTTTCCCATAGGGTTCAATGTTAATCTATGTATTGCGGTGGCGGCCATCTTGGATTTCCGATCGGCATATAAAACATACATTTTGTAGAGGACCTTCCAATGATCATTCCTGCGCAGTTTGGTTTCAATTGTCCAAGTGGTTTCAGAGAAGAAGCATTTTGAAACATTTTCCCCATAGGGTCCAATGTTAAACTAAGTCCTGCCGTAGCCGCCATTTTGAATTTCATATTGGAACAAAAAACCTTAAGATTGTTGAGGACCATCCAATGAACATTAATGTACAGTTTGGCTTTAATCATATTTGTAGTTTCTGAGAAGAAGGCATTTGAACATTTTCCCATAGGGTCCAATGTTAATCTATGTCCTGCGGTGTCGGCCATCTTGGATTTCCGATCGGCATAAAAAACAGTAACTTGGTAAAGGACATTCCAATGATCATTCCTGGGCAGTTTGGTTTCAATTGTCCAAGTGCTTTCAGAGAAGAAGCATTTTGAAACATTTTTCCCCATAGGGTCCAATGTTAAACTATGTCCTGCCGTTGCCGCCATTTTGAATTTCATATCGGAACAAAAAACCTTAAGATTGTAGAGGACCATCCAATGAACATTCATGTACAGTTTGGCTTTAATCATAGTTGTAGTTTCTGAGAAGGCATTTGAACATTTTCCCATAGGGTTCAATGTTAATCTATGTCCTGCGGTGGCGGCCATCTTGGATTTCCGATCGGCATAAAAAACAGTAACTTGGTAAAGGACATTCCAATGATCATTCCTGGGCAGTTTGGTTTCAATTGTCCAAGTGCTTTCAGAGAAGAAGCATTTTGAAACATTTTTCCTATAGGGTCCAATGTTAAACTAAGTCCTGCCGTAGCCGCCATTTTGAATTTCATATCGGAACAAAAAACCTTAAGATTGTAGAGGACCATCCAATGAACATTCATGTACAGTTTGGCTTTAATCATATTTGTAGTTTCTGAGAAGAAGGCATTTGAACATTTTCCCATAGGGTCCAATGTTAATCTATGTCCTGCGGTGGTGGCCATCTTGGATTTCCGATCGGCATAAAAAACAGTAACTTGGTAAAGGACATTCCAATGATCATTCCTGGGCAGTTTGGTTTCAATTGTCCAAGTGGTTTCAGAGAAGAAGGCATTTGAACATTTTCCCATAGGGTCCAATGTTAATCTATGTCCTGCGGTGGCGGCCATCTTGGATTTCCGATCGGCATAAAAAACAGTAACTTGGTAAAGGACATTCCAATGATCATTCATTTACAGTTTGGGTTCAGTCAGTTCATTAGTTTCAGAGAAGAAGATCTTTGAAATTTCAGCCAATCAGAGCATATTATTGGCCTTGACAGCCATGTTGAATATCCGACTGGAACGAAAAACAGTAACTTTATAGAGGACCATCCAAGGAACATTCCTGCTAAGTTTGGTTCCAATTGGCCCAGTGGTTTCGAAGAAGAAGCTTTAAATGTGAAAAGTTTACAGACGACAGACAACAGACGACAGACGACGGACGCCAATAGTTCACCTGGACCTTTGGTCCAGGTGAACTAAAAACAAGAACACATTTCATTACTTTCTAAATTAAATGTTCCTATATGTGACAACAAATATCATGTTTTTTCTTGTAAGAATGTGTCAAATGCTACAATTTTAATTCTGAATACTATACAATGTGTTGACTTCTTAGGTAAATCAGCTTAGTCAGTCTAAAATTTGTTGGGGTTTTTTTGCAAGAAACAAGAATTGGTATTTGTATTTGTTTCTTTTTGGAAAAAGAATAGCTGTCTAGTGATCCAATGCTGATTATACGTTATCAGTCTCGAGATGTTATATATCCCGTTTTAAAGGGCAGTGGTTTTGTTAAACGGTGATGCTGACTGTTATATATCCTGTTTTAAAGGGCGGTGGTTTTGTTAAACGGTGATGCTGACTGCTATATATCTCGTTTTAAAGGGCAGTGGTTTTGTTAAACGGTGAGGCGTCAGCTTTTTAAAGGGCAGTGGTTTTGTTAAACGGTGAGGCGTCAGCTTTTTAAAGGGCAGTGGTTTTGCTAAATGGAGATATATAACATCTCGAGACTGGTAACATTTTTAACTGAATGTTCTAACATTAATAAGTATGTCCTTATTATAGGAAAAACATAAATAAATACGTGTATCTTTGGAAAAAGGTCAGAGAGCGATTATTGATTTTCTGTGCCGTATGTGTGTCATCTGCTACAATGTAAATGGAATACACAGCACATGCAATAGGTGAGAGCGATTATTGATTTTCTGTGCCATATGAATTACACAGCACGGCTTCCATGAAGTGTTATTTTAGCCAATCAAAATTCTACTTGCCACAAGAACATCAGATAATGTTTCATATAAAATTAGCTTAAAAGGTTTACTTAATATTTCTACCACCTTACTACTCTGAAACACTTAAATATGATGTTTCTGCATTATTTTAATTTTACTTTTAAATATATAGGCTATAAAATCTTACGTATGGAACAAAATTGTAAAAAGTATTATTTTATCTTTGTAAGAATGAGTCAAATGCTACAATTTTAATTCTGAACACTATATACGAAATGTAAACTTCAGAATGTAATCAGCTTATTCAGTCAATTTTTTTTTCTTTTTTTCTTTTACAAGAAACTGGAGTTAATATAGGAATAAGAATTTTTTTTTATTGTCCAATAGAGTATATGTGTGTTGTTTCTTATAAGGAAAAAAAATATACTTATTTTGTAATTTCTTTGAAACAATTGGAAGATGTTAATATAGAATGTTATTGTTTCATTTAATTTTACCGAACATGGTCAATTAAATCTTACATATGGGACAAGAATATGGAAAATAGAACATTTTAAAAATAGTCTAATGTGAATTTTGTAGAGCAGATACCTTAATAATTATTTTCATTGGTTAAAAGAATAGTAAAATTTCATAATCACAATGTTAAAGGGCAGTTTAAAAAAAAATGCCTCCTACTGCTATAGCTGTCTAATTTACTAATTTTTATGATTTTATTGGATCTAAATAGTTCAAAAGATCTGTAATGATTTGATGTTTGTTACTGCAAAAAATCTTTAAGATATCTAGAATAATAAAAAAAAATATGTCCAAAAAACATGTCAAAATTGTCAGGAGTGCAACCCTTTTTTGTGACACTTTAAAAAATCCTTAATTTTCAACAACCTACCACAGTGCTAAATCAATCAATATGTTATCAAATCTATTTCATCACAAACTTTGATATGTTGACATACTTTAAAATAGCAAATGTTTGACATTACAGAGTATACGTATCTGACCAAAATCAAATGTCACCAGTTTATTTATTTATTTATTCAAATTCAAATCTTAATTGGCTTTCAACCCAATAGATTTGTGACAAAATACAGCCAAAAAAAACCAAAGTTCGCTTTTTGTTCATTTTGTAGCCATTAGGCTACGTAAATTTGGATTGTTAAAGGTTTTTGTTTGCGATTTTAAAGAAAATTATTTTCATCTATAACGGAATTACGTAACAAGCCAAGTGTGTAAAACAGTTTACTTGAATTGTTAATTTTTTTCAATACGAGAGGTAAAAGTCCAAAACACAAAATAAACCGATAATCAATTTTAAGTCTGCTCGTTACCAACTAAACACTACAAAAGACGGAAAGGACCGTAACGAAAATTTCAGAAATAAAAAAAAAAAAAAAAATTAAAACGGCGATAAAATCTTTCGAGTCGCGCGGATTTTTTTTAGGTTGGTCGGCTGACGGGAAACAAACAATATTTTAATTTAGGCCTAGTGTTGACAAAATTTCTGATTTCAAAATATAATAAAACAATTGATAAAGTCTTAAGAGGAAAATAAAATAAAAACTAGAGGCTCCCAGGAGCCTGTATAGCTCACCTGGGTATAATAACAACATCAGTCAATAAAACTTGATAACTTCGGTAAAAAAAATTAACAAATGTAGCCTTCGTCATTGCAGACCCCTTCTACAAAAAAATTTGGGCAGGGGTTCCCCCTTTAATGTAAGTTATCAAAATTGCTGTAAAAAAACATATATGTCAATGATTCTCAAAATTTAGCTTTTCCTACTTCACATTTTGTAATAGAGTTGCTTCCCTCTGATTATTTGAGTAACCAAAAGCAGCGAGTCAACAATAAAAATGCATTTCAAGAGGAATAACTCTTCACACAGTTGTCGCACATTTTTAACTGTGGGAAAATTTTTGTAGATCTTGACATGCTGAACATTTTTGCAGTTTAAACTTTCCCTCTATCTCTAATAGTTTTTGAGATATAAGATGATAGTATTAAAATTGAGAACATTTTGATGAAAAAAGGGCAATAACTCCAAAATGGGTAATGGGATTTACTTCAAAATTGCAGGGTAGGTAGATCTCGACATGGTGCACATTTTTGCAATTAAACTTAACCTTTATCTCTTATAGTTTTTCAAATATAAGACGAAAAGTATTAAAAAAAAAAAAAAAAAATTGATGAAAATAGGGCAAGAACTCCAAGATGGGTAATCAGATTTACTTCAAAATTGCAGGGTAGGTAGATCTCGACATTATGCACATTTTTGCAATTTAAACTTAACATCTATCTCTTATAGTTTTTGAAATAAAACACGATAAGTATTAAAATTTAAAAAAAAATTGATCGAAGGGCCGAACCGCCGGACACATTTTTGGAAGAGAACCATCCAATGACTATTTCATCAAAATTTTGTTCTTATTGAGCAAATGGTTTCAGACAAGAAGATTTTTATGGGAATTTCCCATTGGGTCCTATGTTAAATTAAGTTTGGCTGTGGTGGCCATCTTGGTCTGTGTTCTGAAATGCCGGACACAATTTTGGAAGAGGACCACCCAAGAATCATTTCAGCAAAGTTTGGTTGAGATTGGCTCAGTAGTTTCAGAGGAGAAGATTTTTTTTTAATTTCATCCCCCCTTTTTTCTAATTTGCATAATCGGTCAAAATAGGCAAAAGTTCAAAGTTCATAAAAAATCCCGTAATATATGTTAAAAAGCTCATCATTATGCTTATACAGTTCAAATTTGGGCACTTTCTGGCTTAAAATAGAGCCGTTTTGGCCATTTGAAGAAATTTCTATTTTTAGTAATGGCGGCCATCTTGGATACAGGACGGCGCTGACGGACACAATTTGGAAAGGGGACCACCCAAGGATCATTTCAGCAAAGTTTGGTTGAGATTGGCTCAGTAGTTTCAGAGAAGATTTTTTTTTAATTTCATCCCCCCTTTTTTCTATTTTTAGCTTGGCGGCCATCTTGGTTGGAAGTCGGGATCACCGGACACAATTTTGGAAGGGGGCCATCCAAGGATCATTCCACAAAAGTTTGGTTGCAATTGGCCCAGTGGTTTCTGAGGAGAAGATTTTTTTTTTTATTTCATCCCCCCTTTTTTCTAATTTGCATAATCGGTCAAAATGGGTAATGGGATTTACTTCAAAATTACAGGGTAGGTAGATCTTGACATGCTGAACATGTTTGCAGTTTCAACTTACCACCTGTCTCTTATAGTTTTTGAAATAAAGGACGAAAAGTATTAAAATTTTGAAAATTTGATGAAAAAAGGGAAATAACTCCAAAATGGGTAATGGGATTTACTTCAAAAATGCAGGGTGGGTAGATCTTGATATGCCGCACATTTTTGCAATTTAAAGTTAACCTTTATCTCTTATAGTTTTTGAAATATAAGACGAAAAGTATTAAAATTTTACAAATTTTATGAAAAAAGGGCAATAACTCAAAGATGGGTAATCAGATTTACTTAAAAATTGCAGGGTAGGTAGATCTTGATGTGCTGATCATTTTTACCCGAGTCAGATTTTTGATATTATTAACGGTTTTTGAGTTATTACCAAAAACCTGCAATTTTACCATATGTTCTATTTTTAGTAACAGCGGCCATGTTGGTTGGTGCACGGCATCACCGGACACAATTTTGAAACTAGACACCCTAGTGATGATTCAGACCAAGTTTGGTTTCCATTGGTCTAGTACTTTCAGAGGAGAAGATTTTTGAAAAAGTTTACGACGTACGACGGACGCCAAGTGATGGGTCAGGTAAAATTATTACCACATGAGAGAAACATGATAACAAAGTTTAGATGCAATAACATTAAGCTTCCAATAGAAACTGGAAGATGGCTGAATACTCCCAGAGAAGAACGTATTTGTCATCTGTGTAATGTTGGTTTAGGTACTGAATTTCATTTTTTATTTGAATGTACCTCTGCTGATGTACAAAGGCTTAGATGTAAATTTATTCCAATTTATTATACTAGATATGCAAACATGTACAAAATGAAAGGCCTGTTATCTTTGTGTGGTTGTTAAGGTTCTGAAAATATTGTCTTATTTATATCTAAATTGCAAAATGTTTTGTAATTATATTCTGAGGCTGTATTATTTTAGGTTAGTTATATCCGTCATTATGTAAAATATTTTGTATAATATTCCGCTTGTTACACTTGTATATATGTGTCCGAGTGAATAAAGAACTTGAACTTGAACTTAAATGATTAAATATTTTTTACGAGAAAGGCCAGTTTTACTGTGCATCAGTTATCATATATAGGTAATGAAACTGTCCCGGGTCAGAACAAGATTGTTTTCTGTCTAAAATTACGGGACCTCTGTGGCTCGAACTTCCGATAGCTCGAACATATTTTGACAGTACCTTCGAGTTCGAGTGAGCGAAGTTCTACTGTATATATATGTTTAGGAGTCATAAGTTCAAAATGTAGTGCTTCAAAACTTTATTTTAAATACAGTTTCTGATTGGCTTAATGATAAAGAATTGACCAATGGAAGTTTTCGGTACAAATTTAAGAGGGAAACGATTACGGAAAGGGCCTAAATAATTTGGATTAGTACACATTTATACGTCTTAGAAATCTACAAGAATAATCAACATGTGAACAATTCACGATCAAATTTTTTTTACATTTTTTTTTAAATCGGTAGGCGGTAGAAGACTTAAAAAATCGGTAGACTACCGCGTAAATCGGTAGAGTTGGCATGTATGCACTTCATGGGTTCATTAATTGGTACATGTAATAAAACATATTCTATTCATCTTGGATTATTGATCAAAATATTCATTAATCCATATAAGGTTACTATGATTAACTATGTTCTGGCTGCCATCTTGGATTTCTGCTGAATTGGCACAACAAATTTGTTTTACACAGTACCCCAGGATCATGATTCACCCCATATTAGGTTTCAAACCATGCAAGACTATGGTAATTTTACAAAAGAGCTTGGAGTCTGAAACAATATAATATTGTTATTGGCTTATTAAGTCGGCAAGGTTGAATTTACGGAAAGTTCAGTACTAAGCACCATCTTAAGGAACGTACCTGTATGTATTCCTTCCATCAAGATGTTAACATAACAATACAGCAGATGCAAAGTGATGACAGCTAAATTAATACACGAACAGTCTGCACGAAAAAAAATAGATGAGTGTGATCCTGCATATTATAGTCTAGTAAAAACTGGCTGTCAAAGTGAAAAATTGTAAAAAGTTGGCAAAAAAATCGTCTAATAGTATCGTCCCGGTATATGTTTTCGCATCATCCATTTTATTTTGATTTCCACAGTGTACGCGTTATTTTTGACGTGTCTTCCGGTTTCTATTTATGGAACGTAAACAGGACTCCAACGTGACATCTGTCAAAAATGTTCAAGGTTGCTTTTAAAAACGTAAGTACCAAAAATAGTGAACCTACCTACTGAACCATACTTTTTGTAATGCTAAAAATTTACTTCATTTATAAAGTAGCTGGAAAAAAATCCAGAAGGGCTATATAAAATTGAACTATGTCGTCATGCCTCTCAGACACCGGCTCTTCCTGTCATGTGAATGTCATGGGGTCACTGATCGTACTTGTAAACAAAAGAGCTGACTGAAATGTGCCTGTTTCTTATATAAAATACATGTCACCTTGGAAATTAAGGTATTTCAGTGTCAACTTTTATTTTATATTACTATAATAAAATGATATAAAAACAGCCTGATTTTTTATATATAAACTCTGATCTTTAAAACAAGTCTGGATAAAAAAAATCATTTTTTATTGTCCTATTTATTGTAGAAATCCACTACCAAGAGGCACAGATACAGGCAATACTCTCCAACAACTTTAAGGAATTATTGTTTGTAATATT
This sequence comes from Bathymodiolus brooksi, assembly GCA_963680875.1. Lineage (NCBI taxonomy): Eukaryota > Metazoa > Mollusca > Bivalvia > Mytilida > Modiolidae > Bathymodiolus > Bathymodiolus brooksi. The sequence goes on from OY804576.1 coordinate 20,168,917, forward strand.
TCACTTTATACTAGTCACTACAATGTATGTCAATTCATTGTATCTTTGACAAAAATACATAAAAGGATTAACACTTGTTATATATTTGTTTCTTTTTTAATAGCCAAATAAATACTAAACATTAAATAACTGTGCAAAACATCAGCAGTGCATGTGGTTTCAGCACTAAAAAAAACATCAAAAGTAAACACAATGTTGAAAGTGGTCATTTTCAAACATTCTGTTATTTTATTTAGATGTAGTATGATTTGTAGATGGCCAGAACCATGAAATTTTAAAACCAGCCATTTCCGGATTTTATATTCGTTTCCATCCCATATATCGGCCCTGTTTTTACTTCATACGAAAACATATGACGCCATTTTATTGACAGCTAAAGTTGCCAGATAATCGAGAGTATATTAAAATACAAGAATGGCTTTTAAAACAATCTTATGTACAAAGAAATATTTAACTAGCCATTCTTTGAAAATTCCAATCGTCATATGAATGAAGAGTTAACACTGTTAATCGCTACTGTATATCGGAAAATCGACAATAGTACGAAAACCCATCACACGAAGATATGCCTACTGAAAGTATTGTATGACTTTTGGGTTAGTTGGTCAAAATGTTTACCCACGGTGTCCTTTGAACAAGATAAATTAAGCAAACTTTGCAGGGAATTGCACACTTTTAAACTGAAAATGTGATAACAATACAGTATGGAAAGATTTTCTGATACCAACAATTTTTTACAATACTTTAAATTCCTCAGTTAGGACTACTGGTGAACTTTAAACTGACCTGTTATTATAAATATATATGTGTTATCTTACAACCAGAGAGGATACAAATGCATGCATAATCTGATGAAACAATACCTGGTGAACGTGATGTGCCATACCTTATCTTTGTATTGACCTCCATAAAACGTTTGCACGTTCCTAATTTAAATCGATACAACTGTTCCCCATTTTTAACCAATAAAGGGACTTAACCCAGTCAGAACAGGGAACATCTCAAAATACCAATATTTTTATTCCAATTCCCGGTAACACAGGGAGTGCGCCAGGGTGGGATCCTAAGTGCCGATCTATACAAATTATATATCAACCCGCTACTTGAGCGACTTGAAAATTCACAAATAGGATCCATAATAGGGAACGTATTATGTAATGCAAGTACATGTGCGGACGATATTGCCTTGATGAGTAGAACCGACAGTGACATGCAGATACAGATAAATACATGTATGACACAGATTCAACCCACCATTTCTTTAGAAATGCCTGTACCAAGTCAGGGTCATTACGGTTTTCACAGTTTTCCGGTTATTGACTGATTTTGTCTGTTTGTATAATTATGAGTTTTGACTTTCCCTTTGTAAGATTGTTCGGAGTTCGGTAATTTTGTTATTACCCTTATTGATTACACCCACAGGGGCTCGCAGTTATATTTTCACATCACCAGGTATGTATTAAAAAGAAGGGAGGACACTTTTTGAGGGGCCAAAAGTGAAAGTAGAGTTTCGGCACCTTTTTTCGCTTCAAAAACGGTTTAACGTCGCGCAAGAAACTGCTGCTAATTACGTAACGCTAAAAATTTTCATTTTAACGTTGTCAATAAAGAGGTGGAAAAGGGTGTCGCCTGATATTTATTTATTTATTTATTTATTTATTTATTTATTTATTTATTCGTTTAATTTTCTGTGAATAAGAGATCACGGGCGAGATCAAGAGTGACACGTTGTAAAGTTAAGACATGTACAGGCATTGTTAATAAAAATGTAAATAGTAGAAATATGAATTACAGCTTCATTAATTCTCTGAGAGTTGCGAATAAAACTAGCGCAATCAGTTTGATTTCGATTTTAATTCATGTTGTCTAGTACAGAAAAAATATTCAAATGATTTTCCTAGGATATTGTAACTTTGTTTTTAGCCTCAACATCTGCACAAATAAACAACAGTGATAATGCAGGAACAATGGCTGGTTTTCTTTGAATTAATTTGTATGTTAAGGGGTCTTTTCTAGAATTGTCATAATAATATCATCTGAAAATTTGAAAACCGGATGAATATTCAACGCCCCAACTATCTTTTTCAGTCGTAGACAGTGTCTCAAGACCAGAAGTAACTTTAAGCACGTATATTGTCATCCTCTGCCTTAACCGCAACAACAGAATCGGAAGAAACAAGTTCAGTGATATTCTCGGAACGTTCGAAATTATCCTCATTATCTGCATTATTTGAGGGTTCTTCTACGGGTTAACTAATCGCTTTTGACCAGTATGCTCTGTATGTAAGCAATGTTCATAATCAGACACTATACATTTGTCACATGTGTAACACGATAGATCGGAAACTACAATTTCTCCGCTTTTAGAAGTACAACGTATATAAATGATGAAATTTACGATTGTTTGAAATTGGTTTGAAATTTCGAATGTTATCTCTATCAACCGACTCTACATAACGGAAGATTCGTCGTTTAAACAAAGCACTTCTAGATTCTTTTAAGTCATTGTTACAAAATGAAAACAGATCCTTTGCGTTCTGAATAAATGTATTACCTCGTAAAAGAGCAATATCTGCTTGCCGTTTTATAAATCCTCCGGCGGCATCTTCTGGGCCCTTAGCATGGCTGGTTTCAAAGAAGTTTCTATGGAAAACTTTGTACCCGCGTATTCCGTAGTTGCGAATGAAAGATTGCCCAAACAATGTCTAGATTTGTATTGACTTGAACATCCGTCCGTAAACTCGTGCATTACGTCTACATCATATGATATAGAATCTAAATATTGCTTAATCTGTTGTTGAGCACATTTCGTAAAATTATGGTCATGTTGTAAGTAGGGGGATATGACAAAGAAATGTTCGGTTATAATCTCCGGAAAGTCATCGGTACTGTCTAAACCGTCATATTCTAAAATCGCATGTCTGTGTATTATTGTTACATGTAAGCTACACTCTGTACGCTGAAAATAGTTTGATTGTATTTCATTCTTTTCAACACCGCGGTAGTTTTCTGAGTAATCATGTATACAAATGCAATGTTTTGGAGGCAGATTCTGAATAAGAGATTTCATCTGTGTACTTTGCCAGTTAGCACGATGTTGATGGGCAGGAAATGTTTCTAATCGTGTTTTAAAATAGTCAAACATTTCACCAACTTTCGTGACCTTTTTAACAAGTGTTAATCTACGTTTTGTTGCCGTGCCTTTTGGGTTTTCATTTACATATTCATATCTTTGCCATTCTACGTCTGCAGCAGAAGAGATTTTTTCAGTTTCATTCATAGAAAACTTCAATTTCCCAACTCCACACTCTGTACACTTCCGATCGAGGCAACATTTTTTATATGAACCGTTTACCTTTGGACATAAAGTTACATCAATAATTTCCCCCAAATTTTCATAAACGGGATATGATTCAACCTCAGAAGTTTCCGATTGATTTTTCGATTTGCGAAATTTCATACACGATCTACAACAACATGTGTTCCTATCTTTTTCCGACGCAGGCCGAATGAAAAAGGGTTTCAGTTTGTCAAAAGTTCTTTCTGTCTGATTTTAATGTCCGGATAATTTGCTACAAAGTCAATGTAAGCATCAGTCTGAGTCTTTTCAATAACTTGCGCCATATGTGAAGCGTAAATAATAGGACCTATAGTCTTTCTCTTTTAATGTCAGATTTGTTTCCAGTAGGATCAGAAATACCTGGAGATAACCAAAAGTCATACACTATTCTCTTTGTCTCATCTGAAATTGCATTTCTTCTTGTTTTACGTAAAGTAAGATTCCAAGCCGAAGATTCGCTTTTTAATATTTTAGTTCCGATTCGTTTTCCGCCTGAAATTCGCCTGGCCGGAATACCCAATTGTTTGCAAAGTTGCATTTTACACCTAGATTTTTCAAGATTTTCTCCACTGACTGATGCAATCACGGTGTTCATAACAGTAAGAGCCTCTTTTGATCGTTTCAACTTAGCAGATTCTACTATTTCTTGAATGTTTGATGCAATCACACTATCAACCGGTGATATAGATTTCCTTAAATTAAGAACGATGGGGGACTCAGGTGCCCTTCGGGATAAATACGTAGAAATCACAGCACACATTTTGCTTGGAGATGCAGGTAAACTTTCTTTTAATTTCTTAAGTGCTCTTGATTTTTCCATTCTGTTCCGAAAAACATCTGAGTTACAAGGAAGAACACGTGCATGTGCAGTATTTTCATCAGAAATTTTGATTTTTTCACGGTGTCTTTTCACTCTTAATTTATTTTTAAGCTTCTTTTCATCAATTTTCTGTTTCGTTTCTTGTCTTAGTTTTCGTTTTCTTTTTGCTTCACAACTTTCACTATACACTATATGTAGGGCTGGCAAATTTTACGATTCTGAATATTTATTTTCAATTTTTGCGGGGCCAAAAATTATATTTTCGCCTACTTCAAGACAGATTTTTCATTTCCGGCTATAACAATGTTGAATCTGGAGGTCAGGCCAGATTATTATTATATTTTCTTGGGCACACAGGCCAGATTATTTATTTTCAAATTTTTGGCGGCCAGAATATTTATTTCCAAAAACTGCCAGCCCCCCTCCTCCCCGAATCAAATGGTCGTCCCCTTAGTACATATTGCGCTAAATGTGAATATTACTTCTGAGGCCACACCAAACTGATTTCGAGGGCCCGGGTGGCTCAATGGGTTAGGTATTTGAATTACCCAGCAACTCATACAAACCTATTACCAATACGGCGTGGGTTCGCGCCCTGCTTTGTAGATTACAACAAAACTCGACTCGCAGCCGCAAGTGATAAAGTTTACCGGTTGCTTGCCCATGGTCGGTGGTTCTCCCCGGGTACTCCGGCTTCTTCCACCACTAAAACTGGTCGCCATGATATAGCTGAAATATTGCTGAAAGTGGCGTTAAACACAATAAATAAATATAACCAAACTGATTTCGTTTTCGTCGGATCCACCCGCTCGTATTGTTTTCAAAATCAAGATAAAAATAATCTGGCTTCCCGCTTTTCATCTCTTGTCCTTATGTGTTTGTCTGCATTGAACATAAAAACATATGATGGAAATTACATAGATCTTTTTACGTTAAAAAATATAAATTGTTGTGTGTGTTTTTTTAACCTTTTGTTTATTTATTTATTTATTTTTTGTTTTGTTTTTTTTGTTTTTTTTTTGTTTTGTGTGTGTGTGTGTGCTGCGTCGCGATATTCTAACAACTTTATAGCTGTGTAACGATTATCCTTCCAACATTTTTAGCTGTGATTTCCGCACAAAAATGACGTCTGCGACATTCGTTCTGATATTTACTTGTTGATGCTACTCAGTTGTGCTGAGGAATACACACTATCTAGTTAGACTTTTTAAAAGATTAAGTTGTATAATTTTTGTTCATAAGCTGATAAATAACTAAATATTAAACGTTGTATCGCTGTACAGCTTCAAATTTCAATTTCGTATTGCATCTTTTTAAAAAACGCTTACTGGGACATTTTTTCTGACATTTTAAATTCTGCACCATTTCATTGTTTCTTTACGAATTCTTTTCATCATGGTATATATTTTCTTTAAACTATATGCAATTTTCAAAAATAACATCAATTACTCATAGCTTTAGGAAATATTTCAATTACCTGGACATCTTCAATAGATTTCGTTCACAAAGTCGAAAATTCAATGCACCATTACATATTTTTCTCTTTGAATGACGTCAAATTTCTCGACGATGACGTCATTATTTTCAGTGCATATTCCGTCATCATCTTTGGCATAAATTCACTAAAATCTATTGCAATTTTAAAAATTTTTTACTCTTGTATTTTTCATACATAATTTAAAAATGTGAAATCCACTGAATATCGTTTGTTACGCGTTACATCAACATTTCGCTCTCATTTCGATTTTTAAGATTTTTTTCATTGCAATTATAAGGGCAAATTGATTTTATGGTTTCAGAAACTAAAAATAAGTTAAACAAACTATTTATTTCAACATTCATCGAGTGCATAGCAAGATTGAGTATTGAAAGATTTTGATTTATATTTTGACAGTATGAACGTCCAACAAATTGGCACCAGTTTCTTGCGCGTCGTCTTTAGTCTTTGTTCTTCCCATAAAATTAATGCAAATATCGATGTTTTTTGCTGATTGACTGGTTTACAGTGGAATAACACTCGTTTTTAAATTCCAAGCGGTTTGGACAACTTCTTAGCATACTCAATTCCGGTTTATACGGACTAAATATCAAGGTGAGTTTTCATTGGTCGAAGGATTTAAACTGGCATTTTTGCGGGAATGCAAGAGATTTAAGTTGACTTTTTTCCTACTTTTTAAAATTATATTTCGATTTTTTTTATTTCTATCAATATTATTAAGTCCGTATAAACCGGAAATGAGTATGATAAGAAGTTGTCCAGACCGCTTGGAATTTAAAAACGAGTGTTATTCCACTGTAAACTAGTCAATCAGCAAAAAACAACGATATTTGCATTAATGTTATGGTAAGAACAAAGACTAAACCGTTTTTGAAGCGAAAAAAGGTGCCGAAATTCTACTTTCACTTTGGGCAGCAAAAAAAGTGTCCTCCCTTCTCTTTTAACATATACCTGGCGATGTGAAAATATAACTGCGAGCCCCTGTGATTACACCCAAGGGATTAGCACTTGAGCAGCTTGAGAAATTTCAGAAGAAAATACTAAAACAGTTACTGTCTGTACCCCCAAACACTCCAGACCCAGCTATCTACATTTTAAGTGGCATTCTACCAATTGAGGCCCAAATTCATATAAAAGTACTGAATTTCTATAATAATGTATGTAATCAGGCGGAAACAAGTATTGAAAAACAACTGCGGCACGAAGACAACTCAGTATAAAAGAAATGGATAGTAACAGTTGGTTTATTGACGTTGAAAATATTCTATATAAATATGATTTGGCAAATGCTTATTTTTACTTGACGGAACAACCATTGAAAAAGGAAAAATGGAATAAACTAATAAAAGAGAGGATATCAAAAGAGTGGATTAAAAAAATGGGCCGGGCAGCCCCGATAGTCGACACCCCAATAGTCCGACATCGCGATAGTCCGACACGTGCAGTACCCCAATAGTCCGCCACCCCGATAGTCCGACATTTTATAAACGGTTATTTTAAGCATTAAAAGGGTTATAATAAGACAGCCTTTATAATTGTGATGCAATAATAAGCAAGCTGGAGTCTAGTACAGAAGTTGCTACGATCAGTGACTGAGCAATGATATGTTTGTTTTTCGGATAGAAAGTGGGTTCATATTACGTTGCATGTTCGTTCTTCTTGCGTTATATTGTTTCATATATGCACGTCCATAACATCACTTCGTCGACTGACATGTGATATTCAGAATTTTTTTATATCGTTACCAGTTCGTTTACTCAATTCGTTATTTTGTTAAGGGGCATTATGTAAGCATGAAAGACGGACAGTTTGATGTTCAATCAACAGAGAGTGCTAGGAGCAAAATCAGCAAAAATCATACAATATTATTTAATAACATTGTGACAAGTTTCCATTTGCTATTGACCTGTTGATTGATCTCAATAACTTAACTCAAAAACGTTTTCTTTCAAACCCGCAAAATAAGAATGATGTAAATTGAGTACAAAAGACATGACGCGTTGGGCATTCAAATATGATATAATACAACGGGAATACAACACACAGGACATGGCGAGGTGGGCATTCAAATATGATATAATACAACGGGAATACAACACACAGGACATGACGAGTTGGGCATTCAAATATGATATAATACAACGAGAATACAACACACAGGACATGACGAGTTGGGCATTCAAATATGATATAATACAACGGGAATACAACAATGAAATGTTTTAATGTACTTGTGTTTTAGCATTTAAGGCAAACAAAATCCATTTTTATGTATTCTTGAAGAAGTGGGACTAAAATTGATAATGTTAATTGTCATTAGAAACAACACACAAAACAGAACTGTCGAAATGTATAGTATACATGGCATCAGTTAATGAAAGGTTGCCACAACATGAGTCATGGCGTCCCAATACTGGGTCAGAATACGTTGCCCTCTTCTGTAGCTTCTCTTTAGTCTCCTAATTCTCCTCTCCAGATCTCTGTATTTGCGTTTCCTAAGAGATGGGTTCTCGCCATTGTCTGCCTGATTAACAGACAATGTGCATTTGATTTCTTCTTTACGTAACTTGTTCAAACAGAACCAGATGTTAGGGTGGCGTCTTCCGACATCTGTGTTCCAACGTCGATTAAAAGCTGTGTTTGAAACAAAATGCAAGCTGTTTTATTGTATATTCATATAATACAGTAAGACAAAATCTTTACTCCATAGAAAAATCTAAATCAATATAAAATGGTCGCTCTGTATATTTAAGGTAGATCATTTCGTATATTTTTGGCAGATAGATTTTCTTAATTTTTCCGGGGGATGTCAGATGAGTGTACTCGTAAAATTCAATTCAGAAATCATAGGTCATCGTTCTTCATTTTGAGATAATTGGGTATTAGTATTGGTAAATTTTATACCGATTATAAATAGAGAGAAAATTCAATATCTTCCCGTCATTAAAACTGGCAGATAGAATTTTTTATAAGAGTGTGAACATAACACTTATCTGACATCATTTCATATTCTAACAAGAAAACTTAGGGTTACTATTCATTTTTTCAACTGAGGTTTTTGAGAAAATTGGAATTTCCTTATACAATTCTATACAAAAATGTTCCGCAAATTTCCTCGATTGCCTCGTACTAAAGACGGCATGCTTGCGACAAACTGAAATGCGCACTATACATCACTTGGTTCTGGTGTTTTAAGGTCGATTCCACATAATAATTCTTTTAAGGGGTCGATTGGACGTTAGATAGTGACGTCATTATGTCAGGATATGTGTAGTAATCTATAAAAAATATGCTGATACCCCTCAAAGATTTAGTTACCCTTACTCAAACTGTTATTGGTCAAGACCTAAATGCAAGCTTAGAAAAAAGAGGTACCAAAAGGGCGGATCGAGGGGACATTTGCCGACCGTCTACCGCGTAAATTTAGAATTTAAAAACAGTATTATAATGCATACTTTAAAAGGTAATAAATCGGTACACGTAACCAGGCGCGTAGCTGCCTTTACGCAAAAAATCAATTGCTTGCACATCATTTCGGCAAAAAAAAATTTTTTTGCTTGCACTAAAAAATATTATTTCTGACATGGGAAGAATCTCACTTTTTCAGTATAATTAATAATCATTATAACGTGTTTTATATGCGATCTGGTAGAAGCGGTCAAAGAGAGGGAAGTTGTTATCAATCAGTTAACTTCGGAACGAAACGACCAAACTGTGGCCGTTTCTATTGCCGATCAGTTTGAAATTCTACCGACTATTCCAAGGAGAACGGGCCGACAGATCAACCGAGCTGGTCATCCCGCTGATAACCCTAGCCAGTTTTGGCAGCGGTCTATGTACTACCCGTTTATGGACTATTACATAACAGAGCTTACCGCGAGATTACTTGAAATTGGCAGCAGATACCAGGCACAATACTTGATACCAATGAACTTGCCTAGACTAAAACCAGACACCGTAGACGTTATATTTGACACATACAAAACCGATTTACGTTGGACATAGTTATGTTTTAAAGCCGAAATCAAAAGGTTGGGCAACATTGACAACCGCTAAACCATCGAATCTGAAGGACACCCTTAACGTCACAAACGAAGAGCTCTATCCTTCGATCAGGACCGTTTTGTTGATACTTTACACCATGCCTGCCAGCACAGCTACGACGGGGAGATCATTCTCTGTTCTCCGTCGCCTTAAGACGTACTTGAGGACAACAATGCTGCAGGACCGCCTGACTTCTTTAGCTGTACTGCATGTGCACAGAGACATTGACATTGGCATCAACAGAGTCATGCGCTCATTTACTTTAGGAAAATCTCGTCATGTTGACTTTGGCTACGGACATTAAATTCAAATAACGCAAACTACTATGTGTTTTGATTTTTACAGCAGGAATTCATTAACACTTATAACAAGTCGACAATATGGCAATATGAACAGACTGCGAATCAAAAGGTGCATGCAATAACGTGTTCCTACTTTTGTTTAAATATTTTTTCAGTTTTACTTTGTAACATCTCCGTTAATCAGCAAAGCTTTTTAAAAAGCAAATATTTAGTATCCATCAGAACAAACATTGATGATTCGCTAGCTTTCTAAAAATAAAATTTTAATAACCAAGGCGGACGGTATATATAAAACTGAATTTATAGGAACAAGTCGCAGGTTTCAGGAATCAAGGCATTTCTTTTTTAACAGGTGTTGTACCTCATATTTCCTTTGTTCATATATATTAACTTCCTGAAGTGTTCTGTCAACCGATGAATGTTTTATGTATGAAACGTGATGGTAAAAAAGGAGCGATTTAACAGCAGGAATTGCCCTCTCTAATTGCTAGAAACGCTGGCCTTCCAGGGGGCTTCGCCCCCCTGGTCCCCCTACCAGGGCGTCAGCCCTGTAGCCCTTTTCACAAAAATTCGTAACTATAGTCCTAACTTTTTCACTTAAGATTATCTTACGACAATTCCTAAGTCCTTTTCACAAAGAATATCTTACGACAATTTTAATCTTACGACTAAAATTACACTTACATGTACGATAAAAAATTCTTCCTTAGGTGTACTCGATACAATATTATGTGATAAAGTTTGTCAGTGATTTGCGACAGGTCAATGGTTTTCTCCGAGTACTCCAGTTTTCTCCACCAATAAAACTGACCGATATATTGTTGAAAGGGGCGTTAAACACCATAAACCATCTTCCTTAGCAACCTAGTTTCATTTCCATAGCACAACAAAGCATTTTTTTTTAAATAAAATTATTCTAAAAAATATCCCCGGCACTAATTTATAAGCAATTTTTATGCTATGATGTGTTTGTATGTTTATATTGAATTTTTATCTAATACAAAAAAATGTATATGAATCGGTCACCAATAACTGCACAAAATATGAACGGGTATGATTTTCGTATAGAGGAACATTTCTAATGCATGTAAATTAAAATGATCTATAATAATTATCATTACTTGGAGTTGTGCGTCATCATCCACGCGTGGTTACTTTTGGTAGAAGTATTTTTTAAGGGAGTGCATCTGGAGTGTGAAAAGAACCATATTCATATAATTCATTTTATCGGTTATTTGTCAGCAAAATATTTACCCCTTTTTTCCAATTAATCCCATCCCACATAAAATCAAACGCTTGTTCTTTTACTGATGAAAATGTATCCCGATTTTTCTGAGATAACGGCCCAAATAAAGATGTGTTTATCATCTATCAATCACGAAGACGAATAAATATCCCTGTTATATATTAATATTAATATAACAGAAGAATGTACACAAGTTTATGTATTGCCAGAGTGTTCGATGATCATCGAAGTTGCCAGAAATTAATAAATTATATTACTAATATAAAGGCAAAATCAAAACGATATCATTGGATCCAGAAAATTCCAGTCCTAAAGCGGCTGTTCATACAAAACTTTTGTAAGCGAAGTAGATGTCTAGAAGAAAATCCTGTATTCCTGTTTTTATCAAAAAAAAAAAAATGAAAAAAAATAATTCTCCCCAAGTTTGCAAGTACATGTAGTCTTTTCGATTGTCGATCGTTCCCAATTTGAAATCTAAAATTAATGAGAATTATCCTGATTTTTTGGTCATGTAAACGATACACTGCTGCATTGAAGAGGTAAATGTACGGAATGCATCGTTATAGACAGACTCTGTTATTAGGCACGCCAAAAAGAAGTAAACAACAATGATATTTGTAGCGTCTGTTTGTATTAAACCATATTCGTTTCAATAAACATTTATCAATATGTGTAAATAGGTTTGTCATACGGTCAGAGAAAATGCGCTAACGATGAATTGCTCTCTTATTTTCAAGTCGAAGCGCCGTTACATCGTCCATCTTTTTTTCTATTTTTTTCACTTACGATAAAAAATAAGACCAAAATTTCTCTTACGATCAAAATTTTACACTTAGGACAGGGTAGTTTTACACGTAAAGTTAGGACTATTTTTACACTTAAGATTATCGTAAGTATTTTTGTGAAACTCTTTTTAATCTTAGTTTTACACTTACGACAATTTTTTATCGTAAGAATTTTTGTGAAAAGGGCTATGGTGTTTAACGCCATATTCAACAATATTTTATCAATTGGCACCCCGGAGCCCCTCCCTATATCATCTATATCCTCTATATTGTAAATTCTAATTGTTTATGTGGATACGTTAATGACACTCCAGAGCATTACTTCTCACACTGTTACAGATTTTCCGTAATGCGTATTATTATGTTATTTAAAATAAATAAGTTGAATTTGATTGGAATTCCGGTAAATATTGACTTATCATTATTTTGATTGATTGATTGATTTATTGTATTTAACGCCACTTTCAGTAATATATCAACTATATCATGGCGACCAGTTTTAGTGGTGGAAGAAGCCGGAGTACTCGGAGAGAACCGCTGACCATGCGCAAGCAACTGGTAAACTTTATCACTTGCGTTTGCGAGTCGAGTGCACCCTTTTTTGTAATTTACGAAGTCGGGCTCGAACCCATGCCGTATTGGTGATAGGCTTGTATGAGTCGTTAGATAATCCAACTACCTAACTCATTGAGCCACCAGGCCCTTATTATTTTGAAATGAAAAACTTAGTTGTGATGTAATTTGTTGCATATTTCTGGCTATACAAAACTACATTAAAGACCAGTGGCGGATTTAGAGGGGGCGTGCGGGGCGTGCGCACCCCCTAAAATTCGCAAAGCATATGTTATACAACGTTAATTAAGCACTTCAATAAATAACTTTTTCATGAATGGTTAACTCGTGACCTGTAGTAAAATATTCTTACACATTGTAAATACACGTTGGATGTGTTCGCTGATTCATATATGTATTCGCCGTCAGTAGTTCAAAGATTATTCCATTCTGATTGGCTCCGAGGTACCAGACATCAACTATTTTCTCACGCTAATTAAGCATTATTTCTGTAGTCAAGTTTACAACTACATGTACACGTGCTATTTAGAAATTATAAAATGGACGAAAATTCTAGGCCAAGAAAACGAGCAAGATTGGATACATTTCTGATTCCTCGACGAGACGAGAAAAGTCAAAGGTAAACTACAAAGTAAATTCAATCAATACTTCGAATAATTAATTTAACAATTGAATATAATTTCAATCGTTTGAAGAATGAATTAGATTGAAATTGATTTCTTTTACTTATCTGCCCATAGAGGCACTTCTTTCCCCCGCCTCATGAGCTGTCGAGTGTGACGTGTCATTCAGCACGATAGGGCCAGCTCGAATAGTCGTGTTTTCAGATATAAAAAAAAAAAAAAAAAAAAAAATTAATTATTTTCTACGATGGACGAAAGCGACGGACCAGCTGACGATGTTTCCCTAAAAACAGTTTTAGACGCTGTTTATAGACAAAGTTAGAACATTGAGGCTATAGTCGAGGCCAAAGTGAGTGAAAAAATAGGTGTTTTGAGAGATGAAATTCATGGGACCACGCAGTTCATGAAGTCGCATGTGAAGAAATTGAAATCTGACGCACAGTATAAGTGGAGATCTGAGGGCAACAAAATTCAATTCAATTCTAATACTGAAAATATGGAGGATTTAACACAGGCTTTAGGGGCTATTGACAATACAAAGATTGATTATGCGCGCGACTTGGTAATTGCTTGCATAGAAAGGCTCAAGCACCGCAACAAGCTAATTAAAATTGCTGACACGTCTGACGGCGGATGGGACACTGCCCGGCAATACGAGGCAAATCCGATAGCAAGCGACTGTGATGACGAATCAAAGATTATTAGGGCAGAAAACCGTGCTATTAGGAAGAAGAAGTCCAAAAACAAAAGTTCAGGGCCGAAATCTAGCTATAACGCCGCTGCCATACAACCTGCAGGATATTCTTATGTTCCACCTATGCCGCCCTTTCGAGGGTCCCAGCAACCTTGGTACACAGGTGTCCCATTCACACAAGGTGCCTATGCTGGGAAAAGTCAACGAGGACCCTGCTACGCTTGCGGATCAGTCAAACATTGGAGGGCCAACTGTCCATTTGTCAGCAACAAGCCAGCTACCCAAACAAAGGTCGGAAACTGAATTTGTAAAAGATGAGTATTTTGTTTATAATGTTGAAAATTCAGATAATTCTGATCACATAGACAAATTTACGCATGATTATTTTGAATATGAACAGGGTCATGCAAATATTATTGTCAAGGGTAGACTTAAGAGTAACATACAATTTTGGATAAACATAGGTGCATATGATTTCATTATAGACACAATTAGGGATGGTTATAAGATACCTTTTTATTCAGTTCCACCATCTGTTTGTTTATCTAACAATTTATCAGCCATGAAGCATACTGATTTTGTAGATTCAGCTATTCAAGACTTATTAGATAGAGGTTTAATTGTCACGTGTGAAGTTCAACCTACTGTTGTTAATCCGTTAACTGTGTCTATTCATTCTAACGGTAAAAACGACTTATTCTTGATTTGCGGGTCGTTAACAAACATTTATGGAAACAACCGGCCAAGTATGAAGACATGAGAACAGCTACACAACATATTAAACATAATTCCAGTCTTTTTAAGTTCGATATTCACTCAGCATATCATCATGTTGACATTTTTATCCCCATACTGAATATTTGGGGTTTTCCTGGTTAAAAGATGGAGTACGTATATTTTACAAATTTCTTGTATTACCTTTCGGATTAGCTTCTGCATGTTATTTGTTTACAAAGATTACCAGACCACTTGTAAAAAAGTGGCGTTCTGAGGGTAAACAAATTATTGTGTATCTTAACGATGGGATAGGCATTGATACAGATGAACAATTATGTCAAAATATTGCCAATGAGGTGAAAATTGACTTGATAAAGAGTGGTTTTGTTCCAAAAGCCGAAAAGTCATTCTGGCAACCTGTTAAACGTTTAGTATGGTTAGGTACTATTATTGACACTGAGTATGGATATTATAAGATACCAGAAGACAGGGTTGAGAAAATTATCAATAATATTACAGATATTTGTTCATGTTTATCTGTGCGCAAAACAGTATATGTTAGAAAGGTAGCATCTTTAGTAGGACAAATTATTTCTACATATTCAGTCATTGGTAATATTGTATATTTGATGACTAAACATTTAAGTATAGATATCAACAGTTCTCTTTCTTGGAACTCGTACATTAAGTTGTCAGAATCTAGCCTTGAACAGCTTGTGTTTTGGAGAAACAATTTTCAGCTTGTTAATGTAAAACATTTTACATTAGATGAATCCTGTCAACAAATAGTTTTTAGTGATGCTAGTGGTACAGGTTATGGTGGTTATATAGTAGAGACCCCTATAGATATAGCTCATGGTATGTGGCTAGATTCGGAAAAAGGGAACAGTTCTACATGGAAAGAACTCACTGCTGTGAAACAGGTGGTATTGTCTTTGATTGACATATTGTCGGGTAAGAGGATAAAATGGTTCACAGACAATCAAAATGTGGTCAGTATTGTGAGCAAAGGTAGTACAAAAACTGTTCTTCAAGAGTTAGCTTTGGACATTTTCAGTGCATGTTTGAAATTTAACGTCAACATTGATATGGTCTGGATACCTAGGTCAGAGAACGATAGAGCTGATTATCTTAGTAGAATTTGTGATCATGACGACTGGGGTATATCTGATGTTATATTTGAACTTGTTGAATCCCTTTGGGGGCCACACGAGGTTGATTGGTTCGCCTCTGATCACAATTATAAGTTGGTTATATTTTATTCCAGATTTTGGAATGTGTATTCCACTGGCATTGATGCCTTTACAGTTGATTGGCATGGCGTTAATGGCTTGTTTGTACCGCCTATATTTTTGATAACCCGTATATTGAAATATATGAAACAGTGTAACGCTGTGGGAACTTTAATTGTTCCATGTTGGCAGTCGGCCAGTTTTTGGCCAATGCTATGTCCAGGTGGTGATGGTTTCATTGATCAGGTTAAAGGTTACATATATGTACCTACTAAGAAAGAATTCTATTCACCTGGAAAAAGTAACAAGGCCATTTTTGGCAATGTGGATCTGACATTCAGAATGTTAGCTTTGAGAATAGATTTCAGTATATAACTGATTTAATTGGTGGTGGTTATGATGCTTATCTGATGGTGTTCAGATTGAAGCTTAAGGTTAGTTTTAGGCTAGCCTTGTAGTACTAACACTGGTGGTGGGGTGTCAGTCCTAAATGTAGTTTAGGACAGTGCAAACAAGGATGTATCCTTTGTTGAAATACTAATTAGGTGATGGTTTTATATTTCAGAATACCTTAAAACTACATGTATGTACTATGTATTTAAAAATGTTTTATTTTTATACATGTATTTTTCCAGGCTTTCAAAACCGACATACAAAAATTGCCTGCATCTTTAGCTGGATCGGTGGACCTTATTCCAGAATTGCTACATGTATCTAGAGCGAATGCTACTGTAAAAACATACCATTTGGGATTTATTCGTTGGAAAAAGTGGGCTTCAGTTAATGGAATATCCAGTGTAGATATTTTACCTGCAAAACCGTTCGTTGTTGTTATTTACCTTTCGTCATTAGTTCAGTCATGTCGTACTGTTAGTCCAGTTACACAAGCTTTTTACAGTTTACAGTGGGCGCATAATTTAATAGGACAACCGTCTCCGACTGATACGTATTTAGTGAAAAATGTTTTAGAAGGTACGAAGCGAAAGTTAGCAACACCGACCGTGAAAAAGGAACCAATTACACCAGAACTATTGTCGCTTATGTATAATTCCAATCATAAAGAAAATGATTTATGTTCTCAACGTACAATTTGTGCATGTTTACTTGCGTATGCTGGATTTTTAAGGGTATCTGAGTTGTTACAAATCAGAAGAAATGACATTATTTTCGAAGCCACGTATATTTGCATATTTATACCGAATAGTAAAACAGATGTATACAGAGACGGTAATTCTGTAGTTATTGTGCGTACTGATTCAAATTTGTGTCCAGTTAAAAATTTGGAATTATACCTTGTTTGGGGTAACATTTTGGCGGATTCTAATGAATTTATTTTTCGTAATTTAACTAAGTGTAAGGATATGTACATTTTAAGGCGGGATGATAAAGCACTTTCTTACAGTCGTATGCGAGAGTTGTTTATTCAGGCTTTTCAGTCTTTTGTGCCTGATATTAAGAAGTTTGGTCTTCATAGTTTGGTGGTGCCACAACTTGTGCGAATTTAGGAATTTCAGATAGGTTATTTAAAAAGCACGGGAGGTGGCGTTCTGAAACAGCTAAGGATGGCTATGTTAAGGACTCGTTGCCTGACAGGCTCTCTTGTTTCCAAAAATTTAGGGTTATAGAGTATTAAATTTATAACTTTTTAATTCGTTATTTTCGCAAGATGAAAAATAAATAAAGATAGGCTTTACCCGTTCTTTGATTTCAGCACTCGGCACTGTCGTGTGGATATGCAATTTGAATTGTTTTTTAGTATTTATTTCTATAAATGACATGTTTGTATCACTTGTTGGGTGATGGGTCGCATTTGTATAATGCGACAAATATGTGTCATTTTGGTCTGTCATGAATACATGGGCATGTTTGGGTAGAAGAATCTCATTTATAAAACATACAACGAAAACCTATAACGAGAGAATCAGATGATGAAACTGAGACAGTGTGTAGAAACTTGAGTGTCCCAAGAAAATGGCCACTTCTCTTTAAATAATGGTTCAAATAGTTCTTGAATTCGAAATTCTGCAATTTCATATGAAAAAAAAAAATATAAGTTTGATTTGTATACAAATACCCGAAAATGTTGCCTTTTACTTTTCAAGTAAAGATCAGTAAAAATACGCGTTGGTATATTGTACATTAAAATACAAAAGTAACATATTAATAAAAAAAAAAAATTAGCGGCAATTTATTTGTAACAATCTCTGCATCTGCCCGAGGTATCTGCAGAAGAAAGTGTGAACAAATCCTTTGTCCGGGTACGTTTATATTATTTATATCTACCAATGGATGGATGTACAATTTTTTTACACATTTTTAACAAAAAATTGTGAATACAATTTATTTGTAATAAATTAATATCTACAACTGCACATGAAAGTGTGAAAATAATTTCGACAAAATGGTATATGCATATCTCACACCTGATTTCCGTAAACATATTTCTCGAGAACTTTGATACATTTTTTTTGCTTGATCTTTTAGTGTAATGAGGTTTTTACGCCCGTTGCTCAAACACTTGATGTCCGTCCGTCCATCCGTCTGTAAGATTTCTGCAATCCGCAACTCCCCTGACTGTAACCACGCAATTGATTGACGTTAAACTATATAATGTACTTGAAATACATTGTAGTTGTGCACAATGGTTTTTAGATTTTTCATTGAAGGTCGGGTGGAGGGGGTAGGAGGATGATTCTGCAACCCGCAACTCCTAAATAACCACTCAATGGATTGAAGTGAAACTTAAGCTACAAATTTGACATACAATGTAGTTTGCTCACCACGATTTTATTTTTAGAATTGGAGGTGAGGGGTAGGAGGGAGATTCTGTAATCTGCTTTTTTGGCGTAAAATCGTGAATTTTCACACGAAATACCCCCCCCCCCCCCCAAGTGCGCCCCCCCCTAGCTTGAAATCCTGGATCCGCCCCTGAAGACACCTGTCGCTTTTCTATGTCATGGTTATATATATGTGTAAATTAGTCATATTTGTAACATGAAACAGGGTTATAATAGATATATGTCTTACTTTATTGATCAAGATCGTATGATTTAGTTTCGAGACAGTCTCATGCAACTGGATTAACGAGTCGTCATATTATAGGCCTGTTTTTTTTATTCTCAAACTTGTTTATGGTTGAAAACAACCTGAAACATGTTTAAATCATGAACCATAAACATGTTTAAGATAGATAAAAAATGCAATGGTTGAAGAACAATATTTAAGAGAAATTTTCTAGTTCATTGATTATTTTTTAACAAATTAAAATTAATTCTTCATTAACAAATAAAACAATTCAACTGTTAAACACACAAACAAAACAAAAATAACACAAAAAACAATAAAATAAAAGAATTTAATTCTTTATAAACAAATACAACAATGCAGAATGTCAATAAACAACTTGGAAATGGGTTTATAATACACAGATGTTCCTATTACAAACATATACTGGTAATTAACAAGGGTCAAACATATTCAACCGTGCTTCGATCCCGGTTAAGATGTTCCTTAACCATTTAACCGCATGGTTAAAACCACACCGTAAAAAAACACTCGACCGTAAAAAAAGTTTAAAACCAGGTTAATGGTTAAGAATTAAAAAACAGGCCTTATATAACCGCACCGGCCACGTAATGGTTAGCAAGCTCCCCTCGAGTGTGTTAGATCATGGGTTCGAGCCCCGGTCGGGTCAAACCAAAGACTATAAGATTGGTATTTGTTGCTTCTTCGCTAAGCACACAACATTAAGAAGAAAGAGCAAATACCAGTTGGCTCGGAATGAGAATAATGTGCCCGGGTGGAGCGACATGACTACACATGGACTGTTGTTTCAGTGAGCTAGCACTATAAAGATCTAACTCAGCGGACCTCATCATCATCTCATTGAAAATTAACTTATTCTCGCCATGATATAGCTGAAATTTTTTTGAATTGGCGCTAAACAACAATCACTCACGAGTCGTCATATCATAAATAACTGTTTTTAACAACAACAACAAAAACAACACCCAGAACATTTACCGAACTTTAAATATAAATCCATTAGAAAGTTCTATCCAAATTGAATGTTCGGTGTGTTCGTGTCATTAAGATAAAAGGGATTCTAACATAACCTCCTTTCGCTTTGTTAACAAACGAGCGAGTTATCCATTCGGTATAATCTCATTAGCACATGCGCCGGTGAATGTGTCTGATTTTTCCATTGGCAGCATAAAGTGTGTGCTACATTTTCCGCAAGCGTAAATATAAATGACAGTCTTCCAATCAAAATATATTACCGTATGTGTACTCTAAGACATATCAGAATCGAAATAAATCATGGAAGCCAGAATGTGTTTTGAGTTTTAACATGAATTGGCGGATATTAGTAAATTTTATCCCTCGCTTCTGGCTCGGGATAAAATACTAATATCCGCCAATCCATGTTAAAACTCCCAACACATTCTGGCTTCCATGATTTATTTCTTAAATGACTTTAGCTTGGATAATCAATTTGCATGACGCTTAACATTGGAGGGGGGGTGGGGTATATGAAATATGTATGTATATATAAGTTCATGTTGTATTAATTCTTGTATGTATTGGAGAAGACGTTTCAGTGTAAGTTGTGAAACTTGTGTCCTATCCCATTGTTTATTATTGTGCAGCATTTAATTGTGTACTCCAGTTCAAAGTGTTCGCCGGACACTTTTACACATGTTATAGTGTCCAGCAGACATTTTAACAACCCTAACACTAACCACAATTTCATGGCAACGGACACTATTTCATACCTGATTACCTATCCAGAAGTTCCCTCCTTTGTCAGGAGAACCGAATTCTTCTATATAGTTCCTCGTATAATTATAAAATCCGTCAATATCACAGTATTTCCGCACTTATACAAGTTTAAAATATTACTGCTTTTAAAAACACTAAGAAAAAACTGTTAGTAGTATATGGGGACAGCTCAGTTAGCATTTGAGGGGGAGCAGTGGGGAGCAGTGACGTCACCGGAAGTTACATCACCGGAAATGACGTCATCGGAAGTTGCATAACCGGAGTAAGTATTTGTCTTGACAAAACAGACCCCAATGTAGTTTTCCCATCATTTGTACCGACTTGCTTAGGGCAATCAATTTTTTCCTTGTCGTGAATCCCTTGTTATCCGTCGTTCTCTTGTCCTGCTGTCCCGGAGTGTCCTTGTACCACATCACGCTCGTCAACTGAGATTCTTTAGCCGCTGGTCCGTAACTGAGAAGAGTTTCTATGTACGCCCTGTAGGGATACATGCTGGTCGGTGGCGAAACTAATTTTTCGTTTAGGCTAACGCTGACGTCACTGAACAGTGAATGCATCCACAAATCGACGGGTCCAAAGTCCGTATCGGGTTCTAAGTTAGAACCATCGGTATTCACGATCTGTGCTTCCACAAACAAGTAAGTGTTGAACAGGTCGATGTAATCGTCTCCAGCTCCACTGACTGCAAATTCATAAGGACCTTGGTCCGTTAGGGTCGATATCAGTCCTTTTTGCTCCCAATAGCCATGTTCCACACTGGTCTGAGTCGGTGGTACTCCAAACAAATCCAATTCCGATTTCGTACATTCGCAAGAGTTTTGGTGTACTAGAGCCATTTTTAACCGAAGATGTCTTTCGATGTGTTCCGTAGCTTCGTCTGACGACATCTGGGCTTTTTCCGCTTTGCAGCTCGTTTTATAGATCGTTCACCGGGAGGTCCCACGGTGTCCATAGCTTTCTGGAGTAAGTTTTGTCCCGTTGATTTCAATCTGGATTTGGCTGCTTGTGTGACGTTCTGTCCTTCCATGACGTCCGATGCTAGGTTCAGACCTGTTTTCAAAGCTTAGCGACCCAAAGTTTTGGCTCCTCTCTTTAATAAAGGAACGGCCGATTTGAACAGACTTCCGAAAATACTTCCTAGTCCATGTCCTCTCTGATAACGTGTTCCAACGTACACGGGATATCCCCTTCCTGCCTGATTCAAGTAGTACTCGTGATACGCTCTAGCGTCTGGATTGTGTCTTTGCTTCATTCTAGATACGACTCCTTTCTCTTTCTGCAGTGAAGTGTCACCACCACGCGTCCTCGCTCGAATGGTATTTTGACTCCGGTGTCGTCCCTTATATCTATTTCAACGGTCTGAAAGCGTCTTAATACCAGAGGGCAGTACTGTATGTGGTCGAAGGCGCGAGTCATCATTTCTCCGTCTCTTCCTGCGACCGGTACGATTCTCAACAGTGGTACTTGAGCATCTCCCACCATCCTCGGTTCGACCAGGGGGCAAGACACGTACAGAGAATTTACTTTCGTAGGGACTGTGGCATCTTTCCAGAATCGTAAGTCTACTCTCTTGGATCCGTTCCATTCTGTTAACTCCAAGTATATGTTTCCTCCCAGGGCTCGTTTGAGCGGCTGAATGTGGACCATCTGGGTTGCCATCTGCAAGATGTCTTCTATTTGTGCTGTATCGGGCGTCTGTGAGCCGTTTTGTGTCGGTGGACTCTGTACGATATCTGCAGTTGGTGTCATCTCTACTATATCTACCTGTGACATATAATGAATATGATAAAACAATGAATGAATAAACGAAACAAATAACATAACATCTATACTTTTTTTTAATATGATGTATGACTGTGACTGACGACTAATTATATTAACACTTCCAACACTAACTTGCATGCTTGTCACAAAAATAAAAAAAAAATAATCGAGCAGACCCAAGTATAAATACGCACCGCGATTTTTTTTATATATTTTTCATTAACTTCCAGGACTTCTTAATAGGCGGACACCTAATAGCGTCGCATATATTTTCAGGTATTTACATTTGTGTTATAAAGTTATAAATGATTCAGTTAGATTTAATGCTTTAATTTATTTATTTAAAAGTTATTATATTAAAATTCAGTTATAAGTTTAATATAATGAGTCAGTATATCGTAGAATTCGTCATAGTCATATTGTTTATTCCTGTCGTCATTTGTTATTATATGTGAATGAATATTGTATTTTTCCTAGTGTTGAATGTTGGATATTAAATATATTTTCAGTTAAAACTTGTTGATTCCTTTGGCTAGTACCATCACAGCAATTATTTCCCTATCTAAATGGATACATGGTAGAATTGCCTGTGACAAAAACAAAAGAAAAAAAAGCTCTGTTGATTTGATTTGAGTTTCACACCAGTGACGTGTATTTAAAATGTTTCGCGCCAGGAAAATCGATGATGGCCGCACATGTGAGAATTATTTGATCCATGAGTAAATCGACTGGCAGAACACATCTAGTTTGTAAGTACTGAATAAACACATTCTAAATTTTATTTATTAGTAAGTATGCATGATATACGGTATATGTGCTATAGCATTTAATGTTGTAATGTCTTATGATTGTATCATGTATGCCTTATATGTCACAGGTCGTGTCGTGGTACCGCCCACCAATTTATTTTCGTTTATTTTCTTATTTCTGACATATTTCCTGTTTGTCAGTATTCCCATATATTTTCCAAGCGAAATATGTCAGAAATAAGAAAATAAACGAAAATAAATTGGTGAGCGGTACCACGACATGGGGTACCATATGGGGTCCTGTCTACGAGCACCTGTGTTATATGTGCCTTGCTGTATTATATGTACTGACCACTGTCATCATCATGCATGTTTTCTATTACTATTTTATGTTTGTTTGATAGACGATTTAAAAGCTCAATAGAGCTTGTGTTATTTGTATTGATATGTATCGTCTTTAAATAAAGCTTTTGAACATTTTTTTTTTAAATAGAGAATTCGCCAGACACTAGATACGATAACGTAACCCTCAGTCCGCTTTTGCTCCCAGCGAGGGTTACGAATCGGTCCCATTCAACGTATGGGAGCAGTGCCCGGAGTGATTCACACCGGGCGGTTTTTTGTCCTAATTCCGTTGTAACTTGAAGGGGGGGTTATGGTTTTTTGTTTCGCAAGAGTTAGAATATTTATTTTTTTTGTCGCGCAAAGGGTGCTCTTCGGTATCTGGACATTTCGGCACTGAATAATAAAAATAATTTGATTGAATTTAAAAACTTTTTTAATTTTTTTTTACATGTAGACGTTGTTTATACAAATTTTTATGTGTTTTTTTTTTAATCATCTTTTATTAAATGGACATCAAAGAGGCAATTCATTAATATTTGTAAATAACTTTTGTTTTGATAACTAAGTCCCTTTATCAATAAATCACAGATAAACTTAATGGGATGATTATTTTCATTTGTTTTGATTATATAAATGTGTTAATTAGATAGCTTTAATTACCAAATTTAATTTCTTTAATCATAGATCAATGCTTTAATCTTTTGTTTGACTTCAAAAGACGATAAAAGCTGAATTTTATTTGAGAAATATTTGCCAAGCCGAAAACACCCCAATGCATATATTGCTATCTAATGAAACCTGAATTTACTTGTTATAACCTTTTTGACAACCTTGACGCCATTGGCTAGGGTGGTCTTAAGAATCGATGCTAGTCCATCGGATGGGGAAAATAGAAGGCTGGTTTGTGTAAGGGGAGATCAATGCCATGATCACATTAAAGATAAAATAACCTCTCAGTTCGGGGTAACGTCAGTTGGTTATTCATTCCAAACAAGTATCTCACCAGGCTAGTTTGTTGAAATAACAAACGGTGCTGTCATTTTCTGTTATATATTAAACTTTTCCTGTTTTTTTTTTAATTTGTAAACAAAAGTTCATGTTCCAAAAAAGAAAACCACTCCCAATTGTCATTAAAATGTAGCAGTGTACACATGAACTATGAAAAGTTTAAAAGAAGTGACAGGCCAGATCGTTTCCGTAGTTTGACATTACTGTCAACGATTTTCTCTCCGTTGTTGGGGAAAAGTTTTTCAATGATTACCTAAGGATTGACACAAAAAGGTTTCCGATTTCTGTAAAATGAAATTCGTACATGTTGTATGATGTACATTTTGCAGCAGATTGAATGAATAAATTTCCGAACCGTGGTCGTTGGATACCAGATCGCAAACATTATAAGTTGACAGAATTCTCTTTATTGTTCACAACTTTCCACTTCGTCCGTGATTTTTAACAATTTTAATAATTAAATCATAAAGAAACAAAAAACATGTTTCTTTTCTAATATTTAGTGAATACTTGTGTATTACATGAAAACGTGTAGGAAACGTGTATTGATTGGCTCGATAAAAATACATAATTGGGGAGAACAGTAAATTACATTAGCTGTGTATTCATTGGCTGCAAAAATGTATTTGGACCAATCGCTGTGCTCGAAACAAACTGTTTTCGACTAGAACAGAAGAGTTATCTACCGTTACAGTTTATGTCGGGTTTCGGAAAAACAACAATTTTTAACGGTCTAATAGGCAATCACCCAAACGTTTTTTGTTGGGCCAGTGACTACCTAATTTGGAGCAGCTTTCGGTCGCCCGAATAAGATATTAGTCGCATTTGGCGACTGGGCGACCGTCCATTTCAGGCACTGAAGTGGTTGGAAAAATTAACGGGGGTGAAAGATAAATATATTTAGGTAAAGCTTGAGGTGTTAAGTAAACGCTGCATCAATCCATGGTAGACTTATATCTATCTGAAAATTTGAATGAATGAAATCTTCTTTCTGTCCGTCATTTTTTTTACAAGTTGCTATTTCACGTGCACTTGCCTCGTTTTAGATATATCCTTATTTGGATCAATCGTAGTATTTAACATCGTAATAAGTTTTTATATTTGGCATTCAGATCCATATATGGATAGGCTCCGCCCATCACGAGAGTATACGTAAGGTGCCATGGCGGACAAGAAACAATTTTCGAATACTAAATCGATCGTGAAGGTAGAAACAGGTATTGTAACACTTATTTCGTATCGCCATTACTTAAAAATTGTAGGGAATAATAAGTTATGACCAGATATGCAAAAAGAAAGTTGAAATATTCACTTAACGAAAATTTTAATTTGCTCCCATACGTTGAATGGGACCGATTCGTAACCCTAACTGGAGCACAAGCTGGACAACTTTTACTACGATGTTTACTGCAATGGATCCAAATAAGGATATCTGCAAAACGAGGCAAGTGCATGTGAAATAGCAACTTGCAAACAAAATATCGGACAGAAAGAAGATTTCATGCATTAAAATTTTCAGATGGATATAAGTCTACCATGGATTGATGCAGCGTTTACTTACTGAATACTACCCCTCATAGAATATTAATTTCACTTGTAAAATCATGCAAAGTAATATTCTACTAAGGACAATATTCATGTAATAATCTTATAAATTTGTAACAATATTGATCCTTTAAGTTTACAAACTGATTGGAATTAATAGTATACTGGGTTTACCTCATTCCGATGGTCTTACGGAAACACACCTTGTATAATATCCGATACCTATTGTTTGAATGAATCTGTATTTATACAAACATATTATGCTATGATCTAATAAAAAATAATAATATCCTTTTAAAACAGGAGTGTTTACCTTGTGTTCAAGTTATCGATTGTTGACAGTTCTCCGATGGCACCTTTTTTTTTTTTACCTTAACCTCGTTTCGATGTACTGGGAATTCCCTGTTGTGGAGAGCCATTGGGGCTAATATGCTTGACTGCTGTGGTGGGTTATTTATATCAGATATATTTGAACCAAATAAAAGAAACTTTTATTATTTTAATTCTGTATATATAGCACACTTTAACAGCAGTCTTCACGCTTAACTTTTTACCTTACAAGCCCACCGGGCCTGTACTGAAGTTCAATTATTTACAGGCCCACCATCAATTCTACAGGCCCGAATTTGAAAACTACATTAATGACCATTAATTAAAACCACCAAAACTCAAAACATGATGATGTACCAAATATTATGTGGACATGTCAATTATGCATTAGGTAAGACCAGAAATGCAAGTATAAAAAAAAACAAAAAGACACTTTATAATTTATTTTGGATTCATGTTAATATTAATCTCCTGAAAATTCTAAAATCATATTGTCAATAGCATCCTCAGTATATTCCATATCATCACTGTCCACCTCCTCCTCGTCGCAACCAATATTGTTATAAGATTCTTATAACAAAAACTTGTGGTATCATCCTTGTGTGTGACATACAATGTATAATTTGGTGATAATTTTTCAAGTAATATGTACCCCCCCTTTTTTTTAAATATCACTATGCTTTGAATTAATACCACACAAAATGTAAAAAGTCATATTTGTGTAGCCTTCAGCAACTGCTCGGTCATGCAATAATGTCGGTCATTTGTTTTGATTTACAATTCTCGCGCAGCACGAGACCAATGACGTCATTCTGTATATTCATAGCGTACATAAACACAGAAGGAATACTTTTCAACGTCAAAATTACAAGATGAGATTAAAACAGAGAAGTTTGAATTGAATAAATTCCATGCAAGTAAAAAAGATCCTTTTTACAAGTATGCTTGTTAAATATGTTTCCATCGATGGTATTCCCCAAACATTTGTATTTTTCCGGTTTGTTGACATAATCGACATCACAGTTCATGACCGTTTCTGGAATGTAGGCCAAGCAAATTGTATTTTAAAATACTTTGAAAATATGATGATTGATCATTCAGATTCCACCATTTTCTAGAAAATGGCCGATTTTACCGGGAAAATACATGCAAGTGCTCTCCATTAGTCACAAAATGGCAGATTATTTTGCATTTCCACTGTTGCTTTAATAACAAATATACCCCTTACTTCTTGGGGTAATGAAATGAAATTCACAGAGAAGATAGAAAAAGAATTAATTTAACAGCAATAATCAAAATTTATAGCATAAATTGAACAGAGAATTAAATTAAACCAGACAGAAAAATGAGATTGTCTGGGTAAAAAAAAACCTGTCATTATTACAAATAGCATCAACAAAACTGTATTGTTACCACTCTGTGATAATAAATGTGATTGAAATCAGTCATTAATTGTTTTACCAAAATATGTCGGTCTAATAGATTGTATTGACAAAAGCAAAAACACCAAATTCACTGGATTAAATACTTTTATGTGAGTAAGCAAGTTTACTATTTGCATCAAATAATTAATTTTTAATACTTCAATTTCAAACTATTTAAAAAAAACATCTTTTGAAATTTTTCAGACAAATCAATTACACTGAAAAAGCTAAAATACTGTACTTTCTTAATCTGGTTTACTTTTTAAGTTTGGTTGGCCTATGACAAAATCATGTGCTTTATTGAACTTTGACCGACTTTATGTGACCTCATACTACGCCATTTGGAAAAGGGAGGGTAAACAAATATGGGTCAGTATGTAATTATTATCGATCTTTTTTCCATGGAACTTTACACATGTGAGCAAGAATAGATGAGGAACATAATTAAAAAGAAAAAAATGTTTACTTTTCAAACATGAAAAAAATAATCAAACATTATCCAATGACTGACCGACTTATTGTCAGACGAGGATATATGCCAATTTGCTCAACGGTCCAACTACATATAGATAGCTAGGGAATGCAAATATAGCACGAACGTATATTGACACTGACAGTCATAAACTGAAGCAAGTAAAGATTGTAATTATTATTTGTCAGACCTCAAATCAGAGTGCAACAATGGAACAACACTACTGTAGTTCAAAGTCTATTTTCTAACTGCAGAGGTATTAATGTAGACACGGGTCTATCAGCAACAGTTCTATAAATAGATTGCAATTAATAAAAAATACCGATCGGATTTGGAAGCGGATCGAAAAAAATCTGAAGTGTCTCCGTGCATTTCAACGAATTTTTAATGACCAACCATATTATATATGAGAACTCGGACTTCATATCACAGGAGTGAGAAAAAACTGAATCAAAAGTTTGTTTGTTAGCTTCGCTCAACATTTCCCGTAGCACAGTGTGCGCCCCCTTTCTCGTGGTGCCTTTTTTATTTGATATTGAACGAAATTAAAGTTTCTTTAAACCAAAATGGATTACTTTTCAAGAAAGTCACTTTCATAGAATTCCATAAACACGATGTCGATATTTTCATAAATGGCATGTGGCAAAAATACGTGGGCAACATAGGGTGACTCTTCAAAATTACAAGGCTACTTGAACTTCGCTTTTGACCAATGAGAAATCGAAGTCAACCTTCACAAGGCAACTACTTCGCCCTCTAACATGAGCCCTGCTTCTCGTCCTTTTTAAAACCTATATGATGGTAAAAATATCAACTAATCAAATTGCAGAAAACAGACAAACCTAAATCTATTTCGAATATCTGAAATTCTTAAAAGGACTTGTTTGCCTACCATTTTTTGCATTGACTCGGCAGCAACTGAAAACGGAGAACAATAAACTAAATATCTACACACAATATCTTATGAAATCAACTTTTGAAACTATGACTTTTTTTTCACAGGCCCGTCCGACTTGTGGAACTACTCATTGTATACGCCCGTGTACAATTTTACACGCCACGGGCTTCGGACTACAGCTTAATTTCGAAGACTGTAACAGATGGAAAAAACATGATTGCATAAAATGTAAAAAAAACAATTGATTAAACAACATTATTAGGAAAAAAACTGGTGGAACGTGCTAATCTGGGTCACAGGTCACTGTAATCGGGCGGCTGTATCGAGAAACAGATAGTGTTGAAAAAACTGTTGATACTCATAAAATATTGATAAATGCAATAAAATTTTATGTTTGTCTTCAAGAAATATGATAGACAAAACCATGTGTGAAGTTTTATGACGAAATATCTCTGATTTCTATGTAAATTTACGAGTTGAAGTTGCGGCTGTATCGAGAAACAGATACGGTGTTGAAAAAACTTGATACTCATAAAATATTGATAAATGCAATAAAATTTTATGTTTGTCTTCAAGAAATATGATAGACAAAACCATGTGTGAAGTTTTATGACAAAATATCTCTGATTTCTATGTAAATTTACGAGTTGAAGTGGGGAAACACCCACAGGTAATTTTAGCGATGTATTTCAGATTTTTTGAAATTTGTTTTCATTTTGCTGGACATAGATCCAACACCCAGGAATTTTCTGCTGGACCCTCTGAATTTTTGCCGGACCTACATTTTTTATGTAAAAGTGTTTTAAAGCCAAGCAATGTCATACTGTTATTATTATTTTAATCTAGCAGAGCGCTTTCTGTATTTAACTTCATTAGTACTGGTAGATGCCTAGAAATAGGAAGATCAGTCACCATCCAGAATAAACCAAAAAGTTGAAGCCATGCACCAAAAAAGAGTAGCCAAATCCAGCTAAGGATACCCTCAAACTTTGAAAAATTTACCAGATTTAAAACATAATTTTTAAAATTTTTATTGAGATTACAATAACAATATTCTAAAAGTCATTAGACTCTCTCAATCTCCAGTTGGGGTGGCACTGGCCGTTTTACGTTTGCCCGGCTGAGCTCCGTTGTAATGCTTCAGGAACAACCACATTTTTATGATTGACACATAACTGTAAACAAAATTCTAAATAGAAACAGATTCAGTGAAAGGAACGATACAAATCAGGGACGTCGTGTTTTTTTATTTTAATAATTTTTTGGGGGCTTTTCACTCGAAAAGATCATCTTGCGCATCACAATATATTCAAATATATTTATTTTCATGACAGTTACCAATAATATTGACCAAAAACAGAAAATATCACGTATTCGATGCAGTTACGAATTCCGAGTTGACCGAACTTGTTCCGGTATTTACAATACGACCTGTGTTTCCGACTTCCGTTAAAATAACTGTCTGCCATTTCCGATTTCACATGGTTTCAATATAT
Organism: Bathymodiolus brooksi; assembly: GCA_963680875.1. Lineage (NCBI taxonomy): Eukaryota > Metazoa > Mollusca > Bivalvia > Mytilida > Modiolidae > Bathymodiolus > Bathymodiolus brooksi. The sequence continues at coordinate 20,199,604 of OY804576.1, forward strand.
AATGATAAATGCTGAGGATATCGAAAAAAATCTCATCAGTATCACTTAAGCGCTTCCCGGCAAGGATTTTGTAGTGTTGTTGTAAGCGCGAAAGTGATTTAACCTGTAAAACTAATATTTTATACGGAACCCGCGGACACGTTGAAAATCCGGAAATAAAAATTTTTTTTGACTCTGTGGGATTTTTTTGGGTCGGTCGCGTTTGGGCAAACACACTATATTTTTATTTTGGCCTCAGTGGTTTTGTAAATGAGATTTATTTTAAATAGAAAATCTGAATTTATTATTTATTAATTTATTATTAATGATACAGTTTTATATCCCTTGGGAGGGGGAGGGGGGCTATGATGAAAATTTGAAATAAAAACACAGGACAGGACATTAAGTAAAAATAATAATCCAGGATTAGTTTTTTATTAAAAAAATCCAGGATCCCTGTGTCCATGAATTTTTTTTTCTTCTAAAGTTAATAATATGAAATATTGACATCCACACTTGCCTTTTGGACAGCACATTTTTGTGTCCACACTTGTTTTAAAAAAAAAATTGTTTGGGGTGAAATTTTATGCACTTTTTGTCAATTTTCATTTTAAATTTACGTTTCACATTTGAAGAGTTGGAAGAAACATATGATGGTATAATTCCAAAAAGCAACACTTGATTTCTTTTTCTAATGTCATTTACTCATGCCGTATAGTTTTAACTCGTATTATCGAAAAACAACAAAATTCTCATAATTTTTAATCTGGCTTTCCATAGTTTTTTCCTGTGCACAACTGGAAGTGCAACTTTATTGTCATTGGTATCTAGGAAGCTGGATAACAGACGAACACAAAACAGTTTTCACATGTTCAATAAACGATATCTAAGTTGGTTTTTAAGATTTATCAAATGAGATGGTATATAAGGCTGAAGGAGAAGTTGAGATTTATTATTATTTATAATAAAATGACAAAAGCTTACCTGAAATGCAAGCATTTCCAAAAAGTAGGTGATGTAAACAAAGCGTGTCGTCAATGGAACGTGACCTGCATCCTCTGACCGGCGACTGCATAAACGGAGGTACGCAAAGCACAAAAAGAAAATACCTAGGTATATCACGAAATGAGGTGAAGACAGTATAAATGATCAAAGTTACCTAATGTTCAAACTTATTTTTATCTGTTTATCAAACTTACCAGATGTTCAAACTAATTTATATCCGTTTATCAAACTTACCAGATGTTCAAACTTATTTTTATCCTTTCAGCTTTAATAGAGACGATCGATGGAATAGAAGATGATATTAAGTAACAAGTAAACAGGATAGGTAAAATTATGATCTGTTTTGAATTTGTAATGAAAGTTTGAAGATACCGAATGGGTAATCAGAATTTGTAAATCAAAGAAGGACAGGCATTACAATGGCTAAAAGAAAAAGGACAAAAGGACAAACAATGATCTACAAAACACTTACTCTGAAAACTAAAGATTGAGCATACATGAACTCCACTACTAAAAAAACGGGGGTGAACTCCGGTGCCCAGAGAGTGTAAAACATGTTCCTGGACTCAAGTTGTATGTTCCTTGTTTATTGTTTTATTCCAACTATTGGTCAATATTCTTTTTCTGAGATTTGCTACTTTGAGGAATAGTCAAAAATATATTTTTCCAAAACTTAAATCTTTGCAATATACCATTTGCCAATTCCCGACTTGATTCTAAAATTATACACTTTTAGCATTTTATTATTTGTGTTATTTCCCTCACACAGAGGACAAACTGGTTCCCGTTCAATGCAAGAGCAACAGAAAGTAGAAAATGTGTGGGTAAACCGTAACTCAAGTGCTGAAAATTATGGGTTAAGTACTGTGACAATGTACAGGAAAGATGTTTGGAAGGTCCATTACAAAAATTCTGCATTTCATTTTGATGAAATATGAACACCTTAGGCAATTGCAGGCCTCTACATTAACATATTTTTCAACTTGTCCCTTCGGACAACTAACTAAAAAAAGTACTTGTCCGACTCAATCTTTTAGTTGTCCGAAAAAATTAATAAAAATTACAAAAACTAGAGAATAATTATCCAGGGCTCCCACTACTTTCAAATTAGAGGTAGAAGTGACTTCTCTTTCAGAGAGCTCACAGGTAGAAGTGGGATACAACAAAGAGAAGTGGGGAGACTTCTGGGAGAAGTCAATTGCGATTAATCAAAACATTGTTTCGCGACCCTCTCTGATGTTACCCTGCCCAAATTTAGTAAATAGTTAAAGCAGCCTGAACTGATTTATTCTGGGTTTTTTTTATTCGCCTTAAGGACATATATTCAATGTCACATTTTTATTTCTGTCTACTTTGATGACTATTGGAGTCTTGCATACCAGTGATTTGTATATGTACCCCCCTCCCCCCCCTTTTTCCTTTTGAAATATTACTGTGTTGTAATCCAATACCACACAAATTGTAATATCTCATAATTGTGTTACATAAATCGTTGTTTCTGGTAAAAAAAATATACCTAGATACTATATATACCAGTATCTAGGTATATTTTTTTTACCAGAAACAGTGCCTGTGATATTAATAAAGCAAAGTATTTTATTTAAATTCACAGAGAAATACAAATTTTAGTGGATCTTTTCAACCAGATCAGGAAAAAGCTTGTAATATTTGTCCATTTCAAAGGTTTCAATATTTCCCAAAAGCCTAAATCAAGTCCTCTATGGTATTTTGCACAAAAGACAAGTTTAAATTTGGTGCCAAATTAATATCCGATAATTTTTACATGTCCGTTCCGGAGTGATTCATGTTCTTATATTTCAAATATTGATATTTCCGTTCATTAAAGCGTTTCTGAGATTGCGACATTAATTTTGTCAATGTCCTTGAACTTCATCAAAGCATGGAGGAACAATAAATACAATAAAAGAGTTTTGATCTGGCGTATCACTTTAGTTTTAATCAAAATAAATTATGGACAAATTGGAGATCAAACAGGGCTCTTTTTATACAACAAACCCAGTATTTTATACCAGTGGGAATAGATTTGTCCGTCGTACCGGCACGTTTGGGAATCTGATTTTTTCACTTGTCCCGTCGGACAACCGTAATACAAGATCTACTTGTCCGACGTCAGTTTTCACTGGTATCGGACAAATGTTAATGTCGAGGCCTGAATTGTTGTTTCTGATTGTAACTTTTACTAAGCCTGTAAAATTATCTCCCCTGTATGTTTATTCATTTTGAGAAAAAAAAATGGTTTCCATGCAATAACTTAAGTTGTTGATTCTTCTGATTTTTAAACACAATGATCCTTGGCACAAATTAAAGGTTGGCATTGATTTGGGGTATTGTAATCCTACCTGTTTTCAACAGAGTCTCTGTGGGCCAAAAATGGATGTTTCTGTTACTTGTACACGAGAGCTTATTTTTGTTCCCCTTCCCCGCAAAACGGAGCGGGGGATATGGAAATGTCTGGCGTCCGTCCGAGATATGTTGTAAGCGCTCTAAGATTTTTATTTGTTGACTAATTGATTTCAAACTTACACACAAGCATTATATTAGGAATCTCTAGTTTAAGTTCGAAATTGGGCAAAGTTCGATATTTAGAAGATTTTCGATCTGAGGAATGTGATAGTGACAAATGCAATTTAAAAATGGTGGCCATTTTGGCAGCTATTTTCAATACATGTATGGTCGCCAAAACACATAAAAAATTTCGAAGTGCTCCAATGCTCCAATTACAAAGAAAATTGATATTTAGGGATTTTTAGAAGAATGTGATCGTGACCAATGCGATTTCAAAATGGCGGTCATTTTGGCAGCCATTTTTAAGATGGCCGCCAAAATGCGTAAAATTTCGAAGTGCTCCAATTTCAACGAAAATTGTTATGTAGGGTTTTTTTTACACATGAGGAATGTGATAGTGACAAAAGTGATTTGAAAATGGCAAGTTATTTACGCTTAATTTTGTAGAATCCAATTAAATTTTAAGGGCATAAAAATAGTGTATAGAGATGAGCACCTGCTGTTTTAGATATTTATATACAATAGCTAGCACAATTAAAATAACAAATGATTTCTAATATAGAACCCATATCAAGGCTTGCTAGAACACAAGCAAAATTCTTGACTGATTATTGACGACACAGCTTCTTTAAAGATTAGTCCATTTCAGTCATAGGAACTAATGAAAGTAATTTATACACAGATCTATGTAAATAGACGGGGGACATTGGCTATGGCATAGCAATCTTGTTCATCTTATTTTGATGGTTTTTTAAAATGAGATCCTTGGGAGAATCTCCACAAGTGTGTTAAGGTTGTTTCTAAGATTGCATGCAATGAAAAAAAAAAGGGGGGGGGGGGGAGTCATGAATGTAAATGGATCAATATATAAAACATGACAATATTTGATGCATATTGCAACCAATTGTTTATATATGTATGAAAGGGAAAATGCTGAAGTTTTGTGCGAGTTAGCATGAATTTCTGTTGATGAAATGATGGTCACCGACTCATGTGACTACAATCAGTGCCTTAACTAAAAAGTTTCGTGAAGTTCTAGTATATATAGAGTGAAAGTTGAATTAAAAACTGGATATTTTCTGTATGATTTTTTGTCTGAGAAAAGTGCTACGAGAACTACTATACAGTCATGATCAACAATGGAGATTAACACGAGATAAAATGCAGAGGTTTAACCATTCTTAACAAACATGGCCGCCACAGGCAATTCTTGTTTCTGATTAGTTCATTTCTAAAAAATCTTCTCTAAAACCACTGAGCCAGATGAATTGAGACTTGGTAGGAAGCATCTATGGCAGGTCCTCTATAAAGATTGCTCATTTCGTCCCGATCCATTTACAAGCATGGCCGCCACAGACAATTCTTGTTTCTGATTGGTCAATATCTAAAAATCTTCTCCTCTGAAACCGCTTGGCCAAATGATCCAAAACTTGGTAGGAAGCATCTATAGAAGGTCCTCTATAACGATTGCACATTTTGTTCTGAACCATTAACAAACATGGCCACCACAGGCGATTCTTGTTTCTGATTGGTTGATTTCAAAAAAATCTTTTCTAAAACCGCTGAGCTAGATGAATCAAAACTTGGTAGGAAGCATCTATTGGAGGTCCTCTATAAAGATTGTTCATTTCGTCCCGATGCATTTACAAATATGGCTGCCACAGGCAATTCTTGTTTCTTATTGGTCGATATCTAAAAATCGTCTCCTCCGCTTGGTCAAATGAACTAAAACTTAGTAGGAAGCGTCTATGGAAGGTCCTCTATAAAGATTGCACATTTTGTTCTAATCCATTAACAAACATGGCCACCATAGGCAATTATTGTTTCTGATTGGCCGATTTAAAAAAATCTCCTCTGAGACAGCTTGGCCATATGGATTGAAACTTGGTAGGAAGCATCTATGGAAGGTCCTCTATAGGGTTTGCTCATTCCGTTTTGATCCGTTAACAAACATGGCCGCCATAGGCAATTTCTTTTACCAATTGTTCGATTTCTAAAAAAGCTTTTCATCTGAAACTGCTTGGCCAAAGGAAATGAACTTGGTAGGAAGCATCTATGGAAAGTCCTCTTAGAGATTGCTCATTTCGTTTTGATCCATTAACAAACATGGCCGCCTCGGGCAATTTTTGTTTCAGATTGGCCGATTTTTAGCTCACCTTGCAGAGATCACTTTGGGCCATGCCATAGTCATGCTAAAATTGTATATGGCCCATTAAAAAGTGATGTGTGTGCCAGTAGGGCGCATTATCGTCACGTATGGCCCATACAATTGTACATCGTGCGCCGGTAACCTGGATCTGCATACAATAATTATTTTGTTTCGACTGGTTCTTGATTTTTGTTTCATCCCGCGAACGTAATCAGGCGAAAAAGTAAACCAGTCGTATAATCATCCGATACACTCTGTGTTTTTCATACTCGGGTCTCGATTATAAGGAAAACTGTCGAATGACAACAAAATGCCTCCCAAGATCTGAAAAAAATCAACCGAAAATATCATTTTTCATGACGTCGGAGAAGGAAAATCCTTGGTCAGAAGATGAAACGGACACAAGTACAACCACAGAGGCGAATGAGCCTATTGAGGTTGATGATGACGTATCACACGAAGCCAGCGAAAACAAGGAACAAGGAAAGTTTCAGTCCCGTTGGGCCAGTTTATACACATGGTTAACATACGACAAAGATAAAAACAAAATGTACTGCAGTAAATGCATTAGCATTGGAGCAAACAATACTATGACAGCTGGTTGTGATAATTTTAAAACATCATCATTCACTATAGGCATGCAGCTAGTGCAAATTACAAGGTTTATTGCCTCTAGAATTGCTCAGAATTGCTTAAATTGCTGAAAATCGTTTTCGGGCCGGGGGGCAATGTGAGCTTTTGCCATCACTTAGCGTCCGTCGTCCGTTAACTTTTCCCATTTTAATCTTCTCCTCTGATACCCCCAAGTCAAATGAAGTGAAACTTGGTAGGAAGCATCTATGGAAGGTCCTCTCTAAAGATTGCTCATTTTGTCCTGATCCATTAACAAATATGGCCGCTATAGGCAAGTCTTGTTTCTGATAGGCCGATTTTAAAAAATCTTCTCCTCTGAAACCGCTGGGCCAAATAAATCGAAACTTGGTAGGAAGCATCTATATCATGTCCTCTATAAGGATTGATAATTTCGTCCCGATCCGTTGACAAACATGGCCACCACAGACAATTCTTGTTTCTGATTGGTTGATTTCTAAAAAATCTTTTCCTCTGAAGCTGCTTTGCCAAATGAACCGAAACTTGGTAGGAAGCATCCTTGGAAGGTCCTCTATAACAATTGCTCATTTAGTTCCGATCCGTTCAGAAACATGGCTGGCATAGGTAATTCATGTTTCTGATTGGCCGATTAAAAAAAATCTTCTCTGAAACCACTTGGCCAAATGAACCGAAACTTAGCAGGAAGCATCTATGGCAGATCCTCTCTAAAGATTGCTTATGTTTTATTTATTCAACCGCTAGGTTTTTGTCGAAATTGAGAGCAAAAAAAGGTAGAAAAACTGCGTAACTCGTCATAAAACAGCTTCAACAAATGACGGCTTACTGGAAATTTCGAAAATGAAATATTGGATTCTGGAACCGGGAAGAACGACTATTTCCGGTTTTGCCGATAGTAAAAAAAAAAAATTAATGTCGACCGACCCTAGATTTTTTTGACATGTGACCGTAAACACACATATTTTTTTTTTGGCCTTACAGTTACCTGGACTGGGGAAAATAAGTGAAAATAAAACGCAATACCAGATCTGAAAAGAAAGATAGTTAAACTAATATACATTGTACATATTGTACAAGGGTTCAAGTCTGCAAGTCGGATTCATGAAATCGTGGTATTGACCAGGACTAGTGGTTCATAGATTCGGGCTAGTAATATTTGGGAGTATACTAGCCCTGGGTTAGTGAGGTGGTCCAAGATTTTTTAACCCTTGCAGTGCCTATCGATAGCTTTATTTGTTGTTTTGTTCAATGTTTGATATACTAACTTTCCATTAATGATTATATTTTCAATATGATAGCTCACCGGTATTGTTATCGGTAATAGTTTCCATCTTGTTCAAGTTGTTGACATTGTCATGCATCGATGAAATTGACACATGGCTATGGCGTCGTTGAACTTTGTTCAATCTCCTTTTTCCTATCGTTGTTTCTGTCCATACTTGGCCAATACGGTTGTTTCGAATCATGTCAATTCCGACCACGTTCCATCTTTTTCGTGTCTTGACGTCTGAAACGCTTGGCAGACGACTTCCGGTGTTTACGCTATTATTGTGACAACGTCAGCATTTCATAGTTGTAGATGCGGTAGATTATAAGTAATTGTAATATGGAAACGGCTGAATAAATACTGATGTTCAGTACCCAGTATCTGTCTGATATCAGAAATATATAAAGGCAGATCGTTTTCCTTTCATGATGCTGACAGCAGCAAATTAAGAAAGAAAACAAATTTAATTTTAAAGAAGTAATTGTCTCTGTATTCAAGTCTTTGATACAAATAAAATAATTTAATTGATATCTGTCTTTTACAGAAAATGTTAAGATTTTTTTAAGCTGAAGATCGAACGTTAAAACGGCACATATCGATTGAAGTGAAGTCTAGTGCTATACATTCCATCAAAATCACGTGATCTGGCGGACGAAAATAACAAAATTTTGACAGAATGGAAATGATTCGAAACAACCGTATCTAATCATCAATGATTGAAGTTATTGAATATGACGAATACTTTTCAATATTTTCCATTACCTCTGAATAAGACGATTATAAAGTTTTCCATTACATTTTTTACATGAAATTTGACCGGAAATACAAATTTGTCAATAACATTGACATTCATGGAAATCTAAGCTTTCATTGGATATTGAAAATATGATTGTACGACGTCATAAATATATTCTATTCTTGTCGCAAAGAGGGTATCCTAATAATAAAAAAAAAAACGTACCACAGCTGCAAAAACTATTAAACGCCGGTTCCGATCTAATATATTTTTAATCAATATTTGTTCTTACCACAGCAAATAAATATATTAAAGGGAAATATAGATTAAAAGCAATTTAATAATAACAGTTGGAGACAACAATAAAGGGATTAAAAAGTAAATATTACATTTTTGAAAATGTCAATTTTGGACATTTTCATTACCGGAAAACAAAATGGCGGAAATTACTGGCATCTCTATTCTAGGCTTAAAGATCTTATTTTGATTCTCCATGTGTTTTTTTCCAGCTCGCATTTGTCAATAAGTAAGGTTATTGGTGATGGCGATTTCCAAATATGGACATTGAAGTGGTGATGCTCAAGGCAAGACCGACAAGCTCAATAACTCATATATCACAATCGATGTATTCAAAATTTTGATATATTCACAAACTGGATAGTAATCAAATATTATACAAATATTCCATGTGATTGTGGTCAATATACAAGATTATTAAATGATAAGGAATTTTGCTTTTCGCTGATTGGCCTAAACAGCATTTTCTCAACTCTACCTCAGAGTGAGTATACCTCGTGTGCAGTGAGTATACCTCGCATGCAGTGAGTACAGCTCGCGTGAGGTATATTCGGGCCTGTGTCTATTTTTGTCTATTGTCTATTCGGTGTTTCAACGTTGTCCAACCAGAGACGAGATTTCATTTTCAGTCGGCCAATCAAATTGCAAAAAAAGGTCAATTTTTTTTTTAAAGTTCAAAAATTTCATAAAAATGTTATAAATTTCAAAATTTATAAAATTTCAAAAATTTCATAAGATTTCAAAATTTTCATCATATTTCAACATTTTGATATTTAAATAATCTTGAGAAATGATAAAACAATTGTAGCCTATTTTGTTGAATATACTGTTGAAAAGTTTGAAAAATTCCTTATTATTTAATAAAGCAGTTATTGACTTATTTTCAGTCTACTCATGACTATACGGACCTGGTCAATGATTGATTAACCTCGGCCGTTGGCCTCGGTCAATCAATCATTGGCCTCGGTCAATCAATCATTGACCAGGTCCGTATAGTCATGAGTAAACCTCATTAAAAGTCAATAATTGTATAATATTTTTCCGAGGTACCTTGAATTGCATGGATGTGTTATATAGCCTGACGCCAACGGGGGAGGGCAATATAACATATCCATGCAATTCAAGGTACAGAGGGAAAATGTTCTTGTATATTGACCACAGTCACATCGAATATTTGTTATATTATATTTTAATATTAAAATAATTAATCAAAACTAACAAAATATTAATAAGTGTAAGTTGACATACTAAATGAGACAAACAGCAAGAAATTTTAAGTAATCTAACAGTTCTGATAATACACATTAACAGTACATGTGCTGTTATTAAAATTAACCCGGAAATCGTCACCGGGCAATATAACTCGTGCGCAGGAATTTCAAAGGTTATATTTCCTTCTGGGTGTGGCAAGTGAAGCTGGAACAGAAGAAATAGCGAAAAATATTGAATTTCTAATATTAAAAGAAATCTAGTTCTGAAATATAATATATATGTTACAGTACAAATTGGAATCCAGTAAGATCCAGAATCCTACTAGTATTGAATTGATTTGAATTTAGACGGCGACTTTCTCAATGAGAAAATTCCAATTTATACTAGTAGAAATTGGAATTCTGATTTGTACTGGATTGAAACCAGTATAAATCAGAATTCCAATATCTACTAGGACAAATCAGGATATCCAGATTTGTACTAGGATCCTACTGAAATAAAAAATTGAAAAAAGGAGAAACATGAAAAAATAAATATGAACACTTTTTTAATACAAATCTTCTGTTTTATGCCCCTTAGGTAAAATCAGTAAAAGCTAAATAAATATACTTGTATGATCAATAATCACTGATCTTTAATTAATGCTTAATCCCCCCTAAAGGCTGTCCTGACAGGACAGTCACATAACTTTTTACCTTGCCTCATGAATTGTAATCATTTCTAAATTCATTGTAAGTGAAAGTGAAATGGAAGACCACAAGGAATTATTTTATATGAAACTTTTGGAATATGAAGAGAATCTTCCAAAGCATTATGACAAAGAAAAGTTTGTTCTCTCTGGACTTAGATATGAAGCTATTCTAAACTGCCTTGACAAAGAGAAGAGACATAAAACAGAAGAGGGGGCAAAATTTAAACACTGGGCCAAAAACAATTTCAGGAAGACTACTGAAAGCTTAACTGGTATGTAAACAGTTTTATAATCCTTTATATATTAAACACATGGTCAACTTGTCTTATACAATTTATTGGCATTTACAACTTTTTAAACGAAAAACAAAGAGATATGGAATAAAATGTTCGTGAGACAAGAATCCACCACAACATAAAATATTATAAACATCTATGATAAAATGACAGTTATTTTTGTAAGAATAAAATGAAAGGATATGGGGTAAATGTACATGAGACAAAGTCCCAAACAATACATGGTTAAAAATAGTATAATAGCATCTTGAAGTCACCATGAGGCCAGAAAAACCGGACAGTAAATGAAACTGCTAATCTGGTATCTACATGTAGCTGTGCTGAAAAATGTAATACAATGCGATGTTCATGCCGCAAATCTAAGATACCTTGCTTAAGCAAATGCCACAAACAAACTTTGACCAAATGTTGTAATAAATAGGAAACTTAATCCAAAATTGTATTAAAATGTATTTTTCTCACTATTTGTAATTAAATTATCACACAAGACTTATTTTATATTTCACAAATTTTACATATTTTTATGTTTTTCTATTCAGTAATATCCAGAATCGTACTAAGCTTTAAATTCAGTAATATTCTGAATCCTACTGAAAGTTTAGTAGGATCCAGGATCCTCCTAGTACAAATCTGGATATCCTGATTTGTCCTAGTAGATATTGGAATTCTGATTTATACTGGTTTAAATCCAGTACAAATCAGAATTCCAATTTGTACTAGTAGGATTCCGGATATACGTTTATCTTACTGTCACAATATGAACATGGAATAAGTGCATTAGATCTGCAGAAACACTTTAGTGTTTACCTATTAAGAGTACGTTTCCACAGATGCAACGTCATGACATAAACTATAATAAAGGGGAGCAACTGGTGTGAAGCAAAACGAATTGAAACAGCCTAAACCCAAAGGTGTTTAAAAAATGCATAGTGTTATTATGTAACTATTATCATTCTTGACAGAAAAAGGGTCCAATAAGGTGTGCAGGGAGCTTCCGGTAGCCCCACAATATAACTGAAATAGTGTTGAAAGTGGCATTAAACACCATAACCTTAACCCTACATCTCTCTTAATGGATTAGATGCCCTTTACTACAATGGAACTTAATCTACCATTTTGATGAAAATGAGTTGTCAATGAAAATCAGGGTTGTCTAGTATATATGGAAACATTTTTGAGAGTAGTTGTAAAAAGAAAAGGGCCACATATTAAGCAAATAACTATTTGTAAGCATGAGATTAGCAAGACAAGCTTATATGGCCTTCAAACTTTTGGGAAAAAAAATTCACCCAATAATTTTCTGCAGAACCTACTGAAATTGTACAGGACCGGAATTTACAAAATTCTGAAATTTAAACGGAATCGGTGATGGGAACGATAAAAACCTGATCTGCCATGTTTTCAAATATAAACACACGAAATGGTTGTGTTGATGCATCACAGCTAGTTTAGACTATAAAAATACAATGATTAATAGAATTACCATGGAAACAGTTGCATGTTTAAGAAGTAAATGTCATTTGAAGCAGAATCTAATTCGGAGTTGACCGTGATCGTTCCGGCATACCAGTTGCATTTCCGATTTCCAGTGCAAAACAAACAATTTTGTCGGACGACCAGACCGGCATACTTGTCAGTATTGCAGGTCCTTGTGATTTTCTGCCCGCTCTGTCCGACGAATTTCAAAAAGTCTGGGCCTTATTACATTTTAGCCAAAGATGCATGGAAAATTCCCACAATTGTTTTTATCCTAGTTCCATTAAAGTTTGTTTTTAGCCATGTTCCTTGTAAGCTTTACTTTTGTCTTGTTCCAGTTACTTTGTAAGGCTTATCTAGGTCATGGTTCCTTGTAAAAGTTGTTAAGCATGTCCATTACTTTTCCACAATGTAAGACTTTGTTTAAATATTGTTCTTTTTTGCAGGAGCTCTTGATCAGTCACAGTGAATCCAAGATATATATCTGAATCAGTAACAAGTTAGATTTGACAGTACAGTTGCCTGTAAGTTCACTTCATTTTTATAGATATATCACTTGTTTAGAATTTTTTTTTTTTTAAACAAATCCATTGGAGCTTTTCCCAATCCCAAATAGAATGTTGTCCTTTGGACTGGTCTTTGTTATGGCTGTCCAAATTGTTGCTCTACTAGGATATTTATCTCCCCGCGATAGGGATATAGTAATAGCGGCCGTCTGTCTGTCCGTCCGTCACACTTTCTTGTTTATGCGATAACTTTAGTAAACATGGATAGATTTGAATAATTTTTTGCATGTGGCTTGTAATTATCATTATCTTGGATGGGTTCTAACATGGAAATATTTGATGCAAGGGTTTTGGGGGAAAATCTTAGTTTTTGGTTGAAAAATCACCAATATTGAGAATTGTGTCTTTGTTTACGCGATAACTTTAGTAAGCATGGATAGATTTGAATAATGTTTTACATGTGATTTGTAATTATCATTATCTTGGATGGGTTCTAACATGGAAATATTTGATGCAAGAGTTTTGGGGGGAAATCTTAGTTTTTGGTTGAAAAATCACCAATATTGAGAATTGTGTCTTTGTTTACGCGATAACTTTAGTAAACATGGATAGATTTGAATAATGTTTTGCATGTGATTTGTAATTATCATTATCTTGGATGGGTTCTAACATGGAAATATTTGATGCAAGGGTTTTGGGGGGAAATCTTAGTTTTTGGTTGAAAAATCACCAATATTGAGAATTGTGTCTTGTTTATGCGATAACTTCAGTAAACATGAATAGATTTGAATAATTTTGTGCGTGTGGCTTGTAATTATCATTATCTTGGATGGGTTCTAACATAGAAATATTTGAAGTAAGGGTTTTGGGGGAAAATATATATTTACATCAGAGGTTTACAGTGTTCAAAGTGGAGCACTTCCTGTATATTATTCAGTTCATGCTGCAATATACTCCATCCTTCAATAAAGTATGTTATACATTAAGACTGCAAGGCTGCTTTCTATAAATATATAACAGCATGCCCATTCACGTACTGCAGCACGTGTTTCACATAGAATAAAAATCATGCACGTATAATTGAAAGAACCATACTTACGTGCACGTAAAGAACCCGTTGCGAGCACTGTATAAAAATTACGTTTGTTTACAATTCACTTCAAAGTACGTATAATAGAGTTGTTCTGATTAGTTAATTTCGGCAATACTATCCAATCAGAGCATTCCTTGCATATTTTAAGTGAGATGATATGATTTATAGATCGTCCAAGCATTCCTTGCATATTTTAAGTGAGATGATATGATTTATAGATCGTCCAATTCTATTGGCTCCTTATTTTTTGATTGTCCAATCAGAAGAACTGTTACTGTTAAAACCCGTAATATTTACAAAAAACAGCATGGTGCACGACCTTGCGTGGCTTTTTCTTTGTACCTCCAAAGGAAGAGTTAGAGGGTACATTGCACCCCCAAAAATTTGGATGTACCCCCAAAAATGATGGTAAAAGGGTACATGTACCCCCAGATGAAAAAACCTGTGGGCATGCTGATATAAAACTAAATAATATGCCAGTGCGGGAGGATACGTCGGTTCTTTTATTTCCAATTTTATATTTTTTAAGAAAAAAATTGGGGAGTTATGGTGTTTAATGCCACTTTTAACAATATTTCAGCTATATCATGGTTGTCTTGTTTTATTGGTGGAGTAAGCCGAGAAAACCACCGACCTGCCGCAAGTTTGACAAACTTGATCAATAATGTTGTATCGAGCAATAAAGGTGTTTTAATTGCTGATATTTACATACGTACAACTGTGTATATAAATTTAAAGAACATCCCCCATTCCCCCGAGGGAACCCCGGGGTATAGAAATAGGACCTAGCTTCTCGGCTGAAGGGTACAACCCCCTCAAATAGAGTCAACTAGGAGTGAGACAACTCTGATCAAGAATATAAAGGTCATCAGTGCCTGAAATGAGGGCCAGCCTTGGGCTGGCCCGAAAAAAAATTAGAGTCACTGGTCCAAATGGCATAATGGTGGCCCAAACATTTTGTGACATTTTATTTATGAAAAAAAAGACATCAGCTATCAATATATAAAGAGTTTTCAGATTAATTGTTTTTTATCAATAACATTAACATTCATTCTTTCACTAGTCTCACGAGGGTTGGGGGTGCTCTTCTAGGTAATTTTCGTAGGTACAGGTGTGCAGCTGAAATTGCGAAAACACCCCAATGCATATATTGCTATCAAATGAAACCTGAATTTACTTGTCATAACCTTTTTGACAACCTTGACGCCATTAGCTAGGGTGGTCTTAAGAAACGATGCTAGTCCATCGGATGGGGACAATAAAAGGCTGGTTTGTGTAAGGGGAGATCAATGCCATGATCACATTAAAGACATCCGGAAAAGAGTAAACTAATACCACTACAAGGACCGCTCTTGCACTCCCCAGAGTGAAGAGTGACACCACTTGTTTCAATTCACTACGAAGAAGTGATTTTAAGGTAAAATAACTTCTCAGTTCGGGGTAATGTTAGTTGGTTATTCATTCCAAATAAATATCTCACTTTGTTGAAATAACAAATGGTGCTAATTTGTAAACAAAAGTTCTGGTTCCAAAAAAGAAAACCACTCCCAATTGTCAATAAAATGTAGCCGTGTACATGAACTATGAAAAGTTTAAAAGAAGTGACAGGCCAGATTGTTTCCGTAGTTTGACAACTGTCAACTGTCAACGATTTTCTCTCCGTTGTTGGGGAAACGTTTTTCAATGATTACCTAAGGATCGACACAAAAAGGTTTCCGATTTCTGTAAAATGAAATTCGTACGTGTACATTTTGCAGCAGATTGAATGAATAAATTTCCGAACCGTGGAATATACCAGATCGCAAACATTATAAGTTGACAGAATTCTCTTTGTAGTTCACAACTTTCCACTTCGTCCATGATTTTTAACAATTTTAATATGCGAGCTTAAGCGAGCTCTTTATGGTATAAAATGTGTACTTAGGATTTTTTAACAAACATGGCTGAACATATAGTCGAAGAAAAAAAAATTCTACGTTTTGTAAACACCGGTTTCCGGGTAACACACTAACACACTCAACTAATGAAGATCTTCTTAACATAAAGCGCAAAGGTGATCCTGAAGTCTTGTACCCTCTCTCGTAAGGAACGATAACTCGAATAAAGGAACGACAGCTCGATTGAATGAGACTAGATTCGGCCCTAAAAAAAAGTCGTCCCCAAAAAATCTCGACACTTTTTGATGAAATTGCCAGATAATTTTCAGATGCGCGAGCATTCAAGGCCGTGCCGGTTTCATATTATGCGAGCTTAAGCGAGCTCTTTATGGTATAAAATGTGTACTTAGGATTTTTTAACAAACATGGTTGAACATATTGTCGAAGAAAAAAAAATTCTACGTTTTGTAAACACCGGTTTCCGGGTAACACACTAACACACTCAACTAATGAAGATCTTCTTAACATAAAGCGCCAAGGTGATCCTGAAGTCTCGTACCCTCTCTCGTAAGGAACGATAACTCGAATAAAGGAACGACAGCTCGATTGAATGAGACTAGATTCGGCCCTAAAAAAAAGTGGTCCCCAATATATCTCGGCCCAAAAAATCCCGACACTTTTTTATGAAATTGCCAGATAATTTTCAGATGCGCGAGCATTCAAGGCCGTGCCGGTTTCATATTAATTAAATCATAAAGAAACAAAAAACACGTTTCTTTTCTAATATTTAGTGAATACTTGTGTATTACATGAAAACGTGTAGGAAACGTGTATTGATTGGCTCGATAAAAATACATAATTGGGGAGAACAGTAAATTACATTAGCTGTGTATTCATTGGCTACACAAATGTATTTGGACCAATCGCTGTGCTCGTAACAAACTGTTTTCGACTAGAACAGAAGAGTTATCTACCGTTGAAGTTACAGTAAAATATGTCCGGTTTCGGTAAAACAACAATTTTTAACGGTCTTTTAGGCAATCGCCCAAACGCTTTTTGTTGGGCCAGTGACTACCTAATTTGGAGCAGCTTTTGGTCGCCCGAATAAGATATTAGTCGCATTTGGCGACTGGGCGACCGTCCATTTCAGGCACTGGTCATGTGACGTATTGCTGTCACTTGGCATCCATTGTCTAAGCTTTTAGATTTTAATCTTCTCCTTTGAAGCTATTTGGCAAATTGAAACCAAACATAGTATGAATGTTCATTGAATGAATTCCTACAAAACTTGTGTTGTTGTTTCAAAGGTTTCAAAGAGGGTGTTTCCATATTATATATGGATTTTAATTATTTATTGTTCATTTAAAAAAAGGGGGGTCAAATTGGGGGAGTTTGGTGTTTAACGCCATTTTTAACTATATTTCAGTTATATCATGGCTTTCTTGTTTTATTGGTGGAGTATACTGAGAACCACAGACCTGCCGCAAGTCTGACAAACTTTATCCATAATGTATCGAGCAATAAAGGTGTTTTAATTGCTGGTATTTACATACGTACAACTGTATATAAATTTAAAGAACACACACCCAAGTAAACCACAGAGTATATAGAATTAGAAATAAGACCTAGTTTCTCCACTGAGGGGTATAACTGCACCTCCCTCCCCCAGAAAGAAAAAAAAAGAGTCAACTAGTTTTGTGACACAAATCAGGTACACAACTCCGATGAATGTAGTAATGGTCATGTGAAGTATTGCTACAACATCCTCTGTAAACGTTCACAATTAAACCTCTTTGAAACCACTGGGATAAATGGAACCAAACTTTTTTTGGAGTACTAATCATAGAATTAAAAAATACATCATTGGTCTAAGAATAGACAGTGCCATCTCTGAATTAAGGATTTCATGGTATCATACCTAGTTCACTTGGATTAAAACCCAATATATCATTTGATTTTAATCTGACTAAAAAAAATCAAAACAAAAAAAAAAAAAAATCTATGAGCTGATGAAATTCTTAATTCAAACACAACCACCCTATAACTTATATCAAAAATTCATTTGAGATACAAAGAACAATGAAAATGAAAAAGTACCTCTTGACTGCAGGCTAGATAATCACATTTTGTTAAATTTTGGATAAAATTTATCTTTTTATATTTGCTGGAATATGATCCATTTCAATATTACAATAGAACAATGTTAATTTTATGTTCAAAACCAAATTTTTTTATCTAAAAATTAAAATGTGTTAAAGTTTTGAAATTAGCATTTGTTGGTCCCTTCCAGTCAAGAGTATCTCGGAAACAGTAAAAGATAGCGGAAATTTGTCTACATTAAAGGTGAAGTAAAAAGATGGCACTTCTATTCTTAGGCCATTGATGTATTTTTTAATTCTATGATTAGTTCTCCAAAAAAAGTTTGGTTCCATTTAGCCCAGTGGTTTCAGAGAGGTTTAATTGTGAAAGTTCACAGAGGACAACGGATGCCAAGTTGCAGCAATACCTCACATGACCGTTACAACCTTCATCAGAGTTGTGTACCTGATTTGTATCACACAACTGAATGACTTTTTCAGGGAATGGGGGGAAGAGAGTTACTCTACCCAAAGGGAGGGTCATCCAGGTGTATGACAACTCTGAATGAAGAATATAAATGTTGTGTGACATGTTATGAATGTTCATTGAATGGTTTCCTACTAAACTTGTGTTGTTGTTTCAAAAGAGGGTGTTTCCATATTATATATGGATTTTAATTATGTCTCCCCTTCGAACGAAGGGAGATATATATTGTTTTAGTCTGATTTTCTTCTTCCGCTTCTGCTTCTCAGCGAAGCTTGTCCGGACCATAACTTTTTTGTCTTTCGAGATAGGTCAATGATATTTGGTATGTGGGTGCATGTCCATAAGGTGGTGTGTTGCATACCATAATGACCTTTTTTGGACCTTGACCTTTGACCTGAAGGTCAAATAATTGTTTTTTAAATAGTATTTTCTTGTTCGGGCCATAACATTTTTTGTCTTTCGAGATAGGTCAATGATATTTGGTATGTGGGTGCAGGACCATAAGAGGTGTGTCGCGTACCATAATGACGTTTGTTTGGACCTTGACCTTTGACCTGAAGGTCAAATAATTGTTTCTTTCGAGATAGGTCAATGATATTTGGTATGTGGGTGCATGACCATAAGGCGGTGTGTCGCATACCATAATAACCTTTATTGGACTTTGACCTTAGGGTCAAGTAATTGTTTCTTTTGAGATAGATCAATGATATTTGGTATGGGTGCATGACCATAAGGCGGTGTGTCGTGTATCATAATGACCTTCCTGGGACCTTGACCTTTGACCTCAAGGTCAAATAATGGTTTTTTAAATAGTATATTCTTGTCTGGACCATAACATTTTTGTCTTGAGATAGGTCAATGATATTTGGTATGTGGGTGTATGACCATAAGGCGGTGTGTCACGTACCGTAATGACCTTCGTGGGACCTTGTCCTTTGAACTCAAGGTCAAATAATTGTTTCTTTCGAGATAGGTCAATGATATTTGGTATGTGGGTGCATGTCCATAAGGCGGTGTGTTGCATACCGTAATGACCTTCGTTGGACCTTGACCTTTGACATGAAGGTCAAATAATTGTTTTTTAAATAGTATTTTCTTGTCCTGGCCATAACATTTTTTGTCTTTCGAGATAGGTCAATGATATTTGGTATGTGGGTGCATGACCATAAGACGGTGTGTTGTGTACCGTAATGACCTTTGTGGGACCTTGACCTTTGACCTCAAGGTCAAATAATGTTTTTTTTTAATAGTATTTTGTTGTCCGGGCCATAACATTTTTGTCTTTCGAGATAGGTCAATGATATGCATGACCATAGGGCGGTGTGTTGCATACTATAATGACCTTTGTTGGACCTTGACCTTTGACCTCAAGGTCAAATAATTGTTTCTTTCGAGATAGGTCAATGATATTTGGTATGTGGGCGCATGACCATAAGGCGGTGTGTCACGTACCATAATGACCTTCCTGTGACCTTGACTTTTGACTTCAAGGTCAAATAATGGTTTTTTCAATAGTATTTTCTTGTCTGGACCATAACATTTTTGTCTTTCGAGATAGGTTGTTGTACAGATGGCTGCATTAAGGGGAGACATACGTTTTAGGTATCTAAAACAGTTCTTCCTAGTTATTTATTGTTCATTTTAAAAAAGGGGGGTCAAATTGGTGGAGTTATGGTGTTTAATGCCACTTTTAACAATATTTCAGTTATATCATGGCTATCTTGTTTTATTGGTGGAGTATACCAAGAAAACCATCGACCTGCCGCAAGTCTGACAAACTTGAGCAATAAAGGTGTTTTAATTGCTGATATTTACATAAGTACAACTGTGTATATAAATTTAAAGAACATCCCCCATTCCCCCGAGGGAACCCCGGGGTATAGAAATAGGATCTAGCTTCTCGGCTGAGGGGTACAACCCCCCCCGAAAAGAGAGTCAACTAGGGTGTGTGACAACTCTGATCAAGAATATAAAGGTCATGTGACGTATTACTGTCACTTGGCATCCATTGTCTGTAAACTTTTAGATTTTAATCTTCTCCTCTGAAACTATTTGGCAAATTGAAACCGAACATGGTATGAATGTTCATTGAATGATTTCCTACAAAACTTGTGTTGTTGTTTCAAAGGTTTCAAAGAGGGTGTTTCCATATTATATATGGATTTTAATTATTTATTGTTCATTTAAAAAAAGGGAGGTCAAATTGAGGGAGTTGTGGTGTTTAACGCCATTTTTAACTATATTTCAGTTATATCATGGCTATCTTGTTTTATTGGTGGAGTATACTGAGAAACCCACCGACCTGCCGCAAGTCTGACAAACTTTATCCATAATGTATCGAGCAATAAAGGTGTTTTAATTGCTGGTATTTACATACATACAACTGTGTATATAAATTTAAAGATAGCACCCCCAAGTAAACCAGAGTATAGAATTAGAAATAAGATCTAGTTTCTCCACCTGAGCGGTACAACTGCACCCCCCCAAAAAAAAGAGTCATCTAGTTTTGCGACACAAATCAGGTACACAACTCCGATGAATGTAGTAATGGTCATGTGAAGTATTGCTACAACTTGGCATCCGTTGTCCTCTGTAAACGTTCATAATTAAACCTCTTTGAAACCACTGGGATAAATGGAACCAAACTTTTTTTGGAGTACTAATCATAGAATTAAAAAATACATCATTGGTCTAAGAATAGACAGTGCCATCTCTGAATTAAGGATTTCATGGTATCATACCTAGTTCACTTGGATTAAAACCCAATATATCATTTGATTTTAATCTGACTGTAAAAAAAATCCAAAAAAAAAAAAAAAAATCTATGAGCTGATGAAATTCTTAATTCAAACACAACCACCCTATAACTTATATCAAAAATTCATTTGAGATACAAAGAACAATGAAAATGAAAAAGTACCTCTTGACTGCAGGCTAGATAATCACATTTTGTTAAATTTTGGATAAAATTTATCTTTTTATATTTGCTGGAATATGATCCATTTCAATATTACAATAGAACAATGTTAATTTTATGTTCAAAACCAAATTTTTTTATCTAAAAATTAAAATGTGTTAAAGTTTTGAAATTAGCATTTGTTGGTCCCTTCCAGTCAAGAGTATCTCGGAAACAGTAAAAGATAGCGGAAATTTGTCTACATTAAAGGTGAAGTAAAAAGATGGCACTTCTATTCTTAGGCCATTGATGTATTTTTTAATTCTATGATTAGTTCTCCAAAAAAAGTTTGGTTCCATTAAGCCCAGTGGTTTCAGAGAGGTTTAATTGTGAAAGTTTACAGAGGACAACGGATGCCAAGTTGCAGCAATACCTCACATGACCGTTACAACCTTCATCAGAGTTGTGTACCTGATTTGTATCACACAACTGAATGACTTTTTCAGGGAATGGGGGGAAGAGAGTTACTCTACCCAAAGGGAGGGTCATCCAGGTGTATGACAACTCTGAATGAAGAATATAAATGTTGTGTGACATATTGCTCTCCCTTGGCATCCGTTGTCTGTACACTTTTAGATTTTAATCTTCTCCTCTGAAACCACTTGGCAAATTGAAACCGAGCATGGTATGAATGTTCATTGAATGGTTTCCTACTAAACTTGTGTTGTTTCAAAAGAGGGTGTTTCCATATTATATATGGATTTTAATTATGTCTCCCCTTCGAACGAAGGGAGATATATATTGTTTTAGTCTGATTTTCTTCTTCCGCTTCTGCTTCTCAGCGAAGCTTGTCCGGACCATAACTTTTTTGTCTTTCGAGATAGGTCAATGATATTTGGTATGTGGGTGCATGTCCATAAGGTGGTGTGTTGCATACCATAATGACCTTTGTTGCACCTTGACCTTTGACCTGAAGGTCAAATAATTGTTTTTTAAATAGTATTTTCTTGTTCGGGCCATAACATTTTTTGTCTTTCGAGATAGGTCAATGATATTTGGTATGTGGGTGCATGACCATAAGAGGTGTGTCGCGTACCATAATGACGTTTGTTTGGACCTTGACCTTTGACCTGAAGGTCAAATAATTGTTTCTTTCGAGATAGGTCAATGATATTTGGTATGTGGGTGCATGACCATAAGGCGGTGTGTCGCATACCATAATAACCTTTATTGGACCTTGATCTTTGACCTTAGGGTCAAATAATTGTTTCTTTTGAGATAGATCAATGATATTTGGTATGGGTGCATGACCATAAGGTGGTGTGTCGTGTATCATAATGACCTTCCTGTGACCTTGACCTTTGACCTCAAGGTCAAATAATGGTTTTTTAAATAGTATTTTCTTGTCTGGACCATAACATTTTTGTCTTGAGATAGGTCAATGATATTTGGTATGTGGGTGTATGACCATAAGGCGGTGTGTCACGTACCGTAATGACCTTCGTGGGACCTTGTCCTTTGAACTCAAGGTCAAATAATTGTTTCTTTCGAGATAGGTCAATGATATTTGGTATGTGGGTGCATGACCATAAGGCGGTGTGTCGCATACCATAATAACCTTTATTGGACCTTGACCTTTGACCTTAGGGTCAAATAATTGTTTCTTTTGAGATAGATCAATGATATTTGGTATGGGTGCATGACCATAAGGTGGTGTGTCGTGTATCATAATGACCTTCCTGTGACCTTGACCTTTGACCTCAAGGTCAAATAATGGTTTTTTAAATAGTATTTTCTTGTCTGGACCATAACATTTTTGTCTTGAGATAGGTCAATGATATTTGGTATGTGGGTGTATGACCATAAGGCGGTGTGTCACGTACCGTAATGACCTTCGTGGGACCTTGTCCTTTGAACTCAAGGTCAAATAATTGTTTCTTTCGAGATAGGTCAATGATATTTGGTATGTGGGTGCATGTCCATAAGGCGGTGTGTCACATACCGTAATGACCTTCGTTGGACCTTGACCTTTGACATGAAGGTCAAATAATTGTTTTTTAAATAGTATTTTCTTGTCTGGACCATAACATTTTTTGTCTTTCGAGATAGGTCAATGATATTTGGTATGTGGGTGCATGACCATAAGACGGTGTGTCGCGTACCGTAATGACCTTCGTGGGACCTTGACCTTTGACCTCAAGGAAATAATGAAACCACTTGGCAAATTGAAATCGAACATGGTATGAATGTTCATTGATTGGTTTCCTACAAAACTTGTGTTGTTATAAAGAGGGTGTTTTTATATTATTATTTATGGATTTTAATTATTTATTGTTCATTTAAAAAAGGGGGGCAGGCCTCTACATTAACATATTTTTCAACTTGTCCCTTCGGACAACTAACTAAAAAAAGTACTTGTCCGACTCAATCTTTTAGTTGTCCGAAAAAATTAATAAAAATTACAAAAACTAGAGAATAATTATCCAGGGCTCCCACTACTTTCAAATTAGAGGGAGAAGTGACTTTTCTTTCAGAGAGCTCACAGGGAGAAGTGGGAGACAACAGAGAGAAGTGGGGAGATTTCTGGGAGAAGTCAATTGCGATTAATCAAAGCATTGTTTCGCGACCCCTCTGACATTACCCTGCCCAAATTTAGTAAATAGTTAAAGCTGCCTGAACTGATTTGTTCTGGGTTTTTTTTATTCATAACTACCAGAAGGACATATATTCAATGTCACATTTTTATTTCTGTCTACCTTGATTGGAGTCTTGCATACCAGTGATTTTTATATGCCCCCCCCCCCCCCTTTTCCTTTTGAAATATTACTGTGTTGTGATCCAATACCACACAAATTGTAATAACTCATATTTGTGTTATATAAATCCTTTTTTCTGGTAGAAAAAAATATACCTAGATACTATAAATACCAGTATCTAGGTATATTTTTTTTACCAGAAACAAGTGCCTGTGATATTAATAAAGCAAAGTATTTTATTTAAATTCAGAGAAATAAAAATTTTAGTGGATCTTTTCAACCAGATCAGGAAAAAGCTTGTAATATTTGTCCATTTCAAAGGTTTCAATATTTCCCAAAAGCCTAAATCAAGTCCTCTATGGTATTTTGCACAAAAGACAAGTTTAAATTTGGTGCCAAATTGATATCCGATAATTTTTACGTGTCCGTTCCGGAGTGATTCTTGTTCTTATATTTCAAATATTGATATTTCTGTTCATTAAAGCGTTTCAGAGATTGCGACTTTAATTTAGTTCTTGAACCTCATCAAAGCATGGAGGAACGATAAATGATATCAATAAAAGAGTTTTGATCTGGCGTTTCACTTTAGTTTTAATCAAAATAAATTATGGACAAATTGGAGATGAAACAGGACTCTTTAATACAAACCCAGTATTTTATACCAGTGGAAATAGATATGTCCGTCGTACAGGCACGTTTGGGAATCTCTGATTTTTTCACTTGTCCCATCTGACAACCGTAATACATGATCTATTTGTCCGATGTCAGTTTTCACTGCTATCGGACAAACGTTAAACCGAACATGGTATGAATGTTCATCGAATGGTTTCCTACAAATCTTGCATTGTTGATTAAAGGTACACAAGAGCTTCAAAAGTTTCAAAGATTATCCATATTATATATGGGTTTTAATTATTTTTTATTCATTTGCTTTTTTTTAAAAGGAGTGGGTCAAAACAGGGGGGAATTACCACTTTTAACAATATTTCAGTTATACTATGACGATCTGTTTTATTGGAGGAGTAAGCCGAGAAAACCACTGACCTGCCGCAAGTCTCAGACAAACTTTATCCCATAATGTTGGATCGAGCAATAAAGGTGTTTTAATTGCTGATATTAACATAAATTTCAATAACATAACCCAGATAGTATCCCGGGGTATAGAAATAGGATCTAGTTTCTCCCCTGTGGGGTACAACTCCTCCAAAAGGGGAGTGGGCCTTTTGTCACACGTATCCTATGTTGTAGGGTGTTTTAATTTAGGATTTCATGGTATCATACCAAGTTCACTTGAATTAAAATCCGATATATCATTTGATTTTAATCTGACTGTAAAAAATATAATTTTTTTTTTTTAAAAATCTATGAGCTGATGAAATTCTTAATTCAAACACCCTACAACATCAGTAGAAATATAAAGTACCTCTTGACTGCAGGCTAGATACTGTTTCTTGCTCATTTTAGGATAAGAATTATGTTTATTATTGAAAACCCTATTGTGACTGTCAAATGTAGAACAGCAATAAAAGAGCTCTTCCTTTACTTTAATTTGTGTCTTAAGTGTAAAGTGGGCTAGCTTCATGTCCATTTACATTCATATCCTTTCTTACTAATATGTATCCTAGAAGGGAGACATGAAATATTCACAAATTGAGAAGCCATGACAAAGATATATTTAAAGAAGTACAATATTTGTAGTAGTATCATGATATCTGTGAAACAAATTGTGCACAATAAATACTACATAAGATGGACTGGGCTGTGATAAAAAAAGAATTGGATGTTACTGGATTTTGTTGGCAATACACTAATTCTAGATCTTAGTATATCACCCGAAAAAAATAGGACCCAAGCAAACAACCTATGGAGCCTAGATTGACTCATTTTATGAGAATGTCTGGTTAGAGATTGGATGAGATACATGAAGGATACGAGATGTTCAGGGTTGTGAAATAATGTGGTGTTTTTGGATTTGTGCAGAGATCACAAAGGAGACAGTCAGAGAGAACAAGAATGGTTGTGAGGCGATACCTTAATGGACCCTTCAATACAGCCTATGGGGAAGGTGTTTGTCTGTGATGTTCGGGAAGAACTTTCCCCCTAACCAACAATCACAACAAATCAAACCTCGCATTTCATTTTTCTATTTTGGAAACTCGTACATTTCAGCAATTTCCCAGCTATATCATACCACTTTCAACAATATTTCAGTGATATTGTGGCAGTCAGATTTATTGGGGTAGGAAACGACCGACCTGTCGCAAGTCGCTGACAAACTTTATCACATAATGTTGTACACCTCGTCCTGATCAACATTCAAACTCGCATCAGTTGCGATAGGCACTGATTGCATAGGTAGTAAATCAAACTACCATACGATCACGGCCAAGACAGCCCCACAAGTTTTGTAGAATTAGTGATTATTTTACAGCTATATCATGGCAAGGTTTAGAGAGTGCATGATTTTGATACCCCCCACTCGCACAGTGGTGGCTATACTGGAATACCCTTGTCTGTCCGTCGTCCCTAAACCTTGTGTACGTAACTAGTCATTTGTCTTTTGTTGGATTTTATTCATATTTGGTATCTTGGTTGGCCATGATCTGAGCATGTGCATATTATACCGATTTCACGGATGGTTGATTTTTGTGAGAGTTATAGCCCTTTTCATGTTTGTTTGACCATATGTCCGTTTGCACATCTTGTGTACGCAACTAGTCATTTGTCTCATTTTATTCATATTTGGTATCTTGATTGGCCATGATCTCAGCATGCGCATATTATGCCGATTTCACGGATGGTTGATTTTTGCGAGAGTTAAAGCCCTTTTCATGTTTGTTTGGCCATACGTTCGTCCGCACATCTTGTGTACGCAACTAGTCATTTGTCTTTTGTTGGATTTTATTCATATTTGGTATCTTGGTTGGCCATGATCTGAGCAGGCGCATATTATACCGATTTCACAGATGGTTGATTTTTGTGAGAGTTATAGCCCTTTTCATGTTTGTTTGACCATACGTCCGTCCGCACATCTTGTGTACGCAACTAGTCATTTGTCTTTTGTCGCATTTTATTCATATTTGGTATCTTGGTTGGCCATGATCTGAGCATGCTCATATATTACCGATTTCACGGATGGTTGATTTTTGCGAGAGTTATAGCCCTTTTCATGTTTGTTTGACCATACGTCCGTCTGCACATCTTGTGTATGCAATTAGTCTTTTGTCGCATTTTATTCATATTTGGTATCTTGGTTGACCATGATCTGAGCATGCGCATATTATACCAATTTCACGGATGGTTGATTTTTGCGAGAGTTAAAGCCCTTTTCATGTTTGTTTGACCATACGTCCGTCTGCACATCTTGTGTACGCAACTAGTCATTTGTCTTTTGTTGGATTTTATTCATATTTGGTATCATGGTTGGCCATGATCTGAGCATGCACATATACCGATTTCACAGATGGTTGATTTTTGCGAGAGTTATAGCCCTTTTCATGTTTATTTGACCATATGTCCGTTCGCACATCTTGTGTATGCAACTAGTCATTTGTCTTTTGTCACATTTTATTCATATTTGGTATCTTGGTTGGCCATGATCTGAGCATGCGCATATTATACCGATTTCACAGATGGTTGATTTTTGCAAGAGTTAAAGCCCTTTTCATGTTTGTTTGACCATATGTCCGTCCGCACATCTTGTGTACGCAACTAGTCATTTGTCTTTTGTTGGATTTTATTCATATTTGGTATCTTGGTTGGCCATGATCTGAGCATGCACATATTATACCGATTTCACGGATGGTTGATTTTTGTAAGAGTTAAAGCCCTTTTCATGTTTGTTTGACCATATGTCCGTTCGCACATCTTGTGTACGCAATTAATCATTTGTCTTTTGTCGCATTTTATTCATATTTGGTATCTTGGTTGGCCATGATCTGAGCATGCGCATATTATACCGATTTTCAAGGATGGTTGATTTTTGCGCCAACTGCCCTAGGAGGATTCCAACACTCTTTACACTCCTTTATGCCTCTACACCACGTTAAGTTCCACTATAATCTAATACTTTACTACACATCAACTTTATGTAGAGCGAGTGGGGGTATCACAGCACGACAACGCGTAGTTTCATTTTTCCAGCTCTATCATGGCACAAATTTTGAACAGTAAGTGATTATTTGCCAGCAATTCTCCAGTTTTTGTTGAGTGGGTGATTATTATCAATGCCAAATGAGCAATATTTCAGCTATATCATGACGAAAGTTTTCTAGAGCGAGTGATTATTTTCCAGCGATATCATGGCAAGAACAAGTTGTATTTGATGAGATGATTTCCACTTTGTACTAGACCATTTGAACACACTTAGTTGAAATTTTATAGTGCTAGACATGTCCATCAATCTTTTCTCTTTATCCTGTGGTTCTGCATGCTTATGGAAGAAGCATCAAATACAAATTTTTATTTTTATAGTCTTTATTTTGACACGACCAGGGATTGAATGTACCATCTACTGCACCTAAGACAACCAATCTATCCATTACACCACCTGTGCGGTTCAGTTTCTGTGGAAACATGTTTTGGTTGTTGTTCTTCATCTTTCAGTCTCCGCACAAATATATTATTTGGTTTTTCATCTGCAATGTGATTTATTATAGTTTAATGATTATGACTGAAGTAGAGATTTTTCATTGTTCAGCAAGGTGGGTGGCCTTTGGTTAATAGATAAATTAATTAGTTCAATGATCTCAGCTATTCTTACCTAATCACCTTATCCTGCAATCACTTTACTAACAATAGAGAGAGGAATAATGGGTTGTTTTTGTCCAAAGCACTTTTGGCTTCTTTTTAGGGAGGGGGGTGGGTGGTGTTAAAACATTTTGAAAAATGGACTTATTTTTAAGTAAATAGTTTAACTTCCCAATATTCTTCTTTAATGCACAAGAGTAGCTGAAATGATTGACCGAGAAATTTGGATGACTATTCAAAATTAATGAACCAATGAAATTTCTCGTTTTCCTTAATGTCATACTCCATGACTATCAAATTTGATTTTTTGTTTAATTTACCATTTTGACTTTTTTTTTTTTTTTGGCAGATGTATTCAAAATTTTCCATTTCCCCTTTTTTATTACAATAATGGTGTGTTTGCCTTGAGTGAAGTAGATTGTGGGTTCAAACAAAGATTGCCTCAAACCAAAGACCACAAACAAGTGGTATTTGTTACTTCTCCGCTAAGTAAATAGCATTTTAGGAGAAAGAGCAAAGACTGGTTCGTTCGGAATCAGGATGATGTGTCAGAGTGAAGCAACATACAAGTCTACCCACGGACTGTATTTTGTTTTAGCACTATACAAATTCAACTAAGCATGTTGGTCTAGTACAAAGCAGACATCATTGTATTCTCATTGAATGTAGCTTGCTCATTTGGCATTAAGCAATCACTCGCTCACTCACTCTAACAATAGTTTCTGTAATAGAATATTAAAATGTGAAATCTTCTTTTGTTGTGGTATTGTATTTTGGTGAGTGGAGGGTTACTTCCTAGGTATCAGGGACATACACTTTCCTTGTACTATGTATTGGAGAGCCATGTTGAGTATTTGTCCTGACTATTCTTGTTGTTCTCTCTGACTGTTTTCTTTGTGATCTCTTCATAAATCCAAAGACACCACATATCACAACCCTGAGCATCTCGCACCCTTCATGTATCTCATCCAATCTCTGTAACCAGACATTCTCATAAAATGAGCCAATCTAGGCATGTTGGTTGTTTGCTTGGGTCCTTTTTTTGGGTGATATACTAAAATCTAGAATTAGTGTATTGTCAATAAACATCCAATTCATTTTGATCACGGCTTAGTCCATCTTATGCAGTATATATTGTGCACAATTTGTTTTGCAGATATCATGATACTACTACAAATATTGTACTTTTTTAAAATATATCTTTGTCATGGCTTCTCAATTTGTGAATATTTCATGTCTCCCTTCTAGGATACATATTAGTAAGAAAGGATATGAATGTAAATGGACATGAAGCTAGCCCACTTTACACTTCAGACACAAATTAAAATAAAGGAAGAGCTCTGTTATTGCTGTTCTACATTAGACAGTTACAATAGGGTCTTCAACAAAGAGCATGACTCATACCCCTAATATATGTGTGAAGCGGCCCCTAGCAGTTGAGTGGTGCTCATAGCGTTTTCGCTATACATTGTGGCCGTCATCGCAACACGATACTGTCATTATGGAGACAATTTAGACAATCTGGCAACACTAGAGACCGCAGACGTTCAGGTCGTCTACGTGTAACGTCACGTCGTCTAGATAACCACATAAGGCTGGTGCATCTGCGAAATCGATTCCAGACATCAAGTCTCGCTGCAAAAAGCATCCCCGGATTACGACCGATCAGCTCTAGAACAGTCCGCAATAGACTTCGTGAACATAACATCAGGCCAAGACGTCTGCAATCCGTCCAATTATGCTGCCTAGACACCGTGCAGCTAGGCTGACGTGGTGTAGCAGGGTTTCCGTTTGGCGTCGGTCGTTGGCCGATAATTTGCATATATGACAGGAAATAATTTGACATTGCTGTCAAAATGACTGTTTGTTTCAAAATAAGTGGCCAAAAAGACTGACACATGCTACGTATGCATCGTACACGTGATCGAGTATTCTCCAATTTATCCATAATTTATTTTGATTAAAACTAAAGTGAAACGCCAGATCAAAACTCTTTTATTGTATCATTTATCATTTTTCCATGCTTTGATGAAGTTCAAGGACATTGACAAAATTAAAGTCGCAATCTCAGAAACGCTTTAATGAACGAAAATATCAATATTTGAAATATGAGAACATGAATCACTCCGGACCGGACACGTAGAAATTATCGGATATCAATTTGGCGCTAAATTTAAACTTGTCTTTTGTGTAAAATACGATAGAGGACTTGATTTAGGTTTTTGGGAAATATTGAAACCTTTGAAATGGACCAATATTACAAGCTTTTTCCTGATTAAGACAAATGGTTGAAAAGATCTGCTAAAATTGTTATTTCTCTGTGAATTTAAATGTAAAAAAAAAATCTACAAAATGTTTATTTCAACGTAGACTTTTTTGTTACCTATTTAGGGTAGATTTCTCTTAAGTCTTTGACTCATTCCTCATTGGGGAATTTGATTTTAATTTCTATATATTTTCACTTAAGCTTAACTTTTTTTTTGGAAAGAGATTGTGACCTCTGAAAACCTATAAGTTTTAGGCAAATTAGGACACAATTGACCTATTGAATAAGTGCCTTTCAGGACAAAAGGCCTGAGGAATTTATATGGGTTCGGTCATTTGACCTTAGTATAATACAACCCAGCTGAAACCCTGGTGTAGACGTTATTTAAGATTCAGAATATAGAATTGGGCCAACATCCTGTTTACAGATGAATCCCGATTTCACCTAGACAGCAGTGATGGCCGTTCTAATGTTTACCGCTGTGTAGGAGAACGATATGCAGACACTTGCGTCATTCAACGTCAATCATTTGGAGGCAGTGTTATGGTGTGGGGATGCATAACAGCACATGGCAGAACACCATTGGTTGTTGCTGGAAAACTGACAGGTATACACTATTGGGATGAAATTGTTCAGCCTTTTGTCATTCCGTTCATCCAAGCTCAGGCCAACAACGTCACATTTCAGCAGAGCAACGCTCTACCACATGTTGCAAGAGTAGTGCATGACTATCTGACATAGCAAAATGTTGATTTGTTACCATGGCCAGCAGTTTCATCCGATCTTTCACCCATTGAGCATGTTTGGGATGAAATGGAACGACGGTTACGCCATCTGCCAAATCAGCCAGTGACGTTAGCGGAAATGGGTCTGGCATTGATCCGCATTTGGAACAATATCCCACAAGCATTTTTCAACAACTTGGTTAGATCAATTTGTCGCCGTTGCCAAGCATCCATTGATGCAAATGGTGGACACACACGCTACTGACTTTGTTAATGTCTAAAGAATCTTGTGTTGTTTAAGATGTTTACCAAATGAATTCAATTGACGTTAAATGTTATTGGTCTGAATTTTTTGGTGAAAAATGCATTATTCGACATTATACTGTACACAATTAATAAATTTTATTTTGATATTGATCTTTAATTGATTTTTTAGTAATGCACAGTTTCTTTTTTCCACTAGTATATATGATATATATGGTTTTATTTGTTTAATGTTTCTTTTATTTGTGCATATAATCAGATTGTTTTATAGACAGGTATGTTTTATTTCTAAATGGCTTGTTGGTGTCGAAGTTAATAATAAAATTTGTTCACGTCATGATATAGCTGAAGATACCAATGCCAATGGTGCAATCAGAATCCGTATATCGAAGAACAGACAACACAATAACCAAAAGAAAATGTAGAAAAGGACAAACAATGATCTATACAAAATATATATAGGGCTCAATTATGTCTACCTAAAATGGTCGCCTGGGCTACCAAATTTCGGGTGGTTTTTTGGCGACCAAAATTTAAATCTGGTTAATTCAGGTTGGCGACCGGAAATTCTGGATAATTTTCCGTCATTGATTCGATTTTAGAGATCGTCATTTTTGCACTTGAAAGTAAAGTGAAATTGAAGTAATTTAAAGCGTAAAATCGATATTGATCTGTATTAATGTGCTGTGTGCATACGTAAACATGTGAAAATGTTCCAGCAGTTGAAATTTCAAGCTGTGTAAAGAGAAAGGGCGATAATAATGACACTATGACAGGAGCAAGTAAGCAATCAAAATCGTCGCCCATTAATGGTGTTGAAATAGTACATTCCAGTCTGGCGAGTAAGGCTTGTAACTGTAAGAGTGAAACCAAAAGCAGACGTCACAGCGGAAAAAAATGTCAAAAGATTGTTGCAGGATTCATGGCTTTCCAATTTTGCCTGGCTCGTGTATGAGAATGGCCTAATGACTTGTAAATTTTGTAAGATAATTATTCCAAGTATGGCCTGAAATTCCGATTTCTTTAATTAAAGCTTTGTAAGACTTTAAAGAAACCCTTAAAATCCACAGTAAGAACCAAAAGCATAAAGGGCCTGACGTGTACGAATATGACCCGGCCACTAAAATTTGAGTCCAGATTTTTGGAGTTGGTGGCCAGCTGTCCACCAAAATTAAAATCTCACTTTGAGGCCTGATACACATAAAAATTAAGATCGAGTAACACGAACCCCACTTAAAACTTGGGGTGAACTTGGTTTTCTGTAAGGGTAAGCAGTTCCTCCTCCACTAGTGGTGTCCGTCGTTTTAATCTAGTTACAAAAATGGTGATAAGTCATGAAAGAAGGACCGGGAAGTGTTTACGACAAGTGGAACATATCTATGGTAATTTATGACACAGATAGTCCATACCAGTCAACCAAGTCTAATGTTGGCGATAAACACCAATCAATCAATCAAAAATAGACTTCCCTGCTGAATTGGTCGAACTTCTGAAACATGCAGATGTAGAGGGCAAGAAATTTATTTGGAATCTACAGGTTAATGACAACACAGTCACAAACCCCACTAAATCAAGAGGGGTCAACTCAGAATCCCAACAAAGGTAAGTAGTTCCTGCTGCACATTTAGCAAGTTGTTTTACTTACGTTACAAATCTACTGAGAAGTCAAAAACAAGAAAAGAATGATGGAATTGTTACACATAGGTAGAAATGCAGACCTAAACAGGTAACTGGACACAACCTCATACCTCAATGAGAGTATGTCCATATAAATGGTTGGTAAAGTAACCTGTGCTGTTGACAAATATTTATATACAGTAAAAGTGAGTCAAACCTACAACGGTAACTTAACCCTACACAACCTTATACCTCAATCATGAGGGTTAGTAAATGGTAGGTATAGTAACTTGACAAAATTGCCTCTCCTTTTTACACAGAAGTAGGACAGCCAGATATGAACATAGTATGAAATTGTTCCCCTACCATCAGAGAAGAGGTAAGAGTAAGCATTTCTACAGCACAGGTTACAAAATAGTACCTTATTCAGTGAAAAGTTGTCTGTAATAGTCTTGTGGATAATGTTCTCATACAGAACTGGTCCATTTTTAGTAGTATTTTTCTCAGCAACTATTGATGGCAGAAATCTGATATTTGGTCACAAGCTTTATATAGGTACCCCATATCGTGGAAGCGTTTTTTGACCCGTCAGATTCCCATTTCCTGTTTGCCGAAGAGCGGGGGTATCATAAGTGAGCATTAGCTCACAGTTCATCTTGTTTTTTTCTAAATTACACTGTATTAAATGATGCATAGTTTCACAGTTACTTTTGGAGCAAAACATTTGACAGGCACGATGGTCACAAGTGTTCCTCCCTATGAAACTTTCAGTCTTATTAAAAACAATATTCTTCATCAGTCATTAGGTCAGGTTGGTCATGTGACATACAGTTTCAAAATTATGCTGTTCATATCAACGGGGATTTTTGATGATAAGCTCCGCCCACAAATTTTGTCGGTAGTGTCTACCACAAATTCTTCTTTAAGATTTAGAACCGTGGACTATTATTTAAAGGAATTGCAAACTTTCTAAAACAGAACAGGGTACACAATTGTACCTCTTTCAGATCTATAGCAGTGGATTATTATACCCCCCGCAAACAAAGTTTGGGGGGTATATAGGAATCGCCCTGTCCGTCCGTCTGTCCATGTACCTTGTAAGTGCAACTCCTAAACCGCTTATTGGATTTTTATGAAACTTTACGCAACCTGCAGATGTGCATGAAGGAATACCGTTGCTGTCTAAAATTTAGAAGGGGAGATAATTCAACTTATACTTTCATGAAAAGGGGGGTCGTGTAAGCGCAACTCCTCCTAAACCACTTTTTGGATTTTTATGAAACTTTACACATTTGTAGTACACTACCTGCAGATGTGCATGAAGGAATATGGTTGCTGTCCAAAATTTAAAAGGAGAGATAATTCAACTTATACTTTCACGAAAAGGGGGGTCGTGTACCTTGTAAGCACAACTCCTGCTAAACCGCTCATTGGATTTTTATGAAACTTTACACATTTGTAGTACACTACCTGCAGATGTGCATGAAGGAATATGGTTGCTGTCCAAAATTTAAAAGGGGAGATAATTCAACTTATACTTTCACGAAAAGGTGGGGGGGGGGGGGGGGGGGTGGCATGTACCTTGTAAGTGCAACTCCTACTAAACTGCTTATTGAATTTTTATGAAACTTTACACAGTTGTAGTACACAACCTACAGATGTGCATGAAGGAATACCGTTGCTGTCTAAAATTTAGAAGGGGAGATAATTCAACTTATACTTTCACGAAAAGGGGGTCATGTACCTTGTAAGCGCAACTCCTCCTAAACGGCTTATTGGATTTTTATGAAAATTTACACATTTGTAGTACACTACCTGCAGATATGCATGAAGGAATATGGTTGCTGTCCAAAATTTAAAAGGGGAGATAATTCAACTTATACTTTCACGAAAAGGGGGGTCCATGTACATTGTAAGTGCAACTCCTCCTAAACCGCTTATTGGATTTTTATGAAACTTTACGCATTTGTAGTACACTACCTGCAGATGTGCATGAAGGAACATGGTTGCTGTCCAAAATTTAAAGGGAGAGATAATTCAACTTATACTTTCACGAAAAGGGGGTCGTGTACCTTGTAAGCACAACTCCTGCTAAACCACTCATTGGATTTTTATGAAACTTTACACATTTGTAGTTCACTACCTGCAGATGTGCATGAAGGAATATGGTTGCTGTCCAAAATTTAAAAGGGGAGATAATTCAACTTATACTTTCACGAAAAGGGGGGGGCATGTACATTGTAAGCGCAACTCCTACTAAACTGCTTATTGAATTTTTATGAAACTTTACACAGTTGTAGTACACAACCTGCAGATGTGCATGAAGGAATACCGTTGCTGTCTAAAATTTAGAAAGGGAGATAATTCAACTTATACTTTCATGAAAAGGGGGGGTCGTGTACTTGTGGTGACACCTAGATGTATGTTCTTGGTTAGTTTATTTTGGAGATGGGATGTTGTCTCCTTGACATAACTCCATATCCATTCATTTTTCATAGGCAACTTGCTGATATACCTGTATTCCAAAGTTTGAACATCATAGTATTGCAAGTGGGGGGTATCACAGTTCTAGTTAGCTCACCTGGCCATAGGACATGTGAGCTTTTGTCATGGATAAGTGTCCATCGTCCGTCCGTTAGCTTTTCACATTTAACTATACTTCTCTGAAACTGCTGAACAGATTTCAACCAAACTTGCCATACATGTTCATTGGATGGTCCTCTACCAGATTTGTGTTTTTGGTGTAGATCGGAAATTCAACATGGCTGCCAGGGCCAATAACGTGTTCTGATTGGTTGAAACCTTGAAAATCTTCTTGTCAGAAACCACAAAACCAATTGAATTGTGACTTTGCAGGAATGTGAATCGTTTGCTGACCGGAGATTCAAGATGGCCACCATGACTCGACTTGACCCTATGGAAAAAATGTTTAAAAGTCTTCTCCTCTGAAACCAATAAGTCAATTTAAAACAAACATGGCATGAATGGTCCTTAGGTGGTCAACTGCCAAAATTATATCCAGTGACCCAGACCTCCATCCAAGATGGCCACCATTAGCAGACATAGTTTTAACATAGGACTGTATGAGGAAAAAATGTTTTAAAATCTTCTCCTCTGAAACCAATAAGCCAATATAGCAAACATGGCATGGATGGTCCTTAGGTGGTCAACTGCCAAAATTGTGTTCAGTGACCCCGATCTCGGTCCAAAATGGCCACCGTCAGCGGGCATAGTTTTAACATAGGACCTATGGGAAAATTGTTTAAAGGTCTTCTCCTCTGAAACCAGTCAGCCAATTTAAAGCAAACATGGCATGGATGGTCCTTGGGTAGTATACTTTCAAAATTGTGTCCGGTGACCACGACCTCCATCCAAGATGGCTGCCATGAGGAGACATAGTTTTAACATAGAACCCTATGGGATTTGAATGGTAAAACTTAGATGTATTCAGCATGCAGACATTCTTAAGAGGGCTTATTTATGTCAGGTGAGTGATACAGGCTCACCTGAGCCTCTAGTTATTTTAAGGAATTACAAACTTTTTCAAACACAACAGGGTACAAAATTGTACCTCTGCCTGTGTCTGGAAGTTTACAATTCTCGAACAATATTTCCCTGTTGTGGGAAATATTAAGAGAATTGTAAACTTCCAGACACTGATCTGAGTAGAAACTACCTCAGCTATTACAATGGCATATTTTGTATTGTAATTGTAAGCTACCTATGACTAAAAGATAACAATAGGTACAAAATTGTACCTCAGTAATTACTCTGAAATTTCAGTAATAGAACTGAATTTTTCTCTCGGAACTATTTTCAAAATTATACCTCAATCATGAGTGAACCATTCTTTACATGAATTATAAACTTCCACATACTGTATTGGGGTACAAATTTGTACCTCAACCATAACAGTGAAATATTCTGTTCAGGAATTAACTTCCTCACATAAAAAAGGGATACAAAATTGTACCTCAATCAAGTAGTCTGCAATTGATAATTCCATGTTGTATATGTAAGTAAATGGTAAGCTTTCTCACTTTGTATTTATAAAATCGTAGTTATCTTAAAAAAAAAAAAAAAAAAATGAAAATACCAAAGGGGTAATCTATGCCGGAGGAAGGAGCACCTTAATTATTTGATATTTAATCTAAATAATTAATGTGTTATCATATCAGATGTTTAGTTATGTTACATTGGATTCTGTAATTAAAAAAAAAACTGTAAACACAATTCAAAGTAACATGTATTATGTTGGGGAAGGGTTTGATTTTTCTATTTATTTTCTAAATTATCAGTCTATATGCATGAGGAAGGAGCACCTTAATTATTTGATATTTAATCTAAATAATTAACGTGTTATCATATCTATTGTTTAGTTATGTTACATTGGATTCTGTAATTAAAAAAAAAAAACTGTAAACACAATTCAAAGTAACATGTATTATGTTGGGGAAGGGTTTGATTTTTCTATTTATTTTCTAAATTATTAGTCTATTAAAAACTTATTTTATATCGCATGTTTATCAGAATGTTATTTTGTTATGATATGTTATGATACTTGTGAATTTAAATTTTTTTTTAAATATATTTATGATTTTTTGAAAACCATATTTGTAACAAATGACAAGACTTGGACAGGTTCAGTCAGATAAATTGACAATTTAAAATCTAGTTCTATGGATATGACACTTATTGGAAGAGATATAATACAGATACATTTGATATTAATGGTGGAACATGTCTCAAAAATTGGTAACAGATCATGATCATTGATTAAATAGATATATACATTTTTGACAGGACTTAAATTCAGCAAGAAAATTAATTGCTTTAAATTTGAGAGCAATGAATGTTTGGAGAGATATATACATTTGTGACAGGATATACATTCTTCAAGGATATGGACTGGGCAAGATGCTAATTTAAATTTATCGAGGATATGAACCATTGAAGATGACTTTGAGAACAACAGGTGTAACTAGATCACTGATTGGAGTGACATTTGTACATTAGAAGGGTATGAACAGTATATGTCTAACAACAGCAGATACTATTCACAGGTTGGAGGGAATTGTGTAAATTATGAACATCTTTGACAGCAGATGTAAATCACTGATTGCAGTTGTGTACATTATGAGATATTTCTGATGGCAGCCCTTGTGTATATAGAAGGTAAATAACTTTATATCTCAAATATTTGTATACTTAAACTTTTATTGAATCAGTTGCACAGCAATCAATTTGTGATTAGAATGTAAAAATGTAGAAAATTTAATTGTAATTTATATTTCATAACTTTATATTTCAATAAAAAAAAATGAAGGAAAAAAACACCCACAATACCGCTGAAACTTTCGGAGAGAGCAAACTATTTTGTGCATATCTTTTGAAAGTGGGTAAATCATCAATTTCACCAGTAAAAGAGAAGCGACACACAAAAAATAGCTCTCATTTAGCATTATAGATTTGCATTAAACAGCAATTTGACACTTTCTAGACCAAAGCAAAATGAATCTACACTTACAAATTGATGAAACTAGCACCCATCAAAATTCTGGGAATACCTACATTACATATTCTTGTACAGTGACCATTTTAAGTATAATATTTATGTTAAATATTTACACAATATAACTTTTTAGTATTACTAAGAAGTGTTTATTTTTTAACTATTATAAATTGAAATTTATTTTTCAGTTATTCAAGGTTTTCAGTTATTCAAGCTTTGCTACAGTCATATATTGATATGGACATATTGTTCAAGATTGAGGTAAATAGATAAATTAAATTGTTAATATATTGAGATTGATAATGTTGTTCTAGTCTTTAGAGTTTGGGTTACATATTTCTCATAGTTCAAAACTGCGGTTTGGCAAATTCCAAAGTAAAAACAATGACCCAAAATGGTATAATGTTGAGTTGAATGACGGTAACAAACAGCTTGGGAGTAGCAAAGAAGTGAAATACCTTAAATATCTTGTCAAACCTTGAAAGACAAACACAATCCAGGAAAATAAAAATATGTCGGTATTTTAAATACAAAGAATGAAAGCTAAATGAGCAATATTTCAGCTATATCATGGCGATAACAAGCTGCATTTGATGGAATGATAATGATGTCGGCTTTATGCTAGGCCAACTCGCTTAGATGGATTTTTATATTGCTAGCTCTATATTCTGTCGGTAGACATGTCTCGTCACTCAGACATATGATCTTGATTCAGAGCCTCTTTCTCCCTTGTGCTACATGTTTAGTGGAGAAGCAACAAATACCAATTTATGTGCGCTAACCCACGATCGAGGCAAGCACACTAACAATTACATCACCAATGTGCTTTATTATAAATACATAATAGCATCCTATGACAAATATGCAAAATAAGAAATGGAAACAGCAATATCTTCACCTCTGTCAAGCTTTGAAAGCAAATCGGAAATAAAATGACTTTATGGTGTCATCTTGTATACCATATAAACACTACAGGATACAAATAAATGAAGCAAATATTTATAAATTAAAGGTTTACAGAGCCAAACTAATATATTTTATTTCTTTTCAGCTGTATGAAGTTCTTTTATTATGTGATAACAGACATGAGATGACAGACATATACTGCCTCCAACATCAAGCTGTTTAGAGAAACTTTATGACAGGTAGATAAATATTTTTCATTGTTGCGTATTATACATTTAATGAAGAGAATTATTGTATACTGGTCGTCACAAATTCCACCTATATCAACAAAACAAAGACATATATACCTCTCACCACTACCACATATTCCAATGGAAATCCAAGTCCTGCCTTAGGACAGGCACAATTGTAGCAGGGTTACACACATTATTATTTAAGTGATAAAATGGATGAAATGTAGGGACCAACAGAAGAAAAAAATGGAAATGAACAGTATCCAACACTGATTAAGCCATGGCATTGTATATTTAAGAAATAATTCATGGGGGCTTGAATATATACTGATTTTACCACAGGTTGGCCCTTTATGCCAAATATTTTACCCTGAGCGATAGCGAAGGGTAAAATATCGGCATAAAGGGCCAACCTGTGGTAAAATCAATATATATTCAAGCCCCCATGAATTATTTCTATTCTAATAGGACAAATACGGTATTTATTTTTATATAATTGCCAAAACAAATTATGACATTGCCGATCAGTTGATATACCAATATACGCATATTTTACCACAGATTTGGACCCAAAGCGTTTGAAGGACGTCATATTAGAATATCTATTATATGAACTGACATACTGATATTGTGTATTGAAGGTCATTATTTCCACCAATATCAACAAAGGAAACAACTACCTCTCGCCTAAAATCAATGAACAACACAAAAAAGAAAGTAGAAAGGACATGCCTTGGGACAGGCACAAATATGTGGAGGTGTTAAACTGGTTAATAGGATCTCCATCCCCCCTTTGATAATTGGATTTTTGATAATTTAATGTACATAAAATGATGTTGTATAAATAATTATAAATATGCTTTTGTTTTGTATTATAGAGATAACAGATATTCTTAAAGTCTTGAAGATTGCCAATTTCATTTACTGCCTAATGTCTGGAAGATTGCCAATATCATTTACTGCCTAAAGTCTGGAAGATTGTTAATATCATTTACTGCCTAAAGTCTGAAAGATTGCCAATATCATTTACTGCCTAAAGTCTGGAAGATTGTCAATATCATTTACTGCCTAAAGTCTGGAAGATTGTTAATATCATTTACTGCCTAAAGTCTGAAAGATTGCCAATATCATTTGCTGCCTAAAGTCTGGAAGATTGTTAATATCATTTACTGCCTAAAGTCTGGAAGATTGCCAATATCATTTACTGTCTAAAGTGTGGAAGATAACTTTTTGTTGCCTGGAAAAATGTCAGATAGAATAGAAGAATTCTCTGTAATCAGAAGGAATTTCAATGCAACAAAATCTAAGTTGATTAATGATATTTGTATTTAGACTTATTTTGACTTATGATTGATTGAATGTTGTTTAAATCCATTGATGCAGACAGATAGATATAAGTTTATTTTGTAAAGGGAC
Organism: Bathymodiolus brooksi; assembly: GCA_963680875.1. NCBI lineage: Eukaryota > Metazoa > Mollusca > Bivalvia > Mytilida > Modiolidae > Bathymodiolus > Bathymodiolus brooksi. The sequence continues at coordinate 20,241,228 of OY804576.1, forward strand.
CAATTTATAACATTTCTTTAATTGGTCAATATCTTTATTTGTTACAAATACATACATGTTAACCTCTGGGAACTGCTAGGGGGGAGATCTCCCTCCTACCAACTCTTCTAAGGGGGAGATTTTGTGCGTCGCCTTTAAATGCACAAAATTGTACCTTGTAGTTGCATACATGTGATAGAGTTGCTATGCTACAACTGGAGATTTGTAAATTTTTGGCTGGAGATTTGGTCTCATAACTGGAGATTTTTTATCGAGGTATTTGGTGCATGTTTTTATTGTTAATTGATGTTTTCTTTTTGTTTGTTTCAGTATTGAACCAACTGCATCCCATTTCAATATATATTGTTTACATTTCTGTCTTATTAGTAGTGTTTCATATGATGAATGAAGGATAAAAACTGTATTTATAATTTATTCATAATCATAAGGTTATAACAAAGCAATAAAAATGAAGACAGAATGCTCTGAATAATAAAGTCATAGAGCACTAAAATTAAAAAGTCACTTTGCTGCTGGTGCGTTGGGTGATAGCATACGTTTTGGCATTTTTGTGGTTTATCAATTCCATCCTGGAACTTAGTCCTTAAATAATACTTTGATCGGCTTTGGTCCCAAACAAGCCATAACAACTCAATCCGAGATGAATTCATTGCACGTTTGATCGAAATAAGAAGTTTTCCTCGGCATCAAAGGTTGTCCGACTCCTGTTTGCACAACGGTTTATAACTATTTTTAATTGCCGCTATCACACTTCTAATCATCTAAGCGTGTGCCACAAACCCACTTCCTTATCCCCAATTAACTGTCAATCAGTGGATAATTGTTGTATAATCATCAACACCTTAATTAATCTCCATGACCCAATTTACCTGTAAAGGTGTCAAACAGATCAATAACCGGATATCATTTACATTCGTATCTCTCGGCGTTTTTCATCAGCGCGGGAGTTCCAAATGGGGAATTTCCAGAAATATTGATTGCAAAATGTAGGTCAAGATTTTATTGTACTTTTGATTTTTTTGTTGTGGGGATATCGTGCGGGAGGAAAAGGTGTGTGCGGGAGATTAATGTCTCCCGCGCATGAGACCCAGTCCATGCGGGAGATAAGGCTCTTACGGGGAGACTCCCGCGAAAAGGTGGAGGGTTAACAGGTATGCAAATATGTATTTTTTTTTATTGTATGTCAGAATATGTATTAGAGTTATTCCCCTTTATCCTGAGGTATTATTTTTTTTTAAAAGGCATGAAGCTTCCAGGATGCATTACATATAAAAATCAGGAAATTATTATTTTTTTAAAATAAATTTTGGAGGGGTTAGGGTTTATGGTGTTTAATGCCACTTTCAACAATATTTCAGTTATATCAGGTCATTCAGTTTTATTGGTGGAGGAAACTGGAGGATCTGGAGAAAACCACCGACCTCTCGCAAGTCACTGACAAAATTTATCACATCGTATTGTATCGAGTTCACATCACCATGAGTGAATTCAAACTTCACAACTATAGTGGTGATAGACACTGATTGCATATGTAGTTGTAAGTCCAACTACCATACAATTGCGACCTCGACAGTCCCATATTGTACTTCTGTAATTGCATCGGACATCATAGTGTAATATGTGGGAACACTTCTAATTTCATTCCTCTTAATCATGCTTTTGATTTTTCTGTAGAATTGTATTTTTGTGTTGGGAAGGGCGGTTTCTTTATATCAACACTAATCCAGTTTTATGTTTAGTCCTTTTGTAAATAAATGTTTATAGCTTATATAATCAACGTTCAGTTGTAGAAGTAAAAAAGTTAAACGTGACCATTCAATGAAGTTATTCATGATTGACTGGTGTAGTACAATTAAAAATAGATGGTTTCTTTTCAGAATTTTTTTTGAGCTATATATATCTAATAACATCCAATAATGGGTCATGTTAGGTGTCACATTTTAAGCCAACCAATCAGCAATCAGTGTACCAAATCTTTATGTATTAAAACCAACAACACACTCAGTCACTGAGAAGGGTTGTCTTGTTTGTTGATAGATTTAATTATTGTATATGATTGAAAGGTGAAAGACGGATTACCTGACATGACCTTACAAAGAATGTTGTTAGATGTTGGTGTATCACCATGGTTACCTGACATGACCTCACACAGAATGTTGTTAGATGTTGGTGTATCACCATGGTTACCTGACATGACCTCACACAGAATGTTGTTAGATGTTGGTGTATCTCAAAAGAAATAAATAAAGATGCAACAAACATATAATTTTAATTGGGCATTGTTTAGTTATAACTAATTGAAATTAGAAGCTGATCTTTTGTAGTTAAGTAGTGCAATATGAAAGGGTGATGCCTGACAATTTTGTTGTTGCTGAAAAGATCAGTGGCTGAGCAGCAGCCTTTTATTAACGTTTTTGTATATTACTTCCCATTACTGTAAGTTGGTTGAAATCGAGAGCTTATATTTTGTAGTGAAATAGGTCATGAATAAAGTGCTGATGCATGAGCAATTCAAGATGGTTGAATGGCAACCATATTGATGTTTTGGTATGATCCACCTGTACCTTGAAGATGGTTTGAGATCATGAGCTTATAATTTGTAGTGAAGTAGTGTTTAATGAAGGGCTGATACATACAATATATTTTCTTGAAATGTCAATATGGTTGCATGGTGGCCATTTTGATGACATTTTATTAAGATTTTCTGTATTTGGCCTTCTGTAAATGGATGGTTTGATTTTATGGTGTTGAATGTCCCTTTCAACAATATTTCAGTTATATCATGGCGGTCAGTTCTGTCGGTGGAGAAAACCACCGACCTGTCGCAAGTCACTGACAAACTTTATCAAGTACACCTCGTCATGAACGGGGTTAGAACTCGCAACGTTAGTGGTGATGGCCACAGATTGCACATATAGTAGTAAATCCAACTACCATATGACCACGACGACCCCTACCCTGTAAATGGGATGTGGTTTGAGATCATAAGGTGATATTTTAGTAGGAAGTGCATTTTTTTCTTTAAAAAAAAAACAAGATGGCAAATTTGTGGCCATTTTGATAACAATTTTTTTATGTTAGTATCTCTTTGTAATACTTGTATGTTGTTACAAGTAAAACCTGTTATCTAGATTTTTGTAATTGATTGTTACACAAAGAATTTTTTCACATGCACAATATTTTTGTCTTGATCAATGTGTTAATTTTTATATAGTTGAACCTTGTTATTAATGAACTCGTCATTTCCTCTGATAGCTTGAAGTTAACATTGTTTTCTGATAGTAATAGCTAGCAAAGTTTTAAGGAATTCCCATTTAATTCCTCCTACATTTCAAATCTTTTTTATGTAATTTTTTATGTCAAAAAGGGAAATAACTCTTTCAAAAATGCTCTATTGATATGCAAATCTCCATATAGGAAAACACAAGAAATGTAGGAGGAATTAAATGGGAATTCCTTAAAGCTTTGCTAGCTAGCTTATGACCACGACCATATTAGAGGTCGATAGAACCAGATTGGAGGGACTTATTGTTCTCTTTGAGTATGTTGTAACAAAGATGTAAATTGCCTTTGTATGGGAAATGCCTACATTTTTTCAACTTCCAGTAGATGGCAACAATAATATGTATATAATGTATGGATTATTGAAAATAAAATATAATTGGTGATGTCTTTTTTTTATTTTAATTATTTGATTATATGACAAATAACCACAACAGCACACAACACTACTGGCATACTTGAAATGTGCAAAATACACAAGAGAGACTGATGGAAATTGCATAACCTGGTTTGTGATGAGCACAATTAGGTAGGGTTACAGGGTTTTCTCATGAAAATCAAAAAGAAGATAGCCAGATCCTTTAATTTCACGTTTCACTATATAGATGATGTCCTTTCACTAAATAATTCTAGGTTTGGTGATTTGTTGATCACACTTGTCCCATTGAGGTTGAAATAAAGGATACCACAGATACAGATAGGTCTGCTTCATAACTTGACCTATGACTCGAAATTGAGTGAGGGGCAGTTAAAGAAACTACGACAAAAGACATGATTTCAATTTTCCCAGTGTGAACTTTCCATTTATATGTAGCAACATTCCAGCAGTGCCTGGATATATATCTCTCAGTTGATTCAATATTCCAGAGCTTGTGGTTCCTATCTGGATTTCCTATCGGGGGTATAAAACGGTAATGGTTGACAATATTAGTACACAACAACAATAAACCACACCAAAAGTGCAAAGAAAAACACAAGAAAAGCTGATAGAAATTGTATATCCTGGGTGGTAATAGGCACACAAATTATCTGCACTGAAAGGTCACACAACAAGATCTGATAATTGCTTCGATCAAGAGAATGATTCAACTTGCTGTGATGCAAACACCATCTCGCCAGAGGACATGTTCTAATGGAATGACCTCTTTTTAGAGGACATGTTCAAACACAATGACCTCTTTGGAGGACATATAACAAAGGAACAGTTGAAACCTGTTTTGATGCAACCACCTCTATTTAGAGGACACCCTGAACTGACAATTACTAATCTCTCATGAACAGGTAGGTGGAACTATTTGGACATGGACAAACTAAAGCATAGAAAGTTAAGCCTGGTGTGTTTGGGGTTCACACCTATGAACGTCCCCCCTATGCTTAAATGTCCAGGTCCGAGTGCATTTAGGCATAACCAAATGTCAGGAGTTGCATTTGGCGGCCATGTCCCTTGGGTACTATGCTCTGTGTACCTTGACTAGGGGGCAGTGGGGAAGGAACAGGTGTCTGCAGCTACACTGGGGTCCTATATATGGGGTGTCGTGATCCCCTTAGTTGAACTACCATGCAGGTGTAGTTTTACAAGGGAGATCGACCTAAATGCCAGGAGCTGCATTTGGGTTACTGGGGGAGGGGCAGGGTGGAGAAGATTAAAAGAGTTGCATGGAGATGTCAGTGGTAAGTGAGAATTCTTTTTTGAGATACTTTTATATTAGATAGTCTATTCTGTTTAGCTGAAGCTACAAATAAAAGTACAAATAATTTGTTGAATGGGAGATCCTCTGTAAAAATTCCTCATTTTGTATAGAATAAACATAAACAAATTCATTTATATCAATATCTGATGTGAGTTCCCCTGCCCTCCCCCTGAGATATTTTTTTAACAAAGAAAGACAACTCTAATTTTCATTGAATAAAGAAATAACTTGAGTAAGAAAAGATATGGATGTAACTGATCATAAGAGACTATCAAACACTACATTCAGCATTTCTCAGTCACAGTATCTGCATCTATATATCTACATATTTACTGTAGAAACAATTCAGTCTGTTTCTGACTTTAATCACAGAAAATAAAACCAGAAATCACTTATATTTATCATTCAATCATGTATACAACATGAAGTTGTTCGTTTACATAGAAGAGGAACAAACTAGAATAAGCATGAAAGCCAGCCTGGACAAAAGAAATTATTTTCTCTGAAAGCACATAGAACAAATAATAATTGTGTGATCCACTCCAAAATCTCTTATTTAATCTGACTGGCCAAAAGCATGTCCTCTGTAAGATATTCTAGAAAGGTGTCGTGCACACTAAATTAGATATCTACTTTTTTATTTGAGATTCTTGTTATTGATTGGCTGAAATTATAGAAATAAATCTCCCCTCAATCTACTTTCAGAATTACAGGTACAAATTATTTGTTTAATACCTAGTACAAATGATGTATGTGAAATCTTCTACAAACATTCCTCATTTTATATTTACCTCTTAAAAATGTGGATGCTATGGCAAATTCTTTGTTTTGAATGGCTAAGCATTTTTTTAAGTAATTTTTCATTTATTAATGTAACTTTAAAGTTCTGTTCTGATACAAGTCCCAATGAATTATAATTTGATACAAATGATGTTTGTGTAAACACTGAAGAATTTAAGAAAATTAACAAAAATGTTAATTAAGAAGTAATTATTACCAGTTTGCTTTTTATAAAAAAAAAGAGTTTGTAGATACCAAAGGGGTAATGAAAATTATGTTAAAAAGAAATTTGTTAGATCGTATGGTAGTGGGATTTACAACTACCTATGCAAGTCAATGCCTATCACCACTGATGTTGTGAGTTCGAATCTTGATCAGGGCAAGGTGTACAACATTATGTGATAAAGTTTGTCAGTGACTTGCGACAGGTCAGTGGTTTTCTCTGGGTCCTCCGGTTTCCTCCACCAGTAAAACTGACTGCCACGATAAAACTGAAACACCATCAAAACAAACAAACAAAAACATAATTTGTTACATTTCGTGTTAAAATTATTAATATATATATAAATTTGTTACATTTCGTGTTAAAATTATTAATATATATATATATATGATTCCATTATATGTTTCATATCATTAATGGACTGGTCGATTGACTGAAGTTTGTCAAGGTAATGAGGAATAGTTTTTATCAATGGCTGATGCAATCGGTCAATTAAGTTATCGTCCATCAATTTTGGATCCATCACAAATCTGTCAACAATCAAACAGTTACAGTAGCTATTGCAAGGACTGTTGCACACTGTTGTGCTTGACTGCTCACTCTATTGGATTTGCTACAGGCACTTCAATAAAAAAATGACTGCGCTAAGCTAGTTTTATAGGCTGCAGCTTCTATTCAAAAAGGGAGATAACTCATTTTATTTACATTGCTCATGATAAAAACTCTTCCAAATTAAAGGACAATCAACAAATCAATGATGTAATCCAGGTATGTTTTATATTAGAGGGTTACCACCAGAGAGGACCAACACATCCAAATGAGGATACAGACAGATCCTACCCAGAGGGCTTCCATTAGAAAGAACCAACACATCCAACAGAGGAGGATACAGACAGACCCTACTCAGAGGGCTTCCATCAGATGAGACGACCACCAAACCATAAGAAATCAAAAGAGGAAACCAACAGACACTACATCAGAGAGGAACCAGCAGCTCCAGACCAGAGATTATCAACAGACACAACAGCTGAGCAAAATACATTAATAAAGGTGATTTATTGTAAAGCAGCTTACTTAATTAGGTTAGGTTTATACAGGATTCTGGTTTATTCAGGGTTTGGTTAAGATGGGTGTATATATATAATATATGTACATTGTCTGACAATATCATATTTATTTGTATGAGCTTTAGAAATGGGAATAAAAGCAAGCTTCTGGTGAGTACAAAAGTATCATCCCCTATTGACCATTGGGATATGTATTCATCGGTACATTATTCATGTAGCCTGCCTGAGTCGGGTCAATTTCCAATAAAGTTTGTGTTTAGCTTATATTTTGGATATACAGTGGAACCTGTGCGATCTGACATCTGAGTTTTAACTAATTGATTGGCAGGTAATTAGAAGCTCATTAGTAATGGTTAAAAGTAAGTTTACAAAGAATATATATGTAATAATCAAAATTTACAGTTAACTGTTTTCACTTTCTTTGTAAAGAACATGGCTACAACCATTATCTGATATATTATGAAATTGTTCTAAGCTTGTGTACACAAATGAATTATGATTTGAATTTATTGGTTAGAGACTCATTAATAAGGGTTAAAGTAAGTTTACCAAGAATATAATAATTAAAATTTTTCAGATAACTGTTTTCACTTTCTTTGTAAAGGGTATGGCTACAACCAAAAATTATCTGATCAGATTATGAAATTGTTTTAAATACATTAATTGTGTATCAATTAAATATTAAATGTATTTTCATCTACATTGTACACAATCCCTTTACATTGTAGTTCCAATTATCTAAATCATCCTACATAATCAAACATACACAATTTCTTCTCTTGTTAAATTTGGGCAAATGTCTGTTAACTAAAAAGAAAACCTGAGTTTTCCAACACCCTGTACAATCCGACACATTTCTCTGGTCCCTTGGTGTGTCGGATTAGACAGGTTCCACTGTTATTCATTTTCAGTATAATTGTCTTGAGTTGAAGGCTGAAATGGTGTATGACCAATTCCAACATACAGTCGACTATTATATATTCCATACAATTGAACACTGACACTATGTAGATAGTTTTTGTCTCTATGCTTATTAATGTCAAACAATTACTTTCTTCTTCCTTTCATAGTCTTTTCATTAATGTTCTGTGTTTCACACATAACTTTATTTCTTCTTTTTTTTTGTAGACTTGATGCACTAAGAGCAGGAATATTGCAGCAAAGAAGTATTTTCGTGAAACTTCTGTATTCTATTGGTGAAGAACTCATTTTGACATGAACTGAGGTATTTATTTTTTATGGTTTATGTCTTCTTTTCTCTAGCTCTTTTTATAGAGTATACATTTATTGAGATATGTACCTACATTTGGTGCTTTTTAATTTTTTTTTACTATCCCAAGGGCCCGGGTGGCTCATTGAGTTAGGTAGTTGGATTACCTAACAACTCATACAAGACTATCACCAATACGGCATGGGTTCGCACCCAGCTTTGTAAATTACAAAAAGGGTGTACTCGACTCGCAACCGCAAGTGATAAAGTTTAACAGTTGCTTGCCCATGGTCGGTGGTTCTCTCACGGTACTCCGGCTTCTTCCACCACTAAAACTGGTCGCCATGCTATAGCTGAAATATTGCTGAAAGTGGCATTAAACACCAAAAATCAATCAATCAATCAATCTACTATCTCAACCATTTTCTTCATTGTCTAAATCCCACAATAATAGACCCTCACACTGTGGATAGGCTTGCCTGTGCTCGTATAACATGTAATTCCACATTTCCTCTATTTTTATGCAAACTGTCCTATGTAAATGTTAATCAGTTCTGAAATTTAAAAAATAGTCACTAAATTATCCTTGAATTAATGCCAATTTATATGACCGGAAAAAAATTGAAATTAGAGCTACCTCCCATTAACTAGTACAGATTTTTTACACATATACTTGGAGTCTTAAAGAGTCATTAGCTACGATTTTGACCAAAATAATTATATGTTTTGGAAATTGGTAGATAACTTTAAAATGATGAAATAAAGGTGAATGTTTCACATTAAACAGCTTATCGTACCTCTTTTCGCCTTTTGAGAACGAAAATTACCATCAATTTGTTATTTCTTTGCAAGCAAATAATTTGACCTCGCTTTCTCCATATGCAACTGACCTTACTAGTGACAGGTAAAAACAAATAATTTGTATTTTGTCGCTTATTAACTGCAAACTTGCATGGTTCTTTGTCCGTAATTAACGCCGACTAAAAGCAGATTCACCGAAAATAGAAAATAAGTGCATTGTTGTACTGATTTAATGACGATTCGGCAAACTCTGTAAACAATGCCGATAATTAATAAGATGGCGTCCATTTCTTGATCGATCTCAAAACACGAGCAGTTGCACCTTTTTTCTCCAATGGGCATACATTTCATAACATTTATAAGTTACTGAAACACGTTTTATTAAGGCATCAATCATATCTGATAGTTTTTATGGGTAACAAAAATTTACGATTTTGGCAGATAATGCCCCTTTAAGAAAGATGGAATTTTTATCTGTGTTAACTATATATATATATATATCAATATTTTATACTTTGAATTAAACATATTGAGCATGCAATTTCTTTGCAGGAAAAGGGTGAAAAAAGGGGGCATCACGTTTAAGATAACGAAGTAAGAGAGGATAATCCATTAGTTATAGCAAACAATTTCTTGAACTGAAATTGAAATAAAAAAAAGTAGGATAAATGTTTCTAGAAAAAAAACTGGCTTTTATATGTAGGATAATTTAAATGAATACATCTGTAAGACACTCACCATTTCAGATGTACTTTAATCGAGTGCTGAGGTTCTTAGTTATTATTTTTTATATAATTAGATTTATTTTTTTTATTTTTGGTGTTTTAACGCCACATTCAACAATATTTCAGCTATATCATGGCGACCGATTTTAGTGGTGGAGGAAGCCAGAGAGAACCACCGACCATGGGCAAGCAACTGGTAAACTTTATCACTTGTGGCTGCGAGTCGAGTGCACCCTTTTTTGTAATTTACAAAGCTGGGCGCGAACCCACGCCGTATTGGTGATAGGCTTGTATGAGTTGTTAGATCCAACGACCTAACTCATTGAGCCACATGGGTCCCGTATTTTTTATATTTCTTATATAAAGAAAAAATTAACTCAATAAAAGTTATATAATATTCAAATTTGTTTACCTCAATGAAAAAAATAAGTGGTCATCGGTTTAAAAATATAACTTAGATTTCACCTGCGTCTATGAATCACTTGAAACAGAGACACATACCAAAGTCATAACATGCATTGGTGCATTACATTTGTGCACAGAAAAACATGACATTTGGACGTTTGGACATTTCTTTGCAGTAAAAACAGATTAGGTATGGGTATAGATTAATTCAATAAGTCTTGTGTACCACACTACCCTCTGTCCAAGTCCCCTGTTAACCAATGGTAAAGTGGATGTTGGATTTCAAACAGGATAAGAACAACTGTTTCCTTTTTTTTTTGGACAATCAAAAAAAATCGGTCTTCCAAACTGACTACATTCATTTAGTATATACTGAGTAGATTTTATAATTTGCCATCACATAAACACAGTTAATACAGCTAAATCAGATTAAATCTTTTTTTTTTTATTTATTTAAATTATGTATACATAATACATTAATATATGTATGCAAAAACCCTGTAAAAATGTTTTTTGAAAATAGGTTCAGAAGTGGTCAAGTTGATTATTTTGGGGTTCAGAAAGAGGTTGGTTGGTTTATGGTGTTTAATGCCACTTTCAACAATATTTCAATTAATATATCTTGGTGGTCAGAATGAGGTAACATGGCATTCAAATAGAAGTAAAAACAAATAAATGAGACATGTACACTAATATCTGTCCAGCCAAATGCATTTTGTTGTTTTCGTCCATGCATATTATATTGTTTGTGTCTTTCAGGTGATTCATAGGCAATGTGCCAACATGCATGTTACCTGGAACACTCCTTCCTAAGTATAAACATTTACAAGTAAATTATTCTTTTTTTAAACAAGAAAACATTTTTTTCATTGAAGTAAGAGTTTAACAATTATTACTTGCTCTTACCTCTGATGTTTGTTTTTTAAATAAATTTTTATAATTAAAGACACAAGCAAAAACCAAACAAAACAAAAAAGAATTTCAGTATCAGTGAGTGCCTAGCATGCCGTATTCATTTAAATTATTTTGTCGAAAAATTATTCTAATTGTTTTTAATTTATATTTGATTTTAAGAAATTATTTGCTATATAGCAAATCACTACCTCACCGACACCATTACCTGTCTTTTCTGCAATAGCAATTGCACCCATACACAAAAGTGATTTTATTTTACCTTACAAAACATGGTTAATATTACATTTATATAGTGATTTTTTTTTTAAAGTATTTACATTTGTTTATTATGTTCATAAACCTATAGTGAAAAGTAAACTTATAATAGTGGAAGTCGAAAATATCCTCCTGCAAAAACGATAGCTCACATAGAAAAACAAGATAATGTGGAATAACACTTGGATGAAACTGTCCTTGGATAGTCCTTAACAAAATTAATATTTTTTTGCGTAGATCGGAAATCAAAGATGGCCACCATGATTGACATAGTGCCCTACATGAAAATTAATAAATTTCAAAAACTAAGCTCTTGATTGACCCAAACCTGTACAGCAATAATCATTGGATAGCCCCTTAGAGTGTCATAATTTTTCCTATTTGTCAAAATTTCAAGATGGCTGCCACTGCATGACATAATTTAACATAGGACCATATGTGAAAATAAATAAAATGATTTTTTTAAACTAGATTTGACTGAGCACAAATAGACCATTTAAGCTTTTCTGAGTTTGATTCTAAAATTATACATTCAACAGGTGTTTAAAGCTGGCGATCATGTCCCCTTTCATGCAAAATTCAGTGAAAATTATATGTACCAGTTATTTATCCAATGATTTGTAAAAAAAATTATGTAGCAACTTCTGAATTTTCTAGTTGCTATACAACTAGCCTCAAATTCTGTTACAAAGTTCAACTATTTACAAATTATACTGAAAGTCCTTTCCATTGCCTTTGCTAGCTTTCACCATACCCCCCCCCCCCCCCCCCCTCCCCACTCCACTGCCTCTTGGAGCGATTATTTGTTGTCACTCATCAGGGGGACAATGACATTAACTAGACCTCGTACCATTTTGGCAGTCATAAGGGAAATTCAAATAGTTTTTTTAAAAAAGTATTAAAACATATTATTTTAGAATCATAATACGAAAAGCCTGACTGACTGGCTCATAGTGGGTAGTGTGTTTGTGGAATACCACACTTCCTGCATGTTAAAGACCTCTTTTTTAGAATTCAAGTAAAGAGTAAATACAGTCAAACCTGTATTAAGAAGCCACCTTTGAGACAAGGAAAAAGTCACCTCATAAGACAGGTGACCTCTTAAAAGAAGTTCAATTCTTATGACTTTTTCTATGACAGGACAAGAAAAAAGGTGACCTTTTAATACAAGTGTCTGCTTAATAGAGGTGACCACATAGTAGCAGGCACAATAGACTAAATTGTTTGTCCTACCTTTCCAGTGGCAGTTAAAAGTTGTTGATCAATCCCTTCCTTCATTTCTATATGCGTGAAGGTTTTATATATTGCTGAGCTTGTTCTCATCCTAATAATATCTGAAATTCTGCTCGTTGGACATAATTAAAATATAGATAGCAAATATAGTGTGCACAACACATCTCCAGAACAACCCCCACCAAGTACGCTCAAAATCAAAAGATTCAAAAACCAAATAATTTAATGTTTTGGGAGCAATAAAACCAAAGGGCCTAAACAGGATAGCCAAAATTGGCTACAGTAACCTATGCATGAGGGAGGGGACCCTTAGTAATTAATAATGAATCAATCAACGCATTTGTAAAGTGCTTTTCTTAAAACTATAAAACTGATTGAACCAAAACTGAACATTTATGATAAATGGATATCAAACAAATAATTTATAACCAGATGAATAATTTTAATACCTCATATGTGAAAGTATACAATATGGCATATCTAATATTTAGGCATTGGTCAGATGATTTGATATTGTCATTTAAAAACTAAAAGTAAAATGCTGAAAAAATTTAAAAGATGAATTACCTCCCTTTTTTGATAATTTCATGTCGTAATATAATTCAAGTTACAGATAGTGTAATATTTTGTTAATTGCTTGTTGAAGACTAATTATAATTTATATTTATCTTAATTAAAATACTTCGTATAAACAAATGGGACAACTTTTGCTCTCATCATTGATTATCATTTGTGAATGATGTACTGATGATACATGATTTTTTGAAAAATTAATCATTAAATTTATAGATTTGCTGTACATATACAAAACTGTATGTAAAGAACAACTAATCTAAAATTAAGGTATTGTCAATATTCTTTGAAACTGTAATTAGATAATATAATTATGCAAAATTATCAAATTTTGAATTTTTTTATAAGTTGAGTTACCTCCCCTTCCTGATAATTTTGAGCAATAATAAAAATGAATTTATGGTATATTCTGACTCCAAAATGATTTTTTTCATCTTTTTATTTTGAAATAATCATAATTTACTAGAGTTTTACAATATTTTAATCTAAGTTTATGATTTTAAAGATATTGGTTTTGGACCCTTAAGACTTGACCATTTTTGTCTTGGTGAAAAGCAAATTTTTCTGAAAGTTTTAAAAACAATAACTGCTATTATATATCTCTTATTGGTTTCATTTTTTTGTATTGCGGATATTGCATATAGGCCTTTAAAGGAATAATATGGAAAATAGTCTTCTATGTGATTTTATAGTAAAAATTATTCATTTAAAATGCTGCCCATTCTTATACAACTATTGTGGCTTTAATCCCTTTTTCATAGTAATTTTTAGAATATTTCTTTAAAGTAAAACATATTAATTTTCTATATTCTCATAGAAACGATATTAGTTAGTAGGTATATTTAGAAATACAGCTTTAATTGTTTATTGAAAATAATATTACAGTGTCATAATATGGCAGTAAATGTCTTTTGTCTACAAAATTACTGCAAAAAATGACTGATCGAAACTTTGGTCAAGCATATCTCAAAAACTTCATAATCAATCATTTTGAAATTTTGTATGCTTGTTTACTGTATTTATTTGTATCCATAACTTTTTCATTATTTTTCAGCAACAACAGCTAAGAAAGACCAGACTTCTACCACCATAGATACCATGAAAGACAAGTGGCCCACACAAGAAGTAGACCAAGACCAACTAGCAATCAACAGACAGAAAACATACATATACTTTTTAAGAAAGTGAATCAATGGGCCACGCAGGTTGTTTTTATTGAGAATTTAATTGAACTTTAAAGAGCACATTAGAGGAAATCAATAGATTTGACAGCCTCTACACCAGTGGAAACTTAGTACAAGATGACATACTAGTATAATGTATATCAGAGGATTACCATAAGAGGAGACCAACAAACATTACACCAGAGAATATCAAAGCGAGAAGACCAAAAGACTGGCACAAGAGAGTTAACAACAGATCTTAGAACAGAGGCTGACCAACAGACTGGCACAAGAGAGTTAACAACGGATCTTAGATCAGAGGCTAACCAACAGACTGGCACAAGAGAGTTAACAACGGATCTTAGATCAGAGGCTAACCAACAGACTGGCACAAGAGAGTTAACAATAGATCTCAGTTCAGAGGCTAACCAACAGACTGGCACAAGAGAGTTAACAACAGATCTTAGTTCAGAGGCTAACCAACAGACTGGCACCAGAGAGTTAACAACAGATCTTAAATCAGAGGCTAACCAACAGACTGGCACCAGAGAGTTAACAACATGTCTTAGTTCAGAAGCTAACCAACAGACTGGCACAAGAGAGTTAACAACAGATCTTAATTCAGAGGCTAACCAATAGACTGGCACCAGAGAGTTAACAACAGATCTTAGATCAGAGGCTAACCAACAGACTAGCACCAGAGAGTTTTAACAACATATCTTAGATCAGAGGCTAACCAATAGACTGGCACAAGAGAGTTAACAACATATCTTAGTTCAGAGGCTAACCAACAGACTGGCATCAGAGAGTTAACAACAGATCTTAGATCAGAGGCTAACCAATAGATTGGCACAAGAGAGTTAACAACAGATATTAGTTCAGAGGCTAACCAACAGACTGGCACAAGAGAGTTAACAACAGATCTTAGTTCCGAGGTTAACCAACAGACTGGCACCAGAGAGTTAACATATCTTAGTTCAGAGGCTAACTAACATACTGGCACCAGAGAGTTTTAACAACATATCTTAGATTAGAGGCTAATCAATAGACTGGCACAAGAGAGTTAACAACATGTCTTAGTTCAGAGGCTAACCAACAGACTGGCACCAGAGAGTTAACAACAGATCTTAGACCAGAGGCTAACCAATAGACTGGCACAAGAGAGTTAACAACAGATCTTAGTTCAAAGGTTAACCAACAGACTGGCACAAGAAAGTTATTAACAGATCTTAGTTCAGAGGCTAACCAACAGATTGACACAAGAGAGTTAACAACATATCTTAGATCTGAGGCTAACCAATAGACTGGCACAAGAGAGTTAACAATATATCTTAGTTCAGAGGCTAACCAACAGACTGGCACAAGAGAGTTAACAACAGATCTTAGTTCAATGGCTAACCAACAGACTGGCACAAGACAGTTAACAATATATCTTAGTTCAGAGGTTAACCAACAGACTGGCACCAGAGAGTTAACAACAGATCTTAGTTCAGAGGCTAACCAACAGACTGGCACCAGAGAGTTAACAACATATCTTAGATCAGAGGCTAACCAATAGACTGGCACAAGAGAGTTAACAACAGATCTTAGTTCAGAGGTTAACCAACAGACTGGCACCAGAGAGTTAACAACAGATTTTAGATCAGAGGCTAACCAATAGACTGGCACAAGAGAGTTAACAACAGATCTTAGTTCAGAGGCTAACCAACAGACTGACACAAGACAGTTAACAGATCTAAGTTCAGATGCTAACCAACAGATTGGCACAAGAGAGTTAACAACATATCTTAGATCAGAGGCTAACCAACAGACTGGCACCAGAGAGTTAACAACAGATCTTAGATCAGAGGCTAACCAACAGACTGGCACAAAAGAGTTAACAACAGGTCTTAGATCAGAGGCTAACCAATAGACTGGCACAAGAGAGTTAACAACAGATCTTAGTTCAAAGGCTAACCAACAGACTGGCACAAGACAGTTAACAATATATCTTAGTTCAGAGGTTAACCAACAGACTGGCACCAGAGAGTTAACAACAGATCTTAGTTCAGAGGCTAACCAACAGACTGGCACCAGAGAGTTAACAACATATCTTAGATCAGAGGCTAACCAATAGACTGGCACAAGAGAGTTAACAACAGATCTTAGTTCAGAGGTTAACCAACAGACTGGCACCAGAGAGTTAACAACAGATCTTAGATCAGAGGCTAACCAATAGACTGGCACAAGAGAGTTAACAACAGATCTTAGTTCAGAGGCTAACCAACAGACTGACACAAGACAGTTAACAGATCTAAGTTCAGATGCTAACCAACAGATTGGCACAAGAGAGTTAACAACATATCTTAGATCAGAGGCTAACCAACAGACTGGCACCAGAGAGTTAACAACAGATCTTAGATCAGAGGCTAACCAACAGACTGGCACCAGAGGGTTAACAACAGATCTTAGTTCAGAGGTTAACCAACAGACTGGCACCAGAGAGTTAACAGATCTTAGTTCAGAGTCTAACCGACAGACTGGCACCAGAGAGTTAACAACATATCTTAGATCAGAGGCTAACCAATAGACTGGCACAAGAGAGTTAACAACAGATCTTAGTTCAGAGGCTAACCAACAGACTGGCACCAGAGAGTTAACAACAGATCTTAGACCAGAGACTAACCAATAGACTGGCACAAGAGAGTTAACAACAGATCTTAGTTCAAAGACTAACCAATAGACTGGCACCAGAGAGTTAACAACAGATCTTAGTTCAGAGGCTAACCAACAGACTGGCGCAAGACAGTTAACAACAGATCTTAGTTCAGAGGCTAACCAACAGACTGGCACCAGAGAGTTAACAACAGATCTTAGATCAGAGGCTAACCAACAGACTGGCACCAGAGAGATAACAGATCTTATATCAGAGGCTAACCAATAGACTGGCACCAGAGAGTTAACAACAGATCTTAGATGAGAGGCTAACCAACAGACTGGCACCAGTGAGTTACAAACAGATCTTAGATCAGAGGCTAATCAACAAACTGGCACAAGAGAGTTAACAGCAGATCTTAGTTCAAAGGCTAACCAACAGACTGGCACAAGAGAGTTAACAACAGATCTTAGTTCAGAGGCTAACCAACAGATTGGCACAAGAGAGTTAACAACAGATCTTAGTTCAGAGGTTAACCAACAGACTGGCACCAGACAGTTAACAACAGATCTTAGTTCAGAGGCTAACCAACAGACTGGCACCAGAGAGTTAACAATAGATCTCAGTTCAGAGGCTAACCAACAGACTGGCACCAGAGAGTTAACAACAGATCTTAGATCAGAGGCTAACCAACAGACTGGCACCAGAGAGTTAACAACAGATCTTAGATCAGAGGCTAACCAACAGACTGGCACCGGTGAGTTACAAACAGATCTTAGATCAGAGGCTAGACCAACAGACTGACACAAGAGATTTGACAACATATCTTAGATCAGAGGCTAACCAACAGACTGGTACAAGAGAGTTACAAACATATCTTAGATCAGAGACTTATAAACACTGGCACAAGAGAGTTGACAACATATCTTAGATCAGAGGCTAATCGCCAGACTGGCACAAGAAAGTACCCAACATATCTTAGATCAGAGGCTAACCAACAGACTGGCTCCAGAGAGTTAACAACAAATCTTAGATCAGAGGCTAACCAACAGACTGGCACCAGAGAGTTACAAACAGATCTTAGATCAAAGGCTAATCAACAAACTGGCACAAGAGAGTTAACAACAGATCTTAGATCAGAGGCTAGACCAACAGACTGACACAAGAGATTTGACAACAGATCTTATATCAGAGGCTAACCAACAGACTGGCACAAGAGAGTTGACAACATATTTTACATCAGAGAGTAATCAACAGACTGGCACAAGAGAGTTGACAACAGATCTTAGATCAGAGGCTAAACCAACAGACTGGCACAAGAGATTTAACAACAGATCTTAGATCAGAGACTAACCAACAGACTGACACCAGAGAGTTACGAGCATATCTTAGATCAGAGGCTTATCAACACTGGCACAAGAGAGTTGACAACAGATCTTAGATCAGAGGCTAAACCAACAGACTGGCACAAGAGATTTAACAACAGATCTTAGATCAGAGGCTAACCAACAGACTGGCACCAGAGAGATAACAGATCTTATATCAGAGGCTAACCAATAGACTGGCACCATAGAGTTAACAACAGATCTTAGATGAGAGGCTAACCAACAGACTGGCACCAGTGAGTTACAAACAGATCTTAGATCAGAGGCTAATCAACAAACTGGCACAAGAGAGTTAACAGCAGATCTTATTTCAAAGGCTAACCAACAGACTGGCACAAGAGAGTTAACAACAGATCTTAGTTCAGAGGCTAACCAACAGATTGGCACAAGTGAGTTAACAACAGATCTTAGTTCAGAGGTTAACCAACAGACTGGCACCAGACAGTTAACAACAGATCTTAGTTCAGAGGCTAACCAACAGACTGGCACAAGAGAGTTAACAATAGATCTCAGTTCAGAGGCTAACCAACAGACTGGCACCAGAGAGTTAACAATAGATCTCAGTTCAGAGGCTAACCAACAGACTGGCACCAGAGAGTTAACAACAGATCTTAGATCAGAGGCTAACCAACAGACTGGCACCAGAGAGTTAACAACAGATCTTAGATCAGAGGCTAACCAACAGACTGGCACCGGTGAGTTACAAACAGATCTTAGATCAGAGGCTAGACCAACAGACTGACACAAGAGATTTGACAACATATCTTAGATCAGAGGCTAACCAACAGACTGGTACAAGAGAGTTACAAACATATCTTAGATCAGAGACTTATAAACACTGGCACAAGAGAGTTGACAACATATCTTAGATCAGAGGCTAATCGCCAGACTGGCACAAGAAAGTACCCAACATATCTTAGATCAGAGGCTAACCAACAGACTGGCTCCAGAGAGTTAACAACAAATCTTAGATCAGAGGCTAACCAACAGACTGGCACCAGAGAGTTACAAACAGATCTTAGATCAAAGGCTAATCAACAAACTGGCACAAGAGAGTTAACAACAGATCTTAGATCAGAGGCTAGACCAACAGACTGACAAAAGAGATTTGACAACAGATCTTAGATCAGAGGCTAACCAACAGACTGGCACAAGAGAGTTGACAACATATTTTACATCAGAGAGTAATCAACAGACTGGCACAAGAGAGTTGACAACAGATCTTAGATCAGAGGCTAAACCAACAGACTGGCACAAGAGATTTAACAACAGATCTTAGATCAGAGACTAACCAACAGACTGACACCAGAGAGTTACGAGCATATCTTAGATCAGAGGCTTATCAACACTGGCACAAGAGAGTTGACAACAGATCTTAGATCAGAGGCTAAACCAACAGACTGGCACAAGAGATTTAACAACAGATCTTAGATCAGAGGCTAACCAACAGACTGGCACCAGAGAGATAACAGATCTTATATCAGAGGCTAACCAATAGACTGGCACCATAGAGTTAACAACAGATCTTAGATGAGAGGCTAACCAACAGACTGGCACCAGTGAGTTACAAACAGATCTTAGATCAGAGGCTAATCAACAAACTGGCACAAGAGAGTTAACAGCAGATCTTATTTCAAAGGCTAACCAACAGACTGGCACAAGAGAGTTAACAACAGATCTTAGTTCAGAGGCTAACCAACAGATTGGCACAAGTGAGTTAACAACAGATCTTAGTTCAGAGGTTAACCAACAGACTGGCACCAGACAGTTAACAACAGATCTTAGTTCAGAGGCTAACCAACAGACTGGCACAAGAGAGTTAACAATAGATCTCAGTTCAGAGGCTAACCAACAGACTGGCACCAGTGAGTTAACAACAG
The DNA here is from genome assembly GCA_963680875.1 of Bathymodiolus brooksi. Lineage (NCBI taxonomy): Eukaryota > Metazoa > Mollusca > Bivalvia > Mytilida > Modiolidae > Bathymodiolus > Bathymodiolus brooksi. The sequence continues at coordinate 20,261,451 of OY804576.1, forward strand.
ATCTTAGATCAGAGGCTAACCAACAGACTGGCACCAGAGAGTTAACAGATCTTAGATCAGAGGCTAACCAATAGACTGGCACCAGAGAGTTGACAACAGATCTTAGATCAGAGGCTAACCAACAGACTGGCACTGGTGAGTTACAAACAGATCTTAGATTAGAGGCTAGACCAACAGACTGACACAAGAGATTTGACAACATATCTTAGATCAGAGGCTAACCAACAGACTGGTACAAGAGAGTTACAAACATATCTTAGATCAGAGACTTATAAACACTGGCACAAGAGAGTTGACAACATATCTTAGATCAGAGGCTAATCGCCAGACTGGCACAAGAAAGTACCCAACATATCTTAGATCAGAGGCTAACCAACAGACTGGCTCCAGAGAGTTAACAACAGATCTTAGATCAGAGGCTAACCAACAGACTGGCACCAGAGAGTTACAAACAGATCTTAGATCAAAGGCTAATCAACAAACTGGCACAAGAGAGTTAACAACAGATCTTAGATCAGAGGCTAGACCAACAGACTGACACAAGAGATTTGACAACAGATCTTAGATCAGAGGCTAACCAACAGACTGGCACAAGAGAGTTGACAACATATCTTACATCAGAGAGTAATCAACAGACTGGCACAAGAGAGTTGACAACAGATCTTAGATCAGAGGCTAAACCAACAGACTGGCACAAGAGATTTAACAACAGATCTTAGATCAGAGACTAACCAACAGACTGACACCAGAGAGTTACGAGCATATCTTAGATCAGAGGCTTATCAACACTGGCACAAGAGAGTTGACAACATATCTTAGATCAGAGAGTAATCAACACACTTGCACCAAAGAGTTACAACCATATCTTAGATCACAGGCTAATCAACAGACTGACAGAAGAGAGTTGACAACATATATTAGATCAAAGGCTAATCAGCAGACTGGCACAAGAGAGTTGACAACATATATTAGATCAAAGGCTAATCAGCAGACCGACACAAGAGAGTTACCAATATATCGTAGATCATAGGCTAACCAACAGACTGGCACAAGAGAGTTACCAGCATATATTAGATCAGAGGTTAACCAACAGACTGACACCAGATAGTTAACAACAGATCTCAGATCAGAGGATAACCAACAGACAGGCACCAGAGAGTTAACAAAAGATCTCAGATCAGAGGATAACCAACAGACAGGTACCAGAGAGTTACAAACAGATCTTAGATCAGAGGCTAACCAATAGACTGGCACAAGAGAATTACACAAACAGATCTTAGATCAGAGGCTAACCATCAGACTGGCACCAGAGAGTTACAAGCAGATCTTAGATCAGAGGCTAATCAACAGACTGGCACAAGAGAGTTGACAGCAGCTCTTAGATCAGAGGTTAATCAACAGACTGTCACAGGAGAGTTGACAACAGATCTTAGATCAGAGGCTAACCAACAGCCTGGCACCAGAGAGTTACAAACAGATCTTAGATCATAGGCTAATCAACAGACTGTCACAGGAGAGTTGACAACAGATCTTAGATCAGAGGCTAATCAACAGACTGGCACAAGAGAGTTGACAGCAGCTCTTAGATCAGAGGTTAATCAACAGACTGTCACAGGAGAGTTGACAACAGATCTTAGATCAGAGGCTAACCATCAGCCTGGCACCAGAGAGTTACAAACAGATCTTAGATCATAGGCTAATCAACAGACTGTCACAGGAGAGTTGACAACAGATCTTAGATCAGAGGCTAATCAACAGACTGGCACAAGAGAGTTGACAGCAGCTCTTAGATCAGAGGTTAATCAACAGACTGTCACAGGAGAGTTGACAACAGATCTTAGATCAGAGGCTAACCAACAGCCTGGCACCAGAGAGTTACAAACAGATCTTAGATCATAGGCTAATCAACAGACTGTCACAGGAGAGTTGACAACAGATCTTAGATCAGAGGCTAATCAACAGACTGGCACCATAGATTTACAAACAGATTTTAGATAAGAGAGTAACCAACAGACCCCACACTAGAACAAAATACATCAAGAAAGGTAATTTGTTGTATAATCTAATTAATCAGTGTTTCTAGAATTTAAATGGAAAGGATTTTATGAAAAGATAGTTTAAACAGTGATGGTTAACAATTCCAACAATATCAACAAAATGAACAATCACGTCTCATCTTAACTCACTGAACACTAAAAAGACCATGACATATGATGTTGTAAATCCAGGTCCTGGCTTGGGACAGGCACAAACATGCAGTGAGGTTAAATCGGTTAATGGGACCCCCCCCCCCCCCCCCCCCCTCAACTCTTGATTTGAACAGTAATGATAACAATATCAACAATAACCTCTCACCTTTGAGTGTACATAAAAACAAACAAGGTATGAAACAGAAACAAGAAAAGTTTGAAGAAACCAAAATGATAATCATAAGTCGGAAATCAAAAAACAGACAATACAATGGCCAAAAGAAAAAAGAAAAAAAATGTTTAACATTTAAAAAAATAGTCAAAATAGAAATGACATTCTGTTCACTCAATTTACTAAAATATATTCCATATCTAGGAGATTAAAGCATTTTATTTTTGAAAAAAAAAACATGCATATATTTAATCTGAATAAAATCCTGTATTGAAACATTTTATTTATCAAGAAATTAGATATAGTGTTGAGTCATACAGTATTGTTAGTATAGAAATAAAAAGCTTCAACCATCTGTAAATTAAAGTTTCTAAACTTTTACCCCTATTGTGAATAAAGTAGAAAATGAACATTTAAAACCTTACAAGAATAATTTTATTATTTTTTTAGGGGAAATCAGTGTTACTGTGCACATCTTGTTTCAAATAGAACATATATATATATATATATATACGTCTGAAAATTAAACCAAACAGTGTTAGAATTAGATTTTAGAGCTGTCAAATTTTTGTTCTTCCCTCGACGGGATTTGAACCCACACCATTGATACACTGCAGCACCATTTGCTTAGCCTTATGTCCAGCGCCCTAGACCACTCGACCACATATATATATACATATATAATATCTAAGATGAGTAAAATATTCAATGGTTTTTTTTTTAAATCGTCAACAATCTGTAAATTAAATTATCTGAACTTATTCCCCAAATGTGGATAATGCAGATTATGAATATTGAAAATCTTACAAATATTGAAATACCAGTATACATGAAATTTACAAATATTCAAATACCAATATACCTGAAATTTACAAGAATTTGTTTAGATTTCTCATTTCATCTTTAAATAGAATGTATTTATTGTTGATATTAGAAAAAAAAAATTCCTTTTATAGATATTACCTATACAATTGAGGAGCAAAAATACTTTCTGATGAATATATAATATAGCATTATCATAGAGTTGACATGTCTAAAATAACATAAAACAGTGGATTTTTTTTCAAAATATATAGTTTGTCATTTTTTGCTTCTTTTTGCTGCCTTTAAACCCAGAATTCACAAGAAGGACATCTAGAACCCAAATATGTTATGGTTTCCTTTGTTTCAGGTTTTCTTACAAATGTATGTTAAAAAAAATTCATATATACATTTTTTTAGGGGGATCCATCGTGGTCGTGTGCCATCAGTGTCTATCACCACAAAAGTTGTGAGTTCGAACCCCGTCCATGGCAAGGTGTACTTGATACAACATTATCTGATAACGTTTGTCAGTGACTTCCAATAGGTCAATGGTTTTCTCTGGGTACTCTAGTTTCCTTTACTAATAAGTACAATTTCCAAACCGAAATGGTCAAAACATTTTGCATATGATTATAACTTTTTTGTTCATTTACTGTAGTTAACAAATTAGAATAAAATACCATCAAACATGCCTTCAAGGGCACCTCTATATAACAAATCACTTCCTGTAAAGGGCCGTCTCATTTTTCCCATTAATGAATAGAGCATATAATTTTAACCTGTATGTAAAGGGCAACTGCTCATAGTTGTATGTTCCCCTGAGTGGCCTTTATATAGTTTATGGTTATATAGTTACAATGTTGACACGGTATGATATCTATTATCAAGCAACTAGCATGATATTAACATAATATCAACATAATATCAACATGATATCAACATGATATTAACATAATATCAACATGATATCAACATAATATCAACATAATATCTCTATTTTTTAATGTGAGGTTTTAATGACGTCACATTGTCAATTCCTCAATAAACATATTATCGTTGGTATGTTTTGCTTGAAATTGACTTCTCATCGTATCTCACATCTCGGGTTTCGCCTCCAACGTGATATTGCTATGAGAAATCCATTCGTGCAAAGCAAATCATATAGTATATATTTACATTTCTTTAATTAAAATTATGTTAAAAATATAAATGGTCATATAAATTTATTACGTTTTGTGTTAAAATTTAAGAGTGAGTGATTGTTGTTTAAGGCCAACTCTGCAATTGTTTACTTAGCCATCACCAATCAGTCAGCAATTAATCAGTCGAATAGTTATGATTACTGTCCCAAGGACTGTATGTATGATTGTAGACCATATAAACAATTGAAGACTCGAGGGATCAGTTGTTGTTATTGATGTAAAATAGCAATGAAATTTAAAGAAAATGCATCAATTTTATGATAACAATTACATGTATATTACAGGGCAAATGTAATATCTAGAACGGACAGATGTAATGGTATAAATTTATTGGATGAACAGCGTTATCTCCCCTTGGACAGATGTAATGGTAAAACACAGGTTGAACAGAGCTACCTCCACTTGGACAGATGTAATGGTAAAACATAGGATGAACAGAGCTACCTCCACTTGGACAAATGTAATGGTAAAACACAGGATGAACAGAGCTACCTCTACTACAACAGATGTAATGAGGGAAAATCACACGATGTACATAGTTATCTTCACTTGGTTTAAGAACTATTTTTTTGAATGTATCAGTTATGTTTGATATTTTATTACTCTGGTCTATATTTGGTAAAAATATTTAACCTTTGAGACTTATTCTAGTTAAAAATGAAGTTCAATATTTGAATGAGAAATTTGACACACATGAAATGTTTTAATTAAAGGCAAGCATAATTTCTACAACAATTTCTCAATTTTTACTAGGAGTACAAAATAACAAAACTATTTATGAACCTTCTTTTTTTAACTTTAAAGATCACATTTCTACTTTTTAAATCTATAAAATGTTTGTCTCATTTGGGTTGAATTAATTGATTGCTTCTTAATTTTGTAAAAACAAATGTAATGATGAAGTTGATATGTATTAATTATAGTAAAAATATATACTGGCTGCTGTGTGTTCACTACTATCAGATGTCCTTATGAACAGGTAATGTGGTAAGAATGTCTACTTTGAAAAGAAATGAATCATATATGGATTGTTATGGTTTTCTATATACTATATCTTGCCTTATTATGCATCACATGCACATGCACTAAATAACCCTTCTCCTATATTAAAACGGTATAGCTCAACACTATATATAATTTCACTGAGATGTACTTTTCCCACTCACCAAATAACCCTCCTCCTATATTAAAACAGTATAGCTCAACACTAGATATAATTTCACTGAGATGTACTTTTCCCACTCACTAAATAACCCTCCTCCTATATTAAAATGGTATAGCTCAACACTAGATATAATTTCACTGAGGTGTACTTTTCCCACTCACAGCATAACCCTCCTCCTATATTAACAGTATAGCTCAACACTAGATATAATTTCACTGAGGTGTACTTTTCTCACTCACTAAATAACCCTTCTCCTATATTAAAACGGTATAGCTCAACACTAGATATAATTTCACTGAGGTGTACTTTTCCCACTCACAGCATAACCCTCCTCCTATATTAAAACGGTATAGCTCAACACTAGATATAATTTCACTGAGATGTACTTTTCCCACTCACTAAATAACCCTCCTCCTATATTAAAACAGTATAGCTCAACACTAGATATAATTTCACTGAGGTGTACTTCTCCCATTCACAACATAACCCTCCTCCTATATTAAAACAGTATAGCTCAACACTAGATATAATTTCACTGAGGTGTACTTTTCCCACTCACAGCATAACCCTCCTCCTATATTAAAACGGTATAGCTCAACACTAGATATAATTTCACTGAGATGTACTTTTCCCACTCACTAAATAACCCTCCTCCTATATTAAAACAGTATAGCTCAACACTAGATATAATTTCACTGAGGTGTACTTCTCCCACTCACAACATAACCCTCCTCCTATATTAAAACGGTATAGCTCAACACTAGATATAATTTCACTGAGATGTACTTTTCCCACTCACTAAATAACCCTCCTCCTATATTAAAACAGTATAGCTCAACACTAGATATAATTTCACTGAGGTGTACTTCTCCCACTCACAACATAACCCTCCTCCTATATTAAAATGGTATAGCTCAACACTAGATATAATTTCACTGAGGTGTACTTTTCCCACTCACAGCATAACCCTCCTCCTATATTAAAACGGTATAGCTCAACACTAGATATAATTTCACTGAGATGTACTTTTCCCACTCACTAAATAACCCTCCTCCTATATTAAAACGGTATAGCTCAAACACTAGATATAATGTCACTGAGGTGTACTTTTCCCACTCACAACATAACCCTCCTCCTATATTAAAACAGTATATCTCAACACTAGATATAATGTCACTGAGGTGTACTTTTCCCACTCACTAAATAACCCTCCTCCTATATTAAAACGGTATAGCTCAACACTAGATATAAATTCACTGAGGTGTACTTTTCCCACTCACAACATAACCCTCCTCCTATATTAACAGTATAGCTCAACACTAGATATAATGTCACTGAGGTGTACTTTTCCCACTCACAACATAACCCTCCTCCTATGTTAAAACAGTATAGCTCAACACTAGATATAATTTCACTGAGGTGTACTTTTCCCACTCACTAAATAACCCTCCTCCTATATTAAAATGGTATAGCTCAACACTAGATATAATTTCACTGAGGTGTACTTATCCCCACTCACAGCATAACCCTCCTCCTATATTAACAGTATAGCTCAACACTAGATATAATTTCACTGAGGTGTACTTTTTTCACTCACTAAATAATCCTCCTCCTATATTAAAACGGTATAGCTCAAACACTAGATATAATGTCACTGAGGTGTACTTTTCTCACTCACAACATAACCCTCCTCCTATATTAAAACAGTATATCTCAACACTAGATATAATGTCACTGAGGTGTACTTTTCCCACTCACTAAATAACCCTCCTCCTATATTAAAATGGTATAGCTCAACACTAGATATAATTTCACTGAGGTGTACTTATCCCCACTCACAGCATAACCCTCCTCCTATATTAACAATATAGCTCAACACTAGATATAATTTCACTGAGGTGTACTTTTCTCACTCACTAAATAACCCTCCTCCTATATTAAAATGGTATAGCTCAACACTAAATATAATTTCACTGAGGTGTACTTATCCCCACTCACAGCATAACCTTCCTCCTATATTAACAGTATAGCTCAACACATCTAATATCACTGAGCTCTATATTTCTCTTGGCACAGTATACCAGTTAAATGTTAACATTTTCATTTCAAATATTTTATTGATAAATCAATAGGATTGGATGTTAACATACTAACTGTTTACAAAATCACAAATAATACATGTATGGTTCATAGTGTATTTTGGTTGAGATTGTTCTTACCACAAAATTTGTTCATTGATATGAAAACTGATTACCAGGCTCTTTGTTGTATGACTTTGTGTTCTAATATTGTGGTTATGTTTATTTTGTATGTCTGTGTTGAACTTATGATGAATAGTAACATGTTATATTAAAAGTTGTCATGCTTTAATGTTAATTGACTTGTGGTTGGTTGTTTTTAATTATCATGATGTTGGTTCATTAGAGTAATTGTACAAGTTTTTATATTAGAAATACAACCTTTTCTTTATTTATTAACATGTCTAATTAATTAGTTCTCTATTCAGAAATAATTTGTCTAAATTTTGAACAAGATTTCAAGATTGTATTTTACCTAGGATATAATAAACTGTAACATGAGAAAACAATTAGATGATGACTTTCAAAATGTGCAAGACATATAATTAAATGTAGCAGTTGTGAATATACATGTACTATATATAATATTATATATCATACGGAAATATAATGAAGAAAATATTAGTGATATATAATAGTTTCACAATATTTGTCAGAAAAATTGATAGTTATTCAATACTTTTTTGTTGCATAACGACAACATTCAGTTTTATTAATGATGAATTTTTAACAAAATACTGTGAGATATACTTTTTTCTCTCCTATTTGGATAACCTCATTTTGACCTAAGAATAGATAATGAAATTCATCTCCATGATGTGCTATTTAGAATATTTATATGAAATGCAATAAATATTTGTAATGTAGGATTAGACGTTACAATATTATATTTAATACATAACTTCAGAATTATATGTTTTGTAACTGAATTTTAACAGACCCTACCTTTACAGCGTTAATGATTCAGTCAAAAGTTATTAAATTATTCTTTACTCTAGGTGTGTTCTATATGGTCCAATGTTAGTAAAGATGAGTTCGATCTGTCATTTGGCAAATATCAAATCTTGTTTCACTCATACATTCATGTCTTTGTTATTAATAAATATTGTAGGATTTCGTATATTTATTCAACTCTATATATATATTGTTTATATAAAGGAGAAGATATTATAGGTTGTAATACTTGTATCTGATCATATTGTCAAGTTTTTGGACAATGAAATATTTTTAAACTAACATTTTATTGGATCAGTATGTAATCACGTGACCTTTTAATAGAATTATGCAGAAATAGAATGGTTGATTAAAACAAATTGATAATCTTAAAGATTAATATACAGTTGTGAATGTTAGATTTTATGCACAAACGTGTGTCCATTTTTGCCAGGATGCATACGATTGCATGGTAAATTGTGAGAAGGGAAAAGAGGTTCTTATTTAGTGTAATCAACTATTGTTCATATGACACCTGTCAAACTTCCTTAAAGTAAAAAAATAATATTATATACATGTAGAAGTTATTCATGGTATATTACAGAAGTTTTTAAGAATTTTTTACTAATGTTTCCATATTTTGAATCTTAGTCATCTTCTGCAGAGTATACCTATTTTGTGTTTTCCCAGAAACTTTACAGACCATATTTATACATATTAACATTGTGCACCTCAATTCACAGAGACATTCAAGACTATTTTTCTATTTTTGTTGTTGAAATTTTCATTTTAGTCACATTTTCATAAGAAGATACATAGTCGCCATGATATTGCTGAAAGTGGCGTTAAAACACCAAAAATAAAAAAAAATGTTAACAGTCCCTCTCACAGTTTTAAGCATAAGGTGTCCATCAGCAGTTTATGTAATCAGCTCCTCTCACAGTTTTATGCATAAGGTGTTCACCAGTAGTTTATGTAAACAGCTCCTCTCACAGTTTTAAGCATAAAGTGTCCACCCGTAGTTTATGTTAACAGCCCCTCTCACAGTTTTAGCCATAAGGTATCAACCAGTAGTTTATGATAGATAGCAGCTCCCCTTAAAGTTTTAAACATAAGGTGTACATCAGTGGTTTATGTTAACAGCCCCTCTCACAGATTTAAGCATGATGTGTCCACCAGTAGTTTATGTTAACAGCCCCTCTTACAGTTTTAAGCATAAGGTGTCCATCTGTAGTTTATGTTAGCAGCCCCTCTCACAGTTTTAAACATAGGTGTTCATCAGTAGTTTATGTTAACAGCCACTCTCACAGTTTCAAGCATAAGGTATCCACCAGTAGTGTATGTTAAGAGCAAATCTCACAGTTTTAAACATCAAATATCCACAAGTAATGTTAGCAGTCCCTCTCACAGTTTAAATATAAGGTGTCCATCAGTAGTTTATGTTAACAACTCCTCTCATAGTTTTAACCATAAGGTGTCCATCAGTGGTTTATGTTAACTATCCCTCTTACAGTTTTAAACATAAGATGACAACCAGTAGTTTGTGTTAACAACCATTCTCACAGTTTTAATATAAGGTGTCCACCAGTGGTTTATGTTAACAGCCCCTCTCACAGTTTTAAGCATAAGGTTCCACCAGTAGTTTATGTTAACATCCCCTCTCACAGTTTTAAGCATAAGGTTTCCACCAGTAGTTTATGTTAACAGACCCTCTCACAGTTTTAAGCATAAGGTTTCCACCAGTAGTTTATGTTAACAGCCCCTCTCACAGTTTTAAGCAATATCTATCCACAAATAGTTTATGCTCACATCTCATCTCACATTTATAAAAATAAGGTGTCCATCAATAGTTTACGTTAGCAGCCCCTCTCACAGTTGTAAGCATAAGGTACCCATCAGTAGTTTATGCTAACAGCTCATCTCACAGTTGTAAGTATAAGGTGTCCATCAGTAGTTTATGTTAATTGCCCTCTCATAGTTTTAAACATAAGTTGTCCATCAGTAAATTATGTTAACAACCCTTCTTACAGTTGTAAATATAAGGTGTCCATCAGTAGTTTTTGTTAACAGTCCCTTTCACAGTTTTATACATAAGGTGTCCATCAGTAGTTTATGTTAATGGCCGCTGTTACAGTTTTAAGCATAAAGCATCCAGCAGTAGTTTATGTTAGCAGCCCCTCTCACAGTTTTATACATAAGATGTCCATCAGTACTTTATTTTAACAGCCCATCTCGTCGTTTTAAGCATAAGGTATCCACCAGTGGTATACATTTGTTTGTTAACAGTCCCATTCACAGTTTTAAGCATAAGGTGTTCATCAGTAGTTTATGTTAACAGACCCTTTCACAGTTTTAAGCATAAGGTGTCCATCAGTTGTTTATGTTAACAGCCCCTTTCACAGTTTTTTGCATAAGGTGTCCATCAATAGTTTATATTAACATCCCCTCTCACAGTTTTGAACATAAGGTGACAATCAGTAGATTATGTTAACGACCCCTCTCACAGTTTTAAGCATAAGGTGTCCATCAGTACTTTATGTTAACAGCCGCTCTCACAGTTTTAAGCATACGGTGTCCATTAGTATTTTAGGTTAACAGCCCCTTGCACAGCTTTATGCATACAGTGTCCATCAGTAGTTTATGTTAGCGGCCCCTCTCACAGTTGTAAGCATAAGGTTTCCACCAGTAGTTTATGTTAAGAGCCATTCTCACAGCTTTAAAGATAAAGTGTCCATCAGTAGTTTATGTTAGCAGCCCCTCTCACAGTTTTAAACATAGGTGTTCATCAGTAGTGTATGCTAACAGCCACTCTCACAGTTTTAAGCATAAGGTTTCCACCAGTAGTTTATGTTAAGAGCCCCTCTCACAGTTTTAAGCAATATGTATCCACAAATAGTTTATGCTTACATCTCATCTCACATTTATAAAAATAAGGTGTCCATCAATAGTTTACGTTAGCAGCCCCTCTCACAGTTGTAAGCAAAAGGTACCCATCAGTAGTTTATGCTAACAGCTCATCTCATAGTTTTAAACATAAGTTGTCCATCAGTAAATTATGTTAACAACCCTTCTCACAGTTTTAAATATAAGGTGTCCATCAGTAGTTTTTGTTAACAGTCCCTTTCACAGTTTTATACACAAGGTGTCCATCAGTAGTTTATGATAATGGCCGCTGTCACAGTTTTAAGCATAATGCATCCAGCAGTAATTTATGTTAGCAGCCCCTCTCACAATTTTATACATAAGATATCCATCAGTACTTTATTTTAACAGCCCCTCTCACCGTTTTAAGCATAAGGTATCCACCAGTGGTATACATTTGTTTGTTAACTAAAGTCCCTTTCACAGTTTTATGCATAAGGTGTCCATCAATAGTTTATGTTAACATCCCCTCTCACAGTTTTGAACATAAGGTGACAATCAGTAGATTATGTTAACGGCCCCTCTCACCGTTTTAAGCATACAGTGTCCATTAGTATTTTAGGTTAACAGCCCCTTGCACAGTTGTATGCATACAGTGTCCATCAGTAGTTTATGTTAGCGGCCCCTCTCACAGTTGTAAGCATAAGGTTTCCACCAGTAGTTTATGTTAAGAGCCCTTCTCACAGCTTTAAAGATAAAGTGTCCATCAGTAGTTTATGTTAGCAGCCCCTCTCACAGTTTTAAACATAGGTGTTCATCAGTAGTTTATGCTAACAGCCACTCTCACAGTTTTAAGCATAAGGTATCCACTAGTAGTTTATGTTAACAGCCACTCTTACCGTTTTAAGCATAATGTGCCCGTCAGTAGTTTATGCTGACAGCTCCTCTCACAATTGTAAACATAAGGTGTCTATCAGTAGTTTATGTTAATTATCCTCTCATAGTTTTAAGCATAAGTTGTCCATCAGTAAATGATGTTAACAACCCTTCTCACAGTTTTAAATATAAGGTGTCCATCAGTAATTTTTGTTAACAGTCCCTTTCATAGTTTTATACATAAGGTGTCCATCAGTAGTGTATGTTTATGGCCGCTGTCACAGTTTTAAGCATAAGGCATCCAGCAGTAGTTTATGTTAGCAGCCCCTCTCACAGTTTTATACATAAGATGTCCATCAGTAGTTTATTTTAACAGCTCCTCTCACCATTTTAAGCATAAGGTATCCACCAGTGGTATACATTTGTTTGTTAACAGTCCCTTTCACAGTTTTAAGCATAAGGTGTCCATCAGTAGTTTATGATAGCAGCCCTTTTCCCAGTTTTATGCATAAGGTGTCCATCAGTAGTTTATGTTAACAGCCCCTTTCCCAGTTTTATGCATAATGTGTCCATCAGTAGTTTATGTTAACAGCCCCTTTCACAGTTTTAAACATAAGGTGTCCATCAGTAGTTTATGTTAACAGCCCCTTTCCCAGTTTTATGCATAAGGTGTCCATCAATAGTTTATGTTAACATCCCCTCTCACAGTTTTGAGCATAAGGTGACAATCAGTAGATTATGTTAAAGGCCCCTCTCACAGTTTTAAACATAAGGTGTCCATCAGTAGTTTATGTTAACAGCTGCTCTCACAGTTTTAAGCATAAGGTGTCCATTAGTATTTTAGGTTAACAGCCCCTTGCACAGTTTTATGCATACATTGTCCATCAGTAGTTTATGTTAACGGCCCCTCTCACAGTTGTAAGCATAAGGTTTCCACCAGTAGTTTATGTTAAGAGCCCTTCTCACAGCTTTAAAGATAACGTGTTCATCAGTAGTTTATGCTAACAGCCACTCTCACAGTTTAAAGCATAAGGTATCCACGAGTAGTTTATGTTAACAGCCACTCTTACAGTTTTAAGCATATGGTGTCCATCGGTCGTTTATACTAACAGCCACTCTCACAGTTTTAAGCATCACATATCGACTAGTAATGTTAACAGTCCCTCTCACAGTTTAAATGTAAGGTGTCCATCAGTAATTTATGTTAACAACCCCTCTCATAGTTTTAACCATAAAGTGTCCATCAGTAGCTTATGTCAACTATCCCTCTCACAGTTTTAAACATAAGGTGACCATCAGTAATTTATGTTAATGGCCCCTCTCACAGTTTTACATATAATGTATCCACCAGTGGTATATGTTAACGGCCCCTCTCACAGTTTTAAGGGTAAGGTGTTTATCAGTAGTTTATGTTAACAGCACCTTTCACTGTTTTATGCATAAGGTGTCCATCAGTAGTTTATTTGAACAGACCCTCTCGCAGATTTAAGATAAGTCCATCAATAGTTTATGTTAACAGCATCTCTAGCGGTTTTAATCATAAGGTGTCCATCAGTAGTTTATGTTAGCAGCCCCTCCCACAGTTTTATGCATAATATATACATCAGTAGTTTATTATAACATGCCCTCTCACAGTTTTAAGGATATGGTATCCACCAGTAGTTTATGTTAGCATCCCCTCTCACAGTTTTGAACATAGGGTGACAATCAGTAGTTTATGTTAACGTCCCCTCTCATAGTTTGAAACAGAAGGTGTCAATCATATGTTAACAGCCCCTTTCCCAGTTGTATGCATAAGGTGTCCATCAGTAGGTTATGTTAACAGCCCCTTTCACAGTTTAAACATAAGGTGTCTATCAGTAGTCTATGTTTACAGCCCCTCTCACAGTTTTAAGCATAAGGTGTCCATCAGTAGTTTATTTTAGCAGCCCCTTTCACAGTTTTATGCATAAAGTGTCCATCAATAGTTTCTGTTAACAACCCCTCTCACAGTTTTAGACATAAGGTGTCCATCAGTATTTTATGTTAGCGACCCCTTTCACAGTTTTATGCATAAGGTGTCCATCATTAGTTTGTGTTAGCAGCCCCTCTCACAGTTTATATTACACGGTGTCGATCAGTAGTTTATTTTAGCAGCCCTTCTCACAGTTTTAAGCATTAGGTGGCCATCAATATTTGATGTGAACAGACCCTCTCAGTTTTAGGCATAAGGTGTCCATGAATAGTTGATGTTAACAGACCCTCTCACAGTTTTAATAGTTTATGTTAACAGCCTCTCTCAGTTTTAGGCATACGGTGTCCATCAATAGTTTATGTTGACAGCCCCTCTCAGTAAGCATAAGGTATCCATCAGTAGTTTATGTTGACAGCCCCTCTCACAGTTTTGAACATAAAGTGTACAAAGTGTACATCAGTAGTTTATGTTAGCAGCCCCTCTCACAGTTTTGAACATAAGGTGACAATCAGTAGATTATGTTAACAACCCCTCTCACAGTTGTGAAGCATAAGGTGACCATCAGTAGTGTATGGTAACAACCCCTCTTACATTTTTAAACATAAGATGTCCATCAGTAGTTTATGTTAACAGCCCCTCTCACAGTTTTAAGCATAAGGTGCCCATCTGTAGTTTATGTTAACAGCCACTTTCTCAGTTTTAAGCATAAGCTATCCAGCGGTCGTTTATGTTAACAGCCCCTCTCACAGTTTTGAATATAAGGTGTCCATCAGTAGTTTATGTTAACATCCCCTCTCACAGTTTTGAACATAAGATGTCCATCGGTAGTTGATATTAAGAGCCCCTCTCAGTTTTAAGCATAAGGTGTCCATCAATAGTTTGTTAACAGCCCCTCTCACGGGTTTAAAAATAAAGTGTACATCAGTAGTTTATGTTATCAGCCCCTCTCACAGTTTTGAACATAAGGTATCCATCAGTAGTTTATGTTGACAGCCCCTCTTACGGTTTTAAGAATAAAGTGTCCATCAGAGGTTTATGTTAGCAGCCCCTCTCACAATTTTAAGTATAAGGTGTCCATCAGTAGTTTATGTTTACAGCCTCTTTCTCAGTTTTAAACAAAAGGTATCCAACAGTAGTTTATGTTAACAGCCCCACTCACAGTTTTAAGCATAAGGTGTCCATCAGTAGTTTATGTTTACAGCCTCTTTCTCAGTGTTAAGCAAAAGGTGTCCATCAATAGTTTCTGTTAACAACCCCTCTCACACTTTTATGCATAAGGTGTCCATCAATAGTTTATGTCAACAGCCCCTCTCACAGTTTTATGCATAAATTGTCCATCAGTAGTTTATGTTAGGGGCCCCTTTCACAGTTTTATGCACAAGGTGTTCACCAGTAGTTTATGTTAATATCCCCTCTCACAGTTTTAAGCATAAGCTGTCCATCATTAGTTTGTGTTAGCAGCCCCTCTCACAGTTTTAAGCATAAGGTGTCCATCAGTAGTTTATGTTAGCGGCCCCTTTCACAGTTGTATGCATAAGGTGTTCACCAGTAGTTTATGTTAATATCCCCACTCACAGTTTTAAGCATAAGGTGTCCATCATTAGTTTGTGTTAGCAGCCCCTCTCACAATTTTAAGCATAAGGTGTCCATCATTAGTTTGTGTTAGCAGCCCCTCTCACAGTTTTAAGCATAAGGTGTTCATCAATAGTTTGTGTTAACAACCCCTCTCACAGTTTTGAACATAAGATGTCCATCGGTAGTTGATATTAAGAGCCCCTCTCAGTGTTAAGCATAAGGTGTCCATCAGTAGTTTATTTTAACAGCCCTGCTCACAGTTTTAAACATAAGGTATCCATCAATAGTTGATGTTAACAACCCCTCTCACAGTTTTAAGCATAAGGTGTCCATCAGTAGTTGATGTTAACAGCCCCTCTCTCAGTTTTAATCATAAGGTGTCCATCAATAGTTGATGTTAACAGCCCCTTTCAGTTTTAAGCATAATGTGTCCATCAATAGTTTATGTTAACAGCCCCTCTCAGTATGCATAAGGTATTCATCAGTAGTTTATGTCGACAGCCCCTCTCACAGTTTTAAGCATAAGGTGTCCATCATTAGTTTGTGTTAACATCCCCTCTCACAGTTTTGAACATGAGATGTCCATCGGTAGTTGATATTAAGAGCCCCTCTCAGTTTTAAGCATAAGGTATCCATCAGTAGTTGATGTTAACAGCCCCTCTCTCAGTTTTATGCATAAGGTGTCCATCAATAGTTGATGTTAACAGCCCCTTTCAGTTTTAAACATAATGTGTCCATCAATAGTTGATGTTAACAGCCCCTTTCAGTTTTAAGCATAATGTGTCCATCAATAGTTTATGTTAACAGCCCCTCTCAGTAAGCATAAGGTATCCATCAGTAGTTTATGTCGACAGCCCCTCTCACGGTTTTAAGCATAAGGTGTCCATCATTAGTTTGTGTTAACATCCCCTCTCACAGTTTTGAACATGAGATGTCCATCGGTAGTTGATATTGAGAGTCCCTCTCAGTTTTAAGCATAAGGTATCCATCAGTAGTTTATTTTAACAGCCCTGCTCACAATTTTAAGCATAAGGTGTCCATCATTAGTTTGTGTTAGCAGCCCCTCTCACAGTTTTAAGCATAATGTGTCCATCATTAGTTTGTGTTAACATCCCCTCTCACAGTTTTGAACATAAGATGTCCATCGGTAGTTGATATTAAGAGCCCCTCTCAGTTTTAAGCATAAGGTGTCCATCAGTAGTTGATGTTAACAGCCCCTCTCTCAGTTTTATGCATAAGGTGTCCATCAATAGTTGATGTTAACAGCCCCTTTCAGTTTTAAACATAATGTGTCCATCAATAGTTTATGCTAACAGCCCCTCTCAGTAAGCATAAGGTATCCATCAGTAGTTTATGTCGACAGCCTCTCTCACGGTTTTAAGCAAAAGGTGTCCATCATTAGTTTGTGTTAGCAGCCCCTCTCACAGTTTTAAGCATAAGGTGTCCATCATTAGTTTGTTATAACATCCCCTCTCACAGTTTTGAACATAAGATGTCCATCGGTAGTTGATATTAAGAGCCCCTCTCAGTTTTAAGCATAAGGTGTCCATCAATAGTTTATTTTAACAGCCCTGCTCACAGTTTTATGCATAAGGTGTCCATCAATAGTTTATGTTAACAGCCCCTCTCACAGTTTTAAACATACGGTGTCCATCAGTAGTTGATATTAAGAGCCCCTCTCAGTTTTAGGCATAAGGTGTCCATCAATAGTTTCTGTTAACAACCCCTTTCAGTTTTAAACATAATGTGTCCATCAATAGTTTATGCTAACAGCCCCTCTCAGTAAGCATAAGGTATCCATCAGTAGTTTATGTCGACAGCCTCTCTCACGGTTTTAAGCAAAAGGTGTCCATCATTAGTTTGTGTTAGCAGCCCCTCTCACAGTTTTAAGCATAAGGTGTCCATCATTAGTTTGTTATAACATCCCCTCTCACAGTTTTGAACATAAGATGTCCATCGGTAGTTGATATTAAGAGCCCCTCTCAGTTTTAAGCATAAGGTGTCCATCAATAGTTTATTTTAACAGCCCTGCTCACAGTTTTATGCATAAGGTGTCCATCAATAGTTTATGTTAACAGCCCCTCTCACAGTTTTAAACATACGGTGTCCATCAGTAGTTGATATTAAGAGCCCCTCTCAGTTTTAGGCATAAGGTGTCCATCAATAGTTTCTGTTAACAACCCCTCTCACACTTTTATGCATAAGGTGTCCATCAATAGTTTATGTCAACAGCCCCTCTCACAGTTTTATGCATAAATTGTCCATCAGTAGTTTATGTTAGGGGCCCCTTTCACAGTTTTATGCATAAGGTGTTCACCAGTAGTTTATGTTAATATCCCCTCTCACAGTTTTAAGCATAAGCTGTCCATCATTAGTTTGTGTTAGCAGCCCCTCTCACAGTTTTAAGCATAAGGTGTCCATCAGTAGTTTATGTTAGCGGCCCTTTTCACAGTTGTATGCATAAGGTGTTCACCAGTAGTTTATGTTAATATCCCCACTCACAGTTTTAAGCATAAGGTGTCCATCATTAGTTTGTGTTAGCAGCCCCTCTCACAATTTTAAGCATAAGGTGTCCATCATTAGTTTGTGTTAGCAGCCCCTCTCACAGTTTTAAGCATAAGGTGTTCATCAATAGTTTGTGTTAACAACCCCTCTCACAGTTTTGAACATAAGATGTCCATCGGTAGTTGATATTAAGAGCCCCTCTCAGTGTTAAGCATAAGGTGTCCATCAGTAGTTTATTTTAACAGCCCTGCTCACAGTTTTAAACATAAGGTATCCATCAATAGTTGATGTTAACAACCCCTCTCACAGTTTTAAGCATAAGGTGTCCATCAGTAGTTGATGTTAACAGCCCCTCTCTCAGTTTTAATCATAAGGTGTCCATCAATAGTTGATGTTAACAGCCCCTTTCAGTTTTAAGCATAATGTGTCCATCAATAGTTTATGTTAACAGCCCCTCTCAGTAAGCATAAGGTATCCATCAGTAGTTTATGTCGACAGCCCCTCTCACAGTTTTAAGCATAAGGTGTCCATCATTAGTTTGTGTTAACATCCCCTCTCACAGTTTTGAACATGAGATGTCCATCGGTAGTTGATATTAAGAGCCCCTCTCAGTTTTAAGCATAAGGTATCCATCAGTAGTTGATGTTAACAGCCCCTCTCTCAGTTTTATGCATAAGGTGTCCATCAATAGTTGATGTTAACAGCCCCTTTCAGTTTTAAACATAATGTGTCCATCAATAGTTGATGTTAACAGCCCCTTTCAGTTTTAAGCATAATGTGTCCATCAATAGTTTATGTTAACAGCCCCTCTCAGTAAGCATAAGGTATCCATCAGTAGTTTATGTCGACAGCCCCTCTCACGGTTTTAAGCATAAGGTGTCCATCATTAGTTTGTGTTATCATCCCCTCTCACAGTTTTGAACATGAGATGTCCATCGGTAGTTGATATTGAGAGTCCCTCTCAGTTTTAAGCATAAGGTATCCATCAGTAGTTTATTTTAACAGCCCTGCTCACAATTTTAAGCATAAGGTGTCCATCATTAGTTTGTGTTAGCAGCCCCTCTCACAGTTTTAAGCATAAGGTGTCCATCATTAGTTTGTGTTAACATCCCCTCTCACAGTTTTGAACATAAGATGTCCATCGGTAGTTGATATTAAGAGCCCCTCTCAGTTTTAAGCATAAGGTGTCCATCAGTAGTTGATGTTAACAGCCCCTCTCTCAGTTTTATGCATAAGGTGTCCATCAATAGTTGATGTTAACAGCCCCTTTCAGTTTTAAACATAATGTGTCCATCAATAGTTTATGCTAACAGCCCCTCTCAGTAAGCATAAGGTATCCATCAGTAGTTTATGTCGACAGCCTCTCTCACGGTTTTAAGCAAAAGGTGTCCATCATTAGTTTGTGTTAGCAGCCCCTCTCACAGTTTTAAGCATAAGGTGTCCATCATTAGTTTGTTATAACATCCCCTCTCACAGTTTTGAACATAAGATGTCCATCGGTAGTTGATATTAAGAGCCCCTCTCAGTTTTAAGCATAAGGTGTCCATCAATAGTTTATTTTAACAGCCCTGCTCACAGTTTTATGCATAAGGTGTCCATCAATAGTTTATGTTAACAGCCCCTCTCACAGTTTTAAACATACGGTGTCCATCAGTAGTTGATATTAAGAGCCCCTCTCAGTTTTAGGCATAAGGTGTCCATCAATAGTTTCTGTTAACAACCCCTTTCAGTTTTAAACATAATGTGTCCATCAATAGTTTATGCTAACAGCCCCTCTCAGTAAGCATAAGGTATCCATCAGTAGTTTATGTCGACAGCCTCTCTCACGGTTTTAAGCAAAAGGTGTCCATCATTAGTTTGTGTTAGCAGCCCCTCTCACAGTTTTAAGCATAAGGTGTCCATCATTAGTTTGTTATAACATCCCCTCTCACAGTTTTGAACATAAGATGTCCATCGGTAGTTGATATTAAGAGCCCCTCTCAGTTTTAAGCATAAGGTGTCCATCAATAGTTTATTTTAACAGCCCTGCTCACAGTTTTATGCATAAGGTGTCCATCAATAGTTTATGTTAACAGCCCCTCTCACAGTTTTAAACATACGGTGTCCATCAGTAGTTGATATTAAGAGCCCCTCTCAGTTTTAGGCATAAGGTGTCCATCAATAGTTTCTGTTAACAACCCCTCTCACACTTTTATGCATAAGGTGTCCATCAATAGTTTATGTCAACAGCCCCTCTCACAGTTTTATGCATAAATTGTCCATCAGTAGTTTATGTTAGGGGCCCCTTTCACAGTTTTATGCATAAGGTGTTCACCAGTAGTTTATGTTAATATCCCCTCTCACAGTTTTAAGCATAAGCTGTCCATCATTAGTTTGTGTTAGCAGCCCCTCTCACAGTTTTAAGCATAAGGTGTCCATCAGTAGTTTATGTTAGCGGCCCCTTTCACAGTTGTATGCATAAGGTGTTCACCAGTAGTTTATGTTAATATCCCCACTCACAGTTTTAAGCATAAGGTGTCCATCATTAGTTTGTGTTAGCAGCCCCTCTCACAATTTTAAGCATAAGGTGTCCATCATTAGTTTGTGTTAGCAGCCCCTCTCACAGTTTTAAGCATAAGGTGTTCATCAATAGTTTGTGTTAACAACCCCTCTCACAGTTTTGAACATAAGATGTCCATCGGTAGTTGATATTAAGAGCCCCTCTCAGTGTTAAGCATAAGGTGTCCATCAGTAGTTTATTTTAACAGCCCTGCTCACAGTTTTAAACATAAGGTATCCATCAATAGTTGATGTTAACAACCCCTCTCACAGTTTTAAGCATAAGGTGTCCATCAGTAGTTGATGTTAACAGCCCCTCTCTCAGTTTTAATCATAAGGTGTCCATCAATAGTTGATGTTAACAGCCCCTTTCAGTTTTAAGCATAATGTGTCCATCAATAGTTTATGTTAACAGCCCCTCTCAGTATGCATAAGGTATCCATCAGTAGTTTATGTCGACAGCCCCTCTCACAGTTTTAAGCATAAGGTGTCCATCATTAGTTTGTGTTAACATCCCCTCTCACAGTTTTGAACATGAGATGTCCATCGGTAGTTGATATTAAGAGCCCCTCTCAGTTTTAAGCATAAGGTATCCATCAGTAGTTGATGTTAACAGCCCCTCTCTCAGTTTTATGCATAAGGTGTCCATCAATAGTTGATGTTAACAGCCCCTTTCAGTTTTAAACATAATGTGTCCATCAATAGTTGATGTTAACAGCCCCTTTCAGTTTTAAGCATAATGTGTCCATCAATAGTTTATGTTAACAGCCCCTCTCAGTAAGCATAAGGTATCCATCAGTAGTTTATGTCGACAGCCCCTCTCACGGTTTTAAGCATAAGGTGTCCATCATTAGTTTGTGTTAACATCCCCTCTCACAGTTTTGAACATGAGATGTCCATCGGTAGTTGATATTAAGAGTCCCTCTCAGTTTTAAGCATAAGGTATCCATCAGTAGTTTATTTTAACAGCCCTGCTCACAATTTTAAGCATAAGGTGTCCATCATTAGTTTGTGTTAGCAGCCCCTCTCACAGTTTTAAGCATAAGGTGTCCATCATTAGTTTGTGTTAACATCCCCTCTCACAGTTTTGAACATAAGATGTCCATCGGTAGTTGATATTAAGAGCCCCTCTCAGTTTTAAGCATAAGGTGTCCATCAGTAGTTGATGTTAACAGCCCCTCTCTCAGTTTTATGCATAAGGTGTCCATCAATAGTTGATGTTAACAGCCCCTTTCAGTTTTAAACATAATGTGTCCATCAATAGTTTATGCTAACAGCCCCTCTCAGTAAGCATAAGGTATCCATCAGTAGTTTATGTCGACAGCCTCTCTCACGGTTTTAAGCAAAAGGTGTCCATCATTAGTTTGTGTTAGCAGCCCCTCTTACAGTTTTAAGCATAAGGTGTCCATCATTAGTTTGTTATAACATCCCCTCTCACAGTTTTGAACATAAGATGTCCATCGGTAGTTGATATTAAGAGCCCCTCTCAGTTTTAAGCATAGGGTGTCCATCAATAGTTTATTTTAACAGCCCTGCTCACAGTTTTATGCATAAGGTGTCCATCAACAGTTTATGTTAACAGCCCCTCTCACAGTTTTAAACATACGGTGTCCATCAGTAGTTGATATTAAGAGCCCCTCTCAGTTTTAGGCATAAGGTGTCCATCAATAGTTTATGTTAACAGCCCCTCTCACTGGTTTAAAAATAAATTGTCCATCAGTAGTTTATGTTAGCGGCCCCTTTCACATTTTTATGCATAAGGTGTTCACCAGTAGTTTATGTTAATATCCCCTCTCACAGTTTTAAGCATAAGCTGTCCATCATTAATTTGTGTTAGCAGCCCCTCTCACAATTTTAAGCATAAGGTGTCCATCATTAGTTTGTGTTAGCAGCCCCTCTCTCAGTTTTAATCATAAGGTGTCCATCAATAGTTGATGTTAACAGCCCCTTTCAGTTTTAAGCATAATCTGTCCATCAATAGTTTATGCTAACAGCCCCTCTCAGTAAGCATAAGGTATCCATCAGTAATTTATGTCGACAGCCTCTCTCACGGTTTTAAGCAAAAGGTGTCCATCATTAGTTTGTGTTAGCAGCCCCTCTCACAGTTTTAAGCATAAGGTGTCCATCATTAGTTTGTTATAACATCCCCTCTCACAGTTTTGAACATAAGATGTCCATCGGTAGTTGATATTAAGAGCCCCTCTCAGTTTTAAGCATAAGGTGTCCATCAGTAGTTTATTTTAACAGCCCTGTTCACAGTTTTATGCATAAGGTGTCCTTCAATAGTTTATGTTAAACAACCACTCTCACAGTTTTAATAGTTTATGTTAACAGCCCCTCTCACAGTTTTAATAGTTGATGTTAACAGCCCCTTTCAGTTTTAAGCATAATGTGTCCATCAATAGTTTATGTTAACAGCCCCTCTCAGTAAGAATATTGTATCCATCAGTAGTTTATGTTGACAGCCCCTTTCACGGTTTTAAAAATAAAGTGTACATCAGTAGTTTATGTTAACAACCCCTCTCACAGTTTTGAACTTAAGGTGACAATCAGTAGATTATGTTAACAGCTCCTCGCACAGTTTTAAAAATAAAGTGTACATCAGTAGTTTATGTTAACAGCCCCTCTCATAGTTTTGAACATAAGGTGTCCATCAGTAAATTATGTTAACGACCTCTCTCACAGTTGTGAAGCATAAGGTGTCCATCAGTAGTTTATGTTAACAACCCCTCTCACATTTTTAAACATAAGGTGTCCATCTGTATTTTATGTTAACAGCCCCTTTCTCAGTTTTAAGCATAAGGTATCCAGCAGTAGTTTATGTTAACAGCCACTCTCACAGTTTTGAATATAAGGTGACAATCAGTAGATTATGGTAACAGCCCCTCTCACAGAATTAAGCATAAAGTATACATCAGTAGTTTATGTTAACAGCCCCTCTCACAGTTTTGAACATAAGGTGTCCATCGGTAGTTTATATTAACATCCCCTCTCACAGTTTTAAACATACGGTGTCCATCAGTAGTTGATATTAAGAGCCCCTCTCAGTTTTAGGCATAAGGTGTCCATCAATAGTTTATGTTAACAGCCCCCTCTCACTGGTTTAAAAATAAAGTGTACATCAGTAGTTTATGTTATCAGCCCCTCTCACAGTTTTGAACATAAGGTATCCATCAGTAGTTTATCTCACGGTTTTAATAATAAAGTGTCCATCAGTAGTTTATGTTAGCAGCCCCTCTCACAGTTTTAAGCATAATGTGCCCATCAGTAATTTATGTTAACAGCCCTTTTCACAGTACGTGTCCACCAGTATTTTGTGTAATACAATAAGAGGGTAATTTTTTGCTCTCAATTGTTTTTGTTGCTAGATATTTTAAGAACACGTTTTTGTTTGTATTGTAATAGGATTTTGTATTACAATTAAACTTGTTATTGTTTCTTAAAAGATTGTATGAAGAAATTATCTGTGTCAAATCTAGTAACAATTTCAATTTTGCAATCACTTGTCATCCGTTGTGTGTCCTTAATTTTTTTCCATTATCCTTCACTACCGCATTTTAAGTCACAATGAGCTCAAATTTGTGACACATATATTCCAGATTTTCCGTTGGGTGGACTCTAATTTAATATACAGATTGTACAACTTAGGCTTATTTTGATTTTTAAAATCATACCAAAGTCTTCTCCTCAGAAACAATTGATTCAAATTATACTAAATGGAGAAATCAGAAAGAGTTTGAGTTTTAACTTATTTGGATTTATATGTTTCGAATTTTTGTGTAATATTTTGAAATCTGAAAATGAAAACAGGCGAGCGATTGCATGATTATTGGATACTGTGAACCACTGGTTTTTAATATCCATGGTTACTTATTATGGGTATATGTGTAATTGAATTATGGAAACTAATGCTTTTCTAGAGTTTTTCTCCTCATAGGGTTTTGTCTCTAGTTTTTAATGCAAAGTTTCCTCAGTTTTGATATATGATATATGATAAAGACTTGTATATTGTATTAATATTTGATTGTAAAGGTTAACTTGCTTTATATTTCACCTAATGTTCCCAATGTTTGTACACAGCATTAACATTTGATATAAAACATATATGTTTTCTATATTGCTTTATTATAATTTCAATTGAAATGCATTAACATGTATTTGTGTGCTTAAGGGTTAAGGTTATTGTGTTTAATGCCACTTTCAATAATATTTCAGTTATATTTTGGCAGACAGTTTTATTGATCGGTGAAACCGGAGAAAACTATCGACCTGTTGCAAGTCTTTAGGAAACTTGATCACATAATGTTGTATTGAGTACACCTCGCCACGAGCGGGATTCGAACTCAAAACTTAAGTGATGATAAGCACTGATTGCACAGATAGTAAATCCAACTACTATACAACGCGACCATGATGGCTCCTTATTTGCTGAAGAAATGTTTGAAGATACCAAAAGGGGTAATTAGAAGCCGTTAATTGAAGGACAGACATTATAATGGCCAAAAGAAAAAGGACAAAAGGACAAACAATGATACACAAAACATTACACAGAAAACTAAAGATTAAGACAAATGAAACCCACTACAAATCGGGGAAATATTCCGATGCTCCGGAAGGATAAGCAGTTCCTGCTCTAGATGTGACACCTGTCTTGTTACTATATGTTCATATATAGTGAGTTGTGTATACAAAAAATAATGCAATTAAAAAACATTCTGAATATTTAACACTGATCCATTGAGATTCAGTATAACTAACCATGATATTATACTGTTTACATTCATAGAGGTTAACATGATCGCCTCAAGTGGAGTTGATTGGGAGTTCGAGCCCCGGTCAGATCAATCCAAATGACTATAAAATTGGTGTTTTTGCTTCTTCTCTAAACTTGCATCAATAAGAAGTAAGAGCAAAGGCTGGTGGGCTCGAAATCAGAATAATGTGTCCGAATGGAGTGACATATACAGACTAGTTTTGGTGTGTCAACACTATTAAAGTCCAGGTAAGGGTGTTGGTCTAGTACAAAGAGGATATCATCATTAAGTCATCGAAATGTACCTAAACAGCAATTAATCAACCATTTATAGGATTCCATTTGTTTACTTTGTTTTTTTTTTAATTCATGCACATTACAGAACAATATTATTTATACTTTAATTGTGAAAAGAAAGTTTAAGTACCAATATCAACAAAACGAACAATCACCCTTCAGTTAAATTGAACACACTGAACACTGATATGACGTTGGAAATCCAGGTTCTGGCTTGGTGTAGGCACAAACATGTGGCGGGTTTAAACCTGTTACTGGGATCCCAATCCTCCCTTCTTGATAACTGGATCTCCAACGGCAATACATATATAAACAAACGATAAAAAAAACCTGCACAGATTCGCTACCACTCGATGAAGACCACATACTATCACAAAAATGGATGACAACATAATCATGGACAGTACAATAGTAGGGACAATGAATGCTTAGTGTATTGGCAACAAAGATGCAATTACACAGAATACACCAGAAATTTTTTTATGATAAATACGCACTTCGTATTCATAGTGTAAAAAACGATGCGGAATATATATTCCTGCTAACAAAATCAACTCCCCCACTTGTCCTATTTATGTCTGTATTAAAGACTTAAAAGTTGTTTAAATGGCATGGCTTAGTTACCTCCTGATCACGATAGTACCATCCAGTTAACTCCATACGTGTAGTAAGACTAATAGGTTCTTACACGAGTCCCTGTTGAAGATCTGGGATTTCTTCCACGAGTGTGAGAAATGCCGTCTTTTCACGAGTTCATTGTAACGGAACGAGTGGAAAGACGCTGAATTTCTCTCACGAGTGGAAGAAATCCCAGATCTTCAATAAGGACGAGTGCAAGTACCTGTTTCTTCCGTTTCAACTTAAAAACAAAGCATGTCCATTTCATTCATTCATTGGCATGTCAATGTCATGTTTACTACACAAAATATTACAACGCCACGTGCAATGCAGTAAATACACACTTATTTAAAACTGCATTAAATCTATTAGGGAAAATCAGTTAAAATTCAGGTGATATTGATATTTGAAGCTTTTTTAGATCTACTAAGACGACAATTTATATTACTACAGCAGTCGTAGAAGCGGACTTCATTGATTATACTCGGCCGATTGGATTGGCTGACAATGCCATGTAAGACAAGGTCACGCGCAGCTGTCTTTATGGCTTGTCTTACATAGAAAACGCATCAAAACGGAAGAAACATGGTTTAGTTACGTCCTGATCACGATAGTACCATCCAGTTAACTCCATACGTGTAGTAAGACACATGGTTTAGTTACGTCCTGATCACGATAGTACCATCCAGTTAACTCCATACGTGTAGTAAGACACATGGTGTAGTTACGTCCTGATCACGATAGTACCATCCAGTTAACTCCATACGTGTAGTAAGACACATGGTGTAGTTACGTCCTGATCACGACAGTACCATCCAGTTAACTCCATACATGTAGTAAGACACATGGTTTAGTTACGTCCTGATCACGATAGTACCATCCAGTTAACTCCATACGTGCAGTAAGACACATGGTTTAGTTACGTCCTGATCACGACAGTACCATCCAGTTAACTCCATACATGTAGTCAGACACATGGTTTAGTTACATCCTGATCACGACAGTACCATCCAGTTAACTCCATACGTGTAGTAAGACACATGGTTTAGTTACGTCCTGATCACGATAGTACCATCCAGTTAACTCCATACATGTAGTAAGACACATGGTTTAGTTACGTCCTGATCACGATAGTACCATCCAGTTAACTCCATACGTGTAGTAAGACACATGGTGTAGTTACGTCCTGATCACGATAGTACCATCCAGTTAACTCCATACGTGTAGTAAGACACATGGTTTAGTTACGTCCTGATCACGATAGTACCATCCAGTTAACTCCATACGTGCAGTAAGACACATGGTTTAGTTACGTCCTGATCACGACAGTACCATCCAGTTAACTCCATACATGTAGTCAGACACATGGTTTAGTTACATCCTGATCACGACAGTACCATCCAGTTAACTCCATACGTGTAGTAAGACACATGGTTTAGTTACGTCCTGATCACGATAGTACCATCTAGTTAACTCCATACGTGTAGTAAGACACATGGTTTAGTTACGTCCTGATCACGACAGTACCATCCAGTTAACTCCATACGTGTAGTAAGACATATGGTTTAGTTACGTCCTGATCACGATAGTACCACCCAGTTAACTCCATACGTGTAGTAAGACACATGGTTTAGTTACGTCCTGATCACGACAGTACCATCCAGTTAACTCCATACATGTAGTAAGACACATGGTTTAGTTACGTCCTGATCACGACAGTACCATCCAGTTAACTCCATACGTGTAGTAAGACACATGGTTTAGTTACGTCCTGATCACGATAGTACCATCTAGTTAACTCCATACGTGTAGTAAGACACATGGTTTAGTTACGTCCTGATCACGACAGTACCATCCAGTTAACTCCATACGTGTAGTAAGACATATGGTTTAGTTACGTCCTGATCACGATAGTACCATCCAGTTAACTCCATACGTGTAGTAAGACACATGGTTTAGTTACGTCCTGATCACGACAGTACCATCCAGTTAACTCCATACATGTAGTAAGACACATGGTTTAGTTACATCCTGATCACGACAGTACCATCCAGTTAACTCCATACGTGTAGTAAGACATATGGTTTAGTTACGTCCTGATCACGACAGTACCATCCAGTTAACTCCATACATGTAGTAAGACACATGGTTTAGTTACGTCCTGATCACGACAGTACCATCCAGTTAACTCCATACGTGTAGTAAGACACATGGTTTAGTTACGTCCTGATCACGATAGTACCATCTAGTTAACTCCATACGTGTAGTAAGACACATGGTTTAGTTACGTCCTGATCACGACAGTACCATCCAGTTAACTCCATACGTGTAGTAAGACATATGGTTTAGTTACGTCCTGATCACGACAGTACCATCCAGTTAACTCCATACATGTAGTAAGACACATGGTTTAGTTACATCCTGATCACGACAGTACCATCCAGTTAACTCCATACGTGTAGTAAGACACATGGTTTAGTTACGTCCTGATCACGATAGTACCATCTAGTTAACTCCATACGTGTAGTAAGACACATGGTTTAGTTACGTCCTGATCACGACAGTACCATCCAGTTAACTCCATACGTGTAGTAAGACACATGGTTTAGTTACGTCCTGATCACGATAGTACCATCCAGTTAACTCCATACGTGTAGTAAGACACATGGTGTAGTTACGTCCTGATCACGATAGTACCATCCAGTTAACTCCATACGTGTAGTAAGACACATGGTGTAGTTACGTCCTGATCACGACAGTACCATCCAGTTAACTCCATACATGTAGTAAGACACATGGTTTAGTTACGTCCTGATCACGATAGTACCATCCAGTTAACTCCATACGTGCAGTAAGACACATGGTTTAGTTACGTCCTGATCACGACAGTACCATCCAGTTAACTCCATACATGTAGTCAGACACATGGTTTAGTTACATCCTGATCACGACAGTACCATCCAGTTAACTCCATACGTGTAGTAAGACACATGGTTTAGTTACGTCCTGATCACGATAGTACCATCCAGTTAACTCCATACGTGTAGTAAGACACATGGTTTAGTTACGTCCTGATCACGATAGTACCATCCAGTTAACTCCATACGTGTAGTAAGACACATGGTGTAGTTACGTCCTGATCACGACAGTACCATCCAGTTAACTCCATACGTGTAGTAAGACACATGGTTTAGTTACGTCCTGATCACGATAGTACCATCCAGTTAACTCCATACATGCAGTAAGACACATGGTTTAGTTACGTCCTGATCACGACAGTACCATCCAGTTAACTCCATACATGTAGTCAGACACATGGTTTAGTTACATCCTGATCACGACAGTACCATCCAGTTAACTCCATACGTGTAGTAAGACACATGGTTTAGTTACGTCCTGATCACGATAGTACCATCTAGTTAACTCCATACGTGTAGTAAGACACATGGTTTAGTTACGTCCTGATCACGACAGTACCATCCAGTTAACTCCATACGTGTAGTAAGACATATGGTTTAGTTACGTCCTGATCACGATAGTACCACCCAGTTAACTCCATACGTGTAGTAAGACACATGGTTTAGTTACGTCCTGATCACGACAGTACCATCCAGTTAACTCCATACATGTAGTAAGACACATGGTTTAGTTACGTCCTGATCACGACAGTACCATCCAGTTAACTCCATACGTGTAGTAAGACACATGGTTTAGTTACGTCCTGATCACGATAGTACCATCTAGTTAACTCCATACGTGTAGTAAGACACATGGTTTAGTTACGTCCTGATCACGACAGTACCATCCAGTTAACTCCATACGTGTAGTAAGACATATGGTTTAGTTACGTCCTGATCACGATAGTACCATCCAGTTAACTCCATACGTGTAGTAAGACACATGGTTTAGTTACGTCCTGATCACGACAGTACCATCCAGTTAACTCCATACATGTAGTAAGACACATGGTTTAGTTACATCCTGATCACGACAGTACCATCCAGTTAACTCCATACGTGTAGTAAGACATATGGTTTAGTTACGTCCTGATCACGACAGTACCATCCAGTTAACTCCATACATGTAGTAAGACACATGGTTTAGTTACGTCCTGATCACGACAGTACCATCCAGTTAACTCCATACGTGTAGTAAGACACATGGTTTAGTTACGTCCTGATCACGATAGTACCATCTAGTTAACTCCATACGTGTAGTAAGACACATGGTTTAGTTACGTCCTGATCACGACAGTACCATCCAGTTAACTCCATACGTGTAGTAAGACATATGGTTTAGTTACGTCCTGATCACGATAGTACCATCCAGTTAACTCCATACGTGTAGTAAGACACATGGTTTAGTTACGTCCTGATCACGACAGTACCATCCAGTTAACTCCATACATGTAGTAAGACACATGGTTTAGTTACATCCTGATCACGACAGTACCATCCAGTTAACTCCATACGTGTAGTAAGACACATGGTTTAGTTACGTCCTGATCACGATAGTACCATCTAGTTAACTCCATACGTGTAGTAAGACACATGGTTTAGTTACGTCCTGATCACGACAGTACCATCCAGTTAACTCCATACGTGTAGTAAGACATATGGTTTAGTTACGTCCTGATCACGACAGTACCATCCAGTTAACTCCATACGTGTAGTAAGACATATGGTTTAGTTACGTCCTGATCACGATAGTACCATCCAGTTAACTCCATACGTGTAGTAAGACACATGGTTTAGTTACGTCCTGATCACGACAGTACCATCCAGTTAACTCCATACATGTAGTAAGACACATGGTTTAGTTACGTCCTGATCACGACAGTACCATCCAGTTAACGCCATACGTGTAGTAAGACACATGGTTTAGTTACGTCCTGATCACGATAGTACCATCTAGTTAACTCCATACGTGTAGTAAGACACATGGTTTAGTTACGTCCTGATCACGACAGTACCATCCAGTTAACTCCATACGTGTAGTAAGACATATGGTTTAGTTACGTCCTGATCACGACAGTACCATCCAGTTAACTCCATACGTGTAGTAAGACACATGGTTTAGTTACGTCCTGATCACGACAGTACCATCCAGTTAACTCCATACATGTAGTAAGACACATGGTTTAGTTACATCCTGATCACGACAGTACCATCCAGTTAACTCCATACGTGTAGTAAGACACATGGTTTAGTTACGTCCTGATCACGATAGTACCATCTAGTTAACTCCATACGTGTAGTAAGACACATGGTTTAGTTACGTCCTGATCACGACAGTACCATCCAGTTAACTCCATACGTGTAGTAAGACATATGGTTTAGTTACGTCCTGATCACGACAGTACCATCCAGTTAACTCCATACGTGTAGTAAGACACATGGTTTAGTTACGTCCTGATCACGACAGTACCATCCAGTTAACTCCATACGTGTAGTAAGACACATGGTTTAGTTACGTCCTGATCACGATAGTACCATCCAGTTAACTCCATACGTGTAGTAAGACACATGGTTTAGTTACGTCCTGATCACGACAGTACCATCCAGTTAACTCCATACGTGTAGTAAGACACATGGTTTAGTTACGTCCTGATCACGACAGTACCATCCAGTTAACTCCATACGTGTAGTAAGACACATGGTTTAGTTACGTCCTGATCACGACAGTACCATCCAGTTAACTCCATACGTGTAGTAATACACATGGTTTGATTGATTGATTGATTTTTAGTGTAAGACATATGAAACTTTCTATTAAATCAGTTATATTCATTTATTCGCTCACGTCAGATACAGCTTTCTAGTTGTCACAACATAATGTGTATTGTGATTAAAAAAGTTAGTAATTGAAATCTTTGCTTGTTTAATATATATATTTTTTATTTAGAAAGCTACTCCTTTACAACGGGGGCAACCTCTACCGGGGTAGCAGAAGTTGTGTCTAAAAGTACATATTCAAAGTTCATCATTTACATATTGCATTAAAATTAAAATCAATATAAATACATTCAAAATATAACAGCTTGTTACTAAGTCTGCAAGTAGAGCACTGTCAGCTTTATACGCAAAATTTATTTCATGTGGTGGAATGACTTATTAAACAACATTATTAAGAAAAAACTGGTAGAACGTGCTAATGTGGGTCACGGGTCACTGTAATCGGGTGGCTGTATCGAGAAACAGATACGGTGTTGAACAAACTGTTGAGACTCATAAAAAATTTATAAATGCAATAAAATCTTATGTTTGTCTTCAAGAAATATGATAGACAAAACCCTGTGTGAAGTTTTATGACGAAATATCTCCGATTTCTATGTAAATTTACGAGTAGAAGTTGCAGATGTATCGAGAAACAGATACGGTGTTGAAAAAACTGTTGATACTCATAAAATATTGATAAATGCAATACAATTTTATGTTTGTCTTCAAGAAATATGATAGACAAAACCATGTGTGAAGTTGTATGACGAAATATCTCCGATTTCCATGTAAATTTACGAGTTGAAGTGGGGAAACATCCACAGGTAATTTTAGCGATGTATTTTTATCTTGGACAAGAATAATGAGCGCCTGATTGGATGACCGATTTAAAACACACTGACTCCGCATGGTAAAAAGATGCATGTAAAAGCAATCTATGTTATATTTATTCATTTGTTTGATTCTGGAATATTGTTGATCATTGATTTAAACAAGAAAAAAGGGAAAAAGGGGGGTGTGAATTTTATTTGTGAATTTTACAGTTAAATAAATGTTGTTTCGACAGTTTAAAGAGAAAAATAAAAATTTGTTGCATCTAAAGCTTAAATCAGCGTTAAAAATTGAACAAATATCAGTGGTTTTGTAAATGAGATTTATTTTAAATAGAAAATCTGAATTTATTATTTATTAATTTATTATTAATGATACAATTGTATATCCCTTGGGAGGGGAGGGGGGCTATGCTGAAAATTTGAAATAAAAACACAGGACCGGACTTTAAGCAAAAATAATAATCCAGGATTAGTTTTTTATTAAAAAAATCCAGGACTCCTGTGTCCATGAATTTTTTTTTTTTTCAGTTAATAATATGAAATATTGACATCTATACTTGCCTTTTGGACAGCACATTTCTGTGTCCACACTTGTGATGTTTATAATACACTACAAATCTTTAGTTGAGCCTGTACTTTATTATGGCACTGGTTTCTGGGGTCATACGAACTGGAGGGAGGTATAAACTGTGCAAAACAAGGCATGTAGAATGTTTCTCGGCTGTTAGTTTAAATATATTTTATTAATTAATTCAATATAACATTACAATATTCAGCTATATACATTACATAATAAGAAGTAATTCATAGGATTGGGAAACAAGTTACAAGAACTTATATTAATCCCTATCCGTAGGAATAAATTTCATTTATAATATACTGTGAATCTCTAAGGGGAGAAGCAAATAGAACTAACTAATAATACTTCTCGGCTGTTGCGTCAAATGTTACCAGTCAAGGAGATATGGGATATTGTAGTTTCAAGTCAATTCAATCAATAGAAACATTTCGTCGTTTCTTACGACTGCGCATCACATGTGATACAAGATTAACTTATAAAATCCACATGTGGAGTATGAACATATCTAGGTCATGGAACAAAGAATGTATTGAAAAGGCTAATAACCTATATATTATGGATATAATAAATAGTCCTTATTTCAATAGACATAAATTGCATAATATAAAAGCTAAACTTTGTAATATTAACAATACAGAATGGGTAAATAACTTGTTTTGATGATAGAAACGAACCAAATGGTAATAAGTTACGTACTTATAGAAAATTTAAAAGATTTTTAAATGTTAGTTCATATGTAAATGTTTTAAATAGACAACATAGACGTATTTTATCAAATTTTAGAAGTGGCTGTTTACCATTAGCAGTAGAGACAGGTCGATACACCAGGCCAAAAATTCCATTAAATGAACGGAAATGTATATTTTGTAACACAAATTCTGTTGAAGATGAAATTAATTTTTTATTAGATTGTGATTTTTATTCAGATTTACGATATGCTTTAACAGAAAATGCTTGTATTTTATTGGAAAATTTTGAAAATCTCATTTTAGAAGATAAATTCCTTTTTATCATGTCAAATGAAGAAATCCAACCTTTTCTTAGCAAAAACTTTATATAATATGTTTTATAGAAGAAAGTATTGTTTGCAATAACTTGTATTTTAATAAATCATAAATATCTTAGGTATGTGATGTATATATTGACAGTGTCTCATATAAGCCATATGTGGCTGGGTACTAATATTATAATTGATACAATTTTATTGTGTACGTTTTTAATTGTTTTAAACATGTACAGATGTATGAAATGTTTTATATTGGTATGTGACACTATAATAAAATAAAGTATTTAGTATTCATATATGTAATATTTGGTATTAAAATAATACAATAGCACATGTTCGGACGTGTAAACCAGAACTATCAGAGAAAAAATGGTATTAACCTTAAAGAACTAATAGATAGATTTAATTGAATAATAGTATTCATTTTCAAATTTTTCAAACACTTTTTTTAACCGTACTTAATTCTAAACGGCAAACAATGTGATGATATACTTCAGTACATTTTTACCGACTATTAAATAACAATATTGTCAGTGTGCGGGTGGAGACAAGTCCAATATCGCTTTTTCATAATATGGAAATATTTAGGGAAATGGTGTGAAGCAAAATGTTTAATGTGTAACGATTGTAGCTAGGAACCTGTGAGAATTTTTTATTTTTGATAAACTGATAACAAGCCTTGAAATAAGAAATCCCATGGAAAGTGGTTGTCGATAGATAATTGTTTTACCATCAAGTATTTCATATATATTTATGATGAGAACAAGTTTACAACCATATGATAAATCATGTAGGTAAAATGTGTGTCGCGGCCATGGGTCTATGTATGATTGTTTTGATTGCCACTAGAAAAAGACGAGATGGTAGATATTATTTTGCCTTGTGACAGGCCAACAACAACACTCCTAATAAACTTGCTATCAGAATCTGCAGTAAGTTGTCTTTTATGTGTAAGGAGTGTGTCCTTTACATCCCGGGTGTAGGGGCGTACTAAATTCGTTCCTCACAGCTTTCTGATGTTCCTTTCACACAAAGTCGGTGTTTTCCTAAAGGAAGCCATTTGTTATTTTATCTACTAGTATGCCAAATTATTTTATTATATTTTATGTAAATTTCCTGTCTTCTTATGGTTAAGGAGCGTGTGCCAATTTAGTCTATCACATGGCAGAGTGTGATAATTTAGTCTATCACATGGCAGAGTTTATCTTATGTCAAAAATATCAAACTGGACTGAGGCATGGCATAGCTGACAAAATTGCTTACTTTTCATTTAAGAACACCCATCTGTATAAAGCATACACCAAAATGGCAGAAAAATATTAACAAATACAAAAAATGTATGTAATCTTATTTATTACACATCATCAATATCACAGTTTAACACATTTAAAGACAACAGCAATTGAAATTCAGCCCATCAAAATCATAAAAAATAATGAAACAAGGGGAAAAGAACATTCAGTATAACAAAACAAATAACACATAGCTGAGAGGGTGGTAGAGCAGATTGTTACCCCTAGAAATTTCATTGTCGGCTTCGCCTCGGTTGACAATGCATTTCTCGGGGTAACAATCTGCTCTACCACCCTCTCAGCTATGTGTTATTTATATAATATTACATTACTTTGTTGTATGTTGAATGGCTTCAGACATAGCAAACATATTTCAAAATTTTGGTACAGAAAACATGATTTTGTTTTATGTAGGGTTTCACAAAAATTCGTAACTATAGTCCTAACTTTTTCACTTAAGATTATCTTACGACAATTCCTAAGTCCTTTTCACAAAGATTATCTTACGACAAATTTTAATCTTACGACTAAAATTACACTTACGATAAAAAATTCTTCCTTAGGTGTACTCGATGCAATATTATGTGATAAAGTTTGTCAGTGATTTGCGACAGGTCGATGGTTTTCTCCGAGTACTCCAGTTTTCTCCACCAATAAAACTGACCGATATATTGTTGAAAGGGGCGTCAAACACCATAAACCATCTTCCTTAGCAACCTAGTTTCATTTCCATAGCACAACAAAGCATTTTTTTTAAATAAAATTATTCTAAAAAATATCCCCGGCACTAATTTATAAGCAATTTTTATGCTATGATGTGTTTGTATGTTTATATTGAATTGTTATCTAATACAAAAAAATGTATATGAATCGGTCACCAATAACTGCACAAAATATGAACGGGTATGATTTTCGTATAGAGGAACATTTCTAATGCATGTAAATTAAAATGATCTATAATAATTATCATTACTTGGAGTTGTGCGTCATCATCCACGCGTGGTTACTTTTGGTAGAAGTATTTTTTAAGGGAGTGCATCTGGAGTGTGAAAAAAACCCTATTCATATAATTCATTTTATCGGTTATTTGTCAGCAAAATATTTACCCCTTTTTTCCAATTAATCCCATCCCACATAAAATCAAACGCTTGTTCTTTTACTGATGAAAATGTATCCCGATTTTTCTGAGATAACCCAAATAAAGATGTGTTTATCATCTATCAATCATGAAGACGAATAAACAGGCGCGTAGCTCCCTATACGCCAACACGCAGTTGCGTGCACATCGGCGTGCTGAAGAAAAAAAAATAAAGAGCAAAAAAAATAAAATAAATAAGGAATAATAAAAATTAAAAAAAAAGTGGAAAACAAAGTCTCGTTGTGGCTTTTTGTGAAAATTCAATGTCATAAAAATTACGGCATTTCAAATTTTATTCAAATGACGTTACGGCCGTATCATTTGTATGAGTTACATCGAAAATATGGACAAGCGGACCAAACTGCGCACAGTTTGCGAAACACGATGGACGAGTCGAACCAACGCACTGTACACATTTAAAACATCATTTCCTGTAGTGGTTCATGCGTTGGAACGATTACAAGGACTAGGAGATGACAAAGCCGGACAATACCTTGCATCTATTACCAGATTTGTATTTGTTATAGCTCTGGTAGTATCAGAACACATTTTACCGAGTACGGTGTTTCTGTCGAAATTCCTGCAAGGTATCGAATGTGACCTGCTGGAGGCTACAAAAGAATGTAAAACTGTCAATGAGTTGTTACGAGCTGAACGACTCGATGAATCAGTTTGGGATGAATTGTATCAATCGGCATTAGATTTATCAGAACCTTTCGATATCGTTGAAAATATGCCGAGGCGATGTGGAAGACAGACTACCAGAGCCAATCACCCTGCAGACACGCCAAAACAGTATTGGAAAGTTTCTTTGTACTATGCGTTTATAGACCACATGATAATGGAATTGGAGTCGCGTCTGATAAAATCAGAAAATCTCTTTTATGCACAGTATCTGCTTCCTCGTGTTATAGGAAATATTACGAACGAACAAATCGCGACATTGTATGAGACATACCAGACTGACCTGACATGTAATTTAGACGAATTCAAGAGGGCGAACACGCTGGAGTATAACACCTCGCGATCAGATGCCAACTTCACTTTGTGAGACACTTGATGCAGTAAACCCGGTGCTATATCCTTCTATAGATACCATCTTGTGTATCATGTTGACAATGCCAGTAACAAGTGCTACCGCAGAGCGATCGTTCAGTGTACTACGTCGGGTGAAGACATATGTACGATCAACAATGAATAACAATAGGTTGTCATCGCTAGCATTAATCATCGGCATATCCATCGCGATTTCAGTGTGGATTTAACCAAAGTTATGGAGAAGTGCGTGTCTGCTAAGACACGAAGAACAGATTTTGGGCAATTCTAAGTAAATTCTGTCTAACAAAATCATGAAATCAATGTGCTGCTTATGTATTCAATTTACCCATGAAAACACATCAGAACGCACCATTTTGCATCTAGTAAAAAAAAAAGTCCCCCTCTCTAAGGTATGGTTGCTTGCACTGCAAAAAAGGCTAGCTACGCCCCTGATAAATATCCCTGTTATATATTAATATTAATATAACAGAAGAATGTACACAAGTTTATGTATTGCCAGAGTGTTCGATGATCATCGAAGTTGCCAGAAATTAATAAATTATATTACCAATATAAAGGCAAAATCAAAACGATATCATTGGATCCAGAAAATTCCAGTCCTAAAGCGGCTGTTCATACAAAACTTTTTTAAGCGAAGTAGATGTCTAGAAGAAAATCCCGTATTCTGTTTTTATCCAAAAAAAAAATGAAAAAAAAAATTCTCCCCAAGTTTGCAAGTACATGTAGTCTTTCCGATTGTCGATCGTTCCCAATTTGAAATCTAAAATTAATGAGAATTATCCTGATTTTTTGGTCATGTAAACGATACACTGCTGCATTGAAGAGGTAAGTGTACGGAATGCATCGTTATAGACAGACTCTGTTATTAGTCACGCCAAAAAGGAGTAAACAACAATGACATTTGTAGCGTCTGTTTGTATTAAACCATATTCATTTCAATAAACATTTATCAATATGTGTAAATAGGTTTGTCATACGGTCAGAGAAAATGCGCTAACGATGAATTGCTCTTTTATTTTCAAGTCGAAGCGCCAATACATCGTCCATCTTTTTTTCTATTTTTTTTCACTTACGATCAAAATTTTACACTTAGGACAGGGTAGTTTTACACGTAAAGTTAGGACTATTTTTACACTTAAGATTATCGTAAGTATTTTTGTGAAACTCTTTTTAATCTTAGTTTTACACTTACGACAATTTTTTTATCGTAAGATTTTTTGTGAAAAGGGCTACTGGACCCGATGGGGGCCTTAGGCCGAAGTTCTTTGATTGCACATAGTTTTACTTCCAGCTACGCCCCTGGTAACCATTCGGGCTGTTGACAATCCTCTTTCAATAAATAAAGCATAAAATTAAATGAGGTATATCACGGCTGGTAATCTGCACAAGCAGAACAGTTGGTTCTGCAAAGAAATTCGTGAGGATAACTTCCGGTTTTGGTGGAGGAGAGTTCACGAAGACGCTTCGCAAGGTATGTACATGTCAAAAATTGAAATTTGCTTTTTTACTGCTTGAATATTGCAAAATCAGAGAATGCTATGCTGTGGCGAATGCTTTCGCGATTAGAAACATGCATAGTTTATTGTTATATATGAAGTGTAACTCTCGCAAAATCAATCGTCCCACGAAAAACATGACCAAAATTGTGACACTCTTACATTTCTAAGTTGTCCTTGACAGAGATGCAAGTTAAATTGTCAATATTTTTTCATCGTGGGAGTCTAAATGTAATCGGGGATAAATTCCGATTCGTCAGAAGTAAATTGAAGTCTAGATAAATCTACAAACTGTCAATTTTCTCGTTTTCCTGCTTGAGGAGATCGGTTCTGATAGAGCACATTGCGAATGCATGAGGAGATTTGCTAGTTTGGTTAATTGTTTTCTGCAAAATTGATAAATTGACACTTTTAAAATTGAGCTTTCTTTTAAAGTATTTCGTATTTCATAACACTGCTAAATACTCTAATCAAAATAAACTATTCTCTGTCCACTTTCATGAGATGCCAGGATTCAAGGGAAAGAGGAAAAGGGGACTGACATTGACTCTTTACAAAAAACATTTCGATATTATTATAGATTGCCTGCATCACCGCCAAGGAAACGAACAAAAACAAGTAGCAGTACCCCAAATTTAAAATCCCCATCAATCAGGACACCAAGTTTATTAAAAAAATCTCTTTCAATTTCAAAATATTTATATCCTTTCAAACGGGTTTCCACACCTATTGGGCGCAACTTTTTTACTAAAGATGACGGAAACTTCACCGCAGATCTACAAAATGTTTCCTTTTGAGTCTTGATGAAAGTATAGGCAAGATAGAAGTTGACCCGAAGGAAGAAGCTTCAGTAGTTGAAGTTTTCCAAGATGTTCTTGACAAACTTTCTGATGTTGAGAAAAAGAACAAGCTATTGCAATTCTTTAAATTAGTACAAGATGGAAAATTCCCTTTGAATAACATTGCATTTGAGTTGTTTTTGGACATTGTACAATGGTTTGACAAAGATGAATCACGTCAAATGAGATATTCGCCATCAACTCTCCAATTTTTTGGTTATGGAGAAAGTTATTTGGTGGTCGCTTCATTCGGTTTATGTCTGGCCCAAAAAATGAAAGTGACATTTTAACAGGATCTTCAACGCCGAATAGGTTTTTGTTCGTTTCCTTGTGATTAGTTACTTAGCTGGAGGAGACACCAGGGGACGGTGCGTAAGAATCGCATTTCGATTCTCCCCGTGTCTCAGTAATCCAGGAAAGCAAGCAGTTCAAGTAATAAACTGAAATGGGAATAAATAGATGTATCGTTTATCTGCAACAGACACCGTGTGACCTAGACCTACTTTGTAATTAAGAGCCTGCAATAGTTCTTGTCTAAAAAATAAAGTCTTGTACAATTAAAAGTTGTTTTTATTATTTGTATCTGAAATGTTTGAATTACCATAAAGTAGCGTATTGATATTAACAGTGCCGACTAAACCAGTAAAAAGGGGGTTAGGGTTATGGTGTTTAATGCCACTTTCAGCAATATTTCAGTTATTTTGTGATGGATAGTTTTATTGCCCGTAAAAAGGTAATCTCGGGTGAATGTGGTTTAACGCTAACTCAGCAATTGTTCAGCTACTAGTATATCATGGTGAAAACAAGTTAATTTACAATGAGATGATGATGAGGTCTACTTTGTACTAGATTAACATGCTTAGTTGGATTTTTATAGTGCTAGCTCACTGAAACAACAGTCCGCGGATAGACATGTCGCCCCACTCGGTAACATTATCCTGCATGATTCCAGACCAACCAGTCTTTTCTCTTTCTCCTTATTGCTGTGTGCTTAGCAGAGAAGCAACAAATACCAATTATATAGTTTTTAGTTTGACCCGATCAGGGATTGAACCCACGATCTACCACACTCGACGACCCGATCAGGGATTGAACCCACGATCTACCACACTCGACGACCCGATCAGGGATTGAACCCACGATCTACCACACTCGACGACCCGATCAGGGATTGAACCCACGATCTACCACACTCGACGACCCGATCGGGGATTGAACCCACGATCTACCACACTCGACGACCCGATCGGGGATTGAACCCACGATCTACCACACTCGACGACCCGATCAGGGATTGAACCCACGATCTACCACACTCGACGACCCGATCAGGGATTGAACCCACGATCTACCACACTCGACGACCCGATCAGGGATTGAACCCACGATCTACCACACTCGACGACCCGATCAGGGATTGAACCCACGATCTACCACACTCGACGCGAGCATGCTCACCATTACACTACCAATGTGGTCAAGGCATCTCAAAGTTGCTGATATTTATTACAGTAAAGAAGGAAATGCTCAGTGGTTTCTATCACCTTACATGTACAAAATGGGTCTTGTTTCAAATTTTCCTTGAACAAGTGGTCTTTAAGACTACAGCTCTCAGTATGGATTCATACTAGTATAGTAGTAGTTTTGGCTTAGGAAATTGACAGTGAGGGGCGGTTAAGAACGAAACTTTACGACAAAAGTGATGATTTCAATTTTCCCACTGTGAACTTTCCATTTATATGTAGCAACATTTCAGCAGCTCCAACATATGGATTCTATATATTTCTGTTTTTACGATATTCCAGAGCTTGTGGTTCCTATCAGGATTTCATTGAGAAAGGGTTGCTGCTAACAAGAAAGCTACTGAACCAAGGGTTCCTATTGGTTAAATTGAAGACATCACTTCAAAAGTTTTACGGTCGCCACCATGTCTTGGTTGACTGTTGTGGAATATCTGCGTCACAAATGACCACGGATATGTTCCACTTGTCAGAAACACTTAACGGTCCTTTCCTCATTGATGACTTATCACCAGGTTTGTAACTAGATTAATACGATGAGTGCCACTAGTGGAGCAGGAACTGCTTTACTCTTCCGGAGCGGCTGAGTTTGCCTCAGGTTTTTGGTGTTTAATGCCACTTTCAACAATATTTCAGCTATATCATGGCGACCAATTTTAGTGGTAGAAGAAGCTGGAGTACCAGGAGAGAACCACCGACCATGGGCAAGCAACTGGTAAACTTTTGTCACTTGCGGCTGCGAGTCGAGTCCACTATTTTTTGTAATTTACAAAGCTGGGCGCGAACCCACGCCATATTGGTGATAGGCTTGTATAAGTTGTTAGGTAATCCAACTACCTAACTCATTGAGCCATTAAAATTGTCAATTGTACCCTATGCAGCTGGTCCAGAAAGTCAAGGTCACTCGAGGATATCCTATGGCTATACAGTAGAACTTTGCTGCCTCAAACTTAAAGGGACTGTCAAAATGTGTTCGAGCTAACGGAAGTTCGAGCCACAGAGGTTCCGTAATTTAAGAGAGAAAAAAATCTGGTTCTGACCGGCACAGTTTCATTACGCTATGATAACTGATGTACAGTTCCATGGATCTTTGTCGTAAAAAATATTTAATCCTTTAGAAAGTTCTCAAAGATTACGGCTTCTGAATACCTCTTTGGTATCTTCAAATGTTCCTTAGAAACATTTGTTCATGATCTATTTTATATACAGAAAATACGAGGTTGGGTATTAACAGTTGGATTGATATCGGTATAATGTTTGTTTTGATGTCCAATTTCAAAATTTTAGCTAATGATCATTTTCTTCTTTTTTTTTTTAAATTTGAATTTGAAGCAATTATATTTGTTTCTTGTGGTATTATATAGACATAAAATCTCAGGTTATTCGGAACTTCACTACTAGTACATTTCTATTTTTTGGTATTTAGATGAACCTTGTGATCATGCAGATTGAAATTATTCGATTCCAGCAACTATGAAAATAAAAAAATAATATAAAAAAAACTATCAAAATACTAATTCATGTAATAACAATTTTAAATATTGTTTTAATAAACTTTATTACGATTGTAAACATTTGATTGTTTTAAATATTGTCGTGTCGAGTGTAGGCTCGGCTTGATACAATCAGCGACATGTGTCTCGGGTTCAATAAACGTTCTTTATTAATCGTAATTAAAACGGTTAATATCAACCCACAGCTGAATTTAATGACTAATTAACACAAATGATGACAAGTTTATCCCTCTACCTGTAATCGCTAAGTAAACAATTATCTGCCGGTAACCTAACATTTATCACACCTTGCTGGAAACACATTCAACCGTAACATACACCTGTCAATTAAATTGTGATGTTCGAGTTTGGCATGGTAAAACTCGTGATTTTATTATTGACAGCACTATTTATTGAGTTCGACTGTTCGAGGTATTGGTGTTCGAGTAAAAGGAGTTTTTTTTATTACTTAGAAATATAAGGAAAATTGACGAAACTTTCAAATCAGTTCGAGCCATCCATAGTGTTCGACCGATCCGAGTTCGACCGAGTGAAGTTTGACTGTATATCGATGTCAAACTGCTTCCCAAGTTTCATTGCTCGTTGGATTCTTAATTTCGTGGTTGATCAGTCTACCCACGAAAACCACGAAAATTGGTACCTCATGAATAAAAGTGATTTCACAGTAATGTTGTACACCTCACCT
Source organism: Bathymodiolus brooksi (assembly GCA_963680875.1). Taxonomy (NCBI): domain Eukaryota; kingdom Metazoa; phylum Mollusca; class Bivalvia; order Mytilida; family Modiolidae; genus Bathymodiolus; species Bathymodiolus brooksi. The sequence goes on from OY804576.1 coordinate 20,305,651, forward strand.
TGAGTGGGATTCAAACTCACAAGATCAGAGGTGATAGGCACCAATTCCATAGGTAGTTGTAAATCCAACTACCATACGATTACGGCCACCTTCTTTAAGGGAAGCAATAGAAATACTTCTGACAGTTTATCATATGTCCTCTCTTTTTCACCACCAAGCTAACGATAAAACTGGTTAGGAATGGAATAATTAATTACAGTATTAACTGTATTTATGAATTGATATTAAAGTCATGTCAAATATGAACATGTTACATCAGCAGATAAAACACTAGATTCCTACACAAGAATAAAGAAATGACATACCAGAATATAGCATTTAAGAGGTTGGAAAAGGCACATAATACTCCTGGAATTTAGGTATAAGTGAATAACACTGCAGTAAACATTATATTTTTCTGGTGTTAATATATATTTGATGTTGTCAAGTTTTAACAAAAACACATATATATGCATGTGTATCTCCTAGTTTGACATAATGACTTTCTATCAATGTTATTTCTTCTAAAATATTGTCATCATTATTCAGTTCAGTAAATGGCATAGAAACAGTGTCGTTTTCTGTATTTTCACAATGTTCTTTACAAGAAGCAGTTTTTAAAAGAAATTTTGTACTTTCAACAAGATTTTGATTTAAACATGGATTATTTATGTTGTCTATAGTAGAAAATGAATTGAATACTTTGTTGCTTTCACTTTCAGAGTTATTAGAAACATTCAACACCTTTCCATCCCCATGATAGGGATCTACTGAATTATCTCCCTTCCTATCAGTGATATGATGTTGATCGTTGTTAAAATCTGTATTAACTCTTTTTATGAATGTCTTTGAAATATACGGATGCATGTCTTGACTTGTTAGGAGAACTATCCTCCCCTCTGGCTTCAAAACCCTAAAAATTAAAAACAAGGACATCATAATAAATTTATTGAAACAAGGGTAAATTATATTCTATAGTTTGCTTTATTAAATTAATTGTCAACATAAGGCATTTAAATGTAAAGACCCATGTTTTCTTTAAATTAAATAAATTATATTGTATTTCAATGTGATAAATATTAGCCTTTATGCACAAGATCACAAGAATTCATTTTGTTCGTGCCACGATATAGCTGAAATATTGCTAAAATTGGCAATCAATCAATAAATCAATCAATCACTCAATCACAAATTGTCAGTATAATCTTCCACAACAAATAATTACTATAATATTAACCTACTCAATCAGAAAGTTTTGGTCATTCAAAAAGTTAATATGTTTCTTATATAATAAGTAAAATGTAGGTACCTGTAAAATCAAAGAATGGGCATGTATAACACATACACAATTACAGGTATTGAGAGGGCTCTGCAAGGGGTGTACATTCTACATCAATATATACCATATAGTCAAACCTGCCTTACAGGGCATCTCTATATAACAAATCACTGTCTATAAAGGGTGGCCTCATATTTCCCCTTAATGAATAGTGCATATAATTGTAACCTGTAAAGGGCAACTGTTGTGTGCTTTATACAGGTTTGACTGTATACAATATATAGCCCACATATTATTTCATATTATTGAATCATTTATTTACAACTTTTTGTATTGTGTTTATTTTTGTGCTACTTTTCAACAATGCACTACATGATGTCTATGTCTATTTAAAAACCATTTTTGTATAAACATGTATAAATATGAAAGCTGGTTGTAAGAGTTCTACAGAGCTTGTGTGTGTGTGTGTTATTATGTATATATTTGCCAATTCTAAATAACATCTACTTTAACTTATATATGTTTTCAAGCAGTCTAAAACATTTCTAAACCTGCTCATTTAATGAATAAAAAAACATTTAAGTTACTAGGAAAATTCTTATCAATATTTGTTTTTAATTGATGTTTTAACTACCTTGTAAATTCAGTGAGTACAAGCCTGTAAAATTCTTCTAGATCAACATCAACAATATGTTTATTTCCAAAAGGAGCATCACAAACAATGTGGTCAACAGAACATGATGGTAATGGTAAATCTGAAAATCAAGAAAAAAAAAAGAAGATATTTTGATTAGTATTTTTATTTTTGATACATAAGTTTTATTTGGAGAAATATTCAAATGCTTTCATCTGAATGGATCTGTAAATTCTTGTTGTTTCATATTATGATTGAAAAACCAACAAAAACTATTTTGCAGCTTTTTTCGCACAAAACAAAAATGTATTCATGCCATAGTGTACGCAACATCTAATCTGGTTAACAGCTGGACATATCTGTAAAGTCGTTAAATTTATTGGATGTTGTACATTGTACTGGTATACATATATTCAAGGTTTAAATATACATTGTTGTTATGGGATCTGTATGTGTAATGCCACTATCAACAATATTTCAGTTTTATCGTGAGTCAGTTTTACTGAGTACTGGGAGAAAAACCAGTGACTGTCACAAGTCATTGACAAACTTGATCACAACCAAGGCCATGAACATCCCCATTTAGATTATCAGGTATTATATAATTACATAGTAGGTGGTATTGTACTTACAGGGTCTTTCCCAATTATAAAAAGTTTGTAAATAAATTTGTTACTTGGTAACTTAGAACAAGCGAGTGATTGTTGTTTTATGCCAAATCATCAATTTTTCAGCTATATAATGACGAGAACAAGTTAATTTTCAATGAGATGATGATGAGGTCCGCTTTGTACTAGATCAACATGCTTAGCTGGATATTTATAGTGCTAGCTCACTAAAACAACAGTCCGCAGATAGACATGTTGCCCCACTCGGACACAATATCCTGATTCCGAGCCAACCAGTCTTTGCTCTTTCTCCTTAATGCTGTGTGCTCAGCGGAGAAGCAACAAATACCAATTTCATAGTCTTTGGCACTTCGAGGAGAGCATGCAAACCATTACACCACCGATGTGGTTCTGGTAATTTATATATTCATAACTAATTGATATAAAATCTGTTAGAAGTATCAGTTTTGTTTTTTGTTTATTTTTTTGTCTAAAGAGTAATGGTATTTAACCAACAGATTCTACCTTCCTTCAGTTATTGACCCTGCTATTGTACTGTCTAAAGAGTAATGGTATTTAACCAACAGATTCTACCTTCCTTCAGTCATTGACCCTGCTATTGTACTGTCTAAAGAGTAATGGTATTTAACCAACAGATTCTACCTTCCTTCAGTTATTGACCCTGCTATTGTACTGTCTAAAGAGTAATGGTATTTAACCAACATATTCTACCTTCCTTCAGTCATTGACCCTGCTATTGTACTGTCTAAAGAGTAATGGTATTTAACCAACAGATTCTACCTTCCTTCAGTTATTGACCCTGCTATTGTACTGTCCATGTTTTTGTTGTCATTCACTTTTGTGATAGTTTTTTGAGTGGAAGTGAATCTGTGCAGGCTTTTATCATTTGTTATGTATTACCGTTGGAGATCCAGTTATCATGAGGGGGAGGGGGGAGAGTTGGTATCCCATTAACTCATTTAAACCAGCCACATTTTTGTGCCTGTCCCAAGCCAGTTTCTGGATTTCCAATGTCACATGTCTTGGTATTTTTGTGTTAAGATGAGAGGTGATTGTTCGTTATGTTAATATTGGAGGAATTGTTGTCTACCACTGTTGAAACTTTTTTCCATAATAGATTAACTCTTTCTGATAAAATCTGGTACCTTTTGTGTTTCCCTGGAAAAGATGAACGTTGGTTAAATTGGCAAATCTTAAATTGTTTGCAGCAGACGTCAATTGATTCAAATCTTTGTCACAGCCAAGATATGATACAGTCTGAAAAAATAAACAACATTGGAATTAGATTCAAATTAAGAAATAAATCATGGAAGCCAGAATGTGTTTTGAGTTTTAACATGGGTTGGCAGATATTAGTATTTTATCCCGAGCCAGAGGCCAGAGATAAAATTTACTAATATCCGCCAACCCATGTTAAAACTCAAAACACATTCTGGCTTCCATGATTTATTTCAATTTTGATATGTCTAAGAGTACAAATATGGTAGTATACTTTGATTGGAAGACGGTAATTTATATTTACGCTTGCAGACAATGTCGCACACAATTTATGCTGCCAAATTTGAGCAGACGATAATTCATCAACAGGTACATTTACGACGGGCATGTGCTAATGAGATTATACCCAATTGATAAATCGCTCGTTTGTTTACAAAGCGAAAGAAGGACGTCATGCTAAAATGATCAAATATCTCTTGGAATGAATGAGTGATTGTTGCTTAACACCAAGTAAGTAACTTTTCAGCTGTATCATAGCGAGAACAATATAAATTTTGCTGAGATATGACTCATTAGACCACTGATAAGGTTTAAATCTCTCCATATCAAACACTGATAACAAAAAAGAAATCTAACATTAGAACAGTTATTGTTCATAATATACCAAACTTTACCTAAAAACTAACTAAAAATGAAAACTATACTCCTTCAAATGAAGTTCAGTGAGAATTCTCCTTCAATTGAGGTGAGTGAACAATTTTTTTTTCTCAAAAATGAAGTTAAAATTATGATTTCTCCCCCTTCAAAAAGAACTTTAAAGATAGATTAAATCAGTCTCTTTAAAGTAAGAATTCTCTATAAAATGAAGTCAGATGACTGAGATATGATAACCACTGGAAACTAGTGAGAATTGTCTCTCTATAAAACGAAGTCAGATGACTGAGATACGATAACCACTGAAAACTAGTGAGAATTGTCTCTATAAAATGAAGTCAGATCACTGAGATATGATAACCACTGAAAACTAGTGAGAATTGTCTCTCTATGAAATGAAGTCGGATGATTGCGATACGATAACCACTGAAAACTAGTGAGAATTGTCTCTATAAAATGAAGTCAGATGACTGAGATATGATAACCACTGAAAACTAGTGAGAACTGTCTCTCTATAAAATGAAGTCAGATGACTGAGATATGATAACCACTGAAAACTATTGAGAATTGTCTCTCTATAAAATGAAGTCAGATGACTGAGATATGATAACCACTGGAAACTAGTGAGAATTTTCTCTCTATAAAATGAAGTCAGATGACTGAGATATGATAACCACTGAAAACTAGTGAGAATTGTCTCTCTATAAAATGAAGTCAGATGACTGAGATATGATAACCACTGGAAACTAGTGAGAATTGTCTCTCTATAAAATGAAGTCAGATGACTGAGATATGATAACCACTGGAAACTAGTGAGAATTGTCTCTCTATAAAATGAAGTCAGATGACTGAGATATGATAACCACTGAAAACTAGTGAGAATTTTCTCTCTATAAAATGAAGTCAGATGACTGAGATATGATAACCACTGGAAACTAGTGAGAATTTTCTCTCTATAAAATGAAGTCAGATGACTGAGATATGATAACCACTGGAAACTAGTGAGAATTTTCTCTCTATAAAATGAAGTCAGATGACTGAGATATGATAACCACTGGAAACTAGTGAGAATTTTCTCTCTATAAAATGAAGTCAGATGACTGAGATATGATAACCACTGAAAACTAGTGAGAATTGTCTCTCTATAAAATGAAGTCAGATGACTGAGATATGATAACCACTGGAAACTAGTGAGAATTGTCTCTCTATAAAATGAAGTCAGATGACTGAGATATGATAACCACTGGAAACTAGTGAGAATTTTCTCTCTATAAAATGAAGTCAGATGACTGAGATATGATAACCACTGAAAACTAGTGAGAATTGTCTCTCTATAAAATGAAGTCAGATGACTGAGATATGATAACCACTGAAAACTAGTGAGAATTTTCTCTCTATAAAATGAAGTCAGATGACTGAGATATGATAACCACTGAAAACTAGTGAGAATTTTCTCTCTATAAAATGAAGTCAGATGACTGAGATATGATAACCACTGGAAACTAGTGAGAATTTTCTCTCTATAAAATGAAGTCAGATGACTGAGATATGATAACCACTGGAAACTAGTGAGAATTTTCTCTCTATAAAATGAAGTCAGATGACTGAGATATGATAACCACTGGAAACTAGTGAGAATTTTCTCTCTATAAAATGAAGTCAGATGACTGAGATATGATAACCACTGGAAACTAGTGAGAAGATTGGTGTCACATTAAACAAGGCTATACTTTATTGTCTGTACATCACATGTTAAAGAACCCAGTGTAACAGCTCATTATGAGCATTATGCTCATGATGAGTGGTCCATAGGAGACCTGTTGCACTGGCTAAATTATCCGTTCCTACCCATCACCTTTCCTTGTTTCTCGTCCTGTGGCGCTTAAATTTTTAGATGTTCTCGTCCTGAATATAGCTGAAAAATTGCTCGCTGGTCGTTAAACACCAATCAATCAATCAATCAATCAATCTATTGTCTGTTCTGTAAGTTTATAACAGTTTAGATAGGTTGTTCATATATGTTTGTTTTCATCACTAGAAAATCTTGGAAAGAAGCGATCTAATAAGAGTTTGGCGTATTAGGTATAACAAATGTTGAACGTTTTTTTAATTATAATTTTTGTTATCAATAATGAATATAAGCTTATTACTCTAGTATAACTAGATAGAAGATGGGTGTCAATAATTCTACATTACAAATACCTTATTCTCATATGCAGACTCCACTAAAATGGTTGCCTTTCCACACATGGGATCTAAGACTATATCACCTGTCTGGTATTCAATAAAATATAATCTGATATAAAATGGGTTTTTTTATAATGTATTTTGCAATTAAAAATAATATGGCATGCTTCTTAGACTTGATCATATTTATTGAATCTAAAAATTTCAAACTACAATATCAATGATGATCATCAGTATTCTTAGGAGCCACAAATTAAAAAAATTTACTTCATACTGTGTTCATTGTACGTACCGGTAAATAAAACTCTTTTCAGATATTGCAAGCCATTCATTCCAATCTTAAGATTTCCATTGATAACTACATCACAGACACTGATTTAACATATCAATAACAAACAATAGTAGAATCAGTGAGAAAGTATGTACAATCCACTTAAACCCATTAATACACCAACAATCAATACTAGGGGTCATCGTGGTCGTGATTGTATGGTAGTTGGATTTACAAGTAACTATGAAATCAGTGCTTATCACCACTAACGTTGTGAGGTTGAACCCAGCTCATGCCAAAGTGTGTCAGTGACAGGTCGGTAGTTTTCTCCGGGTACTCCGGTTTCCTCCACCAATAAAGCTGACTGCCATGATATAACTGAAATATTGTTGAAAGTGGTGTTAAACACCATAACCCATAACCCACATAAAAACATTGATACATCCACAGAATCAATGAGATATTATGTACAATCCACTTAATAATGTTTATACAACAGACAACAAGTGACAAACACATTTCATCTTTGATATGGTTATTTACAGATATTGATTTATGCAGATCATGTGATTAGATATGGCCTTGTACCTAATAATGGTCCTTTTTTTTTAGACCTTCAAAATAAAAAATAGAAAAAAGACCACTAAGAGCTATGGTTCTGCAGTTATTTAGTTGGTATCATTTACGGTACCTAGGAATGCAGACGACTGATGCTGAGAGGACATATTTCATTTGGCATTAGTCTTGTTATGTTCAAGTAAAATTATAGAAAACTGAAAGTTGCCCAGTAAAACAGCATACAAGTTGTAGTTACGTTGGAGGTAAAACAGCATACAAGTTGTAGTTACGTTGGAGGTAAAACAGCATACAAATTGTAGTTACGTTGGAGGTAAAACAGCATACAAGTTGTAGTTACGTTGGAGGTAAAACAGCATACAAGTTGTAGTTACGTTGGAGGTAAAACAGCATACAAATTGTAGTTACGTTGGAGGTAAAACAGCATACAAGTTGTAGTTACGTTGGAGGTAAAACAGCATACAAGTTGTAGTTACGTTGGAGGTAAAACAGCATACAAATTGTAGTTACATTGGAGGTAAAATAGCATACACGTTGTAGTTACGTTGGAGGTAAAACAGCATACAAGTTGTAGTTACGTTGGAGGTAAAACAGCATACAAGTTGTAGTTACGTTGGAGGTAAATCTGGTTATCTTTACCTTAAGTGGTAGTAAACTAGACATGATATAAGCTATTGTAGATCTTAAACCAAACTCTTTGATGTAACTTCTCTTTGACAGTGGTTCCCTAAAAAAAGAAGAATGTATGTCTTAACTCTATTTGTGTGAAAGATGAATGTTGTCTACCTCTCACGGACATGTAAACAAAGAGGACACATGGAGACATAATAAAATCAATTTCAAGATAAATAAAATATATCTGGCTCTGCTATGCATGCAACACAAAAATACAGGCATTCTGAAAGTCAGTTACATGTAAAAGTATACTGTCACTACAGGTATTTAAGATATACTAGAGGCTCCCAGGAGCCTGTATAGCTCACCTGGGTATAATAACATCAGTCAATAAAACTTGATAACTTCGGTAAAAAAAATTAACAAATGTAGCCCTCGTCGTTGCAGACCCCTTCTACAAAAAAATTTGGGCAGGGGTTCCCCCTTTAATGTAAGTTATCAAAATTGCTGTAAAAAAACATATATGTCAATGATTCTCAAAATTTAGCTATTGCTACTTCACATTTTGTAATAGAGTTGCTTCCCTTTGTTTATTTGAGTAACCAAAAGCAGTGAGTCAACAAAAAAATGCATTTCAAGAGGAATAACTTTTCACACAGTTGTCACACATTTTCAACTGTGGGAAATTTTTTGTAGATCTTGACATGCTGAACATTTTTGCAGTTTAAACTTTCCCTTTGAGATATAAGATGAAAGTATTAAAATTTAGAGCATTTTGATGAAAAAAGGGCAATAACTCCAAAATGGGTAATGGGATTTACCTTAAAATTGCAGGGTAGGTAGATCTTGACATGCTGAACATTTTTGCAATTTAAACTTAACCTTTATCTCTTATAGTTTTTGAAATATAAGACGAAAAGTATTAAAATTTTACAAATTTGATGAAAAAAGGGCAATAATTCCAAGATGGGTAATCAGATTTACTTCAAAATTGCAGCGTAGGTAGATCTTGACATATTGAACATGTTTGCTGTTTAAACTAAACATCTATCTCTTATAGATTTTGAAATAAAAGACGAAAACTAATAAAATTTAGAAAATTTGATGAAAAAAGGACAATAACTCCAAAATAGGTAATGGGATTTACTTAAAAATTGCAGGGTAGGTAGATCTCGACATGGTGCACATTTTTGCAATTTAAACTTAACATTTATCTCTAATAATTTTTGAAATAAAGGACGAAAAGTATTAAAATTTTGAAAATTTGATGAAAAAAGGGCAACAACTCCAAAATGGGTAATGGGATTTACTTCAAAATTGCAGGGTAGGTAGATCTTGACATGCTGCACATTTTTGCAGTTTCAACTTAACATCTATCTCTTATAGTTTTTTAAATATAAGACGAAAAGTATTAAAATTAAAAAAACAAATTGATGAAAAAAGGGCAATAACTCCAAGATGGATAATCAGATTTACTTCAAAATTTCAGGGTAGGTAGATGTTGACATGCTGAACATGTTTGCAGTTTCAACTTACCATCTGTCTCTTATAGTTGTTGAAATAAAGGACGAAAAGTATTAAAATTTTGAAAATTTGATGAAAAAAGGGAAATAACTCCAAAATGGGTGATGGGATTTACTTCAAAATTGCAGGGTGGGTAGATCTTGTCATGCTGCACATTTTTGCAATTTAAACTTAACCTTTATCTCTTAACAGTTTTTGAAATATAAGACAAAAAGTATTAAAATTTTACAAATTTGATTAAAAAAGGGCAATAACTCCAAGATGGGTAATCAGATTTACTTCAAAATTGCAGGGTAGGTAGATCTTGCTGTGCTGATCATTTTTACCCCGTGTCAGATTTTTGATATTATTAACGGTTCTTGAGTTATTACCCAAAACCTGCAATTTTACCATATGTTCTATTTTTAGTAACAGTGGCCATGTTGGTTGGTGCACGGCATCACCAGACACAATTTTGAAACTAAACACCCTAGTGATGATTCAGACCAAGTTTGGTTTCCATTGGTCTAGTACTTTCAGAGGAGAAGATTTTTGAAAAAGTTTACGACGGACGACGACGACGGACGCCAAGTGATGGGAATAGCTCACATGACCCTTTGGGTCAGGTGAGCTAAAAAGACAGGATAGTCAACATATCGGTGTTTCTTCACACACTATATATTTGATTCAGAGGTCATTCAAATACATGTAGAAGGAATGTTCTCCCAAATAAAAAACAAAAACAAAATAGATTTTTATCACTTTGTTTCCTAACAAGAATGTTTCAAAATCCCACACCTGATTTTAAAAATGTCATTGGTCCAATATTGAATGATGGTGGCCATTTTATATTATCGAATGTGTAAAACATAAAATTTCTACAGAACAATCCAAGAATTTTTTCTTTGCGATTTGTCTTCCTTAATATGTGAGATGTAGTTGATACATGAGTAAGTACTCATCTGACAGTACATTTGTATGGAATACAGAATTACAGATTTATTTAAATATACATATAGATTAAATATATACTTAATATGAACAATTGAGTTATTTTATATTATTTAGATGGAACCATAAAATTCTTCACACATATTGCCATCTGCTAACAATTGCCTCAGTTAACTTCCAAGAAACTTGTTACATACTTTACAATAGGGCCTTTACTAAACTGATGCTGTCCACCAATTTGTATTTCTGATCAATACACAAAAATATATCTTTAAAAGAAGCAGTACAAGGAACATTCTAGCCTAATTTCTATTAAAATTGTTCATTGGTTCCAGAGGTGAAAATTTAAAATTTAAAAAGGTGCAAAGTGATGACAATGTCTGTAACACCATTTGGTATGTGAGCAAAAAGTGCATATTTCAAAACCAAATACCTTGTAATTGGAATTCCTACAACAAGACCATCATCACTGACATGTACACTTATCTACAAAAAAAGTGAAAAACTATCAAAATGACACACTATAATTTCTTGCTTTCACATTCCAAGTATAATATTATACACTACTGTACACAGACCATCAAAAGAAACAAAACACTATTTGCTTAGTATACTGTACAATGAAAACAAAAATGGAAAAACCAATGTACACAATTGTTTCACCAATGCACACTTGAAATTGTGTATATTTAAATCTTATTCATCAAATGCAAGTTCTACATACAAAAGAAAGTCTTTCATACAACATGTACAACTATAAGGCTGCATTTGCTCAAATATGATTTTTTCTTCTTCAGGAGATTGATACTGTAAATACTGTATGTTTAATGCATGCATTGTGGAAAAACAACAAATAACAGTTTTATATTCTTTCGTTTGACTCGAACAGGGATCTAAACCATGATCTACCTAACTCGAGGCAAGCATGCTAACCAACACACCACTGTGGCAGTCAAAGTAAGGTATTGAAATAATATCTTAATGACTTGGATGTTTATAAATGTTACATTCACATTATTGACATTTAAGTGAAAAATAGTTTTACGGTAACTAAAAAAACTCATTGAAATTTGTCTCATTATGAGATACTAGTAGATTTCATTATGCCTTGTGCATGTGTTTACTGTAGTAATATCCTGTCACCTTTAACCTTGTGGTCATACCTCTATGTCTGGTGATCTTAGATCAACTTTCCAATCCATTAATTTCTTCATTCCCACTCCTATATCTCTTTGAAGAGTCTGCAAAAATACTTAGGATTTATTTTTTGAAAATTCGGTGTGTTGTTTATCATATGGGCCGACTCAGAAAATATCCTAACAATAATGGTTGAAATCTTCAAAAATGAGTACAATTCCTTTCTGTATTTTAATACAATTTTTGTTATTATTATTTCACATTTACCAAATGGTAATGTATATAGTACAAAACCCTCATCTATGTTCAACATGCTACTTTATGTTACATTTATAGCACTTTTAAAATAATTGGGATAGGGGAGGTAACTCCATTCAAAAACCACTAAAAACAAGATATTCTGCATGGTTATCTGAAATTCCCTCCTTTTTTAAATGAAAAAAACATACCCCCTGAACTACAGAAAATTCTATCATGATGATGTACAATTATGATCATAAAATACTTGCTTCCCTTTTTCCAGGTAGAATTGTTTAAATTTTAGAGAGGTAGAATAACTCTTAACATCATGGAATGTTTTAAATTACATTTTTTGTAAATCTTAATTACTGAAATGTTTTTATAAATGTTTGAAGCTGTTAGCAGGTTTTTTCATGAATTTTTTACATCCTCAAAAGCTTTACTAAGTGGGTTTCATATTCAGTCAAATGGCTTATACTTGAAAATATATATACAAAAAAAAATCATTTTCTTAATCACATTTCAAACTTCTAACTTTAATGTTTTAAAGCATGCATGGTAAGTGACATCCAAGGTGAGATAATTCCAGATCAACTTCTTGATAAATTGGTAAGCTGCTATGATGTTATAAAAGATCAAGAGGCTGTTATATGACATTTCGTAAACAGCTATAGAGCAAGCTGATATAGAAGTCGTGAAATGCATTTAATATAATGCAAAAACATGTATTACCATTGGATCTATTTTTCTTCCTATTCTTCCTGTACAACGACATATCATTCTAAATGTCAGTTTACTCATTAACCTGGGCACCTTGTTTACTGGTGGTTCACATTCATCCTTAGATCTCTCCTCTTCTTCAGTCTTAGGTAAAATGACCTCTGACCTATCTACATTGATATCCAACCCAGCTGTATTGACCTCTTTCCTAGTTGAACTGACATCAGTTGTATTGACCTTTGACCTTCTATCTTTAAGGACGACTTCTAGGGCAGACTGAATGGTTTCATGTAGCCACAAATCACTTCTGACAATTACCTTTTTTATATCCCAAAGAGACACCCCTATAAAAATATTTTTAATATCTTATTCCAACTTTCATCTTCATCTTGGATAAGTCATTTTCAAGGACAACTCAAGATTAGAATGAAATTACGTGGCATATTTACATATATATCAAATAAATTATATTCTTCATTTAACAAGACTCAACAGTACTCAGTAGTAATCTAACTTCTTCAATTTTTAAACACATTTAACACATTTCCTTTTTTCATTTATAATATTATAAAATATAATCTTAGCTATTTAAATTAAATTTTTAGACAAACAACTAGGTTCCAATCATGTTTTAATATACCTGGTAAAGTGTGTCTGTCTGATCTTAAAATACATATAAACACCCTCTCCACTGATTTCAAGTTGGCAATCTGATTATATTTAGATAATTTGGCTTCAAAGTATATTTTTCCATCTGTAACAATAACCTAAAAAATAAGATTTTGAATGTGTATGATTATCAAGGTTGTATGAGAATACAGTCCAACTTCAAAGGCGACACACTGCTGATCTTAAAATGTTTTCTAACATATGTCTAATACATGTGTACATGTACCAATAATATTTGAGTTAGGGTTATGGTTTTTAATGCCACTTTCAACAATATTTCAGCTATAACATGGCGGTCAGTTTTATTGATGGAGGAAACCGGAGTACCAGGAGAAAACCACCTGTCACAAGTCACTGACAAACTTTATCACATAATGTTGTATCGAGTACACCTCTCCTGAGTGGTGTTAGGCACTGATTGCATACATTTTGTAGGTAGTTGTAAATCCAACTTTACTACCATATGATCACGACGGTCCCTACCAATATTTGATACTGGTACTAAATATTTGTGATTTATATTTGAATATTTTATTCAAATATTCCCTAGTATTGATTTGACAAATAGTTATGTATTAAATTAAATTAGATTGATCACTGTTGATTGTTGGCTGCTTAAATAACTTTCAGAACAAATGCAACAATGTTAAAAAAAATTTACAGAAATGAGAGAGGAATGGGAGTATCAGTGCAACAACTTTTGACTGCAGCTACATGTGTATGAAAATATGGAGAGTTGGGCCTGTAGCTGCTACAAATGGCCAACTCATTTTCAAAATACAATAACAAGGCTCTTTGAAGGGAATGGCATGGCGCTCTCCAAACACAACACACTCTGTTATACAACCTGACAACCCCCCACTGGTACCCATTACTGAAGAAAACAATGTAGTTTTAGATGAGTCCCCCCCCCCCCCCCCCCCCCACACACACACCCGTTGTTTGTCATTCTTTAACAGTCTTACTTGATGGTCAATATTGACTTTTGTATATTCTTTTATAGTCTTTACTTAATATTCAGGCATAAATAAACAAATATAATACTATAGTTATGTCTACACATCTGGATAAGTTGAGGTCTATGGTTCACTCACAAGGAAATTTACAAATAAATGTTCACCCCTGGTTCTTAGTGGGGTTTGTGTTGCTTGATCTTTATTATTGAACTTTTAAAAACTATCTACACTACTGGCTTCAACTACTTTATCTGGTGATGAGTTCTAATGGTCCACGACTACTTTATCTGGTAATGAGTTCCAATGGTCCACAACTACTTTATCTGGTAATGAGTTCCAATGGTCCACAACTACTTTATCTGGTAATGAGTTCCAATGGTCCACGACTACTTTATCTGGTGATGAGTTCCAATGGTCCACGACTCTTTGTGAAAAACTGTATTTCCTCCTATTTGTTCTAGTGTTTTTTAAATATTTTATGTTTATGACCTCTAGTATTTGTTTTTCTGATTGGAAATATGTTGGTACAGTCTACCTTGTCGACATTGTTAATGATTTTGTACGTTTCAACTAGGTCAGATCTAATCCTTCTGTACTGAAGAGTTGGAAGGCCCAAGTTTTTTAGTCTACGGTATCTCCATAGCTCAAGTGTTGTATCTCTTTAACAAATCTAGTGGCTCTCCTTTGTACATTTTCTATTAGTATTGCCTCTTTTTTATTTATGACTGATCAAACCTGATTCCCATGCACAAAACAAGTTTATTTTACTTAATGCATGATACTAACATTTTCAGCATCTATTTTCCCTTTGATTTCTTTGTTTATAAACTTTTCAGTCCCTCTCCCTGCAGTGCAATAAAATTTTACCATGTCAAGTGGGGATAACTCGATAATTTAATAAAATGAGGTCGTCTCAAAGAAAATTGGATACTTGTTACTTTGAGAATTAAGGTGTTAACGGTGTTTTTTTGTGTTGGTGTGATGTTTTTCATATATAATACTTAAAATAAAATTGATTAAAATCAGTAAATATATTTGCTTTTTTAATATTCAAGCGATATAAAGAATATTACAAACACTTATCCCCCCTTAGGGAGCTCTCTTTTTTGTTAACTGGTTTACTAATTAAACACTTATTTCATTCATTATAGAAACCAGTACAAGTAGACAAGGATATTGATTGACATCAAACACAGTTTTTGTTTTTGTGGGCAAGGTGTTGATTGATACAAATGTATAAACTACAGATTTATTTGTCTACATTAAAGTTTAACAAATAATTAATATATTTATAGGTCTTAGTCAATGCCAAATTACTCATTGTTTGCTAACGATGTCGAAATCAACAAAAATACATTTTCTGACGGTTTTTCCCTTTTTCAAATCGTGACTCATATTACTGTGATAACAATTATTTTCTAGGTCTTTTCATTTAATACCGTGGAGTTATCCTGTTAGGACACATAATCCCGTAAAACATTTTTGATTTTCCATAATCAGATCGTTCATCTGTTCGGTTTCAGGTCGTTCCGGCCCCAAGTAGATTCGTGCCAGGTCGTTCCGGCCCAAGTCGATTCGGCCCCATTTGAAATTAAATACTTTTGAACTGAAATACACAAGTGTTTATCATTTCAAAATGTTTTTGATCGATTTTAATTTAAAAAATTCAAACATTAGAATTTTTTGTGTGTAATCAAGAAATCAATGTACTCGTTATCTTTGATTGTACTCTAAATTAATCTACACCCAAGCTAATTTTATTGTTTGATATCGCCAATTAATTTGAACAATTTATAAAATCAAGTGTAGTAAAAACATACAAGAACTCAAAACCCAAGCTAATTTTAGGGTGTGAGAAATTTGAAAGTCTATTCTGCCGCACTGTGGCTTTAAAAAAGGAACTATGACTATATAGCTTTCATTCATTCCTTCCATGATGTCTTACCCATGTGTAGTGTGTTCCAGACCTGTCAGACCGCGGCAGCAAGCTCTAGAGTGCGACTCCTGTGGAAACTAGTTATCTCCCGCTTATCATTTGGAACACGCTTTCTGTTTGACGTTCAGGTTTGCTAGTTTATAATGTAATATTTATAGTAGGGCCGAATCGACTTGGGGCCGGATCGACTTGGGCCAGAACGACTTGGGCCGAAACGACTTGGGGCCGGATCGACCTGATACCATCTGTTCATGGCATGGTCATGGGACACAGGCACTTGTTTCATTCAAAAAATATATGCCCTTTTCCCCTTCACCACTTCGCCTCAATATTTTTCGCTTATTTGTGATCCTTTCGCTGACCCAATTATATCGTTACACTCCCGAGATATTTCTCTTTTCGACTGCCACATTTAAATATACCTACCGGGCCCCCCTCAGACAAATTGGACAAGAATATTCAGTGAACGTCACTTCGTCTACTTTTCAGTCATTGAAACGGATACAGCCACTTCCGGTTTGTGCTGGATTTTTCATATGTATTCGGAATTCTCTAGACCGGCCATGTGTAACAATGCCATCATGATCATCTCCTCTCAAATGTAAAGTAAGCCTTTAAAATACAGATAATTGTTCCAATGCAGATTATAAAAATATGTTCAACTCCAAATTACTGACATTTGATTTTTAAAGCACCTTTTTTAAAATTTTCTAAATCAATTTAAACCGGACCGGAAGTGGCTGTATCCGTTTCAATGACTGAAAAGTAGACGAAGCGACGTTCGCTGAATATTCTTGTCCAATTCGTCTGAGGGGGGCCCGGTAGGTATATTTAAATGTGGCAGTCGAAAAGAGAAATATCTCGGGAGTGTAATGATATAATTAGGTCAGCAAAAGGATCACAAATAAGCGAAAAATATTGAGGTGAAGTGGGGAAGGGGAAAAGGGCAGATATTTACCTTGAAGTAAGGAAGAGGAGGGGCCATATATTTTTTGAATGAAACAAGTGCCTGTGTCATCCGACCAACTTGGTTATTGGAGCTTGAATTATTGTAACAGCTAATCCTACGTTCCTGTTAGAGTTTTTGTTTTGAAAAATTTTAGCACCTTTTATTTTGTTGATATTTTTCTTTAAACATAGTTTCTCCCAAATGGCCTGGTAACAAACATTTCTCGAAATGACCAAAATCCCTATATATACTATATATTATACCAAGAAGAGTAAAAACAAAATTTTACTCACCTCACTTTAAAGTCTTATATCTCAATGTGTACCATCCAGAAATGTCCCAAAATGCACACAATTACTGGTTAACTATAATAGTTTAAGAAAGATTAAGGTTGACTGACTAGAATATATTTTAAGAGAATGTATAGATCATAGAGATGTATATTGTGTTGTAAAAGTGTTTGAATGGTATAGAACTATGGCTGATAATTTCCACCAATCTCTTCTATTTTCCTTTCCTTTTTTGTCATTGTTATTTATTTTAAATTTTTAATCAATTTCTTTGGTCAGTATCTTTATCATGTTTCTTGCATATTTGTAGATATCATTCCAATGGGCCTATTATTTCCTTACCAAGTTAGTAATGGGTTCTTGGACATCGATGGGCACAGAAACCCTGACAAACAAGAATGTGTGTATATATTGAAAAATGTTCCCATGAAACCACTGTCTTATTAATTAGACAAGTACATTTAGAAACAGTATATTTTATTCTTGCAGGTTGGCGAGATGGAGGAGAAAATGAAAAGAACTGATACAGGTAAGAGAAAATTATGTATTTTTGATTTGATTTATTGCGTTTAATGCCACTTTCAGCAATATTTCAGCTATATCATGGCGATCAGTTTTAGTGGTGGAGGAAGCCGGAGAGAACCACCGACCATGGGCAAGCAATTGGTAAACTTTATCACTTGCGACTGCGAGTCGAGTGCACCCTTTTTAGCTCACCTGGCCATAGGCCATGTGAGCTTTTGTCATGGGTAGTCATCCGTCCGTCCGTTAGCTTTTCACATTTAAATCTTCTTCTCTGAAACCGCTGAACAGAAATCAGCCAAACTTGCCAGAAATGTTCACTGGATGGTCCTCTACCAGATTTGTGTTTTTGGTGTTGATTTGAAATCCAACATGGCTGCCAGGGTCCATAATGTGTTCTCATTGGCTGAAATTTTAAAAATCTTCTTGTCAGAAACCACTAAGTCAATTGAATTGTGACTTTGCAGGAATGATCATTGGGTGGTCCTGTACTAAACTTGTGAATCGTTTGCCGATCGGAAATTCAAGATGCCCGCCATGACTCGACTTAGTTTAACATTGGACCCTATGGGAATTTCACATTTTCATCTTTTTTTCTGAAACCAAAAAACAGATTTGAACCAAACTTGGCAGAAATGTTCATTAGATGGTCATATACAAGATTTTTGTTTTTGGCGCTGATCGGAAATCCAACATGGCTGCCAGGGCCCATAATGTGTTCTGATTGGTCGACATTTTAAAAATCTTCTTGTTAGAAACCACTAAGCCAATTGAATTGTGACTTTGCAGGAATGATCATTGGGTGGTCCTGTACTAAACTTGTGAATCGTTTGCCGATCGGAAATTCAAGATGGCCGCCATGACTCGACTTAGTTTAACATTGGACCCTATGGGAATTTCACATTTTCATCTTTTTTTCTGAAACCACAAAACAGATTTGAATCAAACTTGGCAGAAATGTTCATTGGATGGTCATATACAAGATTTTTGTTTTTGGCGCTGATCGGAAATCCAACATGGCTGCCAGGGCCCATAATGTGTTCTGATTGGTCGAAATTTGAAAAATCTTCTTGTTAGAAACCACTAAGCCAATTGAATTGTGACTTTGCAGGAATGATCATTGGGTGGTCCTCTACT
Organism: Bathymodiolus brooksi; assembly: GCA_963680875.1. Taxonomy (NCBI): domain Eukaryota; kingdom Metazoa; phylum Mollusca; class Bivalvia; order Mytilida; family Modiolidae; genus Bathymodiolus; species Bathymodiolus brooksi. The sequence goes on from OY804576.1 coordinate 20,324,703, forward strand.
AAACTTGTGAATCGTTTGCCAATCGGAAATTCAAGATGGCCGCCATGACTCGACTTAGTTTAACATTGGACCCTATGGAAATTTCACATTTTCATCTTTTTTTCTGAAACCAAAAAACAGATTTGAACCAAACTTGGCAGAAATGTTCATTGGATGGTCATATACAAGAATTGTGTTTTTGGCGCTGATCGGAAATCCAACATGGCTGCCAGGGCCTATAATGGGTTCTGATTTGTCGAAATTTAAAAAATCTTCTTGTTAGAAACCACTAAGCCAATTGAATTGTGGCTTTGCAGGTCCTGTACTAAACTTGTGAATCGTTTGCTGATCGGAAATTCAAGATGGCCACCATGACTCGACTTAATTTTAACATAGGACCCTATGGAAAAAATGTTTAAAAGTCTTCTCCTCTGAAACCAGTAAGTCAGTTTAAAGCAAACATGGGATGAATGGTCCTTAGGTGGTCAACTTTCAAAATTATGTCCTGTGACCCCGACCTCCATCCAAGATGGCAACCATCAGCGAACATAGTTTTAACATAGGACCCTATGGGAAATATATTTAAAAATCTTCTTCTCTGAAACCAGTAAGCCAATTTAAAGCAAACATGGCATGGATGGTCTTTAAGTGGTCAATTTTCAAAATTGTGTCCAGTGACCCTGACCTCCATCCAAGGTGGCCACCTTCAGCAGACATACTGTAGTTTTAACATAGGACCCTATGGGAAAAAATGTTTTAAAATCTTCTCCTCTGAAACTAGTAAGCCAATATAGCAAACATGTCATCGATGGTCCTTAGGTGGTCAACTTCCAAAATTGTGTTCAGTGATCCCGATATCGGTTCAAAATGACTGCCGTCAGCAGACATAGTTTTAACATAGGACCTATGGGAAAATTGTTTAAAAGTCTTCTCTTCTGAAACCAGTCAGCCAATTTAAAGCAAACATGGCATGGATGGTCCTTGGGTAGTATACTTTCAAAATTGTGTCCGGTGACCACGACCTCCATCCAAGATGGCTGCCATGAGCAGACATAGTTTTAACATAGAACCCTATGGCAGTATGGGATTTGAATAGTAACTTAGATGTATTCAGCATGCAGACATTCTTAAGAGGACTTATTTATGTCAGGTGAGCGATACAGGCTCACCTGAGCCTCTAGTTTGTAATTTACAAAGTCGGGCACGAACCCACGCCACATTGGTGATAGACTTGTATGAGTTGTTAGGTAATCCAACTACCTAACTCATTGAGCCACCCGAACCCCTTATGAAATTTGGTTAAATCTAGAAATTATATTTATTTATATATATATTATGCAAATGCAATTCTTACCTGGTTAGGGTTATGGTGTTTAACGTCTTTTTCAACAATATTTCAGTTATATCATGGCAGTCAGTTTTATTGGTGGAGGAAACAAAAGTACCCAGAGAAAACCACCGACCTGCCACAAGTCACTGACAAACTTTATCACAGAATGTTGTATCGAGTACACCTCGCAAGAGCGGAATTCAATCTCACAACGTTGGTGGTGATTGGCAAAATATCTATTTTAAGATGAGTAGAAAATAGTGTGGTGTAAAGAAGGTTGTTATAGTATAGTGTATTTAAAAAGCAACAAGGTGAGAAATCATTTCATGCTTATATTAATGTACTTACAGATATATACTATATTAATGTACTTACAGGTATACTATATTAATATATTTACAGATATACGTTATAGTCAGGCTCTACTGTTTGAACATATTGTCATGCGAGGAAAAATTGAGGAAACAGAAAAATTGTTTGAGAAATACAAAGATATCTTGGACTATGAAATTTTTATTGGTAAGATATATAAATTTATACTTTATTGGTAAGATAGATAGATGTATACTTTATTGGTAAGATAGATAGATGTATACTTCATTGGTAAGATAGATAGATGTATACTTTATTGGTAAGATAGATGTATACTTTATTGGTAAGATAGATAGATGTATACTTTATTGGTAAGATAGATAGATGTATACTTTATTGGTAAGATAGATAGATGTATACTTTATTGGTAAGATAGATGTATACTTTATTGGTAAGATAGATGTATACTTCATTGGTAAGATAGATTGTTGTATACTTCATTGGTAAGATAGATAGATGTATACTTTATTAGTAAGATAGATAGATGTATACTTTATTGGTAAGATAGATAGATGTATACTTTATTGGTAAGATAGATGTATACTTTATTGGTAAGATAGATAGATGTATACTTCATTGGTAAGATAGATAGATGTATACTTTATTGGTAAGATAGATAGATGTATACTTTATTGGTAAGATAGATAGATGTATACTTTATTGGTAAGATAGATAGATGTATACTTTATTGGTAAGATAGATGTATACTTTATTGGTAAGATAGATAGATGTATACTTCATTGGTAAGATAGATAGATGTATACTTTATTGGTAAGATAGATAGATGTATACTTTATTGGTAAGATAGATAGATGTATACTTTATTGGTAAGATAGATGTATACTTCATTGGTAAGATAGATAGATGTATACTTTATTGGTAAGATAGATAGATGCATACTTTATTGGTAAGATAAATAGATGTATACTTTATTGGTAAGATAGATGTATACTTCATTGGTAAGATAGATTGTTGTATACTTCATTGGTAAGATAAATAGATGTATACTTCATTGGTAAGATAGATAGATGTATACTTTATTGGTAAGATAGATAGATGTATACTTTATTGGTAAGATAAATAGATGTATACTTTATTGGTAAGATAGATGTATACTTCATTGGTAAGATAGATTGTTGTATACTTCATTGGTAAGATAAATAGATGTATACTTCATTGGTAAGATAGATAGATGTATACTTTATTGGTAAGATAGATAGATGTATACTTTATTGGTAAGATAGATAGATGTATACTTTATTGGTAAGATAGATAGATGTATACTTTATTGGTAAGATAGATGTATACTTCATTGGTAAGATAGATAGATGTATACTTTATTGATAAGATAGATAGATGTATACTTTATTGGTAAGATAGATGTATACTTCATTGGTAAGATAGATTGTTGTATACTTCATTGGTAAGATAAATAGATGTATACTTTATTGGTAAGATAGATGTATACTTTATTGGTAAGATAAATAGATGTATACTTTATTGGTAAGATAGATGTATACTTCATTGGTAAGATAGATAGATGTATACTTCATTGGTAAGATAAATAGATGTATACTTTATTGGTAAGATAGATGTATACTTCATTGGTCAGATAGATAGATGTATACTTTATTGGTAAGATAGATAGATGTATACTTTATTGGTAAGATAGATGTATACTTCATTGGTAAGATAGATAGATGTATACTTTATTGGTAAGATAGATGTATACTTTATTGGTAAGATAGATAGATGTATACTTTATTGGTAAGATAGATAGATGTATACTTTATTGGTAAGATAGATAGATGTATACTTTATTGGTAAGATAAATAGATGTATACTTTATTGGTAAGATAGATAGATGTATACTTTATTGGTAAGATAGATAGATGTATACTTTATTGGTAAGATAGATGTATACTTTATTGGTAAGATAGATAGATGTATACTTCATTGGTAAGATAAATAGATGTATACTTTATTGGTAAGATAGATAGATGTATACTTTATTGGTAAGATAAATAGATGTATACTTTATTGGTAAGATAGATAGATGTATACTTTATTGGTAAGATAGATAGATGTATACTTTATTGGTAAGATAGATAGATGTATACTTTATTGGTAAGATAGATAGATGTATACTTTATTGGTAAGATAAATAGATGTATACTTTATTGGTAAGATAGATAGATGTATACTTTATTCATCAAAGAACATATAACGGCACATCAATATCATAGTTAGAACAGGTAAAAATTATAACTGGCAGAGGGTGGCTCAATGAGGGAGTTGGATTACCTAACAAGTCATACAAGCCTATCACCAATATGGTGTGGGATCGCACCCGGCTTTGTAAATTACAAAAAAGGGTGCACTTGACTCGTAGCCACAAGTGATAAAGTTTACCAGTTGCTTGCCCATGGTCGGTGGTTCCCTCCGGGTACTACGGCTTCTTCCACCACTAAAACTGGTCGCCATGAAATAGCTGAAATATTGCTGAAAGTGGCGTTAAACACAATAACTCAAACTCTATAACTGGTAGAAATAAAATATGTTCACAGCAAATTAACATACAAATAAACACACAGAATTGATGTATCCTGTATATACAGCAATGCAGTTCATTTTACTGCTGCAGACAAATATACCAGGTAATTTCCTTTGATGTCTCATAGAGAAATATAAGTAAGAGGTAAAAGTTGTTTGAAATTTCACTTTGAAGGTATATGTAATTTCTGTGACACCTAAGTCAACTTGGTAGTTGACTTGTACATTATCACTACTGTAACATATTTAGAAATAAATCCCCCTTTAGAGTGGTGCATTCAGAAAATTGAAAATTGAATGAGAACCAAATGATGGTGCCAAAGGAAATTCTTATGTAAAGGTTGTATTTAACAATAAACTATTTAACCATATCTCTGGTACCCATCACAGTATAGAATATGTATGTACCTCAGTGAAAACAGACAACAGAAGTACAGTAACACTGCATCAATTTTTACTTCTAAATGTTGGATTTGGTAAATATATACTGATATAATTACATTGTTATACGTTTAACATTTTAGAAAATAAACATTTTTCAGCTCACCTGTCTCAAAGGGCTATATGTGATATTTATTATCATTTCTTTACATCTGTCATGTTAATCTGTATCCATTAACTTTTCATATGTTAAACTTCTCTAAACTATATACATGTAGGTAACTTTTTGTTTATTTGCCAAGATTTACCAGCCATGTCACAGTATTGTACATAATAATTATTGTCCTTTACAGAGACAGACCAGACATGTAATTGTGCCAAGATTTATGAGTCGTTTCCTTATGCCTCATTGCCAGATGATGCCAACCAAATGGAAGATTTATTAGAAGTTATATTAGATGATATTCGTGCTGGAATTTGTCATTGTCGGCCAGATGATGCTAGTCGACTTCGTGATTGTAAACCATCTCTTAATTTAGTACATTTAGCTTCAGGTCTAGGTGACCTTGACATTGTAAGACTCATGTTTAAATATGGTTGTAATTTTAATGTGAAGACAAGATTAACTGAAAGAACAGCTCTACATTTTGCTGTTAAAAAACACAAGATAGATATTGTAGATGTCTTGTTATCTCATAATGTTGATGTTAATGCACAGAGCAATCCAGACAAGATAACTCCGTTAGCTCTTGCTATGATTAGTCGTTACAGGGATGTCGTTGAAAAATTGTTGAAGGTCAAAGACATTGATTTAGACCTTCGTAATATTAGTAATGAAGGTCCTCTGATACTGGCAATGCATTTGGTTAATGAGGACTTTTTTGGAATGTTGTTGGACGCTGGTGCCAATCCAAATGTCATGGATGATCGTGGAAACACAGCTTTGATGTTAGGTACTGTCAGAGGAGCTGCGTATGTCAGGAAACTGATAGCAAAAGGAGTTGATCTAAATGCTAGGAACAGACGACATGAATCAGCATTATTCTTTGCTACTTATGTTGGTATGTATAAATAGTGATTATTATAACTGGAGAACTGACTTAAAATCAAAATGTAGTTGTCAGAGCAAGGTGTACTGTGGACTGTTCCATTTAGTCATACATCCAGGACACTTTTAAAATAGGATGAACCTGGCAGTAGCAATTTTTCTTTTTCATTAAAACTGTTTTAGACATCCAATCATGGATGCTATTTTAAAGGTGCCATCCATAGGTACCGTGTATGTTTAATGAAACAGTCCTAACAAATGAAATATGAATCAATTGATAATTTCACAAAGCATTATGGGTTACAAGTTACTGATTGGTCAAGAGGTAATGAAAATGATTGCAGAAGTTGAAAATCAGAAGTGGATTATTGTCTCACCAATACATCAGAGAACAGGTTTTAATACATAATGATATAGAAAACATCATACCAAAACATTTTTCTTTACAGCAATATGTGCTCGTGACATGTTTATTTAGATTTTTCACATGTGTACCCTATCACTATGTGACCCAGACCTATGTGGTTCATATCTTGTCACATTGTGTTTGACACATGAACAAATATGATGCTGTTCTTCTCACAGTCACAGTAGGGTTGGCATTTATGAACATAAAACATATCCCAAAGTTAATTAGTTAGCTAGTCTCGTACAAAGGGGACATCATCATCTCATTGAATGGAACTTGTTCTTGCCATGACAAAGCTGAAAAAACTGCTCATTTGGCGTTTAACAATCGCTATGGATATTGCATCCCAGATATGGAGCCACCAACAAGATACAATAAAAAGATGAGTTAATCTTACAAATACTGTCACCAATGTGTAAGACATTACTTCATGTACAGGTAATAATGAATACAGACATTAGTTACAAATATTACAACTACACAGTTCACATTAGGTATTTTGTAGCTTTATTTACATTATTTTCTATGGTCTTATTTCTGTATGTTGATTATACACTATTGATATTTTACAGAAAATGAAGAAATTGTGACCTTATTGTTAGAAGCTGGAGCTGACCCTAATTTGACCTCTACAGATGGTACAACAGCCCTGTTAACAGCATGTTACCAAGGATCTACAAAAATTGTCCAAATTTTGGTAGATCATAAAGCAGACATCAAGGCCAGTAACCCTCAGAGGTACTCATCAATTCATATTGCTGCTTGGAATGGATATTATCAGATTGTCACTATACTACTGAAGGCAGGGATGCACCATGACACACCTACAAGAGATGGTAATACCCCTATTGCCTTGGCAGCACATGGAGGTCATCAGAGTGTCCTTGATATTTTATTACCTTTAGGATGTAATGTTAACAATGCTGATAAAGACCAGGACACAGCTTTACATTATGCTGCGTACAACAATATGGTGGATGGAGTTAGAAAACTTCTTGAATGTGGTGCAGACCCAAACTGTCAAAATAGCTTCAGTGCCACTCCCCTTTGGAATGCTATTTACATGAAACACAAGAATATTGTAAAATTACTTCTGATAGCTAATGTAAACATGGAAGTTTCAAGTGTTGGTATTAATCAACATTCTCAGAGTGACACAGCTATAAGGATTTATGCAGAGCCTCGTTCACCATTGTATGTGGCTGTTGACAAGGGATCATTTGAAATTCTCTTGTTGTTAATAGCAGCAGGCTACAACCTCCATAAAGAGGCTTGGGTGTTTAACGATGATCAGTATCCTTGTGATTGTCCTCTAAATGTTAAATCCTTACTGAAGAAGTTTGCAGCCGAACCCCCGAGGCTCATCTCATTATGTAGGAATTTCTTCAGAAAAGCATTAGGTCAAGAAATTCATAATGAAGTTCAGGATCTAGAACTTCCAGTTACTCTTCAGAATTATTTGTTATTAGGTGATGTTTTAAGTTGATTATTATTTGTTTGTGTTAATGTTTCTGTGATTATTATATACTGTGATACAAAACTGTTGAGCAGAGCGATTTTTAAAGATATTATCTAAAGAAAGGTATTTCAATGATCAGATATTTTAGAGGTCATGATGAGAGAAGGTTTCACATGTCATTAAAATTAAAGATAGGAAAACTACATTTGTATTTTAAAATATCCTTTCAGAAAATATTGGAGTAATAATTTTGATGATCCTTTATAAATTTATGTTGTTAGCACGGCCTACTATTTGCCTACCATTTCACTAACACCGAATCCACCTACATTAGTTTTCAGTTTTGACCTTAATATTATCAATTTTGTTTTTTAAATATCCTTATAGTTTGTAGCCTATATTTCCACCATGCCAATTTGTCTAGCCATCCAGAACATATTAATGAATCCTTTCATCTTTATTATGCTTCCTATCAGTACTAGATATCCATGTATATCTTTGCAAAGCTTAGAGACTATTGAAATAATATTAAAATAATAATACTGTATTATGTATAGGTTTTTTATTGGAAGGTGTAAAATCTAGTGGTTTTGAGTGAAAAATATATACCTTAAAAAGGACTTAAATACACACCATGAAAGTTGGGAAGGTAAATCTTAGACCACCTTTTACTTTATCATTTTATTTCTTAATACACAATAGAACAAATTTAAGTAACAAGTGTATGTATGTATGTATGTATGCCAACTATGTTGAAGAATATGTCAGAGGACATGCTTGGACATGTTGAAGATTATGTTAGAAGACATACTTGGACGTGTTGAAGTATGCCATCACTCAAATTTAATCAATTTGTTCAGTCATTGTCAAGAGAACTTAAAATCTATGATATATTGAACTGTTATTAAATTTATGTCATTATTTATATTTGAACACATTGGTTATTATACTGTGACATAATTATGTGATGATTTCTGTATTGGCCGATACAACTAGCCTTGGACCAATAACAAGATCAATACAGACATCATATATCTTAATCATAATATTGGTCAGATGTGATAATGAATGCTTAATATTTGTATTCAAATCACTGCATATTGTTATATATTTGCCATTAAATAATCATTATTGAACCTTTACTACTAAATTATATTACAATGTATTATGTCAGCCTTTGTTCACTTTAACTTGAAAATGTCTTTCAAAAGAAATGTTTTAAAGAACTTGTTATTATGATTTTTTATCAAATTAGAATATTTATTGAGTATCTCTCCAAGCTGAATTAAAGTATCAGATTGTTTATTCTTCTTGTATATAACAGTCATAACGTACAAACATGGTTACACGTGATTTGGACTTGTTTTATATTTTTGCCTTTTATCCTGCACTCATTCTGTTTGAGCAGTCAAATTGTATTGACTCGATAAATTAATGATATATATAGTCGCTGATCAAATTATAGCATTTCTTGTACCCTATTCATATAGTGTGAACAGTTAGAAATGGTAACAGAATAAGGACGAAGATAAAATAGATAGAAAAGTGAGATGTTTATCGTCACTTTCGGATATATATTGTGACCATCCGACTGAGAGAGGTAATTCTGAACAGTTATAATGCAATGGCAGGTGACACCTCTGGATTTGGGGAGATGTCTGGTAATATTAACAATTGAGGTGGGTATCAGGGCTTCAATCAACATGAATGGTGTTAGTCATTGTCAAGATTTTGCAAGCACCATTTTCATTGGCTAGTGGTTTAGACAAATGTTATTATACTTGAGAAGAGAACAGTTTTTGTAAGAGGTTTTTTCTTCTACAAATTTAGTAGGAAGTTAAATTGTACAGAAATAAAGCATACCAAATTGCCGTGCTTAAATTCGTTTACGAAGATACCCTAGTAGTAAAATGTCTTCATATTTTTGTATATATCACGATTTATAAATCATATACAGTACAGAAAGGGACATACCGTGATTGATCACTCCGAGAGACATAATTTTTAATCCTTTAGACATATCATCACGGACATAAACCCACTGTGATAGACCTAAAAAGGACCATAAATCAAGGTGGTGGGGATTAAATTTTATGGCTCTCGGTCACCTGTGCGCCGATTGATATTTTACCGCCAATTAAGAGATTAGCGTTACCTGTTCTACCTGTTGACTTTTAATATCGTAAGCCGTAATTATTGCTACTGAAGGATGTATTTTTGACAATTAATTTTGTATCCTCTTGCTGTTAATATTTGACTGTTTGTTGCTTTTCATTGCCAAAGAATGTCTGTCTTGTTATCGTTTTCGTTTGTTTTAGAAAGTTCTACTTTATGACCTCGAATTCTATATTAAGAATTTTGTTGAAACCGCAACTGAACTTTATCTTGTTTAATTTTAATTTCTCATTTTTTTTCTTCTGTTGGGTCGAATTCAGTATGTATTGAATTATTCGTAAATACGGGCTACTTCATAAATGTATTTTTTGTTTATAAGTTAAACCGCAGGCGCGGGGTTTTGAAGCACGGACTTTACAAGTTTATTTTGTGTTTTGGACTTTTATCTCTCGTATTGCCGACAAAAATTAACAATTCAAGTAAACTGTTTCACACACTTGGCTTGTTACGTAATTCCGTTATAGATGAAAATAATTTTCTTTAAAATTACAAACAAAAACCTATAACAATCCAAATTTACGTAGCCTAATGGCTACAACATGAACAAAAAGCGGAAAACGAAGAGCATGCTTTTAATTTGTTAAATAAACGTTGGTTTTTTTTTGCTGTATTTTGTCACAAATCTATTAAGATTTGAATTTGAATAAATAAATAAATAAACTGGTGACATTTGATTTTGATCAAATACTGTGTAATGTCAAACATTTGTAGGGGTAAAATCGTGATAAAGGTTAACTCCTTAATTCCTTTCACGTTTCTAAACTTTCTGCAGATTAGCCGCTAATTTCCAAAATATATCCGTAAATTTAGTGACTTTTGGACATGTAGTACTTCTTTGAACGATCTGTTTATAAATATTTGTTTCGTTAATTTTTAATCAAATTCTTCAATGACCGTATAACAATTATTTAGGGGAAGGTCTAAAACGCGGAAGTGGGAAAACACGGAAGTAAGCCCAAAATGGGTACTTGAAAGATCATATCTTGAAAAGTACTCAACCTAGGATAAAAATCTAAACGGATTCTAAAAGCTATTGTTAAGATCTATCTTTTCAAGAAATAAATAATACAATATTTTATTATTTAGGTACTTAAAAGTTGACCGGAAGTGTCAAAAATGAGAACGGGCAATGGACAAATTTTTGACTTTGATCTCAAATGTATCAAAATTAAAAGACCCCGGTCAAAAACCGTTTAGATATTCTTAAAGACAATTTTATACTCTATCAGACGATATAAAAATGTGTTTGCTAAAATATTAGATAAAAGCACAATCTTGACCGGAAGCCTACCTTTTCAGAGTTAGCCATCGACAAATTCTCAACTTTGATATCAAATTTCTCAAAATTCAAAGAATCCGGACAATCTGTTTCACGTCTATGGCGTTTGTCAAGGATGCAAATGGGATTTCTTTCAAAAACAGACTTAAAGGACATATAAATTGGCTTAAGGTAAGAAATTTTATCATAATTTGAATGGATGAAAGTATTTAGCTAGTCAAAATGACTCGTTTACGCATGGGAAAGTCTGTACACAGATGGGAAGTGGTCAACCCAACGTTTGTACGACTTCGGATTTTCACGCCGTTTTGTTTTGGTTCGTGTACGATACCTCAGCAGTTCGGAGGCCTACACTAACAATTGGGGTCTCTTTGGAAAGGAAAATTACTTGACTTTCGACTGGTGGAAACATTTTTTGAAAATATTTAGGCGTTCCGAAGTTACGATCAATTTAACACGACGACTTAAAAAAATGGAAGCAAGTGAGTTCGCCCCCTTGTAGTATTATATAGTATTTTTATTTTATTTTATTTTTTCCGGACGTGTACACGTGTCAATAAAATACTAGGTGTAGATACGCAATACACAAACAAGGTTAAAAATCTTTGAAAAAAATTTGCACAACCCATGATTTCACTGAATTGAAGTTGAATATTCATTTATTATTTACATTTTATTCATCAATTCAAATGAACTCTCCCTTCTCGTGCTATTTTCTCGATCTCGGGATTTCATTCCCGGGATTACGTTCAAGGATGTTTTACGTTTTGAGGAAAGTAATAAAAATGTTTTTTTTTAATTATGAGGGGAATCTGAGACAGTACCTGAAAAAAAAATAGGCGATATAAAAACATAATTTCTTCTGTACATCTTATCTGACTAGTTTACCTGTAAAACGACACACTTGATTACAAGATTAACACGTGGTGTTTTATTGCCCCCTGATCACCCACATGAATTAAAATTTTTAATCCCCATCACTCTCCTAGACATGACCACTATCACGGTGATTGATCACGGTATGTCCCTTTCTGTACTGTACATGTAAATAGCATTATAATTTGATCAGAAAAATAAAAAGCTAATCAGAAGAATTGTCTTACACTATAGAACAAGACTGTGTTAGAATCCTAAAAGGAATGAGATTATAAATTAAAAATAATCCCAAGCCCCTGTCTAAACCAGTTCTTATAACTGAATGGTAAAATACCTTTTTATTGAAGAGGAATTTAGGTGATTAGCTGAAAAAACTTTCATACAAAAGGGAAACAAATGTTTAATAATAATAGGGGGCTTTCGTGGTCGCATATCATTGTGAGTGAATCCTGCCCACAATATAATTGAAATATTGTTGAAAGTGGCATTAATCACACTAACCCTAATAATAATAATAATAATAATAATAATAATACATGTACACTGCTAAAAGTGCCATATATGATTAACATATGTAAGACAAATCATATGATTAACATATGTAAGACAAATCATATGATTAACATATGTAAGACAAATCATATGATTAACATATGTAAGACAAATCATATGATTAACATATGTAAGACAAATCATATGATTAACATATGTAAGACAAATCATATGATTAACATATGTAAGACAAATCATATGATTAACATATGTAAGACAAATCATATGATCAACATATCATATGATTAACATATGTAAGACAAATCATATGATTAACATATGTAAGACAAATCATATGATTAACATATGTTCATTTACTTATGATTATCATATCTAGCTCGATTCATGCATGGATCTTGCGTATCTGAACGCATGATTTTTATATGATTCTCATAAGATTTTCATACGTGGCACATTTGTATGTAATAATAATGATGATAATAATATAATAACTTCTTCAATTAAAGAGGGTAACTCAGTGAGAACTTGTCTAATTTTCAATGACTCTCCAAAACAATCAACAATTACAATTTAAAATATATACATTGTATACAAATTTTGTAATTAGAAATATTTCCTATCTGTAAATGGATATAAAATACATTGGTGTTCTGTACAATGCTTGCCAGAAAGTGGTTGTAACACTGTTTTTATGACAATTTGATATGGCATATGCTTAATCATTTAATATTTTAATAGCAGAATACTTTATATACAGCATTGTCATGTGTGCATAATATCTCACTTTCTTTATTAAGCCAAGAGGAGCAATTTGCCCAGGGACAAAACATATTTGCTGCAGTTGCTAGCTGGGCTCCTTGAAATAACAATTCTAGAAGCCCAGCAAACATTTTTGGAGCCCACCAACTGACATTACACATGAAATATTCAAAATTTCAGTAGCCAACATGGCTACTTTCTGTCAATTTTCTGGGGTCCAGGCCAAAGTTGAGTGGTAACTGGGCACCTGTTAAATTTTATCACTGTCTCTCATGGCAGTATCATGCTCCTTTGGTCAAACTCTTTATTTAACTACATGTATATGTCATATGATTTGAAATATAGAATGCTGTCATTGAGTTTATTATATATATAACTGTTTTTTAATTTATTTCATGTTGTACAATTTAATCATTGTTTTAATTAAAATCATGTTTTTTTTTGGTCTTTGGTCAAGTATTTTTTAATGTTTCCATAATTTAGGTACATGTCATGTTCAGTCAGACATAAAATCTATGTACAATGCAAAGAAAATTATACCATATTTTAGCTCACCTGACCCAAGTGGTCATGTGAACAATTGCCATCACTTGGCATCCGTCTATTGTGTCAACATCAGTAGGTTTTGTGTCGTCCGTCTGTAGACACACTGGTTTCTGTGCAATAACTTTTGTTCCAAATGACTGATCCTTCTGAAATGTTTGACACATTGATCCTTCTAATGCATAGAGTTATTATGTAATTTTTATCGTTTTCATAATTTGTATGGATCCAGTGAAAAACATGGCCACCGTGTGGAATTTTTGTTTCTGATTAGCAGAAATTAAATAACTCTTTTACTTTGACTACAAAGTCCAAATGCTATGTAACTTGATGTTTGTAAGGTTCTATATTCATTTTCCTCATTTGATCTTTATTTGGCTAAAAACAGCCACCATTGTCTATTTTTGTTTCTTATTTGCTAAAAGTTAATTTTTAAAGTTCAGAAACTGCAAATCCAAATGATTTTCCACTTAGTACAAATGATGTTTCTTATTTCAACTTGGTCTGGCAAAAAACATGGTTGCTATATACAATTTCTGATTTGATTGGCTGAAACTTTAAAAGCATTCTTCTTTGAAGGTTCAACTCTGAATGATGTATAAGAAAAGTTTGAAGGTACTTAAGAAGTAATCAGAAGTTGTAAATCGAAGGACAGATAATACAATGACAAAAAGACTAACAATAGTCCACCATTACTGCAGAGAAAATCAAAGATCAAGCAACATGAACCTCACTAAAATATGGGGTTGAAGTTGGGTGCTTTGGAAAGGTGTAAGCAGTTCCTGCTCCACTATTGGCACCTGTCGAGTTACTGTTAAGCAACACAAACATCATCTGATATGGAAATCTTGTTGGACACCAATATACATAAATGAATACAAATAACATGAATAAAGCATGATCCCCCTACAAAACAAATGGGAGTTATGACGACCCAAACATCATTTTTATGTGGAAATTGTAACAGACATCACAACATGGAACTAAAAACTTGAAGACATGGAATTTAGACATGAACAACACAAACCCAAGTAAAAACTGGGGGAAACCTCTGGTGCTGCAGAAGGATACACATTTCCTGCTCCACTAGGGGCACCCGTCTTGTTAGTCTTGTAAAAAAATCTGGTGATAAGTCATGAATGAGGAAAGAACAGGATTGTGATTATGACAAATGGAACATATCAATGATCATTTGTGACAGATATTCTGTATCGGTTACCCAAGTAATGGTTATGATTTCTACTTATATCACTAGGAACACTTGGTTCAGTAGCTTCCTTGTTAGTAGCAACCCTCTGTCAAAGAAATCATGATAGGAACCACAAACTCTGGAATATCGGATCAACAGAGAGACATACACTCCATATGCAGGTGGTGCTGGAATGTTGCTCATATAAATGGAAAGTTCAATATGAGAAAATGGCAATCATAAAGTTTCATACTGTAACGGCCCTCAGTCAATTTCTAGGTAAAGGTCAAGGTATGAAGCAAACCTACTTACATGTAGCTGTACATGTGGTATCCTTTATTGCAAGTTCAATAGTATAGATGTGATCAACATAATCACCAAGCTTGAAATTATTTTGTGAAAGGACATCATCTAAATAGTGGAACGTGAAATTAAAGGATCATGCTGGCTTCCTTTCATTTTTATTGAGAATCCTTTGCATGAAGTCTGCCCCATATGAATAAAGGAACAAATCAGCGAGAAGAGGAGCACAGTTGGTACCCATAAGAAATGCCAACTGTGTATTACTATTGAAAAACATGCCCACCAAACAAAACAAATGTCGTGAATCAAAATCTCAAGTATTTGGACGATGTCAGTTGCAGAGAACATTATGTTAGAATCTGGATTATTTTATTTTTGCAAAATAAGTGGTCTCTTCCTAAAACAAGGTATTCTTATCTATGTTGGCCATTATTTTTTATGAAACAAAGTTTAACTAATTCTTTTAATTTTGAGAAGAGTTGTGTAGAAAAGTCAAGTGTTTTAATGCTATAGCATAAGGAGAGGGACCTTGATTGTATGTACTCGAACAGATCTTTAGAATTGTTCAGAATCCACAACTAGTATCACAGTAACTCTGAAGCCTTGATTTATACCACCCGTGGATTAGCTAGTATCACAGTAACTCGGAAGCCTTGATTTATACCACTCGTGGATTAGCTAGTATCACAGTAACTCTGAAGCCTTGATTTACACCACCCGTGGATTAGCTAGTATCACAGTAACTCTGAAGCCTTGATTTACACCACCCGAGGATTAGCTAGTATCACAGTAACTCTGAAGCCTTGATTTACATCACCCGTGGATTAGCTAGTATCACAGTAACTCTGAAGCCTTGATTTATACCACTCGTGGATTAGCTAGTATCATAGTAACTCTGAAGCCTTGATTTACACCACTCGTGGATTAGCTAGTATCACAGTAACTCTGAAGCCTTGATTTACACCACCCGTGGATTAGCTAGTATCACAGTAACTCTGAAGCCTTGATTTACACCACCCATGGATTAGCTAGTATCACAGTAACTCTGAAGCCTTGATTTACACCACCCTTGGATTAGTTAGTATCACAGTAACTCTGAAGCCTTGATTTATACCACCCGTGGATTAGCTAGTATCACAGTAACTCTGAAGCCTTGATTTACATCACCCGAGGATTAGCTAGTATCACAGTAACTCTGAAGCCTTGATTTATACCACCCGTGGATTAGCTAGTATCACAGTAACTCTGAAGCCTTGATTTATACCACCCGTGGATTAGCTAGTATCACAGTAACTCTGAAGCCTTGATTTACATCACCCGTGGATTAGCTAGTATCACAGTAACTCTGAAGCCTTGATTTACATCACCCGTGGATTAGCTAGTATCACAGTAACTCTGAAGCCTTGGTTTACATCACCCGAGGATTAGCTAGTATCACAGTAACTCTGAAGCCTTGATTTACACCACTCATGGATTAGCTAGTATCACAGTAACTCTGAAGCCTTGATTTATACCACCCGTGGATTAACTAGTATCACAGTAACTCTGAAGCCTTGATTTACATCACCCGTGGATTAGCTAGTATCACAGTAACTCTGAAGCCTTGATTTACACCACCCGAGGATTAGCTAGTATCACAGTAACTCTGAAGCCTTGATTTATACCACCCGTGGATTAGCTAGTATCACAGTAACTCTGAAGCCTTGATTTATACCACCCATGGATTAGCTAGTATCACAGTAACTCTGAAGCCTTGATTTACACCACCCGTGGATTAGCTAGTATCACAGTAACTCTGAAGCCTTGATTTATACCACCCATGGATTAGCTAGTATCACAGTAACTCTGAAGCCTTGATTTACACCACCCGTGAATTAGCTAGTATCACAGTAACTCTGAAGCCTTGGTTTACACCACCCATGGATTAGCTAGTATCACAGTAACTCTGAAGCCTTGATTTACACCACCCGTGGATTAGCTAGTATCACAGTAACTCTGAAGCCTTGATTTACACCATCCGTGGATTAGCTAGTATCACAGTAACTCTGAAGCCTTGATTTACACCACCCGTGGATTAGCTAGTATCACAGTAACTCTGAAGCCTTGATTTACACCACCCGAGGATTAGCTAGTATCACAGTAACTCTGAAGCCTTGATTTACACCACTCGTGGATTAGCTAGTATCACAGTAACTCTGAAGCCTTGATTTACACCACCCGTGGATTAGCTAGTATCACAGTAACTCTGAAGCCTTGATTTACACCACCCTTGGATTAGCTAGTATCGCAGTAACTCTGAAGCCTTGATTTACACCACCCTTGGATTAGCTAGTATCACAGTAACTCTGAAGCCTTGATTTACACCAGCCAAGGATTAGCTAGTATCACAGTAACTCTGAAGCCTTGATTTACACCACTCGGGGATTAGCTAGTATCACAGTAACTCTGAAGCCTTGATTTACACCACTCGTGGATTAGCTAGTATCACAGTAACTCTGGTTCAATTGGTTTTGTGATTTCTGAAAAGATTTTAACATTTTCCCATATTGTACCTTGATAATTATGTCCTGTGGCTGTTGTAAATTTTTGGATTTCTGATCTACACAAAATATGCGCTGGTACACTTTGTGTTGGGAATATTCCAAATTGGTAAGTTGTTTCAGAGAACATGACTTTTTAAAACATTTCCCCCAAATATTCCTGTGCTAAATTTTAAATGGCCATCTTTGATTTACAATCCATACAAAACAAGTCAGCTTTGTGACATACCATTCAAAGATCAATCTTGTACATTTTTCCTCTAATCAAGATTGTAGTTTCAGATATATTTTAACACCTTTTCCTATGTTAACCTCTGTGCAGTGGTGACAACTATCTTTTGGATTTCAGATAAAAAATATAAGATTTGTATTGAACTATCCCAGGAACAGGGCCGTTGTGGTCGTATGGTAGTTGGATTTACAACTACCTATGCAATCAGTGCCTAACACCACTAACGTTGTGAGTTCAAATCCCATTCGGGAGAGGTGTACTCGATACAGCATTAGGTGATAAAAAAGTTTGTCAGTTACTTGCATCAGGTCAGTGTTTTTCTCTGAGTACTTCGGTTTCCTCCACCAATAAAACTGACCACCACAATATAACTGAAATATTGTTGAAAGCACCGTTAAACACCATAACCCTAACCCTATACCAGGAACAATCCATACATATTTCTATATACTGGTAAATGGGGCATAAATATCAGAAGACAACAAATTTCCCTTGAGGAACAAAGATTATTTGATATGCCTTATACAGTATAGACTAAACACTAGTTGTCATGGTGATTATTTTATTTCAATGTCTCCGTGACCAAAATCAAAATATAAAGATGTATAACAATACAAACCACATAAAAGAATACCGGTAGTTAAAATTTCAAGTTGGCACCCTTTATAGATCAAATAAAAACTTCTAAATTCCTGAATATATAACAGTTTATGTTGATATATATTTTCCTCAACTTGGCAGTCATTTGTGTTATACATGCAGATTTAACTTGATGCATAACTGAAACATATTTGTCTAGATAATATCATATACTGACTACAATACAATGAGGTAAGGTATAGGTTTGTTTTTAAAAGTAAATAATACCCAATATGTAAATTTCACACTTTCTTATTTAAATCTTTGTTCTGTTAAAATATAGTGAATCGGTAATTCAAATCATAAATCCCTTTAAATATTTTAAAAAGATTTAATTACTTCACATAACTAGAGGCTCCCAGGAGCCTGTAATCGCTCACCTGGTTTTCAATTTGACATCTAAAGTTGATAGAAAATGGGGGTGTTACACATAATTTTGAAAGTGGGCCACCCAAAGATCATTTCAACTCAAATTTCTGAGCAAAAGATTTTGATGTGATTTTTATCTCATAATATTCCTAAACGGAATAAACTGGCTGAAAAAATCTCACAGAAAAACCCAGAATATATGTTAAACTACTCATTGCCATATAGCTGCAGATAAAATTTGAGTTCATTTTGATTTGTAATAAAGCAGAAATTGACAACTAAAGAAATTTCTATTTTTAGTAACAGCAGCCATTTTGAATGGAGGGCGGGGCTGTCGGACACAATATTGAAAGGAGACCACCCAAGGACCATCCCAGCCAAATTTCCTTTAATTTGGTTCAGCGGTTTCAGAGGAGAAGATTTAAATGTGATCTTTTATCAAAATATGTCTAATTTGTATAATCAGTATAAATCGGTTGAAAGAAAAAATTCACAGAAAAACCCAGAATATATGTTAATCTACTCATTGTCATGTAGCTGCAGTTAAAAATTGAGCTCATTTTGATTTATAATAAAGCAGCAATGGACATTTGAAGAAATTTCTATCTTTAGTAACAGCAGCCATCTTGAATGGAGGGTGGAGCTGTCAGACACAATTTTGAAATGGGACTACCCAAGGACTATCCCTGCCAGGTTTGGTTTAATTTGGTTCAGCGGTTTCAGAGGAAAAGATTCAAATGTGATCTTTTATCAAAATATGCCCAATTTGCATAATCGGTATAAATCGGCTGAAAGAAAAATTTCACAGAAAAACTCGGAATATATGTTAAACTACTCCTTGCCATGTAGCTGCAGTTATAATTTGAGCTCATTTTGACTTATACTAAAGCAGCAATGAACAATTAAAATTTCATCCCCCCTTTTTTCTATTTTTAGCTTGGTGGCCATCTTGGTTGGAAGTCGGGATCACCGGACACACTTTTGGAAGGGGGCCATCCAAGGACCATTCCACCAAAGTTTGGTTCAAATTGGCCCAGTGGCTTCAGAGGAGTTGATTAAAATGTGAAAAGTTAACGGACGGACGGACGACGGACGCTCAGTGGTGACAATTGGGTCAGGTGAGCTAAAAAAAAACTACCAATGTTTAAACATTATCTGAAATTTTCCAGAAAAAAAAATCATTTAATTACAATTTCCGCTTCATTTTGTCTTGTAAAAATTGTACACTCTTATTTCTTGTGATGATGTAACCTATTCCAGAGGCTACTGTTGTTGTTCCTGTTAGAACCCTGAAATAGAAATAAAAGGAATACCGAAAGTGTATCTTAATTTTGTATTAAATTCAATTAAGTCCTTTACATAACGAGCAAGATGAATAAATTCGAAATACAAAATGTATTTATATAAATATTCTCCATGGAAACAATACTGGTAAACATAGCACTAAAAATACTGAATTCACTAGGCTTGTTTTATATCTTGTTTTAAATTTCCAATGTAGTTGCACAATTTTTGAAAGAGAGCTTAAAGAATTCTATCCTTTAGGATCAGAAATATCAAAACTTTTGACTGAATCAATGAGAAGTTTCCAACTGTATCTAAACTGTATGTTTCATCAATAGAGTTAGGGTTTTAGGAGTTTACTGTTAGTGCTACTTTCAACAATTTTTCAGTCATTTCCTAGTGGAGTAATCCATAATTCCCAGATAAAATCACCATTCCCAGGGCTCTACAATGCGACCAAAACACTCGCATTTGCGAGCTACTTTTGTAAAATGCGAGTAAAAATTCTGTATTGATAGCCAGATGGCAAGTTTATATATCTGGAAAATTTTTGTTCCCTCTCCGATCATATTTTTCAATTTAAATTCCGACTTTGATTATCCTGTCTTTTAAACCGCACAATTGACTAAGACATAAAAGTTTTAAATCACATATTTTTAACGCTTGCAAGTGACCACGATGAGCAAAAAACAAAACCTTATTACAAAATTCTTCACTAAAAATAAATCGGTTGAATCAAATTATCAACTACTCATGAAACTGCCCTATCCGATGCAGCATCGCCGGTAATATAAATCGAAAATACTGATGTAGGTTATAGAGCCGAAAAGCGTAAATTGGAAGTCAAAGTTTTTGTGTCATTTATGATTCCAGTAAAGACGTTAACTTATTTATTGTGATATTTGCAGACAGACAGGCCCACATATTTAGACTTTTATTATTTCAAAATTTGGATTAAAAAGACATTAAACTCTTTTAATTATTTTATGTTTCTTTATTTACAAGTTTAAATAAATATAAAAGACAACAACAAAAAATACAAGTAGCAACACAGACCTACAAAAAGTGGGGTCAAGTTCAAGTCATTGTTAGCCTCTGGTGAACTTAACTACCACAATTCACTAAAACCAATGGTTCATGGTAACATTATAACTACTTCAAATACTGAGACTGAAAATCATGTTGTAAATCTTGAAATAATTAAAGATTTTTTTTGTTTCCTTCCCTTCTGTCATCAAAAAATAAATTGAATAATTGATATGAATTTCCTTTCTACATCTCGTAAAGTAAGAATAATACAGGCTAATTTTAATACTTTTCTACTGTTGCCATTTTTTTTCACTTAACATCTATCATAGATTCTATTGGTAATGCAAATGTAAAAATCAAATCACATTGGGTAACCTCAGGCTGAGCTTGGTGGAATTCTGAACGTGAAAGTATGTTGTGTTAATGATCATTATGTACAGTACACTAAGATCTATCTTAATTACCACAAAGTTTGTAATGTCCAATGGTCTACAAATCCAAACACAGGAGCTGCCAAAGATGCTGCTACTAGTATCAACTGTAAGGATGTGTTTATCTACATGTAAAATAAAAACCAATCTTAATAACATAATGGGAAGATGCATCAACCAAAAGTTTCTATTCTTAAGACAAAGAAAAATGATGGCATCATGGATGACTAATAGTCAAATAGTCCTCAAAATACAGACAAAATTACTTTCCAGGTGGTAAAAACTTCACTACCATGACCTCAGATGTGACCCAGATCAGAAGGTTCTCAGAAGCAAAATGTGCACCATGTGTGTTGATGATCATTTATATTTGTTAGATTGTTGTATGTATTCTACATTTTCTTCTGTTACATGCAGTGGTCTTATGATGCCATGTAACAGAAGAAAATGTAGAATACATACATCAAAATACTTAATGGATACGATAGATTTCAATAAACATGATATCGACATTTTCATAAATTTGGCAAAAATAGTTCGCTATGGCAGACATTGAGACGAATCGTGCAATGAATGACGATTACTATTAATTATATATTTTGACGGCAACTTTCCCTATGCGATATGGTGCCCATATGACGATTACAAAAATATGTCCACTTTAAATACATACTGTGGCATTTTGAGTACATGTCATAACTATAAAAAATTTATTAGTTGATTGATTTCTTTGTACAGGTGAGATCAAAGATTATGCAATCAAAACAAAAATTCTCTAATCCGTTGATTGGCTTGTAACATGTAATAAAATTGTCATTGCAGTGACTAATTAGTTTTAATCAACAAATGAAGAAGAATGGATTGTTACAAACATTTTTTTTACGATTTTTTGAAAATTCAAGTGACGAATTGGGTACAGGAAATACTCGTCACCATCGAAAATCAATAGTCAATGACGAAAGTGACGAGCGCTAGCTAATACACTGACTACTTTTTTAAAAGTACAAACTTTATTGACAATAAATGATGTTTTTAAAAGAACTTTTAAATTCAAATCCTAGTCAGAATCCATGGCAATAATTGGTAATATTCTAAATTCTGCAACCATTAATCAGCTTCGACAACTTAATATGACAGTCTTGTCAATGATTTATTTAATATGTAGGAAGTTTTGTGAAAGTAAACCAATTTATTACATAATTATCAATTATTAAAATGAATGTTACGTTTCCAAAGGAACATTAAAATTACAAAAATGAACTTTAATATCCCTTTAAAGCTATTACACAGAATAAGGTCTATATTATTACCTTGATCTTAATGCAAAACATACAACAGAGCAAGTTACATTATAAAAATTCATTAAGCATGAATTTATCTATCTCTGCATTTGTAAACAAAAAAAGTTGTGAAAATTGTCAATGTTATGAAGTATAAACAACCACCTTACCTTACTGATCAGAGAAGGGTGAACTTTTACTGTAGCATTGGTGATGTCAAAGTATCGGGAACATGTTATCTATAAAACATTAAAGAGTTGTCATTATATCAAAACTTCAAAGCAAACAGAGAGGAAATGTAACATTCTTCAAAAGCAAGAAATCCTAAACTACATTATTGGTCAAAACAAAGTTACAAAACAAACAATATCAACATTAACCATGCAAATTCTTTATATTGTCTTTTTAAATAATTTTGCATTTATCTTAAAATGATATATACAAAGCAATAAAAAAATGATGCAATCATTAGGATAAAGGTTATTCTGAAAGATATCAGAATACTGGGGAGATAATTAACATGTCATGTCATATTGTAAACTAATATTTATAGTTGATTACAGAATTGCCATCAATATGTGACATAATGCACTTAACAGAGGAGGAAGTCAAATGTATTACCGTATATATAAATGAAATTATCACTAGATGACAGGGAGATAATAAAATGTCAAGTAGATAAACTACTTACTGGTGGAGGTAGTGATATGTATCTTAGATAAAATCCTACAGCAATAAGAAAAACATCTCTACCAACTATAACAATGGCCAAAGGTACTGAAAAATATAGATAACAGACATTGTTATACTGAAAGAAGTGTGACACAAATCTGACATTAATAGGATAGTCAATTATTACAACATCCCATTATTCTGAAGATCAGTTATTCTGACAGTTTAACAGATTAACCTTAATGCTAAGAAAAGTAGAGGGATGGACAGGGGTGAGTGTTACTCATTCTCACTTCCTTGCTGTTTCCTGTCTCCAATAAATCCCTCAAAGGAATATATAAAAATGTATATAACTCTCAGTTTAAAATAGAAATAGCCATACTAATGGTATCTTTTTTTATCCATTTTTGATAAGACTGGCATTTCTCACAGATTTTGTGAATCAATCGTAATTGCATTTTCCAAAACAGTAAAATTATCTATATGGTGTAATTATGCATTTAAAAAAAAAAATTTAATCATGACATGTAGTTAGATGCCTTGCATATTAATCAAGAACAAAAGTTCATGCACTAAGGATCTTTATATGTGAGAAAAAATAAAATAATAATAAGTTTGTGTCCCTCAGGACAAAAATATTTTATATATGTATTGTAATGCATACAAAAACTGTATAAAATTCCTTTATCGCACCAGTTAATGTAAATACATAATATATTGGGCCTCATTCCATCACATAATTACTGACATATAGACTAAAATGTAAATTTGTTCATTTATTTAAAGAAATTTTATGTCACAGCAACAATTTTCAGTCATATCATTGGTGGGTAGGTATCAATATTTGTGAAAGAGCACCCGGAGAAAACCACAGACATTCTGTTTACCCTTTCTCTGTATACAAAATTGTAGTATAACTTGAAGACCATCAATAAGCAGACAGCTATCATATGATCTGGGTGATTTATAGTTATAATAAATAACTTGGTATTTATTACTGACCTGGAATTAAATGAACCATTGTCAAGGTTACTGTCAACACACTGACCAATAATTTATCTGCCAATGGGTCTAATGCAGAACCAAACACAGAATGCTGGTTAAAATTTCTGGCAATATAACCATCTAACTACAATGAAAACAAATTTATAGTCTGTAGTTGTGTAAATTATCTAAAACTATTTATTTATTTGACCATTTTTTTCTACTGAGGCTATCATTTTTTTTAAAGTTAGACAGTAAACCAACTGACCCCACAAAAACAAACAATTTTATCAAGAATTTCAAAGTGAATTTTTTTGGTTTATGTTTTCAGGAATATTCTCAGATATTTGAAAGAAAAAAAATAATTTGCTTATCTTCCTAGTCACTTCATGAATTATAAATCAGTACATTTTATAGAATGGACTAAAGTATACTTACTAGATCAGTGATCCCTGCTATAACAAATAGAGTACAAGCTAATGGATACATCTGATGTAGAACTAAATATCCTATAAATGGTGTGGCTATTATCCTTGATGTTGTCAGTAAGTTAGGTATGGTCATCACACTTTCTCTCTAAAAAAAAAAGAAAAACATTGTTGAAGACCATTAATTTCTTTAGATGTTGATGACTAATAGATATTAAAACTGTTAGAAGTATCAGTTATGATATATTTGTCCTAATAGTAATGGTCTTTAACCAACAGATTCTACCCTCTTAGCTAGTACAAAAAATGTAGTCAGTTAACTACGAGCATTCATTGACCCTGCTACTGTACTGTTTATGTTCATGTTGTCATTCATTTTTGTGATAGTATGTGGTCTTTTTAAGTGGAAGCAAATCTGTGCAGGTTATTTTATCATCTTATTATATCTGAGTTGCTGTTCGAGAACCAATTATCAAGAGGGGGAAGGTTGGGACCCCATTAATGGGTTTAAAACTGCCACTGGGTTGTGCCTGTTCTAAGCTAGAACCTGAACTTCCAACAATATATGTCATGTTCTTCTTTATTGTTCAGTGATTTGATGATCATCACTCTTCATAACCTCTAATTGTACCTTAAAGTTCTGTACTCTGTCTGGATTCAATGATTCTATGGTACCATAATGTTTAGTATTCTCTGGGGTATAACTGCACTTAAGATATTCAGTTTTCTTTGGGCTATAATTGTATTTTGGAAGCCTTATGTTCAGTGTTCTCCGGTAATCGAAATTGTATTTATATACTCTTGTTAGTGATCTCTGGGCTATTCAAGTAATGTATTAATATACCTTTGTTAAGTGTTTCTCGCTGAAATATATGTGCCTGTGAAGTTTTTCTACTATCATGATAATCAAAGTAATGAAAAATTAAAAGATACCAAAGAAGTAATCAAGGGAAAACCACTGGGTACTCTGGCTTCCTCAACCAATAAAACTGACTGCCACTGAATTATAGTTGAAAGTGGTGTTAAGCACCATAAAAACCACATTTATGTCATTGGCAACCAGGTAATTTTTGAATAAACGTGACATCACGAGTAAACAAATAGTCATTCTCCTTAATCAGCTGAGAAGTTAGAAAAAGTTTTTCAGTGATGAATATTGTAAAAGAATAAGTTAATAAAATACAAATTAATATGGTCAATTCTGTTCACTTAATAGCATGTGCTTTCTCATATTAGTTTTCCACTCACAATATCCTCCACTTTATCAGTCTTGTCTTTTGGATCATCTTTAGGTGGCAATGGCTTTACCGCTTGATGGAAACTGGAGGTTGAAAATGACTTCGAACAAATTCCATTTTCAATTGAACTATTATGTTTGAATTTCCAGATATCATTTGAATAGGAATTATTGTTTGCTAAGCTACAGACAGTTGAAATATTTCTAATACATTTCAATCTAGCTTTGTTCACTAAATAGGCAATTTTATGTTGTGTAACCAGTGCTGGTTGTCTTGTTGTTTGTCTTTGATAATTTACAGCGAATGTGGACGTTACACTCCTATAAAACATGCAAGTATTTGAAATTCGCATTTTCAAACACATTTTACAAACTGTCAATCCAAAATAACGACAAATATTCACGTCAAACATTTTTAAAGTGTAAAAATGTTTTTTTTATTTCTTTCATGGGCGCAGCCATATTGAATATAGTCTCTAGAACTCAAATTTTGTTGTTATCGTAATATTAATATATCATCATTTTGGGTTCCAAAATATAGAAGATATATTGTTTTTATTATCAGCTTAATCATACATTTCTCTGTATTAAATTTTAATCAGTATCAAAGAGTTAGTTGGAGATTAATTAAGTCTATTAAAAGCTTGAATTTTATAACGTGGGTAAAGTTCGCATATATAAACGTTTATGTGATTAGTTTGTAAAATCCAAAACCAAGTCAGTTGTTTCCGTGACGTGGAAGGAATATTGGAAATATCATCATTAAAACAGAAACAAGTTTGTTTCTTGTTGAACATGACTACTAATAATAAAAAGGTGAACAATTATTAAGAACAATCGAAGAAGCGAGTGATAGATATGGCTAGTCATATACTACACTGTCACAATAAGTTTTTGTACACGCACTGGTGGATACACAGTACACACATTTTTAAATACAGCACAATTCTTTTTAATGGGTGCGGGTGTATATAATATTTTTCCCACTATCCTGCCGTAATACGTAGGAGTGCGCCGACATAAAAGAACGGCGGGTCATACCTGAAGAAAGAAGAAGAAGAAAGTAAAAAACAAAATACAATCTATGACGTTAACGAATTACAGGATATATATGCTCCTAACTCTTCACAGGCTTTCAAGACAAGACAGGGTTTCGATCCATCCGACAAAAACAAAAGCTGTCATATTAAACAAAACCTCAAAGATACCAAAAACAAATCTAAAATGGCAGTTTGGTGAGACAGAAATTAGTCCAACTAACCATGCAATCCATCTAGGTATAATTAGAGCAGAAACTAGAGAAAATGAAGCAAATATTGAAGATCGAATTGGCTTAGCAAGGAAAACTATGTATGCTCTCATGAACACTGGGTTACATGGATCAAACGGAATAAATCCAAGTGTAGCATTACGTATATGTGAACCAATTTTGGATATGAGAGTTATTTGTCAATCATTAAAAATATTGAGCAGAGAAGAAGGTTGTCCAAATTAAGAATATCAGCTCACAAATTACAAATAGAAATAGGAAGGTACCAGGGTACTCTCCGGGAAAACCGCATCTGTTGCAGGTGCACTTCGGGTCGGGTAGAAGATGAGATCCATTATTTACTTCATTGTACTTGCCATGCAAACCATAGGGAAATTTTTACTACATATTTGACATCTGAGTGTCAAAATTTTCAAAATTTAGATGACAAATGTAAACTCATATGGATCTTAAATAATGAAGACCCAACTATACTCAGATATCTTTGTCAATATCTTTTATCAACAACTATTTGATTAAATGGAATTGGAGATCTGCAAACTGGATGACCTGCATTGAGCATGAGAAAGAAAATATTCTTTTTGGCATCGTCCCTTGATGCTCGCTGCTGGTTATCCAAAATCTCTGATCCCTTTCCATGTTCCAAACAATATTCCTTCCACATCAACATGGCCGGTCTGCACTAGACACAAGTAGGACTTTATTCCTTTTAGCATCGACTCAAGGTGTCTTGCAGATTGGTGATGAATCACCTGATATATATGTACATGTTCTCTCTCATCCCCCCCTCATATATATGCGAGTAAGTGTATGTACGTTTATGTGCATATATCTCTTTTCCTGCCCGAGTGTGCCTGCACCACAATTATTGATATTTCACCGCAAATATTTAGGTTGATATATTGTTGTGTATCAATCATAATTGTTATTTGTATTGTTGTTGTGTATCAATCATAATTGTTATTTGTATATGCCCTCCTGGGGCCCTGATTTGGTTAATAAACTTTTTTCTATTTCTATTTCTATATGAAGCTTATGTACTGCCTAAGCTATTATATGGAATGGAAGTTCTGTCACTAAATCAGAAGCAACTAGGTATCTTAAGTAAATTTCACATAGACAATCTCCGAAAATTTCAATCGCTACCAATAAGAACAGCAACAGCAGTAATTTATTTATTAATAGGAGCCATGCCAATTGAAGCCGAAATCCACAAACGACAGATAAGCTTCCTACACAACATATTGAACTGTAATAATGACAACATTAGAGCACTAACTGACAGACAGTTAATTATGAATATAAACAACCCACAAAGCTTCTTCTGCAGGTCCTCTGCAACTCTGGAAATGTATAACTTGCCAACGATAACTGAGTTGAAAACAAATCTACCATCAAAATTAAACTGGAAATATATATGTAAGAAAGCAATTAAATTATTCTTGACTGAAAATCTACAAAAAATGCTTCAGGATAAAACATCATTAAGAAACGTGAATACTAAGGATCTAAAAGTTGGCTCTACACATCTTGTTTGGACCTCCTTACCATCGAATGTAGCAGATATAAGGAAAGATATAGCAAAGTGCAGAATGTTAACAGGCACATATTTAGTACAAAAAGATAAACATCGCTTCTCAAATGGTCGTGTAGACCCAATATGCCCACTATGTGGAGTTGGTGATGAAGACATAGAACATATGCTGACTAGGTGCTCAGCACTACACTGTATACGGAAGAACCAATTTACAAGATTCAAAGAATTGGTCATCTCGTATATTGGAACTGACGCATGGTCACAACATTTAATTCAATGCAATCATTAGTAAAACTAATTCTGGATTGTACAACATTTGGATATTTGTTTGATTCTGATACAAAATTGAAGAATATAATGCTCCAGTCAACGGAATTATGCTACAAAATGCATGTGCACAGAGTATGGAAAATGAAAGATTATGAATAGCAGATGTACACGCTTATATATGTTCGCATGTAAAAATATAAAATAATATAGATAGAAGTATATGCTGTGAAGTGACACTAGTCTGCCTGTGCTTAAATTGCAAAATTAATGGGGGGTGGCAGCAGTTACCGTGAAGATACCGTCACATACAATAGATGTATATATTGAACTTGTACATAAGGATCCCTTTTTTAGATTTTAAAGGCTGAACTTCTCAGCGACCCATTAACTGTATATATATATATATTGGATATTGAATACTACCGCACTAGTTTTTACCTTTTATCCGAAATTTTTAATTATTCGATACTGTGGGTGTAAATAAGGTGCATATAGTGCAACTCTTAAATTTTAAAGAGTAAAAATAAAGATTAATACAAGTTTATACTTGGTGGTTCAGTCCTGGATGCAAATACGGAAGAAAGAAGAAGAAAGTATTGACACTTCCCTCCATCAATTTCTAGCTTACAGAGACTTGTTTATACCAATCGGGAGGTCGACTGTACATGTAATAAAAGAGAAGGTTCTAACTAGTTTAATGACCTCTCCACTTCAAATCCACTTTTTGCATAAAAATGATTCATTATACATTGTAAAAGAAGACTTCTGCATAAGATGCATAGGTAAAAAAATAAATGGAAAGTGAGTCGATTCACCCCACTTAATCGCTCTTAATATAATAATAGATGAAGCCTTTTTCGACAATTTTTTGGTAATTATTTATTTATTAGTTGTATACAAAAAAAAATAATAAAATAAAATAAAAATAATAAAAATATATGATAAACAACGGAGTTAACATCATCACGATGTTATATTATAATATTTAATAATTATTGGTCAATTATTACCAAGGATTTATATACTATATAAATCCTTGTTATTACTAATTAAACTGCAAAGAAATAATAAAGAGAAATTAATAAAAAATTAAAAATTGTAATTATTTTTATTCTTTGATCTGTCGATTACTAATTAATTAAAATAAAGTACCCATGAACAAGCCTTACAACATCCAAAATGTGAATATTTGCAATGGTATTTTCCATATTTCATTTTTTAAAGCACTATTAATAAATGAGGGGGAAACAACCCGGGGCAAAAGGGAATAGGGGTGAAACGACACAAATTCGTATAAAATAAGTGAGAAAGTAATTAAGTGGGTCAAAAGTTTTCTTAGCAACAGAATACAAAAAGTAATTGTGAATGGCACTGAGTCCAAATGCCATCATGTCACAAGTGGGATACCACAAGATAGTGTTCTGGGCCCTATGTTCTTCGTTATCTATATTAACAACATGCCAGAGATGGTAGAGTCAGCTACCTACCTGTTTGCTGATGATGCGAAAATTTTCAGAGAAATCCGAGAGGAAAATGATGAGAAAATGCTTCAAGCAGATTTAGATAGTTTACAAAGTTGGTCAGATACATGGCTATTAAAATTCCATTCTAACCAATGCAAAGTGATGTCAGTTGCCAATAAATGCGTGGACAAAGGAACAAAACACTATTATCTATATGACAACGATGGCAACAGAATTGAGTTAGAGCAATCTGACGGAGAAAAAGACATAGGAGTACTTGTAGATATAAAATTTGTCCTTTAACAAACATATACAAAATCAGGTGAACAAAGCAAACAGCATTATGGGACTAATCAGAAGAACTTATACACATTTAGATGAACAAAGCTTCAAATATTTATTCCAAGCTTTGGTTAGACCTCATATTGAATATGCAGAAGCAGTCTGGTCTCCATTTAAAGTGGGGGATATTAAAAAAGATAGAAAACGTACAAAGAAGAGCCACCAAACAAGTACCTACTTTAAAAAACATGGGATATAACGAAAGACTGAAGAAACTCAAGATGCCCACTCTGAAGTATAGAAGAATGCAAAGAGATATGATTGAAGTATTTAAAATAATAAATAGTATTTATGATCCTCTAACAACAGTGGATATGTTTAACCTAAACACAACTTCAAATACAAGGGGACATAGCAAGAAGGTGAAGATAAAAACAAGTAGACTGAATGTGAGAAAATATACCTTTGTCGTTAGAATTGTTGAAATATGGAACAGTCTCCCAGAATCAATTATCCAGGCAAAAACAGTTAAACAGTTTGAAATCGGCCTAGATGAGCACTGGAAGCACCAAGAATGCAAATATGACTTTACACAAAAACATAAGATCTAATTCCGGAAGTGACGTAAGTCGCGCATCAATGATGTGGATTTAGAGGCGGACATAGTGGCAACAAGCCAGCGTCCACTGTAGTTCCTATGGTATTGTACATGTCTATATTCAGTATGTGCTAGTTCATATGCTCAAGTTGTTAAGCATTGTATTGTATTTCTTCTTTTTCTTCCTCCGGGTGTAGTGCAAAACCAATAAAGTATTCTCACACTTTCGAGTGGGGATGACGTCTGTGTACAGTGCATTTTAAAAGTATAAAAGACAGTTGTAAATTTACATAAGAGTTGCCCTAGACAGCTGAGTCTTGAAGCTGTCTAGGCAGTCTGCTTCCACCACACTTCCCGGTAGTTGGTTCCAGAGGCGTATGGCTTGTGTCTCAGAAGAATGATGTCCTGTAGACTGTAGTTCTTGTGTGTGGTACCAGGAATCGCAGTGAATAGGCGCTGGTTCGAAGAGAGGTGCGGTTGAGGTGGTGTTCTACTGGTATATCAACAAAGTTGTACACTATGTGGTGCATCATCACTGTCTGGGCATACGCTTGTCTGCTCTGTAGTGTCTGCCACTGGAGTTACTATAACGTGGCTGTGACACTGCTTGTGCGCTGGTAATCCCCAGTGGCAAACCTGGCGGCTCGACGTTGTACTGTCTCAACCTTGTTGTTGTTGTCTTTTTTGCTGGGGCTCCATATGCTAGATGCATATTCTAGGGTAGCTGCGGGACTGTAGCTCTTATGGTCCTTGTGCTGTTTTACTGATTGGTCCTTGTGCTGTTTTACTGATAGGTGCAGACCTATGGTCCGCAAATATAAAAAAACCAAAAAACAAGGACCTAAAGAGCTATTGGTCCGCAGCTAATTCTAGGGTAGGTCGTACTAAGGTGGTATTTGAAACATAAATGTTTTTGTTCATTTATACAGGCAAACGGAGAGCAAGATAAACCACTTTTTGATCCCAAGTTATTGAAAGATTTGGACTTTGAGACAAAACACAGAGCAAAATATAAGCCAAGCATATCTGCACAGAACCCAGGAGATATGCTACAACTCAGACCTTTGTGTAAAGCTGATTATGATAAAGGTAAGAAAATAAAATAAAATAGCAATGTCTTAAGATATTGAAGGTTAATCATACCATAACTTGTGAGATTGACATTTTCCCCATGACGCCATGTGAGATTTCTGGGTTTTTTTTTCTTCATTTGATATTACTATGAGTTTACATGAGCAATTTGTGGCATTTTGTTTTTACCAGTGTTACTGTTGACAAGTTATTTCCTTGTCCATGTGAGCTACAATGTACATATGAAGATTGCATATCTTAATAGTAGTTTGATCAAAAGATTGAACCGCAATGGTTAGCATGCTCGCCTCGAGTGCGGTAGATCTTGGGTTCGAGCCCTTCTCGGGTCAAACCAAAGACTATAACATTGGTAATTGTTGCTTCTCCGCTAAGCATGCAGCATTAAGGAGTAAGAGCAAAGACTGGTTGGCTCGGAATCAGAATAATGTGTCCGAGTAGAGCGACATGTCTATCTGTGGACTGTTGTTTCAGTGAGATGCACTATAAAAATCCAACTCAGCATGTTGGTCTAAAACAAAGCGGACCTCATCATCATCTCATTGAAAATTAACTTGTTCTCGCCATGATATAGCTGAAAAATTGCTGAGTTCTCAACAGTTGGTGTTAAACAACAATCACTCACTTACTCAAAAGTTTGAAGGAGTTATTGCCCTTTTTGACTTGAAAATATTTCATCAAAAAGCTTTATACCTGCAACTCTTCCTACATTTTAAATGGGATTTATTGAAATCTTTGCATGTTTATAATCACCATATTTTTATATGAAGATTCACATATCATGAAATGATGATCTCAATTTGAATGGACCATTTTTGACTTGAAATATTATTTAAATAATTATGTATGCACAGCTCCTCTCACATTTTAGATTGGATTTCCTCAAACTTTGCATGCCAGCTTAGTACCATATAAAGATTCATATATGACAGTTTGATCAGACCATTTTTTATGGAATTATTGTCCTTTTTTGGTCAGAATATTATTTCATAAACAAATTTGTACATACAACTGAAACATTTTACATGTGAATTCATCAAAACTTTACATGCTTACTTATTACCATATGTATAGTCCTATATCATTATGACAATTTGTTTGGACTATTTTTATTCCTATATCATTATGACAATTTGTTTGGACTATTTTTATTCCTATATCATTATGACAATTTGTTTGGACTATTTTTATTCCTATATCATTATGACAATTTGTTTGGACTATTTTTGAAGGAGTTATTATCCTTTTTGAAACAAAATGTATCTTTCTCAGAACATGAAGAATGTTGGAGGGGGAGACCCCCAGTTATTATTTACATCTGGTTAAACATTTTGGTAGCCTCTTCTACAGTCATTTATCAAGCGAAATACAGCCAATAATATATCTTAATATTAAACAATTTCACAACAGTAAATGTTGTTATGCCAACTAAGAGGTGAGCAAATATTCTTCATCAGATGACATCAAATAAACACAAATATATTTTTCCAGGTTATATGCATTTATTAAGTGAGTTAACTAAAGTAGGAAATGTTTCAAGAGAAGAATTTGAAGGTATGTTGTTAGTATATTACAGAAGAATTTGAAGGTATGTCGTTAGTACATTACAGAAGAATTTGAAGGTATGTTGTTAGTATATTACAGAAGAATTTGAAGGTATGTTGTGTAGTATATTACAGAAGAATTTGAAGGTATGTTGTTAGTACATTACAGAAGAATTTGAAGGTATGTTGTTAGTACATTACAGAAGAATTTGAAGGTATGTTGTTAGTATATTACAGAAGAATTTGAAGGTATGTTGTGTAGTATATTACAGAAGAATTTGAAGGTATGTTGTTAGTACATTACAGAAGAATTTGAAGGTATGTTGTTAGTACATTACAGAAGAATTTGAAGGTATGTTGTTAGTACATTACAGAAGAATTTGAAGGTATGTTGTTAGTACATTACAGAAGAATTTGAAGGTATGTTGTTAGTACATTACAGAAGAATTTGAAGGTATGTTGTTAGTACATTACAGAAGAATTTGAAGGTATGTTGTTAGTACATTACAGAAGAATTTGAAGGTATGTTGTTAGTATATTACAGAAGAATTTGAAGGTATGTTGTTAGTATATTACAGAAGAATTTGAAGGTATGTTGTATATTACATGTTTAATCTGAGTTTGAGTTGATTTAATGTTGAATATTTATATCATTTTTGAAAAATGAAATAATAGAGTTGAAAAATGATTTAAAAATTACAGATATTGATGATAAACATCAATAAATGACCCAACCCAATTATGTTGTCACAGAGATATTATATACCCCATGAAAATAATAGATAATTTACTATGTCTGAAATGCAATTTGTAACCACTTGGATCTGTTATCAACATTTATACTTAAGGTCCTTCGACTTGAAAAGATGGCAGATGGCAAAATATTTAGGTGTAAGAAAAACATCACCATCACAAAAGTTCCAATGGGAAAATTATAGAAACAGAGATAAACTTGATGCATCTAACACACATATACATGATGGCTCACTTTCCTGATTTGAACATTACTTAAAACACATTGTTGTGCCACAAACTAAACAACTAATTTGATACTATAGTCCAGAAGTTGAATGATAAATCAAAATGGGCTAGTATGATGCACTAAAATTTAGTTACTTACTGGTATACATGTTCTACAATTTTTTTTTCCTCAAATTTTCTGAAATTACCTCAAGCGAGTGAGCGAGTCAAATTATATTTGGCACAGACTGGAAATATCATTTTGAACGGAATTGTGAGATTTGTTATTGTGTACATAGAGTAGAATATCATTATCTGACTTAGACATTAAAAATGTTATAACTTTATAATAATTTAATGAGTTTGCATTACAGAAAAGGGATAGAAAATTTACTTCATGGGTGTTGTTGACCTGAACATTTTAAAATTGTTATCCAAAAATATAGAATGTATTTTGACAGATAGCTTCCATTTTTGACTAAATGGTATATCTACTACATGTTATACATGAAATAGAAACATTAAATAGTGGGAGTCAAGACAACAATCACAACTATTCACTGTTATCTTCCAGAAAAAATTAAACAATGATAGAAGCTGAAGAAGATTTATGTGCTGTCTTAGGACCACCACAAACATCAGGTGGAACAAATCAATAGGAAACCAACTGTCTGGTCTTGTTAATTAGATCAATGGACAAACTCTAAAAACCTATACAAATCATGTATCTTTCCAAAAGTCAATTATATTCATCTTTTATTTGTATTTTTCAGCAAGATTTGATACCTTGGCTGCATGTTTAAATTGTTACTACATCGTAGTGATAGAAGATCTGTCTAACAACCAAGTAATAGGAACAGGGACCCTTGTCAAGGAACAAAAATTTATACGACAGTGTGCATCAGTAAGTATGTTAGAGAAGTAATAATGTTATAGGGTCAGGGGTCACTGTTAGATAGAAATGTTTAAAATATGACAAGTATATAGATGGGGTAACAAAGTTAAGGGGACAGTGTTCCTCTATAAGTATACTAGTATAAGGGAGGTGGAATGTTTATTTGATAATATGTATCTATAAATATATAGGGGAGGTAACATTGTTATTGGAACAGGGACCCTTGTCAAGGAGAAGAACTGTGCATTACATTATGCATCTAGAATTAAGTAAAGGATTTAACAGTGTATATTGTTATTGGCACACATATGTCACATACCGATATGCTTATAGGATGTAATTATTTGGGTACAGAGAGTCACATTATTTCAAACAAGCAATTCCTTTTTCAGCTGACTTGGTCAACGGTCAAGGTACACTTTTGCCTTCATTTTACATACGTTTTTGTGTCCACCTGTTCGTTGTTGTTAACATTTCACATTTTAATCATCTCCTTTGAAACTACTGGGCCAATTAGAACCAAACTTTGCAGGAATGATGTTTGCTTCTGATTGTCTGCAACTTGAACAACCTTCTCTGAATCTACAGATCCAAATGAGTTGTTACATAATACAAATGATGTTTGTGAAGTCCTCTACAAACAGTACTCATTTATTCTCATTCTGGTGAAAAACATTGAGGCAAAGGGCATTTCTTGTGTCTGATTTGCTGAAGCAATGAAAAAAAATCTTTGTCAAATTAACAACAAATTCAGATTATTTGTGAATTAGTATAAGTAATGCCTCCATGTCTGTGATGGTATGCACATGCTCCTATACAAATATTATATGTTGTTTTAATTGTGCAAAACATGGTCATTATGGACATTTTTCTTTTATTTTCTACTCTCTAAGGTGGAAATGTTTTGTAATTTGTTGGAAGCCATGTTTGACAGGTCATCTACAAAGATTCTTCATTTCATCATGATCAGGCAAAAAAGGTTTTCAAATAGGCACATTTAGAGCTATTGCTGACCAGATGAACAATACAGACTCCTGTGAGTCTCTTAATATCTGGTAACCCAAGATATATTTCCAGATACTTTGAAGAAGAAAAAGAAGAATGATCACCTTTCACTAATTATTATTGTATTTTATAGAGAGGAAGAGTAGAAGACATCGTTGTAAATAATTCTTATCGTGGGAAACAGTTAGGTAAATTGTAAGTATATCAAATATATTTTGTTGTTCATGGGTAAATGGTTGGGTAAATTATAAATACATATATCAGATATATTAAACTGGTGATGGGGAACGGTAAGGTAAATCAAATGTATTAAACATGTTAAATTGGTCCTAGGAAAATGGTTGTTTAAATTATAAGTATATCAGATATATTTTTGCTGTTCGTTTAGGGAAATGATTGGGTAAATACTGGTATATCAAATTTTAAACTAGTTCTGAGGAAACATCTGGGTAAATTTAAAAAAAAGCAGCTATTAAAGCACTGTTCCTCTATTACATGTACCAGCAGACCTGTCAAGTCTCACTTTTTTGTGGGAGAATCACACATTTCACCCCAAAATTTCAGGAAAATTTCTTTGATGTTTCAGAATTTTGCTTTGACATTCTTAAATTTACTAAAATCTCCTACATTTGAATTTGCAATACTTGACAGCACTGTACAAGAATGTAAGGTTGTATGAAGTACATCTTACCCCTGGTCAACACTCAGTTATTAGTGGTGATAGTCACAAATGTGTAGTAGTATCCATCAATACCCCATGTCAGGGTATTTGTCTTCAATTTAGACAAGACGGAAGGATGACCAAATGAGCTGTTGTGATCAGTCTGTATCCGTCATCCATATTTAAGGAAAGTTTTAGAAAGTCAGAAAGTAGACAGTCGTTATATCAACATGTTTTTGTTTTACAGATTATTAGATGTGTTGACGATGTTAGGTCAGAAAGTAGACTGTTATAAAGTATCTTTAGAATGTAAAGATGATGTAGTCAAATTTTATCAACAGTTTGGTTTTGATAAGGAAGAAGGACAGAATTATATGGTTCAACGATTTCATGAATAACGGCAGTTGTAGGTTAAGATCAATATTCTTGTTTTGATGTGCAGACGACAATCTTCAATTAATGTCACATCAATAAATTATACTTTAACATTAATTACATGTACAGTCAAACATGTATTAAGAGGTCATGACCTTTAGGACAAAGAAAAAGTGGCCTTGTAAGACAGGTGACCTCTTAAAAGAGGTTCAATTCATATGAAGTTTTCTTTGATAAATAGGACAAGAAAAAAAATGACCTTTTAATACAGGTGACTGCTTAATAGAGGTTTGACTGTATTTCTATAAACACAAATTTTTAGATGGGTCTGAAATTATTGTTACATATCCATTTTGTAGGATTTATTTTGAAAACAAAGTTTAAATGGTCAACAATTCCACCAATATCAACAAAACAAACAATCACCTCTCATCTTAAATCATTGAACACAACAAGACTACAACAACATGTGATGTTAGAATGTAAATTAAATTGACTTAAGATATATATCACTGTAAACATCTACTTCTAAATTCTGTCATAGAAGTGTTAAACTCATTTAAATAATCTGTCAATATTTGAACAGGCAATAAATCTACAACTTTAATGTATAAATTATGAAATATTTTTATTTTGAAGTTGTTGAACAACCATAACCATTGATACTACTTATAACCATTAATTTTACTATGTACCAGACATTTTATGGGACTTTTTTATAGAGGTTTTTATGTTGAGATTGTGTAGATAATTATGTACTTATTTATATGAAATCCATTTATTTATGATTCTACTGTAATATTATGTATAACTTAACTGCCGGTACAACCAACCAATGTACATTAGAAAGTCAAAACTTTCTTTTAACAGAACAAAATATCATCATTCCATATTTACCCAAAAATGTGTTGGTTTTTTGTTTTATGAAGTATTATATCTATTCTATTGCTATTTATTTTTCATCACAAATATCACACGGTAGCTGATGATTTTACTATGTTGACAAATATTGAGAACTTAAAAGATGTACCAGACATGTGTTATTGTATATTTCTCTAATACT
Source organism: Bathymodiolus brooksi (assembly GCA_963680875.1). Lineage (NCBI taxonomy): Eukaryota > Metazoa > Mollusca > Bivalvia > Mytilida > Modiolidae > Bathymodiolus > Bathymodiolus brooksi. Next base: position 20,364,008 of record OY804576.1, read on the forward strand.
TTGGCTGTTCTTTGTTTTTTTTACCGGTGAGAGAAAAATTTGTTCCATCATGTGTGATTTTTTTGTTCTCGGTTTCTGATTGGATCTTCGAAAGGTCATGACCCAGACGGACTATTAGTATTTTAGTGCCTTTCAAATACTTTCTTCAATTGTAATTTGTTATTAACTATTGTTTACTTCAAATGAAAAACTGACATTTCAATATTTTGTTTTCTTCAACAAGCGACATCGTTATGAATGACGTATTCATATCAACACTAAAATACGTCATCAAATGGAATGTGCTATATTTCTAAAACGAAATAATTGACGTATTAAAGAGTTAGAGAAACAGAATCTTTCTTTGTGAGCAGTTGATTATCGTATTTCTAGTCTCGATAGTTAAACTTTAAAATTTCTCGCAAGAGGCTCGAAATTTTAAAGTTTAACTATCTCAACTGTAGAAATACGATAATCAACTGCTCGCAAAGAAAGATTCTATATATATGGTTCCCTAGTCTATAGATGTACCAGACATGTGTTATTGTATATATATGGTTCCCTAGTCTCTCCATCCTTCATTTAGATTTAACAACTATACATCTAACTGAGAGAACTAATTACATGATTATGAAAAACATATTAATAGAAAACAAAAATCTGCTAAGTTTGAGATATTAATGTAATTCTTACAAATAATCTTTCGATTTCAAAATATATTTTCAAGAAACAGTATCTTGTGATGGCATAAAATGTTAATTAAAAGCCACCATTTTGAATTTTTGTCACATATTGTTTGGCTACTAGAAAAGTTGTTATCAAAAAGGTGGAATGAGATCCCATATTATAATCATGTAAAATAGTTGAGCACTGCCACATTGTTGTTTCTGTCCCAAGCCAGTTGGTAGGATGGTGAGTCAGGGGAGGTAACTGTCAGTTTTAATACATTTGTGGTCGTGATTTAATACAATTGTATATTTAGTTGATTATTTATTAGTGATTATATGGTTAACCAGGAATTGTTATTGATATTTGTTGAAATGTAAATAAATTTATTAATATTTATGACAGTAAACAGATCTCATTCAGAAATCCAATTATATCATATATGGATTGTTTGATGAATATCTCATTACCTTACAGAGAACAATAATACAATCAGACTCTGACACATTAATCTAGGAAATACAGGTACTGGTGTAGCAAACCAAATATAAAGTAGCCATTATATTTTAGATTTATATTGGTTGGTTTCAGTAAATTGTTTTGAAATTTCTGCAAACAAGACAAAATAGAATCTCCAGTTTGATTTAAAAGAAAAGTAACATATTTAAACTATTTCAGAATGAATCTCTGTAATGTTTTTTTATATAATGTTTTCCTTTTTATATAAAACAAGTAGCATAATACATTTTTATTAACATTGATTTGGTCTATAACTTTGTACTTGTTTACTTTATGTTTATAAAATATTATAACATTTCTTTGTTTTTTAACCATGTAATTTGTTTATTTACATGTTGTTGCACTACTTTCTTTCAGTCAATTACATTGAATCTAATTCCGTAACAGGTGTCTTATTAAAAGCAGTAACTGCTTACCCTTCGAAAGCACCTAGGTCCACCCCCCTTTTTTGTGAGTTTCATGTTGCTCCTCTTTTTAGTTTTCAGTGTTGTGTTTGTCTTTGTTCTATGTCTTGTGTCTAGCATTGCCTGTATCTTTGGAATGTCCATTCTTCATTGTGGTTGTCCCCTTCAGTTTTATCTTGGAAAGATAGAGTTATTTGATAAAATTTTAACATACAATATGCAAATGTATATATGCTTACAATAATATTCACACATATCAGTCTAATATTTTTATCAATCCACTTTAAAAAAAAATATACAAATTTATATGTTGATACTAGAGCATAGTGCTTAATTAACTGATTTCCAATAGGAACAAAATAGAAGATTGTGTGATAAATTCCAATATGTGTTGCCAGTTTCCGATGTTATCCACAAAACTTTTGGCAATATGGAATGCTTTACTACATCATAATATTTGTTTGACACATTGAATTCCAGGGTTTTTTTTTATTGATATACAATTTTATGCTAATTTATGTTTGTCCAACTTAAATTCAAGATCAGACTCTACTAAATGAGACAATCATGATGTTATAGTCAAAATTACATGTATGTTTGTTCTACTTTAAATTTGTGTTTAACTATAATTATTGAATGATTCTCATTACAAATACTTTATATGATTCTGTTATCAGTTAGGAAAGAAATCAGACCAAAATGTCAAGTGTTGATAAATAATTGACAGTGAAAATCATGTTTTACAATGGTTCAAACAGTAAACATGATATAAAATGCTTATTGGAATTTTAAAATTGACCAATGAGTTTGATATTTTTGAGCGAAGGTTTGACATTTTGAGAAAATGACATTGTCACTAAAAATGAAGTAATGATAAAATAGAAATTTATGAAAACGTCATAATTGCCGCATATGTATTGATTTAGTAGTCTATAGTTGGTAGACAACATCAATGTTATTCAGAGAGTATCTGTCTGTTCTACTGGCTTATTCCTGTGTGTTACTCATAATATTGGATGCAATGATTGATGTGGTGAAACCTGCTTAAACTGACCACCCTAAGGACCAAAATATGTTGTTCATAGTAGACAGTTGTTTGGAATAGAGAGGTTAAATTTGAAAATGTATAATAAAAAAAATTGGTTAAAGATTTTATGTTTTGTTTACGTCATCATTGGTATATCACGACTGATCACACTCTGATATATTCCACTGATCTCCTGTAGGTCAATAGTAGCAATTTTATTCCTTATGGTTTGAATTCTTTTCAATACTGATTCAGCATTTAGATGTTGTTATAGCAAAATAACATTATTGAAATATTACGATTGGTCGTTAGGTACCAGATTTAACAACTTTCATTATAAAACCATGTTTTTTTCCGTTTACTATCCAATTGAAGTTTCAAAGTAGTGTAAAATAATTTACTGGTCCAGCAGAATGGAATATGCAAATAATTCCTGTCATGAAAATATAACAGAACCAGTCTGATTCATGACTACATATTTTCTTTCAAATGACCCACAGGAGATTTGTGGAGAGTATCAGACCAGACATGGGCTACTGATATAGTTTAGTTTACATAGGATTCTCATTCAGGGTTCTGTTTAAACAGGTTACACCGTATCAAGGAAGTATTTATTATATGTGAATATTATGTAAACCATATCTAATAACCAAAGTTTGTTGATATTTGATGCAAATATATTTTTGAGATATAAATCTTATTGTCTGATTTCATATTAACAAGTAGTCCCCACATATTTGGGGTCTACCTATATTTTAAGGGACATTTGTGCCATGATCTTATGGTAAGTTGATTTACATCTAACTATGCAATCAGTGCCTATCACCACTAAAGTTACACATTAAATTCCCACCGATGGCAAAGTATACTCGATACAACACTGAGTAATAAAGTTTGTCATTCAGTATCAGTAGGTTAGTGGTTTTCTTTGTGTAACCCTGTTGTCTATTAAGGTGAGGGAGTAACTTATTAAAGCTAAATGAGCAATTTTTCAGCAATATGGAAAGAACAAGTTAAATTCGTTAAGATGTGATGTCCACTCTGTACTAGACCAACACGCTTAGTTGGATCTTCATAGTGGTATCTCAATGAAACAACAATCAGTGGGTAGACATGTCGCTCCACTCATAGACATTAACTTGATTCAGATTTAACCAATCTTTTCTCTTACTCGTTAATACTGTGTGTTTAGTGGAAAAGCAGAAAATACCAATTTTATAGTCTTTGGTTTGACGGAGATTTGAACCCATATCTACCACACTTAAATCAAGCATGTCAACTATTACACCACTGATCAAGTTGAAAGATGTTTTATTTATTACTTTATCTATGGTATAATATGAATAATTGCCTGGTACGTACATGTACCATAATAGAATATGCAATGCATTTTATTACTGTCCTTCAAATGTATTGTAATGTAGAAGATAATGGATGATATGATTTATAGTTGATCAGTATGTAGTCTATCTTTATGAATACTTTTAAAGCAAGTTACCAATTCATATGTACCATGTAAACAGGAAAAATATAAACGACGAGCCTGAAAATATATGGCTAAATTCGGAAAAACTTTTATGAAGAAGTAAAATTCTATATTTTGACATCTTCGTTAGCCATGGATTATGATCCATCTCCCCTCCTCTTCAACCTTTGCAGTATTAGCCAAATTTTTCTGGTCATACATTGACAGTTTTAACTGGTTGCAACCAATCAGAATGTGTTATAAAAATAGGATGTTTATAGGAAAAAATGTATCAGTAAATATAAAATGGACTTGTGTAGGCTTAGCTAGGCTTAGCCATGAAGGACTCTGGAGTGCTAAAAAATACCATGAACATTTGTTTGGGACACATTAAGTGTTTTCAGTGAATTCTGCACATATTTTGAACCGAGATGAAATGAATGACTTGTGTAGATTGGCTTAAAACGATATCATGATGGGGGAATTACAAAATTCCATCTAATGTTGACTTGGGTGAAGAGGACAGGAAATGCATCCTAACCCTTGGCTAGAGAAGACACATTTAACACATGTACATGTAGTCAGCAACCATACAGTAGAGAAACAGGACAACAGAAAATTTGTCATCAAACTACATGCAGGGGCCATTGTGCTCGGATGGTAGTTGGATTTACAACTACCTGTACAATCGGGGACTATCACCAAGTTGTGAGTTCGAGTCCCGCTCCTGGCGATGTGTACTCGATACAAAATTACATGCGATAAGGTTTGTCAGTGACTTGCGACAAGTCAGTGGTTTTCTGTGAGTACTCCAGTTTCCTCTACCATTAAAGCTGACCTCCACGGTGTAACTGAAATATTGTTGAAAGTGGTGATAAACACCATAATCCAACCCCCTCACACTACATGACTAAAACCCACATCCATATAGCCTCTTGTTAAATAAATGATCACACAACAGAGATTGCCTTTTGTGCTGTGGCATTTGTAAACATTTCTGGTGCATATTCCTTCTTTTATGATGTACTAAAATACTGACTATTCCATAGATTTACTCCTTCAACTTTCTCCTTTTAGAAATGATGTTTAAAACTGGTTTCATTGGGACATTAATTATATTATCCATTTCAAGTTGTTTTACACTGTTAGTTATGATTATCTTGGTGATACTTCATTGGTGTAGTGTTTATTATTTTGTTGTGATATGTTGGACACACTGATGTTTGTGTTTATTATTTTGTTGTGATATGTTGGACACACTGATGTTTGTGTTTATTATTTTGTTGTGATATGTTGGACACACTGATGTTTGTAATATTACATTAGTAGTACATCTTTGATAGTTCTACATCTGTAAGAATTTGAGTGAGTAACTGATTGTTGTTTATTGCCAACTCAGCAATTTTTCAGCTATATTATGGTGAGAACATTTCAATGAGATGATGATTGGAACTGCTTGTACTAGACCAATGCACATAGTTAGATTTTTAGTGCTACCTCACTGAAATAACAGTGTCACTCCACTCTGAAATATTATCCTGATTCTGAGACAACCAGTCTTTGCTCTTACTCCTGTGTGATTAGCGGAGAATCAGCAAATACCAATTTTATAATTTTAATGGAAATTAAAATTAAATTTATCCTATCCTTTCTTATGTTCACTTACAAACCATCCTATCTTTTCTTATGTTCACTTACTAACCATCCTATCCATTCTTATGTTCACTTACAAACTGTCCTACCCTTTCTTATGTTCACCTACAAGCCATCCTATTCTTTCTTATGTTCACCTATAAGCCATCCTATTCTTTCTTATGTTCACTTACAAACCATCCTATTCTTTGCTATGTTCACCTACAAGCCATCGTATTCTTTGCTATGTTCACCTACAAACCATTCTATTCTTTGCTATGTTCACCTACAAGCCATCCTATTCTTTCTTATGTTCACCTACAAGCCATCCTATTCTTTCTTATGTTCACCTATAAGCCATCCTATTCTTTCTTATGTTCACTTACAAGCCATCCTATTCTTTCTTATGTTCACCTATAAGCCATCCTATTCTTTCTTATGTTCACTTACAAACCATCCTATTCTTTGCTATGTTCACCTACAAGCCATCCTATTCTTTCTTATGCTCACCTATAAGCCATCCTATTCTTTCTTATGTTCACTTACAAGCCATCCTATTCTTTCTTATGTTCACCTACAAGCCATCCTATTCTTTCTTATGTTCACTTACAAGCCATCCTATTCTTTCTTATGTTCACCTACAAGCCATCCTATTCTTTGCTATGTTCACTTACAAACCATCCTATTCTTTGCTATGTTCACCTACAAGCCATCCTATTCTTTCTTATGTTCATCTACAAGCCATCCTATTCTTTCTTATGTTCACCTATAAGCCATCCTATTCTTTCTTATGTTCACTTACAAGCCATCCTATTCTTTCTTATGTTCACTTACAAACCATCCTATTCTTTGCTATGTTCACCTACACGCCATCCTATTCTTTCTTATGTTCACCTACAAACCATCCTATTCTTTCTTATGTTCACTTACAAGCCATCCTATTCTTTCTTATGTTCACTTACAAGCCATCCTATTCTTTCTTATGTTCACCTATAAGCCATCCTATTCTTTCTTATGTTCACTTACAAGCCATCCTATTCTTTCTTATGTTCACCTATAAGCCATCCTATTCTTTCTTATGTTCACTTACAAGCCATCCTATTCTTTCTTATGTTCACCTATAAGCCATCCTATTCTTTCTTATGTTCACCTACAAGCCATCCTATTCTTTCTTATGCTCACCTATAAGCCATCCTATTCTTTCTTATGTTCACTTACAAGCCATCCTATTCTTTCTTATGTTCACCTACAAGCCATCCTATTCTTTCTTATGTTCACTTACAAGCCATCCTATTCTTTCTTATGTTCACCTACAAGCCATCCTATTCTTTGCTATGTTCACTTACAAACCATCCTATTCTTTGCTATGTTCACCTACAAGCCATCCTATTCTTTCTTATGTTCACCTACAAGCCATCCTATTCTTTCTTATGTTCACCTATAAGCCATCCTATTCTTTCTTATGTTCACTTACAAGCCATCCTATTCTTTCTTATGTTCACTTACAAACCATCCTATTCTTTGCTATGTTCACCTACACGCCATCCTATTCTTTCTTATGTTCACCTACAAACCATCCTATTCTTTCTTATGTTCACTTACAAGCCATCCTATTCTTTCTTATGTTCACTTACAAGCCATCCTATTCTTTCTTATGTTCACCTATAAGCCATCCTATTCTTTCTTATGTTCACTTACAAGCCATCCTATTCTTTCTTATGTTCACCTATAAGCCATCCTATTCTTTCTTATGTTCACTTACAAGCCATCCTATTCTTTCTTATGTTCACCTACAAGCCATCCTATTCTTTCTTATGTTCACTTACAAGCCATCCTATTCTTTCTTATGTTCAATTACAAACCATCCTATTCTTTCTTATGTTCACTTACAAACCATCCTATTCTTTGCTATGTTCACCTACAAGCCATCCTATTCTTTCTTATGTTCACCTACAAGCCATCCTATTCTTTCTTATGTTCACCTATAAGCCATCCTATTCTTTCTTATGTTCACTTACAAGCCATCCTATTCTTTCTTATGTTCACTTACAAACCATCCTATTCTTTGCTATGTTCACCTACAAGCCATCCTATTCTTTCTTATGTTCACCTACACACCATCCTATTCTTTCTTATGTTTACTTACAAGCCATCCTATTCTTTCTTATGTTCACCTACAAGCCATCCTATTCTTTCTTATGTTCACTTACAAGCCATCCTATTCTTTCTTATGTTCACTTACAAACCATCCTATTCTTTGCTATGTTCACCTACAAGCCATCGTATTCTTTGCTATGTTCACTTACAAACCATCCTATTCTTTGCTATGTTCACCTACAAGCCATCCTATTCTTTCTTATGTTCACCTACAAACCATCCTATTCTTTCTTATGTTCACTTACAAGCCATCCTATTCTTTCTTATGTTCACCTACAAGCCATCCTATTCTTTCTTATGTTCACCTATAAGCCATCCTATTCTTTCTTATGTTCACTTACAAGCCATCCTATTCTTTCTTATGTTCACCTATAAGCCATCCTATTCTTTCTTATGTTCACTTACAAGCCATCCTATTCTTTCTTATGTTCACTTACAAACCATCCTATTCTTTCTTATATTCACTTACAAACCATCCTATTCTTTGCTATGTTCACCTACAAGCCATCCTATTCTTTCTTATGTTCACCTACAAGCCATCCTATTCTTTCTTATGTTCACCTATAAGCCATCCTATTCTTTCTTATGTTCACTTACAAGCCATCCTATTCTTTCTTATGTTCACTTACAAACCATCCTATTCTTTGCTATGTTCACCTACAAGCCATCCTATTCTTTCTTATGTTCACCTACAAACCATCCTATTCTTTCTTATGTTCACTTACAAGCCATCCTATTCTTTCTTATGTTCACTTACAAGCCATCCTATTCTTTCTTATGTTCACCTATAAGCCATCCTATTCTTTCTTATGTTCACTTACAAGCCATCCTATTCTTTCTTATGTTCACCTATAAGCCATCCTATTCTTTCTTATGTTCACTTACAAACCATCATATTCTTTGCTATGTTCACCTACAAGCCATCCTATTCTTTCTTATGTTCACCTACAAACCATCCTATTCTTTCTTATGTTCACCTACAAGCCATCCTATTCTTTCTTATGTTCACCTACAAGCCATCCTATTCTTTCTTATGTTCACCTATAAGCCATCCTATTCTTTCTTATGTTCACTTACAAGCCATCCTATTCTTTCTTATGTTCACCTATAAGCCATCCTATTCTTTCTTATGTTCACTTACAAACCATCCTATTCTTTGCTATGTTCACCTACAAGCCATCCTATTCTTTCTTATGCTCACCTATAAGCCATCCTATTCTTTCTTATGTTCACTTACAAGCCATCCTATTCTTTCTTATGTTCACCTACAAGCCATCCTATTCTTTCTTATGTTCACTTACAAGCCATCCTATTCTTTCTTATGTTCACCTACAAGCCATCCTATTCTTTGCTATGTTCACTTACAAACCATCCTATTCTTTGCTATGTTCACCTACAAGCCATCCTATTCTTTCTTATGTTCACCTACAAGCCATCCTATTCTTTCTTATGTTCACCTATAAGCCATCCTATTCTTTCTTATGTTCACTTACAAGCCATCCTATTCTTTCTTATGTTCACTTACAAACCATCCTATTCTTTGCTATGTTCACCTACACGCCATCCTATTCTTTCTTATGTTCACCTACAAACCATCCTATTCTTTCTTATGTTCACTTACAAGCCATCCTATTCTGTCTTATGTTCACTTACAAGCCATCCTATTCTTTCTTATGTTCACCTATAAGCCATCCTATTCTTTCTTATGTTCACTTACAAGCCATCCTATTCTTTCTTATGTTCACCTATAAGCCATCCTATTCTTTCTTATGTTCACTTACAAGCCATCCTATTCTTTCTTATGTTCACCTACAAGCCATCCTATTCTTTCTTATGTTCACTTACAAGCCATCCTATTCTTTCTTATGTTCAATTACAAACCATCCTATTCTTTCTTATGTTCACTTACAAACCATCCTATTCTTTGCTATGTTCACCTACAAGCCATCCTATTCTTTCTTATGTTCACCTACAAGCCATCCTATTCTTTCTTATGTTCACCTATAAGCCATCCTATTCTTTCTTATGTTCACTTACAAGCCATCCTATTCTTTCTTATGTTCACTTACAAACCATCCTATTCTTTGCTATGTTCACATACAAGTCATCCTATTCTTTCTTATGTTCACCTACAAACCATCCTATTCTTTCTTATGTTTACTTACAAGCCATCCTATTCTTTCTTATGTTCACTTACAAGCCATCCTATTCTTTCTTATGTTCACTTACAAACCATCCTATTCTTTGCTATGTTCACCTACAAGCCATCGTATTCTTTGCTATGTTCACTTACAAACCATCCTATTCTTTGCTATGTTCACCTACAAGCCATCCTATTCTTTCTTATGTTCACCTACAAACCATCCTATTCTTTCTTATGTTCACTTACAAGCCATCCTATTCTTTCTTATGTTCACCTACAAGCCATCCTATTCTTTCTTATGTTCACCTATAAGCCATCCTATTCTTTCTTATGTTCACTTACAAGCCATCCTATTCTTTCTTATGTTCACCTATAAGCCATCCTATTCTTTCTTATGTTCACTTACAAGCCATCCTATTCTTTCTTATGTTCACCTACAAGCCATCCTATTCTTTCTTATGTTCACTTACAAGCCATCCTATTCTTTCTTATGTTCACTTACAAACCATCCTATTCTTTCTTATATTCACTTACAAACCATCCTATTCTTTGCTATGTTCACCTACAAGCCATCCTATTCTTTCTTATGTTCACCTACAAGCCATCCTATTCTTTCTTATGTTCACCTATAAGCCATCCTATTCTTTCTTATGTTCACCTACAAGCCATCCTATTCTTTCTTATGTTCACCTACAAACCATCCTATTCTTTCTTATGTTCACTTACAAGCCATCCTATTCTTTCTTATGTTCACTTACAAGCCATCCTATTCTTTCTTATGTTCACCTATAAGCCATCCTATTCTTTCTTATGTTCACTTACAAGCCATCCTATTCTTTCTTATGTTCACCTATAAGCCATCCTATTCTTTCTTATGTTCACTTACAAACCATCATATTCTTTGCTATGTTCACCTACAAGCCATCCTATTCTTTCTTATGTTCACCTACAAACCATCCTATTCTTTCTTATGTTCACCTACAAGCCATCCTATTCTTTCTTATGTTCACCTACAAGCCATCCTATTCTTTCTTATGTTCACCTATAAGCCATCCTATTCTTTCTTATGTTCACTTACAAACCATCCTATTCTTTCTTATGTTCACCTACAAGCCATCCTATTCTTTCTTATGTTCACCTATAAGCCATCCTATTCTTTCTTATGTTCACCTACAAGCCATCCTATTCTTTCTTATGTTCACTTACAAGCCATCCTATTCTTTCTTATGTTCACCTACAAGCCATCCTATTCTTTCTTATGTTCACTTACAAGCCATCCTATTCTTTCTTATGTTCACCTACAAGCCATCCTATTCTTTCTTACGTTCACCTACAAACCATCCTATTCTTTCTTATGTTTATTTACAAGCCATCCTATTCTTTCTTATGTTCACTTACAAGCCATCCTATTCTTTCTTATGTTCACTTACAAACCATCCTATTCTTTGCTATGTTCACCTACAAGCCATCGTATTCTTTGCTATGTTCACTTACAAACCATCCTATTCTTTGCTATGTTCACCTACAAGCCATCCTATTCTTTCTTATGTTCACCTACAAACCATCCTATTCTTTCTTATGTTCACTTACAAGCCATCCTATTCTTTCTTATGTTCACCTACAAGCCATCCTATTCTTTCTTATGTTCACCTATAAGCCATCCTATTCTTTCTTATGTTCACTTACAAGCCATCCTATTCTTTCTTATGTTCACCTATAAGCCATCCTATTCTTTCTTATGTTCACTTACAAGCCATCCTATTCTTTCTTATGTTCACCTACAAGCCATCCTATTCTTTCTTATGTTCACTTACAAGCCATCCTATTCTTTCTTATATTCACTTACAAACCATCCTATTCTTTGCTATATTCACCTACAAGCCATCCTATTCTTTCTTATGTTCACCTACAAGCCATCCTATTCTTTCTTATGTTCACCTATAAGCCATCCTATTCTTTCTTATGTTCACTTACAAGCCATCCTATTCTTTCTTATGTTCACTTACAAACCATCCTATTCTTTCCTATGTTCACCTACAAGCCATCCTATTCTTTCTTATGTTCACCTACAAACCATCCTATTCTTTCTTATGTTCACCTACAAGCCATCCTATTCTTTCTTATGTTCACCTACAAGCCATCCTATTCTTTCTTATGTTCACCTATAAGCCATCCTATTCTTTCTTATGTTCACTTACAAGCCATCCTATTCTTTCTTATGTTCACCTATAAGCCATCCTATTCTTTCTTATGTTCACTTACAAACCATCCTATTCTTTGCTATGTTCACCTACAAGCCATCCTATTCTTTCTTATGCTCACCTATAAGCCATCCTATTCTTTCTTATGTTCACTTACAAGCCATCCTATTCTTTCTTATGTTCACCTACAAGCCATCCTATTCTTTCTTATGTTCACTTACAAGCCATCCTATTCTTTCTTATGTTCACCTACAAGCCATCCTATTCTTTGCTATGTTCACTTACAAACCATCCTATTCTTTGCTATGTTCACCTACAAGCCATCCTATTCTTTCTTACGTTCACCTACAAGCCATCCTATTCTTTCTTATGTTCACCTATAAGCCATCCTATTCTTTCTTATGTTCACTTACAAGCCATCCTATTCTTTCTTATGTTCACTTACAAACCATCCTATTCTTTGCTATGTTCACCTACACGCCATCCTATTCTTTCTTATGTTCACCTACAAACCATCCTATTCTTTCTTATGTTCACTTACAAGCCATCCTATTCTTTCTTATGTTCACTTACAAGCCATCCTATTCTTTCTTATGTTCACCTATAAGCCATCCTATTCTTTCTTATGTTCACTTACAAGCCATCCTATTCTTTCTTATGTTCACCTATAAGCCATCCTATTCTTTCTTATGTTCACTTACAAGCCATCCTATTCTTTCTTATGTTCACCTACAAGCCATCCTATTCTTTCTTATGTTCACTTACAAGCCATCCTATTCTTTCTTATGTTCAATTACAAACCATCCTATTCTTTCTTATGTTCACTTACAAACCATCCTATTCTTTGCTATGTTCACCTACAAGCCATCCTATTCTTTCTTATGTTCACCTACAAGCCATCCTATTCTTTCTTATGTTCACCTATAAGCCATCCTATTCTTTCTTATGTTCACTTACAAGCCATCCTATTCTTTCTTATGTTCACTTACAAACCATCCTATTCTTTGCTATGTTCACCTACAAGCCATCCTATTCTTTCTTATGCTCACCTATAAGCCATCCTATTCTTTCTTATGTTCACTTACAAGCCATCCTATTCTTTCTTATGTTCACCTACAAGCCATCCTATTCTTTCTTATGTTCACTTACAAGCCATCCTATTCTTTCTTATATTCACTTACAAACCATCCTATTCTTTGCTATATTCACCTACAAGCCATCCTATTCTTTCTTATGTTCACCTACAAGCCATCCTATTCTTTCTTATGTTCACCTATAAGCCATCCTATTCTTTCTTATGTTCACTTACAAGCCATCCTATTCTTTCTTATGTTCACTTACAAACCATCCTATTCTTTGCTATGTTCACCTACAAGCCATCCTATTCTTTCTTATGTTCACCTACAAACCATCCTATTCTTTCTTATGTTCACTTACAAGCCATCCTATTCTTTCTTATGTTCACTTACAAGCCATCCTATTCTTTCTTATGTTCACCTATAAGCCATCCTATTCTTTCTTATGTTCACCTACAAGCCATCCTATTCTTTCTTATGTTCACCTATAAGCCATCCTATTCTTTCTTATGTTCACTTACAAGCCATCCTATTCTTTCTTATGTTCACCTATAAGCCATCCTATTCTTTCTTATGTTCACTTACAAGCCATCCTATTCTTTCTTATGTTCACCTACAAGCCATCCTATTCTTTCTTATGTTCACTTACAAGCCATCCTATTCTTTCTTATGTTCACTTACAAACCATCCTATTCTTTCTTATATTCACTTACAAACCATCCTATTCTTTGCTATGTTCACCTACAAGCCATCCTATTCTTTCTTATGTTCACCTACAAGCCATCCTATTCTTTCTTATGTTCACCTATAAGCCATCCTATTCTTTCTTATGTTCACTTACAAGCCATCCTATTCTTTCTTATGTTCACTTACAAACCATCCTATTCTTTGCTATGTTCACCTACAAGCCATCCTATTCTTTCTTATGTTCACCTACAAACCATCCTATTCTTTCTTATGTTCACTTACAAGCCATCCTATTCTTTCTTATGTTCACTTACAAGCCATCCTATTCTTTCTTATGTTCACCTATAAGCCATCCTATTCTTTCTTATGTTCACTTACAAGCCATCCTATTCTTTCTTATGTTCACCTATAAGCCATCCTATTCTTTCTTATGTTCACTTACAAACCATCATATTCTTTGCTATGTTCACCTACAAGCCATCCTATTCTTTCTTATGTTCACCTACAAACCATCCTATTCTTTCTTATGTTCACCTACAAGCCATCCTATTCTTTCTTATGTTCACCTACAAGCCATCCTATTCTTTCTTATGTTCACCTATAAGCCATCCTATTCTTTCTTATGTTCACTTACAAGCCATCCTATTCTTTCTTATGTTCACCTATAAGCCATCCTATTCTTTCTTATGTTCACTTACAAACCATCCTATTCTTTGCTATGTTCACCTACAAGCCATCCTATTCTTTCTTATGCTCACCTATAAGCCATCCTATTCTTTCTTATGTTCACTTACAAGCCATCCTATTCTTTCTTATGTTCACCTACAAGCCATCCTATTCTTTCTTATGTTCACTTACAAGCCATCCTATTCTTTCTTATGTTCACCTACAAGCCATCCTATTCTTTGCTATGTTCACTTACAAACCATCCTATTCTTTGCTATGTTCACCTACAAGCCATCCTATTCTTTCTTATGTTCACCTACAAGCCATCCTATTCTTTCTTATGTTCACCTATAAGCCATCCTATTCTTTCTTATGTTCACTTACAAGCCATCCTATTCTTTCTTATGTTCACTTACAAACCATCCTATTCTTTGCTATGTTCACCTACACGCCATCCTATTCTTTCTTATGTTCACCTACAAACCATCCTATTCTTTCTTATGTTCACTTACAAGCCATCCTATTCTGTCTTATGTTCACTTACAAGCCATCCTATTCTTTCTTATGTTCACCTATAAGCCATCCTATTCTTTCTTATGTTCACTTACAAGCCATCCTATTCTTTCTTATGTTCACCTATAAGCCATCCTATTCTTTCTTATGTTCACCTACAAGCCATCCTATTCTTTCTTATGTTCACCTACAAGCCATCCTATTCTTTCTTATGTTCACTTACAAGCCATCCTATTCTTTCTTATGTTCAATTACAAACCATCCTATTCTTTCTTATGTTCACTTACAAACCATCCTATTCTTTGCTATGTTCACCTACAAGCCATCCTATTCTTTCTTATGTTCACCTACAAGCCATCCTATTCTTTCTTATGTTCACCTATAAGCCATCCTATTCTTTCTTATGTTCACTTACAAGCCATCCTATTCTTTCTTATGTTCACTTACAAACCATCCTATTCTTTGCTATGTTCACCTACAAGTCATCCTATTCTTTCTTATGTTCACCTACAAACCATCCTATTCTTTCTTATGTTTACTTACAAGCCATCCTATTCTTTCTTATGTTCACTTACAAGCCATCCTATTCTTTCTTATGTTCACTTACAAACCATCCTATTCTTTGCTATGTTCACCTACAAGCCATCGTATTCTTTGCTATGTTCACTTACAAACCATCCTATTCTTTGCTATGTTCACCTACAAGCCATCCTATTCTTTCTTATGTTCACCTACAAACCATCCTATTCTTTCTTATGTTCACTTACAAGCCATCCTATTCTTTCTTATGTTCACCTACAAGCCATCCTATTCTTTCTTATGTTCACCTATAAGCCATCCTATTCTTTCTTATGTTCACTTACAAGCCATCCTATTCTTTCTTATGTTCACCTATAAGCCATCCTATTCTTTCTTATGTTCACTTACAAGCCATCCTATTCTTTCTTATGTTCACCTACAAGCCATCCTATTCTTTCTTATGTTCACTTACAAGCCATCCTATTCTTTCTTATGTTCACTTACAAACCATCCTATTCTTTCTTATATTCACTTACAAACCATCCTATTCTTTGCTATGTTCACCTACAAGCCATCCTATTCTTTCTTATGTTCACCTACAAGCCATCCTATTCTTTCTTATGTTCACCTATAAGCCATCCTATTCTTTCTTATGTTCACCTACAAGCCATCCTATTCTTTCTTATGTTCACCTACAAACCATCCTATTCTTTCTTATGTTCACTTACAAGCCATCCTATTCTTTCTTATGTTCACTTACAAGCCATCCTATTCTTTCTTATGTTCACCTATAAGCCATCCTATTCTTTCTTATGTTCACTTACAAGCCATCCTATTCTTTCTTATGTTCACCTATAAGCCATCCTATTCTTTCTTATGTTCACTTACAAACCATCATATTCTTTGCTATGTTCACCTACAAGCCATCCTATTCTTTCTTATGTTCACCTACAAACCATCCTATTCTTTCTTATGTTCACCTACAAGCCATCCTATTCTTTCTTATGTTCACCTACAAGCCATCCTATTCTTTCTTATGTTCACCTATAAGCCATCCTATTCTTTCTTATGTTCACTTACAA
Source organism: Bathymodiolus brooksi (assembly GCA_963680875.1). Taxonomy (NCBI): domain Eukaryota; kingdom Metazoa; phylum Mollusca; class Bivalvia; order Mytilida; family Modiolidae; genus Bathymodiolus; species Bathymodiolus brooksi. The sequence continues at coordinate 20,380,744 of OY804576.1, forward strand.
ACCATCCTATTCTTTCTTATGTTCACCTACAAGCCATCCTATTCTTTCTTATGTTCACCTATAAGCCATCCTATTCTTTCTTATGTTCACCTACAAGCCATCCTATTCTTTCTTATGTTCACTTACAAGCCATCCTATTCTTTCTTATGTTCACCTACAAGCCATCCTATTCTTTCTTATGTTCACTTACAAGCCATCCTATTCTTTCTTATGTTCACCTACAAGCCATCCTATTCTTTCTTACGTTCACCTACAAACCATCCTATTCTTTCTTATGTTTATTTACAAGCCATCCTATTCTTTCTTATGTTCACTTACAAGCCATCCTATTCTTTCTTATGTTCACTTACAAACCATCCTATTCTTTGCTATGTTCACCTACAAGCCATCGTATTCTTTGCTATGTTCACTTACAAACCATCCTATTCTTTGCTATGTTCACCTACAGGCCATCCTATTCTTTCTTATGTTCACCTACAAACCATCCTATTCTTTCTTATGTTCACTTACAAGCCATCCTATTCTTTCTTATGTTCACCTACAAGCCATCCTATTCTTTCTTATGTTCACCTATAAGCCATCCTATTCTTTCTTATGTTCACTTACAAGCCATCCTATTCTTTCTTATGTTCACCTATAAGCCATCCTATTCTTTCTTATGTTCACTTACAAGCCATCCTATTCTTTCTTATGTTCACCTACAAGCCATCCTATTCTTTCTTATGTTCACTTACAAGCCATCCTATTCTTTCTTATATTCACTTACAAACCATCCTATTCTTTGCTATATTCACCTACAAGCCATCCTATTCTTTCTTATGTTCACCTACAAGCCATCCTATTCTTTCTTATGTTCACCTATAAGCCATCCTATTCTTTCTTATGTTCACTTACAAGCCATCCTATTCTTTCTTATGTTCACTTACAAACCATCCTATTCTTTGCTATGTTCACCTACAAGCCATCCTATTCTTTCTTATGTTCACCTACAAACCATCCTATTCTTTCTTATGTTCACCTACAAGCCATCCTATTCTTTCTTATGTTCACCTACAAGCCATCCTATTCTTTCTTATGTTCACCTATAAGCCATCCTATTCTTTCTTATGTTCACTTACAAGCCATCCTATTCTTTCTTATGTTCACCTATAAGCCATCCTATTCTTTCTTATGTTCACTTACAAACCATCCTATTCTTTGCTATGTTCACCTACAAGCCATCCTATTCTTTCTTATGCTCACCTATAAGCCATCCTATTCTTTCTTATGTTCACTTACAAGCCATCCTATTCTTTCTTATGTTCACCTACAAGCCATCCTATTCTTTCTTATGTTCACTTACAAGCCATCCTATTCTTTCTTATGTTCACCTACAAGCCATCCTATTCTTTGCTATGTTCACTTACAAACCATCCTATTCTTTGCTATGTTCACCTACAAGCCATCCTATTCTTTCTTACGTTCACCTACAAGCCATCCTATTCTTTCTTATGTTCACCTATAAGCCATCCTATTCTTTCTTATGTTCACTTACAAGCCATCCTATTCTTTCTTATGTTCACTTACAAACCATCCTATTCTTTGCTATGTTCACCTACACGCCATCCTATTCTTTCTTATGTTCACCTACAAACCATCCTATTCTTTCTTATGTTCACTTACAAGCCATCCTATTCTTTCTTATGTTCACTTACAAGCCATCCTATTCTTTCTTATGTTCACCTATAAGCCATCCTATTCTTTCTTATGTTCACTTACAAGCCATCCTATTCTTTCTTATGTTCACCTATAAGCCATCCTATTCTTTCTTATGTTCACTTACAAGCCATCCTATTCTTTCTTATGTTCACCTACAAGCCATCCTATTCTTTCTTATGTTCACTTACAAGCCATCCTATTCTTTCTTATGTTCAATTACAAACCATCCTATTCTTTCTTATGTTCACTTACAAACCATCCTATTCTTTGCTATGTTCACCTACAAGCCATCCTATTCTTTCTTATGTTCACCTACAAGCCATCCTATTCTTTCTTATGTTCACCTATAAGCCATCCTATTCTTTCTTATGTTCACTTACAAGCCATCCTATTCTTTCTTATGTTCACTTACAAACCATCCTATTCTTTGCTATGTTCACCTACAAGCCATCCTATTCTTTCTTATGCTCACCTATAAGCCATCCTATTCTTTCTTATGTTCACTTACAAGCCATCCTATTCTTTCTTATGTTCACCTACAAGCCATCCTATTCTTTCTTATGTTCACTTACAAGCCATCCTATTCTTTCTTATATTCACTTACAAACCATCCTATTCTTTGCTATATTCACCTACAAGCCATCCTATTCTTTCTTATGTTCACCTACAAGCCATCCTATTCTTTCTTATGTTCACCTATAAGCCATCCTATTCTTTCTTATGTTCACTTACAAGCCATCCTATTCTTTCTTATGTTCACTTACAAACCATCCTATTCTTTGCTATGTTCACCTACAAGCCATCCTATTCTTTCTTATGTTCACCTACAAACCATCCTATTCTTTCTTATGTTCACTTACAAGCCATCCTATTCTTTCTTATGTTCACTTACAAGCCATCCTATTCTTTCTTATGTTCACCTATAAGCCATCCTATTCTTTCTTATGTTCACTTACAAGCCATCCTATTCTTTCTTATGTTCACCTATAAGCCATCCTATTCTTTCTTATGTTCACTTACAAACCATCATATTCTTTGCTATGTTCACCTACAAGCCATCCTATTCTTTCTTATGTTCACCTACAAACCATCCTATTCTTTCTTATGTTCACCTACAAGCCATCCTATTCTTTCTTATGTTCACCTACAAGCCATCCTATTCTTTCTTATGTTCACCTATAAGCCATCCTATTCTTTCTTATGTTCACTTACAAGCCATCCTATTCTTTCTTATGTTCACCTATAAGCCATCCTATTCTTTCTTATGTTCACTTACAAACCATCCTATTCTTTGCTATGTTCACCTACAAGCCATCCTATTCTTTCTTATGCTCACCTATAAGCCATCCTATTCTTTCTTATGTTCACTTACAAGCCATCCTATTCTTTCTTATGTTCACCTACAAGCCATCCTATTCTTTCTTATGTTCACTTACAAGCCATCCTATTCTTTCTTATGTTCACCTACAAGCCATCCTATTCTTTGCAATGTTCACTTACAAACCATCCTATTCTTTGCTATGTTCACCTACAAGCCATCCTATTCTTTCTTACGTTCACCTACAAGCCATCCTATTCTTTCTTATGTTCACCTATAAGCCATCCTATTCTTTCTTATGTTCACTTACAAGCCATCCTATTCTTTCTTATGTTCACTTACAAACCATCCTATTCTTTGCTATGTTCACCTACACGCCATCCTATTCTTTCTTATGTTCACCTACAAACCATCCTATTCTTTCTTATGTTCACTTACAAGCCATCCTATTCTTTCTTATGTTCACTTACAAGCCATCCTATTCTTTCTTATGTTCACCTATAAGCCATCCTATTCTTTCTTATGTTCACTTACAAGCCATCCTATTCTTTCTTATGTTCACCTACAAGCCATCCTATTCTTTCTTATGTTCACTTACAAGCCATCCTATTCTTTCTTATGTTCAATTACAAACCATCCTATTCTTTCTTATGTTCACTTACAAACCATCCTATTCTTTGCTATGTTCACCTACAAGCCATCCTATTCTTTCTTATGTTCACCTACAAGCCATCCTATTCTTTCTTATGTTCACTTACAAGCCATCCTATTCTTTCTTATGTTCACCTACAAGCCATCCTATTCTTTGCTATGTTCACTTACAAACCATCCTATTCTTTGCTATGTTCACCTACAAGCCATCCTATTCTTTCTTACGTTCACCTACAAGCCATCCTATTCTTTCTTATGTTCACCTATAAGCCATCCTATTCTTTCTTATGTTCACTTACAAGCCATCCTATTCTTTCTTATGTTCACTTACAAACCATCCTATTCTTTGCTATGTTCACCTACACGCCATCCTATTCTTTCTTATGTTCACCTACAAACCATCCTATTCTTTCTTATGTTCACTTACAAGCCATCCTATTCTTTCTTATGTTCACTTACAAGCCATCCTATTCTTTCTTATGTTCACCTATAAGCCATCCTATTCTTTCTTATGTTCACTTACAAGCCATCCTATTCTTTCTTATGTTCACCTACAAGCCATCCTATTCTTTCTTATGTTCACTTACAAGCCATCCTATTCTTTCTTATGTTCAATTACAAACCATCCTATTCTTTCTTATGTTCACTTACAAACCATCCTATTCTTTGCTATGTTCACCTACAAGCCATCCTATTCTTTCTTATGTTCACCTACAAGCCATCCTATTCTTTCTTATGTTCACCTATAAGCCATCCTATTCTTTCTTATGTTCACTTACAAACCATCCTATTCTTTGCTATGTTCACCTACAAGCCATCCTATTCTTTCTTATGTTCACCTACAAACCATCCTATTCTTTCTTATGTTTACTTACAAGCCATCCTATTCTTTCTTATGTTCACTTACAAGCCATCCTATTCTTTCTTATGTTCACTTACAAACCATCCTATTCTTTGCTATGTTCACCTACAAGCCATCGTATTCTTTGCTATGTTCACTTACAAACCATCCTATTCTTTGCTATGTTCACCTACAAGCCATCCTATTCTTTCTTATGTTCACCTACAAACCATCCTATTCTTTCTTATGTTCACTTACAAGCCATCCTATTCTTTCTTATGTTCACCTACAAGCCATCCTATTCTTTCTTATGTTCACCTATAAGCCATCCTATTCTTTCTTATGTTCACTTACAAGCCATCCTATTCTTTCTTATGTTCACCTATAAGCCATCCTATTCTTTCTTATGTTCACTTACAAGCCATCCTATTCTTTCTTATGTTCACCTACAAGCCATCCTATTCTTTCTTATGTTCACTTACAAGCCATCCTATTCTTTCTTATGTTCACTTACAAACCATCCTATTCTTTCTTATATTCACTTACAAACCATCCTATTCTTTGCTATGTTCACCTACAAGCCATCCTATTCTTTCTTATGTTCACCTACAAGCCATCCTATTCTTTCTTATGTTCACCTATAAGCCATCCTATTCTTTCTTATGTTCACTTACAAGCCATCCTATTCTTTCTTATATTCACTTACAAACCATCCTATTCTTTGCTATGTTCACCTACAAGCCATCCTATTCTTTCTTATGTTCACCTACAAGCCATCCTATTCTTTCTTATGTTCACC